>OX411816.1:70000-1270000 GCA_948253155.1 Leucoma salicis | reverse complement strand
TCTCGTGTCGCGCTCGAAAAGCACATGTGTTTAGTCTTTAAAATGAATACTTTTTCTGACGAAGACTGTGAATCACTCCATTCCATCATGACACAAACAATTGACTACATCGACAGACTCTCCGATACTGACTGACGTATCGGTTGCGAAGAGACTGAAGGTGGAAATAAACTGTTGGACGCGTCCGTAAGCCGCGACTGACAGCCACGACTTGTATGTATCTGGACAATTAATGTACACTGAACTGTGCAAACTATCAGATGTAAGTCGCGGACGTAACCTTACACCGTCCTTGAGCGTTCGGACGTCCGATAGGAATCTGGCCCACTGGATGTTTTTGTCATGTGCACACTTATCAGTCGCAGCTGTCAGCCGCGGCTTACGGACGCGTACGACAGTTTGATTCCAGCTTGAGACACCTGTCGCGGTCTCCGGTCTCGGTCTCGACCTACAGTACATACAGAAGAGACCGAGACACTTGTTGCGGTCTTCGGTCACGGTCTCCTGTCTCGGTCGCTTGTCTCTGTCGCGGCGCGAACCGCCACCTTTACGTGGCTTGCCACTTGTCATTTCTTTTTTTTTCACGGAGGTAAAAACATGGCAGCTGAAGGCCATTTTGTAAACAATTGAGAATCTGTTATATCTGCCTACTCCTCTGGGAAACTAGCGCGAGTTTTTATATGTATCTAGAACTTTATATAAAACTTGCCTTTGCTATATAAATGCTGGTTGTTCGGTTATATCTCAGGTTCCCGATATATTTATTTATTTATAACTTTTGCACAATAAAAGTGTACAAGGCGGACTTAATGCCTAAGGCATTCTCTCCCAGTCGACCCAGGGTGGAACAGAGATATATTGTGGTAGGTGCTACCAAAAATATGTAATAAACAATAATATTTAGTACAGTACCTAAATAAATTATATATATTATATATACACATACATACATATATAATAAAATAAATATATTTATATATATTATATAATATAAATATATAACAAATTGACTTCAATAAAAGCTAACTAAGACTCTGCTAAAAAGCGTAAATATAATTGCTGTACTCTGGCTTTAAAGGATTCGCGACTTGTAGTCATCCTGATCTCCAGAGGCAACGCATACCACAACAGGATAGCTTGGATATGGAAAGAAGAATGCGCAAGACTTGAAGTGTGAGGTGGACAGTGAAGTAGTAGACTGCTATGGGGATGCTCCGCCGATTTAAATTCTATATTTGTCCTTCAGAAAAGGGCCGTTCGTTCAATCTATAACCTGGGCCCGAGAGTTTCCTTAGACAGAAATTTAAAGAAATAAATATTCTAACTGTCGTGTCTCAATTTATATATGAAAATCTGTTGTATGTCAAGAAAAACATCAGAAGCTTTGATAAGTATAGCGACGTTCATCACATTAATACAAGGAACAAAGGCAATCTTGTTGCTCACAGTACTCGTCTCCACAGAATCAGTAGATCTTTCATGGGGCAATGTATATGCTTCTACAATAAAATTCCTGAAAATGTCCGAAACATGCCACTAAATAAGTTTAAGAAAGCCATAAAAATTAGACTTTGTAATCAAGGTTATTACACTGTTTCGGATTATCTTGAGGATAAAACTAAATGGGCTTGAGCTGCTCCTCATTCATTAATTTTCAAAATTGTTTTATAAGAAATAATGTAATTTTAGTTATAAAGATTATATTAAATTGTAATAAATTTGCAATTTAAAAAAGTGGCCCATGAGTTTCTTGCCGGGTTCTTCTCATTAAAGGCTTTACTACGGAATCCGGCCGCTTGTGGCGATTGCAATCGCCACTTTGTTATTGCGGTTGCACTCACCTCAGGCGCTCGTGTTAATTATTTTAATTATTAGTGTATTATTGACGATTTTAAGTGCTACTTAATAGGCCTATGAAATAAAGATATTTTTGAATTTGAATTTGAATTATTAGAAGAGCGGAGATGTTGGTCATGGGTGGCAGAAAGAAATTGAAAATGAGATTTTAGATAAATAGGCGCATTAGGGGAATTTAAAATAGAGTATAATAGGGAGAGAGATCGTAAGCTGCACCTTTGCCGAATTGCCCATTTACATACCAGTTTAGTTTAGCCCGAAATTTTGAAATGTGGTCAAATTTCCGAAGGTTGAAAACGAATCGAATACAATTGTTGAGAAGCCGGTCAAGTTGATTGAGGAGATCTGCATTCAGGTCGAGATAGCACACATCAGCATAATCGATAAAAGTGAAAATGAAGGTTTACATCAACGTAGCCTTCGTCTTAACTGGCAGAAAGTTTTTGAAACGGTAAAGCGAACGAAGGATACCCGTTACTCTCTGGCAGTTGTTCGTGACTTGGGTTCTCCACTGGAGCGTACCATCAAGAAATAGCCCAAGATTCTTGACATCACTGCTAAATGGTACGACGAAACCGTTGTAAAGTATTGGTGGAAGACTACTTATGTTAATACCGCTAAGTATGCGAGGGCTGCCGATTAAAATTGATTGGCATTTGTTGGGGTTTATGCTTAGGCCAAACCTCGTGGACCAGTTACTGATTTTAGCAAGGTCAATGTTAATATCAGCAATAGCAGATTAAAGGTCACACATCTTAGTTTGTGTATATATTTGCAAGTCATCAGCATACAAATGATACGCACAACGAAGGTCATGAGTTATAAAATTAATGAAAAGAGAAAAAAGAAGAGGAGAGAGTATGCCGCCTTGAGGGACACCAGAACTCAAGTCACGCCATCCGGACGATAAATCGCCAACGCGGACAGATTGCTGGCGCCCCTGAAGATATGAGGGTTCATCATTCCAGGGGAGGATCGATAACAGGATGTCATGACTGATGACATTGAAAGCGTTTGTGAAGTCTACAATAACCAGCACTGTGATTCGTGTATCCTCCATGGCCGCTCTGATGTCACCAGCTACTTTCAGAAGAGCAGAAACCGTACTGTATCCGGGCCTGAATCCCGACTGAAAAGCACTTAGGAGATTATTAGAGTGCACGTAACTGCAAATCTGTTTGTGGACACAGCGTTCGAAAACCTTGGAAAGAAATGAGAGGATAGAGATAGGACGATAATGATTAAGAAGGCAAGGATTAGAGATTTTGGACAAGGGATATACATATTATGCCTTACGCCATAGAGCCGGAAACACACCCGAGTTAAGAGAGAAGTTCAGCATATGCGATATAGGAAGGAGCAAATGGTCAAGGATGGTTACAATCATTCGCCGACTGACTTTGCTATCACTATCACAACGCTGTTTTTTGTGTTTGCGGAAAGCAGCGTCTCTACTTCGCATCGCTTTACGGATCGCCTCCGACATCCACGGTGCAGGTGGATGCTTCAGCTCGATCTTCACTGCTGGGGCATAAGTGTCGTAGAGATCGATAATAGTTTTATTAAAAATGCTGACCTTGTCATCCACAGTCCTTGCTTCAAGCAGAGGTTGCCAATTGAGAGCCGACGCTTGAATACACAGTTGGCCAATGTCCATGCGAGCAAAATTACGTAAATGCAACACCTTGGGCTTTGGTTTGGGAGGTTTTAGGTTATAGGAGAGGAAAATAAGGTCATAACGGGAGAAACAAGGAGCAGAAAACTGGCCGTGAGAGGAGACAAGTGAAGGAGAGGATGTGAGCATGATGTCAAGCCAAGTGTCATCCCCAATGGTATTGTGGTGAGTAGCTTGAAGGGGTAACACATGGAGACCGGAAGATTGGATAATATGGAGGAGTTTAACAGAACGAGAGGAAGAGGAAGCAAGGAGGTCGGTATTGAAATCACCCATTATGACATGATGTGCGTACTCAGGGCCCACTGATTCTAATACTGCTTCTAAGTCAGTGAAATAGTCAATAGAAGGAGGACAATAAACTACACCCATAACCATTTTGACCCCTTGGACACAAACCTCAAGGAAAAGAAATTCTGCAGAATTGGATTGATGAGTGAGTGAAGAAGAAATGATTTTATAGGAGAACTGCGAAAAGTTCGTCCAGTTGCGTGATGCGCGAACAAACAAACAGACAAACAGACAAAAATTCTAAAAAAAATGTTTTGTGTTAAGACACGTCTATATAGCCTAATACAGTCATTTTTTCTCAAATATCTTAAATGTACAGACACAGCTCTGTTACAGCTTTATAATAGTATAGACTAGCTGACCCGGCGAACTTCGTACCGCCATATATTTTTTCATGAATAAATATTGCAATTATAAATATTTTATCTCTTATTAGGCTATCTAATACAGTATTTTTTTCTTAGATATCTTGAATGTACAGGCACAGCTCTGTTACAGCTTTATAATAGTATAGATTATTTTAGTAGGCATTGAATTGGGAATTTTACCTTACTTTTATAAAATATAATATAAAAGCTACTTCACAGAATACAATCTATATGTATAGAGTTTATCAGTTAGGTACAACAGTATGTGTACAACATGTCTTTAATTTATTTAATTTCTGTGATAATATGTATTCTTTTCGCTTACCTTTATTTAAAATGGCGTCAAATGAAGACCTTTTGGAGCAAAAGAGGAGTAATACAATGCCCGATACACCCAATACTTGGTAGCTTAACATTCCTTCAAAAATTGCATCCTGTAAGTATTGTTTTATTGAGAACTATCATCACTAAACTATCGAAGCGGGTAAAATCCACTCATCAGCCCTTTAGTGTCCAGATGCAGGTGAGATTGTGATACTTCCCCGATCGAGGCGGTCCATCCATGCTGGGACAATTCTCTATTTAGTCCATCGGAAGGCTGACCTACACAATATAGTTCGTCTGCCAATTCATGGAAGAAAACTGTTCTGGGTAGTGGGAGCTTCATATGTATCGCAGAGGAATATTGTCACTGTTCTATACAGAGCTGTCCACGCATTGTCTCGTTTCTCAAACTTGTAATGGTGATAGGCTTTTGGAAGGATTACTAGAATTGTTTTTAAATCCTACCTATAGTTAAATTTTGGTGTAAATATAATAAAAGTGTCTTTTCCAGAATATTTGGTTAAGGAAAATATATCAAGAATATCCGTTCCCATATGTCGGCGTTTGGTTATTTTGGCGTCCAGGGTTGGTCATTAACAGCCCCGAAATTGCTCATAATATCTTGGTGAGAGACGCTGATAATTTTAAAAACAGATTACTTGGACCCGGCAAGAATGACGAGTTTGGAGGTCAAAACCTCTTTACTGCAAACGTAAGTAGAAAAGAAATCTTTTTGACGTGATAACATCTTATAAATCAATGAACGCTGACCGCATGCACGATAAAGTGTCAAGTTCCGCCCAGGGTTGCTAAAACATAAAAATAGGTGGCGGTATTTAAAGTGCTACGTGGTTCATCTGCGGTTCGTAAGATGGCGGGACCGATGCATTGTTAGTGAAACTCTCAGAAAACATATACATATGACGTTATCACGTAAAATTATCGCCTGTAAACCGACTTAATAAGACCATGTAAAAATTGCTTATAAAGGCTTTGAAGATAGCACTATGCGGGTGGTAAACAAGTATACGGCCCACAATGGTAAGCAGTTACCATAGCCTATAGACACCTGGGGCATCACTCGCGCGTCGCCATCTTTAAGGAAAGGAATAAGAGGTAAAGAGGAAGGGTGAGGACGCTCACACTCACCATATGAAATACTACTGCAAGAGTACCTACGGTTGTTGCACGCTGATTTTCTGTGAGAGGTTGATACTTCCCCGATCTAGTCGGCCCATTTATGCTGGGACAAGCAAGGTTCTACCACTAAGCAAGTTGCAGTTGCAAAGCAGTTTGTATGTACTCTTAGTTTCTGGCATACAAAAGGTCGTGGTTATTAGCAGAATAAACACTAGAGTATCACATAATACTGAAAAGTAATTTTTAAATATCCTACTCAAAAGTTCATCACTATTTATATGTAAATCTTAAAGGACCCTTTATGGACTTTTATCCGCAAACATCTGACGTCTGCATTCACGCCAGCAAGATTAAGGAGCTGGCAGGGCCTCTATCAGGAAAAGTGCAAAGACTTAATTGAAAGAATCAAATCGGACAATCGATTGGGTCTCACCAACAATTTAAAGGTAAGATTCGCTTGTGTGTTGGGCACCAAGTGGAAGTAACTATTTGCTATCGGATATGAGTAGGTCAGTTATATATTCTCCTGTGTGACTAACCATAAAATACTTCGGTGAGATTTGGCTGTAGCAAGAGATAGATCACAGACATAAAATAAAAAAGTTTTACCCTACTGCCAACAAAAATATTTCATATTTTCAAAGTGATCTCAAACTTTTTTTGATGTGTGTATGATTACAGTAAATACAAAGTAAGTCAGACCAGTGGGCCTAGCCAAGTTACATTCTGTCATCGCTGACGCTGTAGAAAACTATTTAAAATGTATGGAAATTTGATATCTCTAATGCTAAGTCACGAGAGTATTGACAACATCCACTGTGATCGCCAACCCGCCTACCAAGCGTGGCGATTACGGCACTATCCCCCATATGAGCGAAACACATGTTGTGGCGCTCTCTTGGGGAGGCCTATGTCCAGCAGTGGACTTCGAAAGGCTGATGGATGGATGGATGGAAGTCATGAGACTTAGCGTTGTAGATATCGTTAAGGATGTCAAATTTCCATACATTTTAATAGTTTTCTATATCGTTAGCGATCATAGAATGCAACTTCGCTAGGCCACTGGGTCGTTTATTGACATTATCTACTTTCCAAAGCCATTATTCTCGGATTTCTCAACGGACATCATAGGAGAGTCAGCTTTTGGTATAAAATGCGAAGCGACCAAGAATAGCATCGGCCCTCTACGGGCAATGACCAAAGAATTTGAGAAGTACAGCATCTACAGAGGTATTCAATGGTCCCTTATATTCTACTTCCCGGAGTTAGCTGAATTGTTGCGGTAAGTTTATTAAAATAGTGATTTTATTGTTATCATAAAATAGATTGAAAAAGAACATTATATTTCGTACAAAAATTTCGAAAAGGTAGTCATAATATTATATTCCGTACTTGTGCGAATGTTCGACCTAATTTTATTTTTGTGTGTTACTTGTTGTTATCAATCTTTCAGTTGTACATTTTGGCCCAAAAATAGAATGGAATATTTCAAAAAAGTTTTTACCATGATTGTCAAAGAACGAGGAGGGTATGAGAAAGAGATAAGTGGCATTAGAGATATGATGGACATTCTAATGAAGATGAAGCAGACCGCGATGAAAAATCATCAGGGTAAAAATTGTTTAAAATAAAAATACCTTTTAAACTTATATGAAGAACGAAACATGATCTTAATATTTTAAAATAATTTCCTTTATAAACGTGAATGAATTAGTATTTACAAATTCAAATAATATTTTTGGAGTCATATTCAGAGGCATAGATGCCATGACCCGTAAAACAGTTTACCAGTCGTTGGACAAGTAAGCGGTAACCCCTGCTCTGTTGTTCTCATATCGTGTTCCAATGGACTCTAATTGTTGATATACCACACAAGGTCTTTATGGTCATCTGCATACTTAATAATTTCTGTGTAGAACATGCCATTGACATGCAAGAAAAACAGCATTATGAAGAGCACCGAGTTTTGTTTTGTCTTGCTTTTGGAGCAGCACCCCAACGACGAATGTGATGATCATGCAGAAAGCAGACTGATTATTTGACATTCAGAGAAAATAACACAAAATTAAAGAAGCTTCTCATATTCAAAATAACTCACCATTAGTAGGCTAGAAAAGGGGGTAGGGTTGTAAACAAAAAAAACCACATACGTCGTTTAGGCTCGATAAATATAAATGGTGTTCTTTTTTGTTTAAAATTCAGATTTAAACGAAGATGTGGTGATAGCGAATGCCATGATTTTCTTGCAAGGTGGATATGATACCACATCTTCAATACTGACGTACGCAATTTACGAGTTGGCGTATCACTTACAATATCAGGTAACAAAAATATTTCATATAGCTAAATATGTTACCTCTGGGACAGAGATTAATACAAAACTACATTATAATATTTTCTGATATTAATGCGAGTGTTAAACATTATGAAATAAAACTACGTTTACGGAATCTATCGCGTTTACTTCATGTTATCAGAGTCACTAGTGTCATCAGGTCACCAGTGACCATGAATGCTGTAAAATATTTAAAACGTCGGAATAGTAGAAAATCAAGTAAGCGCGATACATTCTGTAAAATTAGTTTTATCTCAAACTACTTTGCCCGCGGCACCGCTGCATCCGAAATGTTTTTGTGATATATCACAGGTTCACTTTTGGATAGTAGCACTCCGGGAGTGCGGACAGAAGTGAAAACTTGAAAAATTATATTACAATTTTATTTATTAATGAAATATAAAATTTGATATGTTTTGAAATTAATGCCAATGAAACTCATGAATTTTCATCCACAATTTCAACATCTCTTCCATCATCATCATAATTATATTTGAAAACTGATACAATAGGTTTATGGTAACTAAAGCTGTTTCCTACAAACAATTTTTATTCGAATCTATTTTAAAAACTTTTGTTATTTTCAATTCGAAAATTTCCAACACGAATATTTATGTATATTTATGTTGTATATACACAATACGAGTATATGTTTATATTGTATACATAGTTATATTATCAATGTTTTTCAACTCAACACAACTCTCGTATAAACGGGGCCAATACAATTATGTAGATACTCATATTCTCTCTTTACTATATAACGTACTGTTTAACCCTTCATCTCCTTCTTATCTCAAAAGTAAGTTTTAATTCTTCCATGATACACATAGTAAGTACTTAAGGTCATCGCAAATCTAGAAGTTAAAAATGCCGTTGCATTCCACAATATTTTTTGGGAAATCTTTTACAGTCACAGCCATAAGCCTGTGTAATGCCCTACCGGTAGAAATAAAACGGGCAGAGACTATACCCAAATTTAAATTATTAGTTAGAAATCATTATCTAAACGAGTAAGTTATATTCCTTACACAAAATTATCATTGATAAATTCTTAAGAATGAATTCGTATACCTAAGTATTTATGTTATTTTCATAATATTTATGTATCGTAATTTATTACGTACGTTATTATAGCTATATTATATGAATATATTTAAATTATTTGTGTGTAGTATATTTTGTATTATTTATTTATATGTATTTAATATTTATATATGTTGGTATTTGTTATGTTATACCAACAACTACCACTCTCTCTCTCTCAATCATGTCCATACAGAGGTTGCCTGGTAAAAAATACTTTTAGTAATAAGGCCGGCTATTGTACCACATAATGTATGATTTGTTTCTGTACTTCTCTACTGTAATAATGCTGTACAATAAAGTATATAATAAATAAATAAATATACAGAGGTGTCGGTTACGGTAACAGTGTCACGAGTACAATGGTTTTTTCCCATCTCAAAAAATGCCAGAATGCATTTGTATCTATGTACGTACATACACAATATATGCACTTACTTATATAGAGAGGTGTCGGTTAAGATGACGGTGTCACCAGGTCAATGGTTTTTTCCCATCTCAAAAAATGCTCAATGCGCCTAAAAAGTTTTCACTTCAAAAATGATTAATTTGTTTTCCATATTTCTGGAACAGGAAATATTGTATAAGGAACTTATGGAAGTTATAAGGAACACTGGAAACAAACAATTCGATGCTAAAGATTTAGAAGAACTGCCATACCTCAACGCTGTCATCAAAGGTTAGTTAAAACCATGTTAAATCCAAGGAAGTCTATGGGAAACTAGACACAACAATAATTTCGTAATACCTCGTTGATTGGCACAATTTTAACACAATATAAAGTAAAATTAGTAAAATCTCCTAAAATCCTCTCTTCATTATAAATTCCTGATCCATATGATTTCTTTACTAATATTATATTGTGGAAGTGTGTTTGTTTATTTGTTTATAAAATATATACTTTTAATCATCATTAAATTTTGCATACCTTATACTGCCTGAAATACAAAATAAGACCAAGAACAATAGCAACAAGAACCTAAAAGATAAAGGTGAAGGCCGGAATTGAAATTGTAATCCAAGACAAAGCGAAGTTCAATTGAATCTCAATGTGTCTGCTCGGAGCATAGGGCGCATATTAAAAAATAAACTGCGATTGAAACCCTACAAAATCAAATAGTGCAAATTTAACACCTGCAAAGCACTTCCTAGCAAGAACAAAGGTGTTAAAATACTTGCACGTTGGTGGCGAGCTTGAAAATTTGAACTTCTCTGATTAAAATATTTTTATGGTTGTAAGTCAGAATATAATCTTTGACCAGCGAATTGCTCTGCGAAAGCATGCATCCGCGTCAGTGATGGTTTTGGCCATGGTAACTGCCACAGGACGCTCAACATAAATAATTCTATTAAGAATGTTGAGGAAGCGAGAGATGTATGCAAGAATAGAACCATTTTTGTTCTCTCTTCCTATCCCACAAGAGATAGAGCGTGATAATAAGTAAGTAAGTGATCAACCTCTGTATATATAATTAAAATACCGTATACTAATTAAAATGTAGCTGCGGTCTTGTTCTAAGGTCCCCTTAGCTAGGTCGTGGAGCTCAAATAAACAGCGGTTCCGAGTAAATATTGGTGGTGGATCTACTAAAACCGAACATATTGGAAGCCAACCCTAACAATGTTTGGGATAAAGCTAGAGAGATTATTATATTAATGCTCGTCAATAGCTTTTTTGGCTGCAACTAATTTGGATCTGCCAGTTTATGTATAGCCGCTGGAGAAAATGAGACCTCAATTAGATCTTGAAAACATACAAGATCTTAAAAATGCAGGGCCAGATGTTGCTTCGTTATTTGGAAGAGATTTCAGTCCAAGATTGATGCAATTAATTACATTATTTATTGATTGTTTCTGAATATTTCAGAAGTATTAAGAAAGTATGTAGCAATGGGTTGGATAGACCGCATCGCTGCCCATGATTATCAGATTGATGAAAAGCTGACAATACCTGCTGGAACAGCGACTCTTGTCAACGTTAATGGAATGCACCGCGATCCTAAGTACTTTCCTGAACCCGACCAGTTTATTCCAGAACGTTTCCTACCAGAAAATGAGAAAGACATAAACCCGTATACTTATATTCCGTTTGGTGCAGGACCTAGATTTTGCATAGGTAACTATGTTAACTATCTCTAAACTAATAATAATATAACATTGCCGTAATATATATTTCGTAGATTTGATCGCGCAAATATTTGCCATGTGTGGGAACCCAACTCTGGTACCAAGCATAGGTGGATTGTTAATCAATGTCTTTGCAGTGGATATTGCATTATTATTAAAAAATAATCTTATTTCAGGCAAGCGTTTCGGATTAACCTCCGTAAGATTCGCCCTTGCAGCAGTTCTAACCAACTTTACCATCAGCCCTTTGCCGAACATGCCAGCCCCGAATGACTTGACATTTGATACAAAAGCAATCTTCATCATGCCTGGACAAAAAATATCAGTAAAGTTTGTGCCAAGGAGATGAAAGAAAAACAATTAAAAAGAAGAAATAAAAGAATACGTTTCTCGTATGATCATCTGTATCTGTATCTGGTTATTAAAATGTTCAATTTATCAACAGAAAATATAGCTAAACTGTAGTTTAAACTCTCTGATTGCCTAGGTTATTTAACTAAGGATTGCCTATATTGCTCTTAAGCCTTGGAAAGTAATGTTAAATCTATGGCCTCCCTCCCCACTACCCATCTCTACCCACGGAAGTCGTAAGAGCTAACTGAGGGATACCAGGGGGAGTGGGCAGCAGCACTCCCTCGAGTATTAACAACATCCACTGCGATCGACAACCCGCTTACCAAGCGTGGCGATTAGGCATTATCCCCCATGACGGGACCGCTCGTTGTGGCGTTCTCTTGGGCCTCCCCAATTCCCCTATGTCCAGCAGTGGACGTTGAAAGGCTGATGGATGGATGGATAGCCTCCTTAAGATATTTAAAATATATATTTTCAGATCGAAACCAAATTAAAAAATACAACTAGTTATGGTTTTTTAAACAAGAGGTAAATAGTATTTTTTTATTGCTTGTAGTGGCAGATGAGCCATGGCCCATCTGATGGTAAATGGTAACCGTCACTCATGGACTCGACTATACCGCGAGTATTGTCAAGCCACTGCTCACCATTTCATTTCACAGATATGAATAGAAAATTAAAAGAATTAACGGCTATCTCTTGCTTTAACCAACACACCGATGTGCTTCATAGCCGGTCGAACGGGAATACCAACCCGGGCCCGATTGCAAATGAGTACTCCAACTTGGAACCTAGCCCTACCACCAGTAATGCAATGGGCGATAATTGCTTACTTCCCTTAGTCGCCTCGTATGATATCCGTGGGAAAGAATGGGGTGGTGACATAATTTGTCTTCTTTGTCACCAGACGAAATAAATTTTTGTTTAAAGGAAAAAATGCAGGTCTCGAATTCAAACCTGCCCTATGAGTAGTTGCATATTTACGCATCTATGTATATTAAAGTAACAGTCTATTTAACGTCATCCATCAGCCTTTCGACGTCCACTGCTGGACATAGGGCTCCCCAAAATGAGGGATAGTGCCGGAATCACCACGCTTGGCAGGCGGGTTGGTGATCGCAGTGGATGTTGTTAATACTTGAGTGGGTGGAGAGGGGTGGGACAATTCTAAAGCCGGCCCCACACGGCAACTATTTAAAGTCACTTACAGAAAATTACTTTGACTGGCTTCAGAAGTCCCAAAACTTACTAACTAATGCATTACAATGTCCTGTAGCTAATTGACGATTTAAGCAGACGAGATGGCTTGACAGCTTGCCTCTTGGGGTGGGGGGTTGCGTCGTGATTGCCAATTAGTCAAAGTAATCCTCTAGAGGCCTCCCCGCCACAGCCAGGGATATTTGTGGTTCTTAGTGTACGATTTGTTAGTTTGAAAGAGTATTTGATTGCTACTAGATTTCAAGTTACGCCACCTTTTAAAGCTAATCTTTTAAAACTAATGTAGGAACTTTTTGAAATAAGATTTTGTTTACGGATTCTATCGCATTTAACCGCATTTGTCCAAGACTGATATAGATAATATCAGCCTTGGACATCTACCATCTAAGTCCACCCGTGATCATGAATGCTGTAAAGTATTCGAAACGTCGGGATAGTAGAAAATCAAGTAAACACGATAGAGTCCGTAGTTTTATTTCAAAATGTGTAACATTCGCGTAAATGTCAGAAAGTATTGCATTAGTAGGAATTTTAAATATTTTACAAACGATTAATAAGGTGATACAAACTAAACTAATCCTATTAAAATAAATATAAATAATAACTAATATGATCACTTGAATGAACCTAAAGTTAGATAAAGAGGACTAAAGCTCATTCAAGTGATATTCTACTATCGGCATCCATCCATCCATCAGCCTTTCGACGTCCACTGCTGGACATAGGCCTCCCCAAGACAAAGCCACAACATGTGTTTCGCTCATATGGGGGATAGTGCCTTAATCGCCACGCTTGGCAGGCGGGTTGGCGATCGCAGTGGATGTTGTTAATACTCGAGGGAGTGCTGCTGCCCACTCCTCCGGTATTCCCTCAGTCGGCTCTTACGACTCCCATAGGTGGAGAGGGGTGGGACAAATCTAAAGCCGGCCCCACACGGCACACTATCGGCAACCTGCTCAATATAGGTACTGGCCGCATTACATGCTATCCAGCGAGGCTATTCCTTTGGCCAAGCTAAAAACCAGCATTTTGGTCACGCGTAGCCTCTACAAACTTCCCCGCTAAATCTTTATAGATTTCGAAAGCATCAGGTCCCCAGGGGCCCATGGTCTCTACTCCAAACGGCACAAATAAGTAACCTCTGTCAAGGTTCGAATATTTGTACCGTTAGTGTGATTCAGCCGTTATATCACCGCCACTATACACAAGTATTAGTTCATCCAAATATTACGTAATAGTGATAGGTTAAGCAGTGGGTAGGGGCTGTTAAATAGAATCCTGGCACTCGTCATAGGTTAACAGAGTCTTGAATAAAAAATCTGACTCCCGTCTTGTTGTAAGATCGAAAGTTGTCCCTGCCGTTTAGTCGAGGAGATCAGATGAGATCAGCTAGCTAACAACCATACAGATAGCGAGTCATATCGCACAAAATTTTGAATAAGGCTCGGAAAAGGGTGTAATTTCTACTACTCTACTAAGTACTACTCACATAATGCATTAAGAAGGAATGTGATATCGATATTCGCAGTCTCGAGAAATTGTCACAATGGCTGAATTGGCAAAGCATTTGGGACGATTTTCCAGGAGATGCAGGATCAAATCTAATAAGCTAATGACTGATATATTCAGATTTGATTACACAATATTAATTATTTATATTCACGCCACCTACCTTTTGGGGTAGGCAGAGAGGACAGAATGACAAGTGGCTCTGTTCTTGAATACATCTCTCGCTTCCTCAACATTCATAATTCGCTTCATACACGCTCGCCGGTATTAACACAAAGTGTGAAAATGTAAAATCGAAAATAACAGTCACAAGTATTTTCGATTTCACATTTTCACACTTTGTGTTAATTTATATGGCTAGGCATGTCAAATGCTAAAAAAATATATAAAAGTATCAAAAAATTATATATGTGAACATTTCTAAAGGTGGTTGATTGTTTGTTCGTCAATCACGCCTAAATGGATTTGAATGAAATTAGCTACGTAGATAGGTGACACTGGATTAACATGTAGGATATTTGTTACCCCAACTCTCTTAGGACAGATATTTTTGCCATATAGACGGAAACTAAACGGATATGAATGAAATGTTGTATACAGATAACTTATAGCTTTGAATTAGAAGTTCACGCAGATGTTGTGGGCAGAAGCCAGTAATAAGGCCGTAGTTTGGAGGTTTTAACTTTGGCCTGTAACAACTTGGCTGTACTTGGAAACTTCAAACCGCACTTGAGGCAAATAATATGACAGCTAATTAGCGATACTTCATTAGTTGATCCTATGGCGTTTGAAACTATATTCATATATAACTTTAATTCATATTTTAAACAAGCTAGTACCTACGAATCCTTTCGCGTGGGATTCAATTATATATCTATGTGTCTACCCTAATTATTTTTCAAATGTAAAATTTGCTTTAGTTACTTCCTAAAATACCAGCTATCAGCGACAGTCCCATCTAGATCTTACCCACCGTTTCAGATCAAGTAAGTGTTAATATATATAATGTTAGTAAAGATTAGTGTTTGGCTAGGATTTATCGGAAATCTTGTCTTTGTACAAGTCTACTTGTATTAGTTGAGATATAAGCTAGCACAAAGTGCGAAAATATGAAACTGAATTGTCAATTCAGCCATGGTGACAATTTAAGTAAGTAATTTAAGTATTTCGATAACACATATCTTTTTAATGTCTTGGGTGATCATTATTTTCGATTTCACATTTTCGCATTTTGTGATACTTTATATGGCCAAGCATGTCAAATGCTTCAAAAATATATAAAGATAACAAAATAGTTGAGATATAGTTTCGGGTAGGTAATCTGATTAAATATTTTGATCTGTATTCCAGCACTTGATATGCTCAGTACTTTAAAGATCGTAAAGATATCTAAAAGGAATGTGAAGTGAAGATTTCGAATCACCATTGGGTGACTGCGATAGCTTAGCGGTCCCGAACTCTTACTCAGATCGGATGGGACGCAGGTTCGAAATTTGTTCGCAGTAAAGGTCCCTTTTTTCACTTTCACAAATATTTTTAATATATATTATAATAAATATTATATACTTTGTTGCTATGTAGTACGTCCTTAAATATCAAAAATTCATTAATTAAGTAGAAGCATTTTTCTGTTAGCCACATAATCAAACATTTCCTGAATAAATTATTTGGTTAACCCTTAGATCTTTTAGAATCCTGTTGTAAATTTTTACCACCATGCTGTAGCAATTTTTCTGATGCAGTGTGCTACTGGATCTTAGGACAGCGAGTTTAGTTTTGTTTTATTCTGATATAATAATTTTTTGGACCGATTTCTGTCCCACTGGTGGGCACAGGTACCGTTGAATTCTTCTGTACCTGTTTCAGGCGCATAATATTTATAATAATACACTAAATTAAGTACTCACATAGTTCAGGAAGAGGTATGAAGTTGCCCAAAGATATCTCGAGGCAAGATTTTTGAAATTACGTGTCTTTTTGGTCACGTTTTATTGCTGTCGGTAAAGTTATCATAAGGAAACTTGATATGCTTGAGAGATTGTCTCAGCGGCTTGTCCCGCATCGGGTTAGCATCCTGGAACATGGTCTAGCTTACTAATCATCTGAGAAGAGACCTGTACCCTATAGTAAGACAGTTGACTGAACGTCACATCCATGAAACAGGCATGGTGAGCACCGACTTGACATTACTCTTAGCGTTCAGGCCTTGCAAGTTTAGTGGATGGTAGTTAAAAATTTAATTAATGCTTGTAATCTGCAGCGTTTCTGGTGTGCAGAACATTCTATAATTGGCGGTTAAGAGTCAACGACGGGTTGGTACGCGTTTCGTATAATGGAAGCGCTTCTGTTCGATCCTAGGTGAAAATCTATTTTTTTTGTGAGAAACTTTTTGGAACCATCTCATAGTGTCTAGTGCAGCGAAACGCCTACGACAACTGCTGCCTCAGCCGGGTGTGGATGAAATTTTGGTAGAGCATTCTTTATCTGCTACTTCATGACTTGAGGAGATAGAGAAACACGTTTTTCACTTGGTTTCTTATACGCAACTCTATACAGTCCACTGCATACTGTGAGAATACCGTACATTTTTTATGTCAATACTTTGTTTGAACTCTGACCTAAATAATATGTTCTAATAATAAATTAAGCCCGCAACTTCGTCAGCCTTGAGTTAAGAAGTGGTAATATAAATCCTATGCCACTTTAATAATCTCGATGCAAAAATCTTTATCCCACGGGAACCATTGTTCATTTTTCTGGAATAAAAATTAGCCTGCCTTTTTATGATCTGAGCTACATATCATGCCCACATTTTTTAAATTGTAATCATAATGATTGGTTGAGTAGCTATAGCCCTAATGCAAATAAATGAAAGCAATGGTGTTAACAAAATCCACTAATAAGTTTTAGCGAATTCGAAATGGCTAATTAGTGATCATATGATGATAAATTGACATGATGACTAATTAGGTATTATATAGTCTCTTTACACTAATTCACGAGTTATATGTCTGATTTTTTTAACCTATTTTTCACAAACCCTTCTTGTCCTTCTACTGGGCAGGGCCAAACTGGCATTAAGCAGCAGGAATCAATTGTTTTAGAGCAGAGATCCGGCCTGGTCAATTCAAACGTTTTTAATTTCTCTAGGGAACTAATTAAAGTCCATGTAGACGAAGTTGCGGGCAAAAGCTAGTTTAAACTAATTCCATTGAGAATTAGCAATGCTGTAACTTTGTGTTAAGATCTTCGACCCCGAATATTATGAGGAGCTCTTAAACAGTTCTTAATGACTGACGCTTGTTAAGGCGAAAGGTTTCGGCTGTTCCAGAGAATTAACAGTTACAACGATCTGAATGTCCAGTTTAATTTGACCCACACTTCAAACATTAATATAAAATTCTCCGTTGAATTCGAACAGGTTGCTACAATATTACAGGTCTCCGTGAACTGGAATTTGATTTTGTGACACGAATGTAAAGTTTTATGTATTTGAAATGGCCTGAAAATTGCTGCTCTGACGTTTTCAAAGTGGCTTTGGACGAACGAACGACGTTTTATTTTAAAATAGTGGTTCTCGATAAAGGATAAAATATAGAAAATATTTTTACTGTAATGTAGGGGAAGGATATAAAACTGAACGATACCACCTATCTAAGAGTTTGGTAAATGTATATTTAGATGAAAAGTTCGCTGTTTCAAACCACAACGAGGTAGTTGAAGTTTTAATTCGTTGTAATTTAGAAAATTGCTTGTGTTATGTTTGATATATGTTTACGTTTGTTATCGTTTTATTAGTTTTATCTGTATTAAAAATTAGGGGTGGATCATGTATTTGTGGGCCCTGGGCTAATTCTACTCAGAGGTCTAATAATTATTCAACTGTCATTTTGTAAAAAAAAAACTGAACTGCGACATGACGTCTTCTGAATAACACTTCTGCACATTTCTAGACCATGTGGGGCCGGCTTTAGAATTGCCCCACCCCTCTCTACCCACGGGGGTCGTAAGAGCCGACTGAGGGAATACCGGCGGAGTGGGCAGCAGCACTCCCTCGACAATTAACAACATCCACTGCGATCGCTAACCCGCTTGCCAAGCGTGGCGATTACGGCATTATCCCCCATGACGGGACTACTCGTTGTGGCGTTCTCTTGGGGAGGCCTATGTCTAGCAGTGGACGTTGAAAGGCTGAAGGATGGATGGATGGATGGATGGACATTTCTAAAAGAATATCTATAAAAAAAATAGTTTTTTATATATAAAACTAGTTTAATACCACAACAGAGGTTAATAAATGAAATTTTTATACCGCATGGAGAGTGGAGAAGAAATATATTATCTTTCAGGAGAGGATATGAAAGATACTACAGAGAGGATAGGTTATTTCTTGCTGCACCCAGACTCACATCGAATCTTACTATGCGGGAATCGAACCCACTCAGCATGGAAGGTTGATATCTAAACAATTACATTATCTGTGCAATATATTATTTTCATTTCGCAGATATGAAATCAAAGAATAAACGGCTGTCTCCTGCTACAACCAAAACGCACTGTTGTGCTTTATGGCCGGTCGTGATATGGTAGCACCCAACCGCTTGGGCCCGATAGCAAGTGAGTACTCCCACTTGGTATCCAGCCCTACCACCAGTAATGCAATAGGTGGTAATTGCTCACTTTATTTAGTCGCCTCGTACGACGCTCGTGGGAAAGAATGGGGTGGTGGCCCTAGTATTATATACAATGATGTAATTTTTTATGGTCTATGTAATATATTACGTTTAATAAATATTAATAAAGTATTATATAAATGATTTACCAACATTAAACACAAAGTGAAAAATGTGAAATCGAAAATAACAGTCAGGAGCAGGATTTGAACCTGCATCTTCTGGATACCGTCCAGATGCTTTACCAATTCAGCCATCCTGACAATTGCTCCTGACTGCTAATTTCGATAACACATCATACTTAACGTCTTTGGGTGACGCCTGCGCCATCTCTCGGAAGTATTTTCATACATTATACCGACCAGGTAAACTTAATTTTACAATTAAGATTTTTACCTAATAATGACGCAAACCCTTTAAATATTTAGATATTTTTATATATATTTTTAGCATTTGACATGCTTAGCACTATACATTAAACACAAAGTGAAAAATGTAAAATCGAAAATAACAGTCAGGAGCAGGATTTGAACCTGCATCTTCTGGATACCGTCCAGATGCTTTACCAATTCAGCCATCCTGACAATTGCTCCTGACTGCTAATTTCGATAACACATCATACTTAACGTCTTTGGGTGACGCCTGCGTCATCTGTCGGAAGTATTTTCATACATTATACCGACCAGGTAAACTTAATTTTACAATTAAGATTTTTACCTAATAATGACGCAAACCCTTTAAATATTTAGATATTTTTATATATATTTTTAGCATTTGTCATGCTTAGCACTATACAATTAAACACAAAGTGAAAAATGTGAAATCGAAAATAACAGTCAGGAGCAGGATTTGAACCTGCATCTTCTGGATACCGTCCAGATGCTTTACCAATTCAGCCATCCTGACAATTGCTCCTGACTGCTAATTTCGATAACACATCATACTTAACGTCTTTGGGTGACGCCTGCGCCATCTGTCGGAAGTATTTTCATCTAAATATTTAAAGGGTTTGCGTCATTATTAGGTAAAAATCTTAATTGTAAAATTAAGTTTACCTGGTCGGTATAATGTATGAAAATACTTCCGACAGATGGCGCAGGCGTCACCCAAAGGCGTTAAGTATGATGTGTTATCGAAATTAGCAGTCAGGAGCAATTGTCAGGATGGCTGAATTGGTAAAGCATCTGGACGGTATCCAGAAGTTGCAGGTTCAAATCCTGCTCCTGACTGTTATTTTCGATTTCACATTTTTCACTTTGTGTTTAATGTATAGTGCTAAGCATGTCAAATGCTAAAAATATATATAAAAATATCTAAAGATTTACCAACAGTAAATGATTTAATAAATAAATTCGATTAGCTTGATTATGACAAATGAACATATAGTATTTATGAGGCTATCAACGAAAAAAATATAATAATTTTTCTTGAAAAGTTGGGTCCTTGGTTGTGAATTTATTATCCAGGGACGGCATATGTTATATTAATGAAATTTTAATTACTAACTAAAGCAACTTGCTTACAAACTATCTGACTTATAATTAATGCAATTAAATTAACCAATCAAACTTTAAAGGCTTTTAGGAAAATTTACTTTATTACCTATATACCAATAGCAGAAACAATATGTAGAATATTGAGTGAGTTTTAGGTCACACTTGCTATTCTCTGGGCAGAAACTCGACTTTCATTCTTTCGTCTACAGGTAAATATAGCATGCTGTTCTTCTCCACGTGTAAATCAGCAGGTTTTGGAGAATCTGCCAAAGATTTGACCTCGTAGTTCAGAATAATGGATGCAATTCCTTGCCTAACAGTCTGGTAAGCAAAACGCTTGCCTGTAAAGATATAGTTTTGGTAAAATATTTTAAAGTGGTAAAAATCTATTACTAGGAATAAAATCTGTTTCTATATTGCCTGTAAGAGATACCTACTATTAATTAAGTTTTAAAGGTATTTAATATAGAGATGCGTAGATAAAGCAAATCGGCAGTGATAGTTGGAAATAATTTAGCCACGATCAAGACGCATCGCTCAACGAAGTTTTATTCTTACTAAGAAAAATCGATCCTTTCACTAGAAAATTATAAAAGTTTTATAAGAGTAACTAAAAAAATATTAGTTCCATCTTTACCAATAGGCCGACACCCAAAGATTTATTTCCTTGTGTGTGTTGTCTTTAAGAATAAATGAAAACGACATGATGACACATCTTTCGTGGGTTTTTATTCAACATTTGTGTGTTCGCATCTAGGTCACCATTTTAGATGATCTGTATAGTTGGGTATTTTGAGCAAAAGTGGACACATTCTTTATTAACGTTTATTGAAACGATTGCTATCCCTCCCAATCTTGATTGTTAGTCTTTAAGGCTAATTTAAATTTACTGAAATTATATTTAAATATTTACTTACCTATGCAATTTCTGGGTCCATCTCCAAAAGGCATGTAAGTATAAGGCTTGATATTCTTTTCATTCTCTGGGAGGAACCTATCTGGCTTGAAGACAAACGGATCAGGGAAATATTCGGGATCTATTTGCATGCCCACAGCATTGACATAGACTACAGTTCCAACTTTGATAGTTAGTTTATCATCAATAATGTAGTCCTTGGATGCGATTCGATCCAGCCAACCCATTGGAGGATATAATCTAAGGGTTTCTAAAAAAATAAAGAAATAATTATATTCCATGAATATTATGGATTGTATAATACTTTCTAACATTTACGCGAATTTCACACATTTTGAAATAAAACTACGTTTACGGAATCTATCGTGTTTACTTGATTTTTATGCTATCCCGACGTTTCGAATACTTTACAGCATTCATGATCACGGGTGGACTTAGATGGTAGATGTCCAAAGCTGATATGTTGTTTCAACGGTTTCGTTCCGATCCGGTGGTAGCTTTTTAGTCTTAGCTTCTATTAAAATCAATATATTTAATAATAGAAACCAATAATCAATATTGTCTTCCTTAATGGTAGTTTTTGATTACTTAAAAATTTTAATTGGTAGTTTGTGGTAGAATTTTTAAGCACTAAATATAAACAAAAAATTTTAAAACTTAAAGGAGTATTATACTTATTTTATTATTATACTAGCTTAAAATCTCGTACATTGTAAGCATAAAACTTAGAGTAGATATTTTTAATTGTGTTTCTTAACGAATATTATGTGGGTTGAAATAAATAAACCAAAAATTTGTAAAACAGATTACTGTGGGTAGATGAAACCGTTGAAACAACATATTAGCTTTGGACACCTACCATCTAAGTCCACCCGTGATCATGAATACTGTAAAGTATTCGAAACGTCGGGATAGCATAAAAAACAAATGAACGCGAGAGATTCCGTAAACGTAGTTTTATTTCAAAATATTATGGATTGGTTTGTAACACCGTCATATTAGCCACTAAAGATATGACGCGTTCTCTAGTCAGGGGGATAACCGTGGCTATTATACTTGACTATAATGCAATGCAATATTTTAGGATACGACTCACCTGAATACCACTTACCATAAGCGGTTACCGTAGCTATAGACGCCAGCAACACCAGAGGCATCATTTGCGCGTCGTTATCTTCAAGGAAAAGAATAGGAGGTGTAGAGGAAAATGGGGATAGGAAGAATACTAAGCAGAAGATAGGAAGGATAATAGAGGACAGGAAGGATAATAAAGAGAGGTTAGGGTGGGAGTTTGGGCCTCCATCGCACTCACTCACCACACAAAACGCAACGGCAGGAGTACCCACCGCTGTTTCACGCTGATCTTCTGTGAGACAACTCGGTACTTCTCCACCCAAGCTCCCATTTCATTACATTTATGCTTGTATAAGCAAGTCTCTGCCATAGCAAAATATGAATAATATATACATACAACAATTTAAGAAATATATTTTTTGAATGAAAAGCCGTATATATCTGGTAGAAGACTAATAATATCATATCCAGGATACGATTTATTACTTCTTTATATTCTCCGCAATTGGAGTCATATCACCCCACTAAAAGAATTATTCACAAATGTTTATCTGTACTGACTTTGCTGCTGGTTAATTTCCACCACTTGGCAAAGTTATCAACATCAATTTAAACCTAGTATTGTATCTTCAATAAAACCCCGTGAATTAATTAATACACGTTTTATTAATTATTAGCACAGTAGCTTATCAGAACCCCAAACAAATAAGCAGAAATAGGGAGGCGATACGAATCTATAGATCCGGTATACCACACCTAGTATTAACATAAGACTAGCTAACTGTCACATTTTACCGTTCATTGACTGGCAGGTATGTTAGGTACGTTTAATGATACCACTGAAGGAATGTTACATAGTTCCAGTGGCCCGCCAATAAAGGCGGAGAGACGACACACGGCGGGATTCTTCAGTGGGTGAAGGTCCCACACTACCCTGTTCGTTGCCCGAACGACGGGGTGTGTGGTTAGGAACATTTTTTCCCGCCTTTACAAAACATAAAAAAGGTACCTTTAATGATAGCTGTAAGATAGGTGAGCTCCATCAACGTGGCCGAGTCGAAGTCTTTGTCTCCAAGCTTCTGTTTCACTGTCAAGATTTCTTCGTACAAAATTTTCTGGAATAAAAAATGAATATAGTCCTTTACCATTGGATCTAATTTTAGACTTTGATCCTCGTTTGATTTGGTTTTGACCATCTACCGTTTTCTGAGTTCCTTTAAGTTGGGGTAAGACCAGAAATGTTGTAAATTTTAATTTTATAATATCTAGTATTAGATTTAAATGAAACTCACTACCTCAGTAGAAAACTGGATCATTTTGTAATAATTATGAACATAATTGTGTTAAACTTGTGTTTTCCAAAGTAATACATTTACACGCATACGCTTACTTGATATTCTGGATACCAGGCTAGCAAATAAAGAATCCAGCTCAGAGTAGCACCAGTTGTATCGAAGCCTGCCAGCAGAAAGATAGCAGCTTGAGACAGTAAGCAGTCTTCACTCATCTCTGTAAACAAGAATGAATTTAATAATAGGTATCATCTTTTCTTCAACTCTTTTTCTGTCCCACTTTTGGGCACCTGTCTCCTTTCATGGCGAGAAGGATAAGGCCATAGTCAACAATGCTGGCCCAATGCGGGTTGGCAGATTTCACAAGCCATCGAGGAAATCACGTAGGCATGAAGCTGTCCTCACGATGTTTTCCTTCACCAAGCAGTGATCAATTGTAAACAAATACACACATAATTTTGGAAAATCTCGAAAAGTCAGAGGTGTCTGCCTTACAAGGTCTTAATCTTGCACTCGGGATAGAACTCGATACCACTGTTTTTGCAGCCCTCGGTTTTACCGCTAGGCTATCACTACTGTGATATCATCTATATTATTAAATTTATTATAATAAATTAAACAGAAAATATAAAATGTTCTGATTCTTACTTTAATTCTTAAAAACTCCCGGAACCGTTTTTGTACCACATTACGAGCGCACCAACGCGCATATGTCGCCAAGCGTAGTAGTTGATCTTCATAGTGGGATTAGCTGTGTACCTGCCATTGTCTAGTCCCTGAGCGAAAGTAATCGCTTACCGTCAGATAACCAGTGGGCCTTGCCAAGTTGCATTCTATGATCGCTGACGCCAATAGAAAACTATTTAAATTTATGGGAATTAGACATCTTTAAGCCGTGTGGGGCCGGCACCAAGAATAGCTCCACCCCGTCTCTTCCTATGGGAGTCGTAAAAGCCGGCTAAGGGATTACCGGGGGACCGGGCAGCAGCGTTCCCCTGTGTACTAAAAACATCCACTGCGATCGCCAACCCGCATGCCAAGCGTGGCGATTATGGTAAAGCTTCCATTTTGGGGAGGCCTATGTCCAGCAGTGGACGATAAAAGGCTGATGGATGGATGGAGACATCTTTAACCATAGATAAAGAACCTATAGTTATCTAAGTCTAACAATATCTATAACACTAAGTCACATGACTTAACGTTAGAGATGTCAAATTTCCATTTATTTTAATAGTTTTCTATTAGCGTTAGCGATCATACAATGCAACTTGGCTAGACCCGCAGTACCATGTTTGTCATCGCAGACAATAAAAAAGATAACTACGAAAGAGTTTTGAGCTCGTGACTGATCCAATGCCCATTATTTCTGTTGCAGATCGTAATCGCAATGATGAATTTCCACGTCAATATTTTTGTCTAGCTGAGCATGTCAAATGCTAAAAATAAAAGTAACATCAAAAATGATTGATATTTATGTTGAAAATTTCAGCAAAATCGAAATAAAGTTATATGGATCATGATTTATTTATTTATTGAGATAAAAACGGTGTATTATTTATGGGCATTTACATTAATCTCACAATCACAAACAATATAAAATAATTAATCAAAAATAACAATAATTATGGTACACATTAAGATAATAATAGGTATGTCAAAAAAAATTAAAAATTAATCAATAAAGTTCAAGTATGTATGCGTCTTTCGAGTTGTCAGTTTTACCACGGTCCCATTGGTCAGTTAAATTCTCACAATATGTCAATATTAAGGTTTTTAACTTATTCCAATTGTCAAGTAATATCTCGAGATCGGTGTTGGCAATGAGAAGTGCGTTAAAGTGGCAGCGACTAGTGGTGACATAGAACGTGCTACAGTATGACTGCATTCCACGTAAAACAAATCTGAAAATCGACTCCGTCTGTTCACTCCGGGTTCATTCGGAACAGACAAAGTGCACAATGTATTATGTAGGTGTATTGAGTCTACTGATCCTCTGAGTACTTTGCAGCAGGTAACGAGCTGATCATACATTCTTCTCACTTCGAGTGAATTATAGCCCAGCATGCCAAGTAAGAATTTGGTAGGATGATGTTCTGATTATATTAAATCTGAGTATGCTTTGTAACCGTTAAATATATTTTTGCATACACCAGATTATATTCCAAATTGTATTCATATTTATATTATTGGTATTTCCTAACCTTCATTAGCTGCAATAGAATCTTGCTTCAGCCTCAGCAATGCGTCTAGGATATCCTTGGTGTCTTTCACTTCCTTTTCATATCCTCCTCTAAGCTGAACAATTGAGCGGTAAATCTGACGTAACTCTTCTACTGTCTTTTTGGGCAACAAAGTAAATCTGGAGGAATAAGGATAAGGTTTTAACTCTAATGTAAAGGCATTGTTATTCTCATGCTTTCAATCAATTAGAGTTAAATTATCTCCTATCGAATACACAAGAAGTAAAACAGTAGATTATATTCCAAATTTAGGGCTTTATAATATTTAATCCTTGGTTGCCTGCTCCATTTTTTGTGTTTTGTAGTTGCTACTCAAAAAGAAGGTTTGCGATTGGAGATCTTTTATTAGCCTACTTAGATTCTGTCCACGACGTCGTGATGCCTCTGGTGTTACTAGTATAGTATACTATAGGATACAGTAACCTCTTGTCATCGAGTGGCCCTTATGCTTGTTTGTTACCCTCATAATATTAAAAACGTAACGGTTAATTATGATAAACTTCATGCTATGCTTCATGCTATGAAGTTTATTATATTTAACTTAATGGCACTATTTTGTTGTTTTAGATATCATTAAGCATCAATAGTTACAAGAGGGCTATTTGAAATAAAACTAAGTTTATGGAATCTATCGCCTTTACTTAATTTTCTACTTTACCGACGTTTCTAATACTTTACAGCATTCATGATGACGGGTGGACTTAGATGGTAGACGTCCAAAGCGGTCTCGAAAATCAAGTAAACGCGATAGATTCCGTAAACGTAGTTTTATTTCAAAATGTGTAACATTCGTTTAAATATCAGAAAGTATTATATAAACCTCTTGTTTACTTGGCTTCTTTAAAATTAGTGTTATTAAACATTGCCATATTATCGATTTGTTTATTTTTTAGCTAATCAGGAACTTTATCAAACATCAATCACCTGGGACTTATCGATTAGTGCAATGTTAAACGAAATAAGCCTATTGTTATAATTTACGCTTCACTACTATTTTGTCAAATTAATGTTTCAACATACTTACCGAAATATATCTACTAGTTCCGGAAAGAAGAATATGCTGGACCAAGATAATCCTCTGTGTAAATTAAACTCCATAAAGCTCCTAGTAATTCTTCTCATAATGCTATCACCATTCTTCGCAGACTCACAGCTGATACCGAATGCTGATTCGCCTATTACGTCAGTCGTATAGTTTGTGCACACTGTCTTTGAACAGAATTGAAATGAAATACACTCAATGATGATGATTAAAATTTCTCATGGCAATATCTTCAGATTCTAAACATTTTTATTTCTGAAGTTCGTATTGGCCGTGTCTGTAGATCTCGTGCCGGCATTGGCAATACCCTATTAATACCGCTATTATAACTCAGTATATGAACCAATTGTGCTTCAATACCAAAGAATTCGCATATAAGATCTTGCTCAAACCACCAAAATGAGAATAAGGTCCAAACTCTTGTCATTTGCATATACTCGCCTACCGCTGTGGATAACAACTACATTAAAGTTTTAGCAACAAAAGTTGTTTGCTTTGGACTTAAAATACCTTTGAAGGTAAACCGAACCGCGAAACCCGCCACAAACTGCAGTGTCAGGAATTGTGACTGATTATACAGTAATTAATAAAAAAATCAAGAAGTATGCAATAAACAAAAGAGGTTGCCAAACTACGTTTGTAACTATTTCAAAAATGTAGACGTTCCAAGCTCTATATAAATCTTAATATAAATGCTAAAGAAGCTGAAATATACTTCTTAGACAATTATTAGAAAGTATCAGGTGACAGGTTGTGATTACACCCTTACCCCCTCAGACTAGTCTGAGCTTACCCCATATGTGCACACACACACACACAAATGTACACATAGATGAATTGTATCTATGTTCATTTGATGTTCAATAAAGATTATTACTATAGAATGTGGTAGAACCTTGCGGTGCGCGGTGATGCCTCTGGTGTTGCTGCATGAGGTGGGCCATAACTACTCGTATACTAGTTTGCCATCCATCCATCCATCCATCAGCCTTTCAACGTCCACTGCTGGACTTAGGCCTCCCCGAGAAATGGGGGATAGTGCCGTAATCGCCACGCTTGGCAGGTGGGTTGGCGATCGCAGTGGATGTTGTTAATACTCGAGGGAGTGCTGCTGCCCACTCCCCTGGTATTCCCTCAGTCAGCTCTTACGACTCCCGTGGGTAGAGAGGGGTGGGACAATTCTAAAGCCCCACACGGCAACGGCTAGTTTGCCACCTGCTTAGTATAAAAAAATGTTATTTATACTTACTCTAAGATCAAAATGCTTGTTTTTTGATGTTTCTTCTTTAATGTACTGTACAAGGTCTTTGGATTTAGCAAGCGCGATGTTATTATTAGTCCGAAGCCTGGCTGCTGTGAATACTGGTGAGATGCGACGTCGTATTACAGTCCAAATGGGGTCCTGAAAACAAAAATACTTAATTGCTACCTTTGAAAAAGAACCTTAAAGCATTTACATTTATGATTTGTTCCTTTTTGATGTGAAACATCTAATGCGGAAGGAGGGTAAAATCGGCTGTTAGCGTGGCGACGCTTTTATTTTACTTGTCCCGTTCAAATCTTGCAAGTTAAATTTAACACACTTCCCGGTTTACGATTGAGTTGAAATATTACACGCATAATGTACAATGCAATATTACGATGACACGGAGCTGATCTGATGATTGAGCTGGAAGGTGGACATAGGAACCCTATAATGAAACGACGCAACCCCATCGAGTTTGGAATCGTTTAATTCATCTTGACGAGTACTTTGTCTTTGGATGGTATCCAGGTTCTGATGATGGAGCTAGAAGGTGGTCATAGGAACTCTGTTATAAAACAACATAACCCCATCGAGTTTGGGTTCGTATGATTCGTCTTGACGAGTACTTCGGTCCTAGATGATATCGAGGGCTTGATGATGATGATTTTTGTTCATTTCCATTATTTTATTCATGTCATAACTTTATACAAGCACACATTGAAAAAGTTATGAACATTTTATTTCTACTCATTATTTCTACAAAATAATTTGGGTGTTTTCACATCTTGTAAACGTCCCACGACGTCTATTTTTTTTTTGTAATTTTTTTTGTTAACTATCTACGAATTAGTTACTCAATAAAAGCAATGGCAAAGTTGGTGACCCTAACAGTAAACCAACGGCAAAGTTTTATTCAGTTCTTTTTGTGACAATATTGTGTCGTCAAGGTAAAATCTGGGAGCACGTTTATGGCACTAGATTTTCGTCATACTTAGAACATACATACAGCCTATTGTAAGACATTCAAGCCTAAACTAAAATAGTCCATAGTTCAATAAAACCTATGTAATACTTTGTAGGAACAACAATAAATAATGATATAAAAATAAACAATGTAACATTTAAAAGCGAAGTCTTAAAAAGTTATTACAAGTGAATAACATATCACAAGCTAATTTGATAGATAACTCTTTAGAAAAACCTGGCGATATGTACTAATCTGGAAAAGGTTAGGTATCATTTAGATTTGGTCGAATAATAGTGCAATGAAAAACTGCCCCACGTCAAATATTTAAAATGTCACAGACTTTTAAAAATGAGAATATTAAAAAATCATATATCATCTTTCTTAGATATGACACGTTTGACGTTCGATCTTCCAATCGGATGATAATATGAGACCTTTATTATTTGTTTGTAAATAAGTACTACTACTATTTACTTTTTATTATCACGCCATTTCTCTTGCGGGGTAGGCAGAGAGAACAGAGTGCCAAAAGGCTTCTAATTCTTGCACACATCTCTCGCTTCCTCAACATTCATAACTCTTTTCATACACGCTCACTGGTTTCGAAGACTCCTGACTCCACCTTCCTTCAATACGAGTACATGACCAATTTGGTCTAGGTACGTGAGTCTCGGTCTCCTCCTGTAACTACATCCTTCCACTTTCGCATTGTATATCTTCTTAACTAGTCGCACGTTCGGCATTCTTTCCACATGTCCAAACTATCGGAGCATTTCCTTTCGCACCTTTATAACAAAACTCTCTTTCATAACTACTCGCTTTTGTTACGTCGTCGTTACGAATGCGGTCAGTCAGCCTTACTCCACAGATTCTCCGATGGGTAGAAAGGGGTGGGACAATTCTAAAGCCGTGTGGGGCTTGTCTAATTGTCCCACCCCTTTCTACCCACGGGAGTCGTAAGAGTCGACTGAGGGAATACCAAAAGTTGGCAGCAGCACTCCCTCGAGTATTAGCAACATCCACTGCGATCGCCAACCCGCCTGCCAAACGTGGCGATTATGGCACTATCCCCCATTTCTTGTACGCTAAAATGCTGATGGATGGATGGATGGATGCCCCCTCTTACATACCCAACCCTCGCTTCTATATAATAAAGTTGGGACAAGCACTGCATTGTGTATTGCAACACGTGCCTTCTGGAAGAGGTGATGACTGCCGAGAAGTTGTCCCTATGCTCCGTTCACTCTATTTCCCGCATTTACTCTTTTCTTTATATCAGTGGTGTACCTTCCATCCCAACTGAATCGACATCCACAAATTCTAGCACATCATTGCCTATTGATACTCTAACATCAGTTCTGGCGTTTCCTCTTTCAAAAACCATTATTTTGGTTTTTGAAAGAAGAGAACTAAGGAATAATGTTTGTATTTTGGGGGACAATATTCTGAATCATGAGTTATTATTAATAATGAATATATTGAAGATTTCGTTTGTCTACTAGAAGCCCTAATTTTACATTTTTATTAGTTATAACAAGGTCTGATACCATCTCTATCACGAAATCTAGGTATGACGTTTCGAATACCAATAGGGAGTATAAAAAGTAAGTTCAACTTACATTAATAGTAAACAAATTCAAGGCTCCGATGGGATCTGATTTTCCGGAACTGGTGAATCTGTTCCTGAAGACATCTGAGTCTTTGACCAGCACCCGCCTGGCAATCTCGGGGCTATTGATTACTAGACCCGGACGCCAGAATAGCCACATGCCCACGTATGGCGACTTAAAATCATTGTATAGTTGTCGCATCCATATTGCCTGAAAATTATCATAGCGGTTTTAATTTCTTATAAATTAATATAAAACATTTTATTGTGTCAGACTATACAAATCACAACTTGATATTCAATCGTTCAATTGTGATTGGTTGAAAGATGACTATGATTGGTTAAGAAATTGTTTAGACATCACCTGCCAGTTTCTCAAGCAATCACTATGAAACAATTCGAAATCTTGCCGTGTCTTTCCCTTCTAACTGATTTTAGCCGATGACTGTTTTTCGTAGGAGACTAAACTACTTTTTGATTTAGATGACTATTTTTCGTAGGAGTTAAACTACCTTGGACCCTAAATGTCATTTCATATAATGGTCAAGCCTTCGATTCCGTCACCAAGACTAAGCAACGCAATGGCAGGACGACCACATTGTAAACAATGTACAGGCTTCCTAATATGGAAGTTAGATGCATTATGCATTATGTCTTTTAGATTTTATTTTGGTATGGGTTTTTATAATGCTGGCACTATCATTTGGTGACATGTGTAGGGATGTTGTAAAAAATCCGCGTTAAGACTAATCTAGATGCTGTGCAACTAAACTTACCAATGATTTAGGTCTTACTTTTTACTATTATATAACAACATGTTTAACAGATAATATAATCACCACTGTTGCTTAGAAACCAGTGATAAAATACAACACGTGTAACTGATAATTTGTTTTTGTCAAATCAACGAGGTCAACTTTAATATTAGAATTTCGGCCACATTTTTTCTTTGTGAGGATGTCACAATTAATCATATTTTTTGATTTGAAGTCCTAGCCCTAGTAAAACACATTAATTTGTCCACATCGTAATATGCTTATGACACAATTAGCCTTTGCTCGTGGCTCTGGCGTAGACTAAAGCTAGTTTTCAAGTTAAATCTCAGGTTCCCAATATATTAGCGATATAAAACATATACCGGGCTTAAAGTCTGATCAAGAACTACCAAATAATTTCATTAGAATCCGTTCAGTATTTTTTTTTACGACGTGTAAATCTAGACTAGACTTGAGATTTGTAGATTTATCGCCTACATAGACTAATACATTAATATTTTCTCAAATATATTACGTACAGACATACGAGTAGCTCTATTACAACTTTATAATATTACAGATGTTATCACAAGATATTGGGCAACGCAAAGTATGTAAAACTTGTATTCGTAGTCTGTCACCGCACGGACAAAATGTTTGATGTTTAGCAGGACCAGCTGTAATGTTTAAGAGGTTTTGCTTTAATTGCTTGTACAGAATACAGAGAATTAAATAACTTTTCTTTGTTATGGTGGGAAACAATGTACCTTATCCCGTAAGGGGTAATGAAGAGGGTAGTGTGTAGCCCTCACTCACGAAATAAACTCACCGGGTGCCGTCTCCCCGTCTGTACTGTTGGATCACTGGAACTGGAAGAAATTACTTCAGTGGTCCGCCAGTAGCTTACCCTTTCAGGTATCCTCTTTCAGCGACGCTTCCAGGCAGAGTTAAATACCATGAAATCAAAAGGTGACGTGGTATAAAGTAAAAATACTCACAGGGTTCTGTCTTTGCAAAAACGTTAAGCTCCCCATAATTGGATGGGGGGAATAGTGAGGCACCCCCTTCTCTTTCCAATACCTCTTCACCTTGCTCCATCGTACGTAATACCATATTGATAACAGGGACGTTACCGCTGATACAAGAAGCAATAACATTGTCACTAAAAGAAAATAATTTTAGCAATTTAGTTAATACGTGCTTTTTCGTCGAAGCTAAACAAATAATATAATAACAGCTGTGTGTCAAGTATTTATAAACTTACAATTTTTTTGCGCGTCACCCTCGTTGATTATGTAACATAGACGTTTCTATTCGATGTGTTATCATAGTTTATTGCATGTCTATAAAACTTCAAATTTACCAGAACAAAAATCGTTCAGGCGCTCATTATGTTCAATAGCTCAGTTGTCAGAACAATTAGTTATCGTGAGATGCACGAGTGACCATCAATTTCCATTATACCTACATTATTTTTTACTATTTTGGGTTATGTCTGAGCCATTTGTTGCATTGTGCAATGATACTCGTACATAGGGTGTACTAAAAGTTAATAAAATGAATAAGAAAAAAAATACCATGTATGGTTTAAAATGAATAAATAGTTTTTTTTAAATATGCTACCTAAAGCCACACACGTAGTTATAATGTATATTACTATAAATCATAGCAAGGCATATTACGATATATTTTCTTTTCGAGCACATGGAGTTATCTATATTATTATAAAGCTGTAACAGAGCTATGTCTGTACTTACATTTAAGATATTTGAGAAAAAAATACTGATTTAGGCTTTATAGGCGTGTCTGAACACCAAACGATATTTTTGAGATTTTTTGTGTTTGTGTGTTTGTTTGTTCGCGCATCACGCAAAAACTACTGAACGGATTTTGACGCAACTTTTTTGTTTGATAGACCTTGATTAGACTTAACAACTGGTATACATTTTATCCCACTACTATATCGGGATCCTGAGATACAGCCTAAAACTAGCTTTTGGTTGCGGCAGAGCCGCAAGCAAAGGCTTGTAATATATATTTCTATAACGTCACTAACTTGTACCGTAATTTATAATATAGTATGGTATATTAATATTTTATAGCTGCGTGTGTGACGGGCTTTAGCGTATACTTTTTCATACGAATAATATTTTGAATGCCGCTCCTCCGTGGTGATGACCTTGGAAACTTGTTTTAAACTGTTTGGCAGCTTCTTCTGGTGATTAGTATCGCTTTCCGCTTAACTAGTTTTTATTGTTTGCATACAAAAAGGATGTTTGATGTTAGTATAAGATTTCCTTTAATACGAAGCGCGTTTTTTTTAAACATTTTTTATCTATATTTTTTAGCATTTGGCATGCTCCGCCACTTTTAAAGTACAAATTATTATATATGCAATTATCCACTATAATATGTAAATGCATGTCCGATAGATGGCGTTGGTCGTTAAGACAAATGTGATAAGTAAATTGGGATGATCGAAAGATCTGTACTATAGCTCAGTGATTTAGAGCACTTCCCCGGAATGGAAAAGACGCGGGTTCGATTACCGCTAGTACAAAAAATCTCTTTTTCCTTATTCACAAATAATTTGTACTTTAATAGTCTACTTACTGAAAATATTATAATTTTAATTTATTTGAGCAGTTTTTACAATACAGTGTACCTACTGTATTATATAAACTGCTGAAATAAAGTGAAAAAAGACACATTGAACGTAAAGTCAAGTCGGTCGACCAAATGAAACTGGCGCGCGATTGTTTCTCTTTTGGCGTTTTCTTTCTATTTTAGTTCGGATACTTTTGAGGGCGGACACGAGGTCCGTCGAGGGGATTTGTTGTTAGGTCAATGTTTATGTCCTAATAAGAAATTCCTGTGGAATACGCCTTTAAGACATAATGGCTATTAACTTGGGAGATGAAATTGTTGGTACATAAGCTAGTGTTTTATAAATAGGTATATCTATCATGGCTTAAGTTTAAAAACTATAAAAGATGCGCAATGAAGAGTTCATGTACTGAACTATCATATATATTTATGTCCGTTACAGTCCTTTAAGGTTTAAAAGTATCGTCAATTCCCTCCTTTAGGTAGGGCATTGAACTTTAAAATGTATCGTCAACGGATTCCTTAGCGAACAAAATTTTGCTAACAACATACATTAAAAACTTTTCTCACGTTTCTAAAAGATTTTTTTTTGTCGAAATGATAACAATCGTCCCGTATAAACGGATTATTGTAACAAGACAAATAGACAATTTGCCAGGCGCTGTGTTACTCCGCTTTAATTAATAAATACCCGCGAGGGGGCGCCAGCGCGTCCGAAGAATACTGAGTTGCCGTTGATTCTCAATGTTTATTTTATTTAAATGTCAAATTGTTTAACTGAAGACGAGATATTGGATTAAGCACAGAAGGTTCTTTGCTTAGTAGAGTATATTAAATTGTTTTTTGTTAGGCAATATAACCCGCAAGAGTTATATTACCTGACAAAAAACGCCATATCTCAAAAATCCGTACAGGTTGTGTACACTTTAAGTTTACATGGAGATGAATGAATATACCGTATTAAATCCAATTTATTCGTACCTTACAAGTAAAAAACCAATACTTACGACGTACTTAGCAACATTATATTAATTTGGATTGACCAAGGTAGGTCCTAATACTTCTACCCGAAATAGTAAGCTGCGGGCGGACCACTGAAGTAATCTTACATAGTTCCAATGGTCCACCAGTAGTAGTAGTGGGTGAGGGCCCCACACTACCCTTTTCGTCGCCCGACGTTGTGCGTTTGTGCGGTTAGGGAACTTTTTTCCCACTTTAACAAAAACAAAAAAGGTTTTATACCTCCTATGAAAGTTCGATTATCACATCCCTATATATAATATATTATAAGACAGTAAAATGATACTATGTTCAGGCTTTGCCTTCGTTTTTTTATAAAGTTAGTTCCTAGAACTTACGAATTAGCTGTTGACTAAATTGACATCCTTATTTCGTCAAGGCTTGTCTATAAACAACAAAGGTGGAGAGACGACACACGGTGGGATTTTTTAGTGGGTGAGGGCCCCACACTACCCTGTTCACTGCCCGAACGACGGGATGTGTGGTTAGGAACATTTTTACCTGCCTTAACAAAAAAAGTGGCCGTTCTATAAAGCGTTAATTTAATTGTATGTCTCATTACCTCTTCTTTTTTATCTATGTTCACTAACGCTCAACTATTAAGCCATGACATTCTCTGTATTCGATTAAAAAGCTATAAATTGCTGTGAATGAAATCTGTAGTTTAATTTCGTTCTTTATTAATATGATGTACTCATTATAAAGAAGAAATTATTTGTGAAAATTTGAAAAAAGAGAATTTTACTGCGAGCAGGATCTGAACCTGCCTTCCAATTCGAGGAAGTGCTTTAGACCGCTAAGCCATCGCAGTGACCGACGGTTATACCCAATCTCCACATTACATGTGTTCTTATGACCCATATTCTCTTTTCCACATTTTCACAAATAATTTGTTCTATAATGTAGCTGAGCGTATCGAACGCTAAAATAAAGATAAAAAAATAATGTGTTATTCATTACATTTTTTCTACTAAAACTAAACAAGTCTATTCTTAAACGTGAATAAAAAGATAATAAAAAAAATACATATAAAAATCTTCGAAAAAAATAATTTCGTAAGATTCTTGTAAATAATATATTCATTAGATCTTTGATTATTACAATTAAAATATTAAAATATATTTGAAATGGTGAAATATTAACATTAGATAACCTTGTATGGGCCATTATAAATGTTATCAAGTTTTGTGCCAGTTTGGTTTCTTATCAAAACCAAATCGCCCTTTTAGTGTAATTAGTTGTGAAGCACTCACAAATGTTCTTTACTACTGAGGGTATGTGGTATTTGTAGCCTATATTTTAAATCTAAGGGATAATTTTTAAAATTGCACAATTATGGTCAATATGTGTTTGTAAATTGGTAGGCAGATTAGGTACACGGTTTGTAGTGGTCCTCAATAGCTCCAATAGTTTTATGATTATTACAATGTATTCTTAAATAAGCACCTAAGTGGTTTAAGATTTTGTCCGCAGCTCTGCCACAGCTAAAAGCTAGTTTTTAGACCATATCTCAAGTTTTTTAATTCTAATCAAGAGCTATCAAATAACCGATTTTGATGTTACTTTTAACATCAAAATCGGTTTAGTAGTTTTTGCGTTCTGCGCAAACGAACAAACAGACAAACATAAACAGACCGATAAACAGAAAAATAGACAAAAAATCTAAAAAAAAAATTTTCTGTTCAGATACGGCTATATAGACTAATACAGTCGTTTTCTCTCAAATATATTAAATGTACAGACACAGCTATGTTGATGAATAAGTGTAGGTACGTCAATATCGTATTAAATCCAATTTATTTATGTCTATAACTCTTTAAGACTAAATAATATTCACGACGACATACTTAGCAACATTATACCATATTACTATGGATCGACAAAAGTAGGGCTTTGTACACAGACAGTTCCTTACTTAGTAGAGTTTATTAAGTTGTTTTTTATTAAGTAATATAACCCGTGAGCCTTTCGGATCGTTATTACGTTTGACTGTTTATTAAGCGTGTAGTGAAATTATAACACGAAACACATTAAAATAAATGTATAGGTACTGTCAAAATGATGAGTACTATAATTTTTTTATACAAGGCTACAATGGAATGGGTTTATATATATTTTATATATAGATTTGATGTTACTATAATACTGTAACTGAACTTCGATAAGCCGGAAAGCTCAATGTGTTCACCCCCTTCATAAAACCCTTTGTAAGTCGAAATAATCAGTGAATCCGTACAAGACATTTCAGTGCATATTTTTTCTCTCTAACTCTTCATTGCCTTTTTGATCGAAGCCATAACTGAAAAAAATAAAATATAAATCCTGAAAACTGCCGACAAAAGTGAATGATGTAAATGAAAATCTTAAAAGAAAAAAGTATTCTTAAGTGATATTTTTTTATAAGAGACCACATCCTGCACTAAGGAATAATCCATGAATTGCGGGAGATTTTACAAACATACAATTTCACGGACACAAAGAACACCCAGACTCAGAACAACCATTCCCCATACCATAAGACTCAGTCACACAAAGATACCCACCTATGTGGGAATCGAGCCCACAACACTCGGGCGGGAGGCCGGTATCTAAACCACTCCGCCATCTGTGCAGTCTAGTACATATTAGTTATAGATCTCATATAAATAAATAAATAAATATTCACGGACATTTCACACAACGTCCTCTGGTCCCAAACTAAGCGTAACGCTTGTGATATGGGTACCAGATTACGGATATAATACATAATTATATTACTCTTTTTTTGTAAATACATACATATAATAGATAGACGCAGCGCAACACCCAGACGCAGTACAAATATCTGTGTTCATCACACAAATAATTGTCCTGAGTGGGAATCGAACCCACGACCTCGTGAACGGAAGACTAAAATATAGATCAAAATGTTTAAAAAAATCACGCCATCAAATAGTATGAATTTTAATTGCAAAATGAAACTTACTATATTGGATTAATGCATGTAAATGCGTTCCGATAGAGGGCGTTGGTCGTTAAGACAAATGTGATAAGGAGATTGGGTATGTCTAAAAGATAGTACTGTAGCTCAGTGGATTAGAGCACTTCCCCGGATAGGAAGGGACGCAGGTTCGATTCCAGCCTGCACTAAAATACTCTTTTTCCTTATTCACAAATTATAATTTGTATTTAGTTTATTGTTAAGTACTAGCACAGTTTCGTTCCTAAATACAATAGATGGCACTGTTTATTTTACCTACGTCATGCTATACGCTAAAATATAGTTCCTTGAAAATGACCTAGATGTCACTATTCGTTTGAATAAGTTTGCCGCTATTGTAGTTTTATTTCATCTCAGACTAAGAACTTGACAGAGCGAAGAAAAAGCCCGTAGTTCTGGTATTCTCTTTGAGGAGGCCAATTTCCAACAGTGGACGTTTAAAGACTGATGGTTGGATGAATAGAAGGGGTGGCAGATTTACTTTTAAATAATCATTTTGATAAACGTTGCGATTTTCAATAAAATATTTGTTACGAAGAGTTTCTTATTTACGACCTAGTTACAGACCTCATTCTAACTATCGTTTAATTTGCCCAAATATGGTTAAATATTTGTCAACCTGGCAACATATAAAAAAAATATTGCTGTGTCAAGTGCGGCCACGCCGTGGCTCCGTCTATGAGTTCTTAGTCTGAGTATTTCATATTTCTATGACACAGATGTTAATAAATTCCACAGAAATAATAGTGGGCTATAACACAGAGTTGGTAATAATCTAGATATTGTTATTGACTATCTTCAGAACACAAGTCACTTGGTCTCCAGCTAAACTCGCCTCAAGCTGACGTGTGCAATTTGCTCCATATTCGACGACACGATCCCCGAAATATGTGTCGGCTGGATTTGTCGGACAATTAATCAGTATTAACTCTGCCATCTGTCTGTGCGGCTTAGACGAGGCGCTGTCTCAGCAGTCTCGGCTTAAAGCCCGTGTGTGTTAGATAGCCTAAACGACAACCTATCATTTAGATATAACATCTTTGAGATTAAACTCATGCTAAGTGGAAATACGGAAGATAGAGGGAGTTCGATAAACAGTTTGTGGTACTGGATTTCATAAACAGAGCATCACGTCTGTATCCCCGAAGGGGTAGGCAGAAGTGTATTACACGCCCACGGCTCGCTAACTATGTTTAAGTCCCACGTAATAGGGGGCGAGCCTATTGCCGTCTACCGGGCACATTTCCAAACACCGGGCCGCTATTGAGAATTTTTCTTTTTAAGAAAAATCCCAATAGCACTGCCTGATCCGGGGATCGAACCCGAGACCTCATGATCGACAGTCGCTTACACTACCACTGCACCATCGAAGCTGTTCATCATAATATATATCACCATTTAGTGTTACGATGTAACCGAACAAATTACTATATAAATTACAAAGACGCATATTCAATTGATACCGGATACCATATCCGCAAATTTAAAATACGCGCGGTTGCCTAGAACCCCGTTAGATTATCGTCAATGGATCGCATGAATCCACTCCCACAAAGGCCAGAATCAAATATTATTACCATATATGGCCAGCATGCGATCCCGGATGCGACCAGAGTACGCCGGGGTTCGAGAACGTTCGATGGCTACTCTCGTATGGATAGGGAATGTTCTAGAGCAAAAAACTATCCACCAATGAGTAAGTCGGGGCAACAACGCTAGAATGAGATAGCAATAAGAGAAGGATAGAATATCTTATCAGGGAGAAAATATAAAGCTGAGAGTGGGTAGAATTTTTTTCTCTCTGACTCTGAATTATCGTGTGTGTCAAGGCCGATAACGCTGCTTAAATAATACAGTAAAGTAATTTATATAAAATGTATTAAGGAAATTAATAACATTCAAACAAAAAAGTGCGTGACTTAGAAATCCCCAAAGAACTGAGAGGAAGGGAGCGCCGGTCTTAAATATACCGCCCCTCATAATTAGTCACTAACACCCGAATAAAAGCTCCTGGGGTTTTAAGTCAAGATTTCAAGTCAAGGATTTTAAGTCAAGATTTCAAGTCAAGAATTCGAGTTCAAGTACTGTTCCTGGCTGCGCTCGAGATCCGGGTTACGGCCTACCGAGTTGCGGCTGCCTACGGCTCCTACTGTTCCTGGCTGCGCTCGAGATCCTGGTTACGGCCTACCGAGTTGCGGCTGCCTACGGCTCGTACTGTTCCTGGCTGCGCTCGAGATCCGGGTTGCGGCTGCCCTACGGGTCCGGTTCCAGCGCCGGTTGCGCCGGCTTCACCCGCCTTCTGCGCGCCTCCCCCCCTGTTGAGTATCCGTTGGTGACGGTCTTGGGGACAATCCCCTGAGTTGCGAACCATCCCCTGATTTCTCATTGCTCGCTTCTTTTTATTAATTAAAATCGGAATCTGTATTTTTAAATAATTAATTAATTTTGTAATTTTTTTTAAATAAAATTGTAATCTTTTTTTTTTTTAATTTCATTGTTAGGGGTTTCCCCGTTACACCATAACGTACCATAACATAACTTATGTATAACTGGCCTTTGGCCTAACTAGTTTTAAGGTCATATATCTCAGGTTCTCGAAATAATAGCGGTATAAAACGCACTAATCAAGGTATATTAAACAAAAAAGTTGCATCAAATTTCATTTAGTAGTTTATTGGTTGATGTGCGAAAAATATTCTAGAAAAAAATGTTTTATGTTGCGATACCCAAATCTAATACAGTCCCTTTTTACCGACTTCCAAAAAGGAGGAGTTTCTATGCTCGGTCTCAAATACCTTCAATGTATAGACGTAGCTCTGTTACAGCTTTATAATAGTTAGGATTAAGATATCGCTATTTTTTTAAGATAAAGACTAATTGTCTAATAAAACTTAAAAAAAAAATATTGAAATATATCCAGTAGTTCGTCCAATTTTCCGTAATGAGCGTGCAACGGCAGACCTTTATCATTCTACGTATATAGAAGGCTTATAGGGGGAAATGAATCCACGATTCAGCTATTGGCGGTTATGATGCCGACCTTTCATAATGAGTTTTGTGAGTTCGATAATTGTTTTTGTGATCTACAAATGATTGTTCCGAGTCTAGGTGTACTCAGTGCCCTTTTTTTTTTCGCGAGGAAATCCTTTATGGATGCCTTCTGCCGGGCGGGCAGAGAGGTTATGCCGGAATCCCAATTTTTTACAATTGGTATACCTGCTAAAACCCCGCGGTGTTCCTTCAGACTTCCTGTGGCGAGGGGCGAGGTATACGCTCTTCGCATGATTTCCTCCACCCCTGGCAGGTATGGGCCTCCAGTGCTGGTGGCCCCGTCTGGTTTAGAGGGCCTGGCCCTCCCTCGTCGAGAAGCGCTCGCGGTACACGTGCGCCACCATTTCGGGCCTGCTTCTGTTAGGGTGGCGGACTGCCCTGAGGTGTACTTAGTGCCCTGCATTGGAAGGTAACAAAACCTTCTAGTCCCACCTTCTGGCGCCTCGATCACTGTGGACGAGGTTCAAATTGGAGTGCAGGCCCAGATTAAGTAAGTATCTGGGCCTGGTGCTGGACGGGCGGTGGCACTTTCGCGAGCACTTCAGTCAACTGTCCCCGAGGCTCGTCGGTGCGGCGTCCGCCCTTGCACGGATCATGCCGAATATGGGCGGACCCAACAATGCGTCCGGATGGCTTTACACGGGGGTGGTCCAGTCCATGACGCTGTACGGCGCACCCGTGTGGGCGGGGTCCCTGGATGCACAGAATAGGGCTCTTCTGTGGAGGCCACAGAGAGTCGTTGCGTTCAGGGTCATACGTGGATACCGCACGGTGTCGACGGAGGCGGCCTGCGCGTTGGCCGGAATCCCTCCGTGGGACTTGGAGGCGGAGGTGCTCGCCGAGGTGTATCGGCGGGCGTCGCAAGAGCGGGAGGGGGGTGGCAGTCCCCCACCCAGCGTGGTGGCCAGATGGCAGGGCGACGCCCGCCGAGCTGCCATAGCCAGATGGAGGCCGCGGCTGGAGGCGCCCCGGGTCTTCGGACCGTAGGGGCGCTCCAGCCAGTGCTGGAAGAGTGGGCAGGGCGATGACACGGAGTCCTTACCTTCGGCTGGTGCAGGTGCTGTCGGGGCGCGGTTGCTTCGGTAGATATCTGCACATAGTCGCAAGGAGGGAGGTGACTCCGGGCTGCCACCATTGCGGCTGCGACGAGAACACGGTGCAGCCCACGCTCGATTCGTGCCCGGCTTGGGCCGAACAGCGCCGTGAACTCGTCGCGGCAATAGGGGGGGACTTCTCGCTGCCGAGCGTCGTCAGAGCGATGCTTGGCAGCAACAGGAATTGGGCCGCGTTCGCCGCCTTCTGAGAGGAGGTCATCTCGCGGAAGGAAGCGGCGGTGAGGGCCAGGGGAGAGGATTCTTCCGCTGACGCTAACCGCCGCCAGCGACCGGGGCGGCGCAGGCGCAGGTATTTGCGCCTCATGCCGCCCTAGCTGAGGCTGCGGGTGAATGGACCGGGGAACGTCCGCCATCCGCAAGGCCTCCCGCGAAGGTGCGACGCTCCGTGTGCGGATGCGTCGCTCAGTAGAGGGTACCCGAAAGGGTAAGCCGACGGCGGACCACCGAGGAATGTAACATAGTTCCAGTGGCCCGCCAATAAAGGCAGAGAGACGGCACACGGTGGGTTTCTTTAGTGGGTGCAGGCCCCACACTACCCTGGTCGTTGCCCCGAACGATAGGATGTGCGGTTAGGAACATTTTTTCCCGTCTTAACAAAAAAAAGGGGATGCGACGGTTACCACTTACCATCAGGTGGGCCGTGGCTCGTCTGCCATCATTAGCAAGAAAAAAAATACATTCCATCATTCGTGGCAACGAACAGGATGGAAGATACTACACACAAAAAAAAAAACAACAAGCATAGCATCACGCCTGTATTCTCCGAAGGGGTAGGCAGAGGTGTATTACACACCCACGACTCGCCAGCTATGTTTAAGTCCCACGTGATAGGGGGCGAGCCTATTGACGTCTACCGGGCACATTTCCAAACTACGGGCTGCTACTGAGAATAAAGCTCAATAACATTTTGCCCGACCCGGGGATCGAACCCGAGACCTCATGATTAGCAGTCGTATACACTACCGCTACACCACCGAGGCAGTTAACTACACCGTTCGAACAATTAGCTATGAAGACAAGTTTAGTCAAATTTAATACCTATTCCAGAAGACTTGACCTCTTCCGTGTTTCGGAAGGCGCGTTGAGCAATGGTTCAAGGTGTCAAGAACAGGATAATAAAATAAGGATAGGATAAGGACGGGGCTTGGTCCTGCGGTGCTCTCACTCATCATACGATCCACAACAGTAAGAGTACCGTTGTTTAACTTTGATATTTTCTGAGAGAGTGGTACTTCTCCTTTCACTATTCATTTGACTAGTTTCAATAGATTTGCATCATTAGTGTTGCTTGCAGCAAAATACCAATTTCTACTAAAATTTCCAAAAAGTGAATTGTTATATACACTTATGGAAAATCATTTATTTTGGTGGAATTTCGATTACCAAAAAATTTTTAGGGCAGTGTGCAATTCTGATCGCGAGGTCCCGGGGCATGCAAGTAATGCTTTGAGTTATGCCGCTAAGATTTTTTTTCTAGCAAAGCTGCTAATTTGCATTGAATGGATATTTGACGCGATTCACTTGGCAATAGTACCTGTTTGTTGCCCCGAACAACGGGTGTGCGGTTAGGTACATTTTTTCCCGCCTAAACAAAAAAAGGGGTCAAGTTAGTCGCTTAGTATGCGACACCTTTTTTGTAATGATGTGCTTATAAGCAACATAAGATATCATTGTTGAGTAAAGACAAAACATCGTGTTGAGTAAAGACAAAACTACCATATCTGAGAGATTTCTTCAATAGCTTTTAAAGTCTACAAGCCTGTAGCCATGTTCTCACTCTGAGAAGAAACTTGCACCGAATAATGGGACACGTTATAAAGGAAATCCTTAAAATCGTGATAATAATATCACACGCATACCTTTGACGCGCCTCGTGGCGTAGTCTGTAGAGTAACCAACTTCCGTGCACGAGTTCGTGGGTTCGATTCCCACTCAGGACAATTATTTGTGTGATGAACCTAGATATTTGTACTGCGTCTGGGTGTTTTCTATCTTTTATATGTACGTATTTACAAAAAAAAGTAATATATTTATTACATCCATAATCTGGTACTCATAGCACAAGCGTTAAGCTCAGTTTGGAACCAGAGGACGTTGTGTGAAAATGTCCGTGAATAATTATTTAATTTATTTATTCACACGGTTTTATTCTACGATTGCGTTTCACTCGATTACCCCCACTATATCCTTATATAGTTATATGTAAATAGCCTGTTTTGGTTATATTCGACATAGTAGTGATATTAAATGTATACCAGTTTTTAAGCTTAGTCAAAACATAGCAAAAAGTTTTCAAAATCACATTACAAAAGTACATTTATTGCTTGCGCGATGCGCCAACAACCAGACAATTTTTTTAAATCCATCGCTCTGTGAGTTCAGTATCTTAACAATTGAGAGTTCATTATTATCTCAACAATTACGCTAACTGTGCAGTCAAATATTAATGAATAATAATGACTTCTTAAACATCGCTAAAACGTCTCTTTGAGAATTGAATTTTGGACCCATTAAAAATAATTATCTCAAAGAACGATCGTCATTAAGTACCCCTTTGTCTGCTGAATACCCATTGATCTGGTTGAATAATAACGTTATTGTAATTCAATTAGTGGATTTACGGATTCGATTCCCGATGCCAATTGTTGGGAACAATACCAGGAAGCAGAATTGCTGGCTATTCTTAACTTATGAACGAGTAGATAATGTAAGTTATTAGCCATTTATAGTTATATTGAAGTGATACGAGGCCTTCCAAGATGAAGAATACCTCCATATATTTTGATCTGTATTTAGCATTTGACATGCTCAGCTATACATTAAACACAAAGTGAAAAATGTGAAATCGAAAATAACAGTCAGGAGCTCAGCTACTTTAAAAGAACAAATTATTTTTTAAAGTACAAATTATTTGTGAATAAGAAAAAAAAGATTTTTTGTACGAGCGGGAATCGAACCCGCGTCTTTTCTAATCCGGGGAAGTGCTCTAAGCCCAGTGGCTCAGTAGCTATCGTACAGATCTATCGATCATCCCAATCTCCTTATCACATTTGTCTTTACGACCAACGCCAGCTATCGGAATGCATTGACATGTACAAATTATTTGTGAATAAGGAAAAATAGATTTTTTGTACGAGCGGGAATCGAACACGCGTCTTTTCCAATCCGGGGAAGTGCTCTAAGCCCAGTAGCTCAGTAGCTATCGTACAGATCTATCGATCATCCCAATCTCCTTATCACATTTGTCTTTACGACCAACGCCAGCTATCGGAATGCATTTACATGCATAAAAAAGTGGCGGAGCATGTCAAATGCTAAAAAATATAGATCAAAAATGTTTAAAAAATTGCGCCATTAAATAGTATGAATTTTAATTGCAAAATTAAACTTACAATAGTAAGTTTAATGCATGTAAATGCATTCCGATAGATGGCGTTGGTCGTAAAGACAAATGTGATAAGGAGATTGGGATGATCGAAATATCTGTACGATAGCTCTTATACGAGCACTTCCCCGGATTGGAAAAGACGCCGTTTCGATCCCCGCTTGTACTAAAAATCTCTTTTTCCTTATTCACAAATAATTAAATATGCACATTAAAAAGTAGCGGAGCATGTCAAATGCTAAAAAATAAAGATCAAAAAATGTTTAACAAATGATTTGTGAAAGTGGAAAAAATTAGCTTTACTGCAGGTTTCGAAGCTATTGCAGTCGCCCTGTAGCGTTAGCCGGCAACTAGTCATTGCACTAAAACACTATACATAAACACTACACATAAACACAGGAACAATATACGAAACACTATTAACTCTTTGTAATATGTAGCGTTAGTCGGCAACTAATCATTGCACTAAAACACTATAGCCCAACGCCGACTACGATAGCTTACCTCTATAGTCATCCAAGTTAGATCAAGAAAATATTGACATTCACAAATAATTTATTTTAGTTTATTTAATTGTTTAACCGCGCTAATCATGAAACTACTAGTTAGATTCAAAAATGTTTTGATGTTTTCATGTATATTTTAAGCGCTTAACATGCTTGCCCATTTACTAGAAAACAAAGTGCGAAAATGTGATATCGAACATAATAGCCACAAGCAGGATTTGAACTTCCATTGGTTGGAATACTGTTCCGAACCGAATAGTAATGGCAAATTCAAACCCTTAATAGTTACGCTATTATTTTTGATATATTTTCGCACTTTGTGTTCAAGTGGGCCTAGCCAAGTTGCATTCTATAATCACTAATCTATACTATTATAAAACTGTAACAGAGCTATGTCTGTATATTTAAGATATTTGAGAAAAAATGCCTGTAATAGACTATATAGGAGTGTCTAAACGCAAAACAATTTTCTTTAGATTTTTCGTCCGTCTGTTTATCTGTTTGTCTGTTTGTTTGTTCGCGCATCACGCAAAAACTACTGAACGGATTTCGATGCAACATTTTTATTTGATAGATCTCGATTAGACTTAAAAACTGGTATACATTTTATCCCGCTACTATATCGGGAACCAGAGATATTACAAAAAAAAATAATTTTCAAGTTACCGTCGTAAGATGTTTTGCTGTATTTTTTTATCTATATTTTAGCAAATTTAAATGCGTTCCGATAGAGGGCGTTGGTCGTTAAGACAAATGTGATAAGGAGATTGGGTATGTCTAAAAGATAATACTGTAGCTCAGTGGATTAGAGCACTTCCCCGGATAGGAAGGGACGCAGGTTCGATTCCCGCCTGTACTAAAATACACTTTTTCCTTATTCACAAATTATAATTTGTACTTTAAGAGTAGCTGAGCATGTAAAGTGCTAAAATATAGATCAAAATGTTTAAAAGAAAATCCCGCCATCAAATAGTATGAATTTTAATTGCAAAATTAAACTTACTATATTGGATTAATGCATGTAAATGCGTTCCGATAGAGGGCGTTGGTCGTTAAGACAAATGTGATAAGGAGATTGGGTATGTCTAAAAGATAGTACTGTAGCTTAATGGATTAGAGCACTTCCCTGGATAGGAAGGGACGCAGGTTCGATTACCGCTTGTACTAAAATACTCTTTTTCCATATTCACAAATTATAATTTGTACTTTAAGAATGTTTTGCTGTACCTACCTACTCGTAGGTATTGGTACTTATAATGAAACAACCTTTTCTTATAAGCAATACGAAAGTCTTACTTAGTTAGGTTATTATTCCAAATACGTACTTAAAATAGCGGTTCAATAAAAAGAAGAACAAACTGCCTTAAAATCACGTTAATACACCCAAGTAGTAACATTGTATTTATATATATTTTTAGCATTTGACATGCTTAGCACTATACATTAAACACAAAGTGAAAAATGTGAAATCGAAAATAACAGTCAGGAGCAGGATTTGAACCTGCATCTCCTGGATACCGTCCAGATGCTTTACCAATTCAGCCATCCTGACAATTGCTCCTGACTGCTAATTTCGATAACACATTCATACTTAACGTCTTTGGGTGACGCCTGCACCATCTGTCTGCAATATTTATAGGGTTTGCGTCATTATTAGGTAAAATCTTAATTGTAAAATTAAGTTTACCTGGTCGGTATAATGTATGAAAATACTTCCGACAGATGGTGCAGGCGTCACCCAAAGACGTTAAGTATGAATGTGTTATCGAAATTAGCAGTCAGGAGCAATTGTCAGGATGGCTGAATTGGTAAAGCATCTGGACGGTATCCAGGAGATGCAGGTTCAAATCCTGCTCCTGACTGTTATTTTCGATTTCACATTTTTCACTTTGTGTTTAATGTATAGTAACATTGTATTTCATTTAGATTAGATTTACATAAATAACGTACCCTATTTTGTTTAACATTATCAAGTTCCCGATTACAGAAACTGGATAAAACGAATACCAGTTTTTAAATCTAAAGCTATCGAAAAAGAAATGTGGTATTAAAATTGGTTCAGCGAGTTTGGACACGTCTAAATAGTCTAATATAGTAGTTGTTCCTATTTTTTTATTGCTTATGGTGTCAGACGAGCTACAGCCCAAATGATGGCAAGTGGTAACGGCTGCTCATGGACTCAACTTACTGTCAAGCTACTGCTACCATTTAATTTTAAGCGTATGAAATAACAAAATAATAAAATATATAACTTAGGGCTGCTTCATGGCCGTTCAAAAGGGAGAAGGTGGTACCAACCCCATCGGGCCCGAAACAAGTGAGTACTCCCACTTGGTATTCAAATCTACCACCAGTAATGCAATGTGTGATAATTGCTAACTAGGTCTCGCACGACACCCGCGGAAAAGAATGGGTGGAGTGGTCCGTCACCACACAGATTAAAAATGTATGGGCAGGACACTTGGCTTGATTTAATCCTCACCTCTGCTCCTTCTTTAGTATCTTCCCATGGCCAACATCCTGTACCAGGCTTCTCCCATCATGACCTGATTTTCCTGTCCTACGTCCTAAAACCTCCTCAATCTCACCCTAAAGTTATGCACTTGCGTTGCTTTAAACGGGTGGATCCTGCAAAGCTCCAAATGGACGCGGCAACTATTGATTGGGAGCCCCTAATGGCCGCAACTACTATAGATGAAAAAGTAAACATTTTTAATGATGCAGTTATAGGATGTGCATGCTCCCATCAAAATTGTCAAGTTGAGACGACCACCAGCACCATGGATGACGGACGAGATTCGGGCAGTGATGAGGCGTAGAAACCGGGCTTTCCTCAAGTTCAAAAGGGATCGCTGTGAAAACAATTGGATCAATTATAAGCAGATAAGGAATCGCTGTTACCAGGTGATACGTAACGCTAAACGCCGACATATCCTTGATAATATTTCTTCTGCTTCTCCTGCTGGCGTTTGGAACTTTCTCAGGCATCTTGGTATTGGCAGACAACGTTACCCAGACTTTCCTAAAGCTTATTAGTTTAGATGAAATTAATGCCCATTTTACTACAACCAATAGCCTTGATTTAGAAATCCAGCGCCAGACAATTGACTATGTGGGAAGTTTATCACTTCCTAACTATGAATATTTTAATTTCTCCCCTATTGGCTCAGGTGAAATCAAAAAAACCATTCTTTCTATAAAATCCAAAGCGATGGGATGTGACAATATCAGTCGTCACATGATCACCATTGTGTTGGACCAATTGTTACCACTTTTAACTCATATTCTTAATTTTTCACTCTCTTCTGGCTATTTTCCATCCCTGTGGCATAAAGCTTTCATTCGCCCCTTACCTAAAATTTCTAATCCTTCACTTCCTGAACATTTTCGACCGATCTCTGTTCTTCCTTTCCTATCAAAAGTTCTGGAAAAATGTGTCCACAAACAACTATCTTCTTTCGTGCAAAACAATAATATACTGTGCCCACACCAATCAGGCTTTAGATCTGGGCACAGCACTATTTCGGCACTGCTTAAAGTTACAGGGGACGTAAGGGCTGCAATAGAGGACACTAAGATTATTTTATTAGTATTAGTTGACTTTTCGAATGCTTTCAATGCAGTCAACCACGACATCCTTCTTTCTATCCTCTCTTATGTTTCGATTTCACCTGAGGCTCTGGAATGGTTCTCTTCCTATCTTCGAGGCCGCCAGCAGTCCGTTCGCAACGACGATACTCTATCAAAGTGGCGTGAGCTCGACCCTGGTGTTCCTCAAGGCGGCATTCTTTCTCCACTTCTGTTTTCTTTATTTATTAATCTCGTTACTCAAGGCCTTCAGTGTACGTATCACCTTTATGCTGATGACTTGCAGCTCTACACTCAGGCCAGTATTGATGATCTATCAACAGCAATTGTTTTGATGAACCGGAACCTGGCCTCTCTAAAACGATGGTCTGACCGATTTGGTATTGCTGTGAATTCATCCAAATGCCAATCTATCCTAATCGGTAGTTCACGCCTAATAAACAGGATTGACAGGGCATCAATTCCGCCTGTGAGTTATAATGGCAGTATAATTCCATTATCTTCCAGCGTGAAGGATCTGGGTCTATATATTGACATAACATTTAATTGGGGACCCCAAGTTGCAAATGTTAGTAGGAAAGTTACCGGCATCCTACGGACTCTTTATCGACTCAAGAACTTTCTCCCTTCCAAAACAAAGAAAATGCTTGTGCAAGCTTTAATTTTTCCTATTGTCGACTATGGTCATGTGTGCTATCTCGACCTGAATGCAGACTTGCTCAATAAACTGGATCGGCTTCTCAATAATTGCATTCGGTTCGTTTATAACCTTCGTAAATATGACCATGTTTCTAACTATCGCCCTGAGCTAAAATGGCTACGTATTCGGCAGCGTCGAAGCTTGCATGCGTTAACAACGCTTTACACGTTGTTAAACTCACCGAACACACCCGGCTATCTGTCCACTCATTTTGATTTTGTTTGTGCCAGACATAATAAAAATCTTCGATCCTCACACAATCTTCTCCTACAATGCCCTTCGCATACTTCACACCTTGTACATTCTTCATTCTTTATACAATCTATTCTTCTTTGGAACGCTCTCCCTCTCGAAATCAGGTTGTCAGGAAGTCGTAACATATTTAAGTCGAAGGTTTTCCATTTTTACATTGACCTAATGACAGTTGATGAATCACTCTCATTTAACTCTCATTTAATTGTATTATATTTATAGTGTATATGTATATATTTATAGATGTATATATATACTATCTATGTTCTATGTATATATGTATGTATATATACTATATTATCTTCTTATTATATATATATTATTATTATAGTAGCATTTCTTTCACATTTGATCCATTTGGCACCTACCTAAGATATTTTCTGCACGACCTAAAGGTTGACTGGCAGAGAATGCTTTTAGCATTAAGTCCGCCTTTGTACAAATAGTGCATGAAGTTTTAAAATAAATAAATAAAAAACCTTATACCTATCTAAAATGTACTTATATACACAGCTCTGTTGCAGATAACTTCTATTACATATAATAAAATTGAAGTGTCTATTGGTAATGTCTAAATAACAGGTTTTTACTAAATGTATACAAGAGTATATACCATCCATCCATCCATCAGCCTGTTAACGTCCATTGCTGGGCATAGGCCTCCCCAAGAATGGGGGATAGTGCCGTAATCGCCACGCTTGGCAGGCGGGTTGGCGATCGCAGTGGATGTTGTTAATACTCGAAGGAGTGCTGCTGCCCACTCCCCGGGTATTCCCTCAGTCGGCTCTTACGACTCCCATGGGTGGAGAGGGGGTGGGGCAATTCTAATTGCGGCCCCACACTGCAATACAAGAGTATATACGCTAATAAGCGTTTGGAATAACAAAGTACCAATTTTTAAAGTTTTTGTCTGTCTATGTGACTGTTTGTTCCGGCTAATCTCTGGAACGGCTGGACCGATTTGGACGGGACTTTCACTAGCAGATAGCTGTTGTTACAGCGCATAACTTAGTGTACTTTTATTTTGGACAAATAATTACAGTTCCGTGTAAAAAAACATGAAATCGTGAGTTAATAAAATCTCCTGAATGGCTAGACTGATTTGAACGGGACTTTCACTAGCAGATAGCTTGCGCGTTTTTATAAGGAGTAACTTAGTTTTTTTTTATTGCATTTAGTGCCACGGCCCATCTGCTGATAAATGGTAACCGACGCTCATGGTCTCAACTATACCAAGAGTATTGTCAAGCCGCTTCTCACCATTTCATTTCACAGATATGAAATGAAAGAATAAACAGCTCCCGCTACAGCCAAAACATTACAATGTGCTTCATGGCCGGTCACACGGGAGGTGGTGGTACCAACCTGCTCGGGCCTGATACCAAGTGAGTGGTCCCACTTGGTACCCAGCCCTACCACCAGTCATGCAATGGATGATAATTGATTATTTCCCTTAGTCGCCACGCGTGTGCGCATGTCGTATGCGACACCCGTGGGAAAGAATGGGGTGGTGACACTTGTATTATTAGTCCGTTACCACACGGACATTACTTTAATTTAGCAAAAATAATTAGGGTTCCGCGCAAAAAACAAAAACCCGTGAGATTTGAAATTGTGAATGAATACCGATTCAAATAGATACGTATATACTAAATCTAATATACATCCAATATACATAATATATTCCAACTAGCTTTTGCCTGTAGTTTCATCTACGTGGCCTGCAGGCAATAAATGAGATATTTTTTAGAAACAAACATTATATGTTAGTTATACGCAGGTATTACCTAGGATTTGTAGGTGTATCTGTAATACCTGTGTATATAATGTTTGTTTCTGAGAAAATATATCACTTCAGAGTTGCGCAGAGGGCCATGGAGAGAGCCTTGCTCAGGGCCTCCTTGTGCGACTGAAGAATAAATGTGTGGATTAGTCGGAAACCACACGTGAGAGATGTGGTGGACACCATCACGCAGCAAAATTGGAAATGGGTCATTTTGCTCAGATGAGCGCAGAAAGCCCTAGAGTGGACGCCGTGGATGAACACCATACAACGACGAACTAAGTGATGGGTAGACTGCATGCCGTGACTGGATACATCAAGCAGCAGACAGAGTGTCCTGGAAGAAATTAGGAGCGGCCTATGTGCAGTTATGCACCCAGGAGAGGCTAATAACGATGATGAATTAATTGACTAGCTGTTAACCGCGACTCTTTCCAAGGAACATTTAGATTTTTCGCAGTATTCTAATTTATTTTCCAAAATGAAAGTAGCCTAAGTTATTTTTCTAACATCAGCTATCTGCCGGGTCTCCTCTCATGGTGAGAGGGAGTCCACCACGCTGGCCCAATGCGGGTTGGCAGACTTCACAAGTCATCGAGAAAGTTTCTGAGGTATGCAAGTTTCCTCACGATATTTTCCTTCACCGAGCTCTCATAAACTGTATACAAACACACATATAATATTGCAAAATCTCGAAAAGTCAGAGGTGTGTGCGGTGAGGTCTCAACCTTGGACTCGGGATTGAAATCGATTCCATTGTCTTTGCAGTCCTTAGTTTTACCGCTAGGCTATCACTGCTATTATGTTTTTACATACGGGTAGTAAAAGGGTGTTATTTAAACATTATAAACAGACACTTAATTTTTATATATTTGCTTAAATTAATTATTTAACGTAGGTAACTAAAGTAGTGTATAAACTTCCTGGTGAATCACAAACATATATTATTATCTTTCCATTAATGAACTGCATTGCAATGTGGACGAAGCTGTTAATTAAACACTATAAATGTGCCTGATCTACCCCCTCACAAACTAGAACTTAAGATTGGTGTACCCATCATATTACTTCGTAATTTAAGCCCTCCGAAACTTTTCAATGGTACTAGATTGCGAGTAGTACATGTCATTGCAAGGAAATGTTTTAAAAGGGCTTTTAATATCCGAATGTGGAAAAGGTGAGACGGTATCTATACCACAAATTCCTATAATATCGTTAAATTTTACCTTTAAATTCAAAAGAGTTCAATTTCAAAGGTTGATTTATTTATTTTTATGAAATTCCACGTGGACGAAGTCGCGGTTAATAGCTATATAAAACTATTAAAATGTATGGAAATTTATGGAAATTTGACATCTAACGATATTTATCACGTGACAGCGTTATAGATATCGTTTAAAAATGTCAAATTTTCATTTTTATAGCGTTCGCGATCATAGAATGCAACTTGGCTAGGCCCACCGATTCGAAAAGTTTGCATTTTATACTAGAATCTTTGACAAAGATTATAAACTATCGTCACGCTACGCGCCTTGGGGACTGATCAAAAATGGCAAGTGAGCAATAGCTAGAAATATATAATAAATACACGGGTACAAAGTACACAAAGGTTCTCGGTGTTGCTAGCTATATTTTATAAATAGATACAATAGCTGTGAATACTAAAATTCTTTATCGTACAACATATTTCTCTAAAAGTAAAAATATATAACCACAATTCAGAAAATATTTCTTGCAAAATATATTTCCAATAAGTTTAAGATATGGTCCAGTACATTTGGGCGGTGGTCGCCTGCCGTGATAATATTCAAAGGCTGCGGCCGGGCCGTGCATATTTTATTTCGGTCCGCGCCGATAGCTCATGTTATGATTTATGGAACCAGTGTTCAAGACGCTGCTCCATATTCTAAATATTACAACTATAGAGTAATAGATTTTGTAACTTTTAAAGATTCGCGAATTGTACACATATTTAAAGTAGCATAAACGGGTCTTTTTTCGCGTATAAAATAGGTGAAATTATTAACTACCTTTTACCCGACGTTTCAACTGCGTTGCAGTAGCCGTGGTCACGGGATAACTGATAAGACAACTAACAGATTTTGCTCCCGACTTCACCCGCGTGCTCTTCATATCATTCTACGATTTAATAATAATTAATTTAAAAACTATAGCAAAGGAATCTTAAAATTTTCCAGAATAAAGAGTAGCCGGACGTTTTCTTGGCTCAAGAACTTAGTGTCATGATTTTCGGTTAAGCAGTTATTGTGTGAAAGGGTATGTAACAAACTCTCTTTCGCATTTATAATACTATATTTGGCCTGCGACTTTATCTGCGTGTACCCAATTTTGAATTGGAACAAATCATACAAATAAGTTGACCCTTTTTTTTGTTAAGGCGGGAAGAAATTTCCTTAACCGCACACCCCGTCGTTCGGGGCAATGAACAGAGTAGTGTGGGGCCCCCACACACTACATAAGCCCGTGTGCCATCTCTTCGCCTGTATTGGCGGACCACTGGAACTGTGTTACATTATACAATAAAACTACGTTTACGGAATCTATCGCGTTTACTTGATTTTCTACTATCCTGACGTTTCGAATACTTTACAGCATTCATGATCATGGGTGGACTTAGATGGTAGTCGTCCAAGATTATATACTCCTGCATCCTGTAAGTGGTCCACTGGCGGCTTACCGTTTCGGGTACCCTCTACTGAGAAATAAGTTAACCCTATAGTATGTTAATTTTCTTTCTGTAAAAGTTGATATCCTATAGGAACCGGTCATTTTTTCAGAATAAAAAGTAAACCGAGCCCGTTTTTAGGTGTCGGGCTATATATATATATATGTTAAAAAAGTCACGATGATCGTTTGAAAGTGAAGCACACAAACTCACTTTCACATTAATCAGAAAAAACTAATAAAAAGAATATTTGTGACTGGGATTTGAATCCGCAACCTATTTTACTGATACCAGCATGTACCTATGAGCTGACCTGACCGAGAGGACCGAGAGTACCACTTAAAGAATATACGTTTAAACATTTTGATCTATATTTTAGCACTTGACATGCTCAGCTACTCTTAAAGTACAAATTATAATTTGTGAATAAGGAAAAAGAGTATTTTAGTACGAGCGGGAATCGAACCTGCGTCCCTTCCTATCCAGGGAATTGCTCTAATCCACTGAGCTAGCGTACTATTCGTTAGAAATACCCAATCTCCTTACCACATTTGTCTTAACGACCAACGCCACCTATCGGAAGAAATGCTTCCGATAGGTGTACATGCATTAATCCAATATAGTAACATTTTTGATCTATATTTTTAGCATTTGACATGCTCCGCCACTTTTTAAACGTAAGTATCGCAAGTATGCCCATACTTCCAAACTTCGGGCTGCTACTGAAAATTTTTCTTTTTTTTTTACGAAAAATCTCAATAACCTTTCCCGACCCGGGGATCGAACCCGAGACCTCATGATCAGCAGTCGATTACACTACCGCTGCACCACAGAGGCAGTTATAGTAATAGCTTTAGCTTAGTCGTAAGACAAATGTGATTAAGAATTTGGGATAATCGAAAGGTCAGTAGGGTAGCTCAGTGGCTTAGAGCACTTCCCCGGATTGGAAAAGATGCGTGGTTCGATTCCCGCTCCTACTAAAAATCTCTTTTTCTTTATTCACAAATAATTTGTACTTTAAAAAGTAGCGGAGCAAGTCAATTGCTAAAAGTAATAGATCTAAAAAGTTTTAGCTTACTTATAGGTTACGTATAGAAGAATTGTTCTGAAAACTCGCTTAAGGCATATCATGGTCTTGCTGTAGAACTACACGCTGCAGAAAAGAAAGCTGTAAATATACCACCGTAGACGAGATAGTTTCTAGGTGGTACGACTCTATTGAGACCTCTTTCGGTTCTGCCTTAGGAATGATCTTCTAAATTTATAAACTGGAACCAAACTAGCACCATTTCCAAGTAACAAAACGTTACACAAGCAGTTTATGCAATAGCCCCATAAATTATTCACCAACCAAATAACCCCGAAGTGTGTAAAAACCTTCCCCTAGAATTTACCTCCAACGTAAAACGGAACGGTTAGTTTAAAATTCAAATTTGGAAGCGTCTAACAGGACTAACGCTCAGTCGATTTAAGTGCAAATACGGCCAACTTTGAGAGTTCTCTAGCACTGGACATTTGCTATGGTAATGAAGGGACACCTACATTTAGACGGGTAATTCTATTCATGGGTACAATGTTTCGAATGCACTGCACAAATAGTGAATTACGTGAATAGAAACGTTTTAGTTTCTTTTTATACATTTGTAATCTGCGTTGTTTGATTTGAAAAGTCTGGCGAGACCAGAAGTATGACGTTCCGTTTCTCCATAATGACCACAGAGGTACTTATTTCGTGTGTTGTCGAGCTAAAACTGTACTCTATTCTTTTCTGATGACCATCAGATGGACAGTGGCTCGTTTGTGGCAGACGAGCCATGGTCCATCGGCCAGATACATGCAATAAAAAAAAATGCTACTTATTTATTCTGATCTGTATTTTAGCACTTGACATGCTCAGCTATCTACTTTAAGCAACAAATTATTTTTGAATTTGGTAAAAGAGAAGTTTACTTCGCCGTCGTAATGTGATGTGGAGATTAGGAATGGTCGTTGGTCACTGCAATGTCTTAGCGGTCTTGAGCACTTCCCCAGATTAGAAGGAAAGCGGGTTCGCATCCCGCTCGCAGTAAAGTTGTCTTTTTCCGCATTCACAAATCATTTGTTACTAGTTATTTATCCGTATTTAAATTTTCTGAATTCTGAATACGAGAACCTCGTCTGTTTTTTTTAAAAAGGGTAGTCGCTAAGCCCTTAACAATTTACACGACCAAAAAGTACAAAATCACTCCAGGTGCTTATCGTTAAAATCTTTACAGCCCTTCGCCAAAAATCGTCCACTCGTCCAGTTGAATGTATTTTACGACTGTTTTAACTACCAATAACTCGTTCAGCAAGGGTTCAACCCTTTAAACTATAACTGGGTTCTTAAAATTGATGGTCGCCCGTCATCTGGCTCGTGCAAATCAATTAAACTTTGCCGAACTTAATTTATCGGAACACAAAAGACGTTCGTTTCTATCAAAAGGTTCGTTTTCATGGAATCGCGTAACTTCTGTATTTTGGTGACATTGTTTTGATATCTGATGGTAGAATGTTTTATGAAATTGGAATTGATTTGAGTTTTCGTGCAGTTTGATATAAGGCTTTAGAGATGGCGTATTGGTTTCGGTGTGATTCACGATGTGGTTCGCAACAATAATGAAGTTTAAATTTCCACACTCTCACAGAAGATTGGCAGGAAGCAATGGTAGTTGCTCCTACTGTTGTGTTTCATATGGGGCGTGAGAGCGCCGGAAACCCTAACCAAACCCTAATTCCCAAAACCCTATTCACCTCCGCATCTCTTTCTTTTCAGCTCCAATCCCTTTTCCTGGAGTTGGAACGCACGAGTCCTCTTTAACTACCTCTAGTGTAGCAAGCGTCTATAGGCTACTCTCACAATCAGGCCAACCATATTATGATTATTTTTCAACCTCGTAGTATAGAAAAAAATCCATTACGTCGCAAACGAAGCAAGCGGTAAATATTATAATAATATTATTGTGACTAACCTCGACGTTTCGGCTGAGTTGCACCAGCCGTGGACACGAGTAGACTCAGCTCTTTGTCTGAATATAAAAGTTTAAAAATTACTAAGCGGTAAACACACAGACGACAGCAGCTATCATTTTATTACATTTAAAGAGAGACGAGTATAGTATTTATCTATATTATAAAGCTGTAACAGAGCTACACACATCTGTCTGTACATTTAAGATATTTGAGAAAAAAATACTGTATTAGGCTGTATAGGCTTGTCTAAACACAAAGATTTTTTTTAGCATTTTTGTCTGTTTGCGCGTCACGCAAAAACTAATGAACGGATTTTGACGCAACTTTTTTTGTTGAAAAGTCTTGATTAGACTTAAAAACTGGTACCTATACATTTTATCCCGCTACTATAACGGAAACCTGAGATATAACCGAAAACTAACTTATGGCTGCGTAACAGAGCTTTGTCTGTACATATAAGATATTTGAAAAAAAATATACTGTATTAGGCTATTATAATGCGTGTCTGAATACAAAACTATTTTTTTTAGATTTTTTGTCTATTCGTCTGTGTGTTTGTTTGTGCATCACGCAAAAACTGTTGAGCAGATTTTGATGCAACTTTTTTTATTTAATAGCTCTTACCTTAGTTACTTATACATTTTATCCCGCTACGGGAACCTGAGATATAATCTAAAAACTAGCTTTTGACCGAGGCGAAGCCCCGGGGAAAGGATCATCTTTACATATAATATGTAGGTACCTACGTCCGTTAATCGTACGTTTGTAAAATCTCTCGCTATACAACGATTGTGTCCATAATGGAGGGTGTTTAATAAAACCTGCAACACATTAAAGCGAGCTGTCAAAGTAGTCAATCACTTGGTACCGGTCTCACCAGGGTGCTGGTGTTTTCAATTACCAAACTGTCTAGTGTTAAACCCCGGAAAGAAAGAAACACGCGAGCTTTGCATACGGAAAGTATTTTATACGCGTTCACGTCTTAGCGTGTGCCTGATTATAATCATGATTGCGTAGTTTATTTAATTGAAGCTCCTGCGACAAAAAACCTCTAGTTCTACAAGGCTGACAAATAAGCGTACCATCCAAAGCGAATATGGACTATAGCGAGATTAAAGACATGAGATATGACTTGTGTATTGCTGACGATTACAGATAAGTGAGCTGGTTGAAAGTAAAAATGAAAAACAATGCGATATTTTATAAATATCGTATTTATAAGATATCGTATTGTTGTGTAAGGTTTATTGTTAAAAGTATAAATTATTGTGAATAAGGAAAAAGAGATTTTTAGTAGGAGCGGGAATCGAGCCCGCGTCTTTCCCAATCCGGGGAAGTGCTCTAAGATTTCGATCATTGTAATTATTAGAAATTATGATGATTAGTTTGTTAAATACAAAAAACGCCTGTGTTTAGCGTGGGAGCAATTAACTGTTAAAAATATCTTTAGTTTTTTCGAAGAACTACAACTCTATTAGAGTATTTTTAAAGTATATTTAATTCCAGATGTAATTATCTTATGGAACATAATATAACACGATTAAATATAATTTGATTTATCTATTTAAAAACAGTAATTTGGTATATTATAGATAGGTATGTGTATTAACTTTCCTGTGAACATTATCTAAATGACAGTTGAAATCGTTTCAAAAGACACTGCATGATTAGGTAAAGCGCCGAACTGATTGACGCAGATAGACTTTATACTATGTATAGATAGTTACGTATTTCCCCCAGACGATGAAAGGATGATATTTTACGCCACCGATTAATCACCCCTTCCCATCTTTGTCTCAGCAGCCAACACTAGTTTCTGCTATTTCAAACTGTTTTATACTTAATTTCACAGGACTCAATTTTTGCAGAGTAATTTTCTTAGCTTAAACAACCCTTGCGTTTCTTTTATGTAATAAAGCTGCAATATTGTTAAGAAAAAATGCACTTCTAGCAAAGTGCTTTCTCTCAATTTCTTGCTCCGGTTAGCGTGACTCTTGAGAAACACGGGAAAATTTGTTTGTAACAAGATATTAAAATTGCTTTGATTTATGTCATCTATATTTATACACGTTATTTATTCATTTTATAACAGATTAATTATAATATTGGTAGGTTGTTATAATAACAAATAATGATTTCTAGACCGTAATTGCGGTGGGGCCGGCTTTAGAATTGTAATGGGAGTCGTAAGAGCCGACTGAGGGAATACCGGGGGAGTGGGAAGCAGCACTCCCTCGAGTATTAACAACATCCACTGCGATCGCTAACCCGCCTGCCAAGCGTGGCGATTACGGCACTATCCCCCATTCTTGGGGAGGCCTATGTCCAGCAGTGGACGTTAAAAGGCTGATGGATAGATGGAAGAACAACGTCTGTCGGATTTAGCTAGTCTTTATACACTTGACATATTCGACCAAAATGAAATAAAAATAAAGTACAAATTATTATTTGTGAATGAGACCTATTGCAGCGGTTGTTTACAACTACCAATTTGTCATATCCTTTAATATCACCTTAGGTGACGCTTGCGCCATCTAGCTATACCATAATGACTACGCTAAATCTCATGGTAACTACGCCAAATCTCCTGATGACTACGCCAAATCTCATGATGACTACGCCAAATCTCATGGTAACTACGCCAAATCTCATGAAGACTACGCCAAATCTCATGATGGTTGAATGGTTTAAATGACTCAATGGCGAAATGGAAAAATATTTTTATCAATTAGATTTGATTATCTGTTGGATATTTATGTCTGGTTGAACGCACAAATATTAAAAAAACAGTAAAGAAAAAATATGTAAAAGTATGTATCTGTAAGTGAACAGTGTACGTTCTTTGATAAATAAATATCTTTAAACAGAAATTTATTTACACAAATTGGGTAAATAAAGTTTAGAAGTTTCCGTTGATTAAGTATATAAAAGGGTCGACTTATGAAGTTGTTTAATTAAATTCAGGAATTAAATTTAAATTACTTTATCACTTACAAGTCTCTTCTTGTTGGTATTTTTCTTAATTTTGTGTATCTCTGTTGGTTTGTAATGAACGCGACTTCATTTATTCGTTACGGCCACAGTTTGGGACCAGTAGTCTTCTTGGATTTGATAATTGACACACTTTATTTTAGATATTTTTATATAATATTTTTAGCATTTGACATGCTTAGTACTATACATTAAACATAAAAGTGAAAAATGTGAAATCGAAAATAACAGTCACGAGCAGGATTTGAACCTGCATCTCCTGGATACCGTCCAGATGCTTTGCCAATTCAGCCATCGTGACAATTGCTTCTGACTGCTAATTTCGATAACACATTCATACTTCCTTCGGTTTTATAATTTGATGCACACAATATGATGCGAGAATATCCGATGCCCTATAGCGGTTAATGTGAAGTGAATCCACAGTAGATAAAACATTTGCATGATCTATTAATAGGTGCTATATGTCTTGGTAGGTACGTTACTCATGTTTGTGAGATAATGGGATAATACTCTAGTGTGGCATATAAATAATAGCGTTCTCACACCAATTTCGATGCAGTATGTTTTCAAAACCAAAAGTTCTAGTTGCACCGATTAAATACTTTTTTCGTTTTATGAACTCAAGCAAATTTTCCATTTAATTGTTCCTGAAAATATTGAAATGTGGTTTTGCAGACGTAAATCGACCTATCTATATATTTTGTATGTATTTGAGGAGATTAAAATTGTTGGTACTATTATAAAGCTGTAAAAGAGTTGGAGTCGGTACTTTTAAGATATTTGTGAAAAAAAAACTTTAATAGACTGTTTAAGGATCAACCGAAGTAATGTCTTCAAGTTCCAGTGGCACGCCAGTACAGGCGGGAGACGGCACACAGCGTATTTATTTAGAGAGGTACAGCTCCACATTATCCTGTTCATTCGGTTAGGAATATTTTCCTGCCTTACCCAAAAAGTGTTAAGAACAGATCACATCAAAGTCGGTCCGCTTACAATCATTATTCGACTCTCACAAAACTGCTGTAACAAATTATAATAAAAACAGGGTCGGATTGAGTAGGTATTTAAATTATATTAAAAATCTATTCAGCAGTATTATACTTCTGATATTTACGCGAATTGGAAATATTCCCGGTAGACAGCAATATGCTCGCTCCCTATTATATGGGACTTAAACATAGCTGGTGAACCATGGATGTGTAATACATCTGCCTAGCCCTTCGGAGAATATAAGCGTGATGCTATGTTATGTTTACGCAAATTTTACAAATAAAATTAAACTACGTTTACGAAATCAGAATTTTTTGACTGAACACAACATAGTGATCTAGGCACCGAGTTCCCGCTCGAATACTACATAGAACGTTTCTTTTTTTAATGCACAAATATCTTTTTTAATTCTGGGTGTATTTTGTCTCCTTTAATGATATATTTGTAGTCTTCCATGATAAGGAAGGAAGGAATTATTTCCTAGTGCAGGGTCTCAAAAGAAACTCCGAAAAAATAGCTTATCGTTCCAATTTTTTACTAGCCGCTATAGACTAAGTATTGTACCATTTTATTTCGTGGACGGTCAGGCATTGCTACCGATCCGCACGGAATTGATAACAAATCAGTATTCCCACTTAGTCCCCATCCCTACCAGCAGCAATTCTATGGGTGACAACTGTTTAACTTTCTTTTACCGGGTAGTGATAATTTCTGAAAATACGCATAATATGACAGAATAAGCAAACTGCGTGTATATATATGGCTTAACCGAAGAAGTACCATCTTCTCCTTGAATATCGGTAAAAAATAACAGTAGGTGTGCTTTCTGTTGCATTCAGTTCGAAGAGTGAGGGCGCTGCAGGCCTAATCCTCTCCTCGTCACATCTGCTTTCTCTGTTTTGTCACTTACTTACTTATCATCACGCCATCTATCTTGTGGGGTAGATAGAGATAACAGTTTTGTCCCGTTCTCTAGAATTAGTAAATTGCAAGCATCTCTTCTGGGATTGCTATGGTTTCAGGCTACAATGACCGTATCCCATCAGGCCGTAACGTAACCTATATTGTTTGTAGTAAAAAAATAAATCGTTTCTGAGTCCGTCACTGTGCTGAGATTAATTACGTCTGGACGTTTTGGGATTAAATACTTGAGAAACTTTATTGACTTTAAATTTACGGTGTAATTAGGTTCTGTTTGACTTTCTTATGTAGAAATTTGCCTTCTCAGCTTTTTGTTCAATGTTCAGTCTTATTTTTAGAAATATACGCAAGTATACGTGGTTCAAAAATGAATTTGATGATTTTCAGGTCGATGAGAGTCACATTGGTATGTCAGCAGACACTAGCCGACACCGAAGGAGATTAGTATAGTGCAGTGTTATGTATTTCAGGTGGTAGAGAATTATGACTTGTCCCTTGAATGGGCTGACTCAACAGAGGAACCCTTTTCTTTGTTAAGGCAGGAAAAAATGTACCTAACAGCATGCTCCATCGTTTGGGGCAACGAACGGTAGTGTGGGGCCGTCACCCATTAAATAAATCCGCCATGTGCCGTCTTTCCGCCTGGAGAGAGATCAGGCACACGATTTCCGAGAAACGGTTATGAAACACCATAAAATTTCCTAACTTTGAGCTGATTTTGGGAATTTATCGACAGAAAAATTAATAACTTTTTGCTGGTTCGACCCGGGATTACAACCCAATACCTCATCATCCGCATTCTACTAATGGCACTAGATCACCGAGAATTAAGAATAAAATACTTGTATCAAGGGGAGCCAGCAACTTCCAGTGGGAGTTTGGCTCATTATAGATTGAATAAAACTCACAGTTTGAGTGTTGTGCACAGACAAGTGAAAGTGCTACATTAAGCCTCCTGACTTCCTTTCTTCTTCTTTTTTCACATCTTTTGTATCATACTTTATCTTCAAAGCGTTCATGTTGGCAAAGCTATGGAAAGGGATAGCCCTTTTCCGGAGGGTTGAAAAGCGCGAATGATTTTCTGGTGATGCTATCGCTTATCAGCTACGGTAATTACTTACCATTAGGCTTAAACATTTTTTTTTTTGTTAAGGCGGGTATAATATACCTAACCGCACACCCCGTCGTTATGGTCAACGAATATAGGGTATTGTAGGGCCCTCATCTACTAAATAAAGCCGCCGTGTGCCGTCTATCCGCCTGAATTGGCGGGCTACTGGTTTAAACATCCTATTATATGGCTGTAACAGGGCTGTTTCTGTACATTGAAGATATATTAGCCTTAGCCCGCGGCTCCGCCGCTGCCAAAAGCTAGTTTTTAAGTTATATTTCAGGTTCCCGATATAATAGCGAGATAAAATGTATACCAGTTTTTAAGTCTAATTAAGAGATCTCAAATAATAAAAGTTGCATCAAAATCCGTTCAGTAGTTTTTGCGTGATGCGCGAATGAACAAACAGACACATAGACAAACAGACAAAAATTCTAAAATAAATGTTTTGTAATTTTTTTCTCAAATATCTTAAATGTACAGACACAGCTCTGTTACAGCTTTATAATAGTAATAGATGTAAAAAATATCTATATTAGGCTATAAATTATAGACGTGTCAAAAGCCACAACCATTTTTTTTAGATTTTTTTGGCTCTTTGTTTGTTCGTTCGCGCATCACGCAAAAACTACTGAATAGATTTTGATGCAACTTTCTTTATTTGATAGCTCTTCATTAGAGTTAAAAACTGGTATACATTTTATCCCAGTATTATACTGGGAACCTTAAATATAACCTAAAAACTAGCTTTTTGCTGCGGCGAAGCCGCATAAATACATAGACTCATATCTGTTTACTAGAGGAGTAGAAAAAGATAACGGATTGCCATTTGGGTCTTCCATTGCCCACTTTTTAGATTCAAAATATGAAGAGATAAATCACATAACAACAGGGTGTTCGAGGCATGTGACGTCACCGATGTAAGAACGTTAATTTATTTTCTGACAACCCACGGTAGCGAGGATATGAAAATTTTCTCCATTGGGACCTGTTGCGAACGGGCGGTTGAAACGCTGGGATTTTGGGGTGCTTAGATCGTTTTCATTGGGCCTCGTGGCGTAGTCGGTAGTGTAACCGACTTCCGTGTACGAGGTCGTGGGTTCGATTCCCACTCAGGACAATTATTTGTGTGATTGAACACAGATATTTGTACTGCGTCTGGGTGTTTTCTATCTATTATATGTATGTAGGTATTAAAAAAAAGTAATATAATGTATTATATCCGTAATCTGGTACCCATAGCACAAGCGTCAAGCTTAGTTTGGGACCAGAGGATGTTGTGTGAAAATGTCCGTGAATATTTATTATTATTATTAATTAATGTTTTTGGATGCTCCGAAAAATATCACGATCTTTCTTTTATTGCTCATAATGGCGAGCCACAGTACACCTAATGATAAGTGGTAACGAGTCTCATGGACTCAACAATACTAAGAATACTGCTAAATATAAATAAATATCAAAATTTCATTTGGCAGTTTTTGGACGCTAGCTAGTCCCCATTTGCCAATTCATATTTTTGTTTCAATTTCAGTTACAACATTGTGAATATGGCGAAATGGAAGACAGTGTTTTACTCCACAATACGTCTCTTTCGATCTGAGGAAGTGCTCTAGACCGCTAAGCCATCGCAGTCACTGACGGTGACTCCCAATCTCCCTTTCGCAGTAAAGCTCTATTTTTCCACTTTCACAAATAATTTGTTCTTGAAAGTAGTTGAACATGTCAAGTGCTAAAGTACTGATCAAAATAACCAGTTTTAGTCACGGCATACGTCTTTGATTTTTTGTGAGTGCTTGAAAGTATATGTTTATAAATTATCACTGCTCGATTAAGGAAAACATCGTTAGACAACCGATTATCGTAAGGAAATTGTCAACTTACATACCTGAGAGTTCTTTTTGATGGCTTTTTTAGCCTGTCAATCACTCTGGGCCAGAGTGGTGGAATATGGCCTGAATCCCTCTTACTCTGAGATCAGACCCGTGCCATTAGTGATGCAGTATAAGTTAAAAGTAGAAAAAAGTCTGGAGCCGACTGTAAACTTGACGTTCACACATACCAACGATCTTTCTTTCTTGTCTGTCACGCGGCTCAACCGTTAGTCTGTAATGACTGTACCCATTGGGTTGCTTTAATTGGAAATACAGAAATTTATCGTCGGATCTCCGTTATCAGATTACCAACCTATTTGAATTGTATTTGAAAGGTAAAATTAATTTATCTATGCACGTAAGCCGGTTCGTGGTTAGGCCTAAACTGGCCACATGGCAGGCAAGTGCCTATTTCGCTACAGTTGGATAAGCAATATTAAATCTGTAGTTGAGCTTGTGATGTTAACGAATCGAAATAGTTAGTGATGTCAAATGGAAACGTCCCTTTTTCGGTAAAAAAAAACATTTTCTGTCCGCACTGTATGTATTGGACTTTTTGTGACTGTCGGTTAAGCAGTAACGTAGTGAGTGCCTTACAAACAAACAGACAAACTCACTTTTACTTTTAAAATATTAGTAAGGGCAAGGCTCGCAAGGCACTTACTGTTTTAATGTGGAATATTTTTTCTGAAATCCGATTTCAATATAAAGCTTTAATTTACTCCAAACCTCTCCGTCAAGTTTTATCCACCCGCGAAAACTTCATGAAAATCTGTTTAGTAATTAAATTGCACAAACAAATAGACTTACAAATATCTTAATAATAGTTATTTTAAATGTTTTAGTACATTTGTCTTGTTATCTCTCCAGTTGTGATGTCTATTACCTGCGAAGAAATGTATATAGAAAGTGGTATATCATATATACCTTCAATATACATTCTGTTTCATTTGATTATATGTATAGATTTCATGTGTATTACATTATCCAATGTACCTTATAATCAGAATATATTACCCTGCTCCAGCTGGGCCCACGCCAGATATTCAATAACACTATATTATCCAATTTGCTGACTGAATATGATTTTATCAACTAGAAGCCTACTATACGATTATAAGATCAATTCATTTGGAAATGCTTTTATTTAATTACTAGCCTTTGCCCGCGGCTCCGCCGCAGCCATACCTAGTTTTTCAGTAAAATCTCAGGTTTCCGATATAGTAGCGGGATAAAATGTATACCAGTTTTTAAGTCTAATCAAGAGCTATCACCTAAAAGATGTTGCATTAAAATCTGTTAAGTAGTTTTTGCGTGATGCGCGAACGAACAAACAGATAAACTAAATATCATTGCAAAATTAGCTACCTCACAAGAAGCTTCCATTTTTCCATGATAAGAGCCCGTGTCCTATTCTGGGCTAATGTATGTAAAATTTAATGATGACTGGTTTAGCAGTTACAGTATGAAAACAAAACAAGCAATTGTGCATTGGTAGAGCCAAGCTTGTCCTAGCAATGTGAAATGCAAAATGGGCCGGATCAATCGGGGAAGGGCCACTCACACAAAAGAAAACAGCGACATAACCCTCGTACTCCTACTGTTGAGTTTCATATGGTGAATGAGAGCGCCAAAGTCTTAAACCAGGGGCTTAAAGGAAAGGACCCTACCCTCTCCTTATTATCCTTTCTATCCATCTCCTATCCCTTCCCTTCGAGATGGTGACATGTTTTGATAGCGTCTATAGGCTACGGTAACCGTTTAATATCACGTAAACTTTTACCCACGTAGTATTAAAAAAAAGCGTCTTAAATGTAGACATTTTTTTCGCAGTGCCAAATAGACAGTATAACATAGCAGCACGCTTGTATTCCCCAAAGGGGTAGGCAGAGTTGATTACACACCAACGGTTTGCTAGCTATGTTTAAGTCCCACGTAATAGGGGTCGAGCCTATCACCGTCTATCGGGCACATTTCCAAACTCCAGGCTGCTACTGAGAATTTTTTTTACGAAAAAGCTCAATAACACTGCCCAACCTGGGGATTGAACCCGAGACCTCAAGATCAGCAGTCGCTCACACTGCGGCTGCACCACAAAGGCAGATGGCAAAGATGGCGCAGGCGTCACGCAAAACATTAAGAAGGAATATGTGATTGAAATTTGCAGTCCCGCGACGGCTGAATAGCAAAAAGCATTTTTTTTCATACAGGTTCAAATCCTGCTCGTGACTTATTTTCGATGCCACATTTTCGCACTGAGTGTTATTTAATAACAGTAGTAATCAATAAACAAATGTCTAAGGATGTAATAAAAAATATGTTCACAAAATTGAAAACGAAGCCGGCACTCATTACGATTTGGTAGCGATCAAGTACAACTTTCCACTAGAAATGACTTCAAAGGGTCCCAAAATTATGAAACGTTATTAACCCAAGGTACACAAAAAGTAATAATGTATAAAATCTCTTTGAAAGTGGCCACCAGATATTGAATATTCATGACATTCTAATATACCTCTAGGGTACAACTGCCTAAGGAGGGAAAAAAAAGGTAATTGAATTTTTACCCAGAATAATTTTGGGTTTATTTAGATTTTGGGTAAAGGCTTTTATTTTGATACCGGACAGTTTCTTAGAAAATACGGTTCGACGATGTTTTTTACATATTAGTTTAGTATTTTTACCTGTTCTGAGAATAACTTGTGGAATCGTTGGAGCATGGTATAGGTCGCTTGAGTCGTGGATTAATATATTTATTCGTGATAATTCCTCCTTATTCGTGGACGTGATGAGCGCACAAGGAGGACCGTATTATACGTTACACTGAAGACGGCTGTAAGTATTGGTGAGTTCAAAAAATAACTACCGCGGCGCTAGTGTACTAGGAGTTTTTCCTAATATTGTATATCTTGGTGGCAGCACTTACTTTAGTTCTGTAAACACTGTTAAAAAAGTGGCATCATGAGTTTTTGCTGGGTTAGATTCTGATGAAAAGCCTTACTACGGAATCCGGTCGCTTGTGGCGATTGCATTTGCGACATTGCGGACACACTTGCCTCAAACGCTCCGTGTTAGTTATTAGTAACTTTGACGTTTTTACGTAATACACGAAATACTGATACTTGTGAATTTGAATTTGAAAGAATATTAAACACAAAGTGTGAAAATGTGAAATAGAAAATAACAGTCACGAGCAGGATTTGGACCTGCATCTCCTGGATACCGTCCAGATGCTTTGCCAATTTAGCCATCGTGACGTTTTCGATTTCACATTTTCACACTTTGTGTTAATGTATATAGCTAAGCATGTCAAATGCTAAATATATATATATATATATATATATATATATATATATATATATACTAAAGGACCACCTACCCTCGAAACGACGGTAATAAACTTGTCGAGTACAAAAATTGATGGCACTACACAGAACATATTAGCTAAAGGGTTAAATTATGCTGTAACACCGAAACGGATTCCGTATGAGAATGTCATTAGTGGTGTCGAAGAAGTGATAATGCGAAACAAGTTGAGGTCTGCCGATGCGGAAACGCTCAGACAGGATGTGGCCGTTATCCTTCGAAAATCAAAGCTGCCTAAACCAAATATCACTGCAGAAGAACGTCTGGCGCTGAAAGAGCTGCGTGATAACACGGATATTTTAGTGCTAAAGGCCGACAAGGGAAATACCACTGTGGTGATGAATTTCGGTGACTATGATGAGAAACTACGGAGTCTATTAAGTGACACCTCTGTGTACAAGCCAGTGTCGTACAACCCTACAGCTAGAGTCACGAAACGTATGCGAGCACTAATTAAGGACCACAAGGATCTGTTCGCGGATGATGTGTTTGAAAGGCTTTTCAGACCTAAAAGCGTTCAGCCACCTAAGTTATATGGTTTGCCAAAGATCCATAAAAGCAACGTGCCACTTCGCCCGATCGTAAGTCAAATTAACTCTCCTACTTACGATCTAGCTAAACACCTCGCCAGAATACTGCAACCATTAGTCGGTGGGACTGCATCGTTCGTGAAGGATTCTAGACATTTTGTGGATATCATCAAGAACATGGAAGTGGACTCAGATGAGGTGATGGTGAGTTTTGATGTGGAGTCACTGTTCACCAACGTTCCCATTCATGCTTGCCTGGAGGTCATTGAGAAAAAACTAAGAGCGAATGATCTGTCCAGTGAGTACAATGTTCTACTAAGAAACTGTCTAGAAGGCAACTACTTCATCTACCAGGGACAGTATTACCTCCAGACCGATGGAGTGGCCATGGGCAGCCCATTGGGGTCGGTTATGGCCAACATCTGGATGGAACATATCGAAGAAATGATCAAGCCGAAACTGTCCCAGGTTAAACTGTGGAAGAGATACGTTGATGACGTATTCTGCATTATGAAGGGCGGCAGACAAGAAGTGGAAACATTTGCTAAGGATTTGAACTCCGTACATCCCAACATCAGGTTTACTTTTGAAATGGAGATGGACAGATCGTTAGCATTTCTTGATGTAAAACTAAGGGTCAAAGCAAACGGTACCTTATCACATACTGTGTACAGAAAACCCACGCACACTGACAGATACTTGCATGCTGACTCGCACCACCATCCACGACACCTGCAATTCGTAGTAGCATCTTTGACCAATAGAGCATACAACATTTGTGACCCTGAACAATTGAATAGTGAGCTCACACATGTTCAGGAGGTACTCAAACGAAACGGATTTAGGGGTAGCACACGACGACTGCGGAAGAAGGAGGCACGAACTGGGGTAGACAGGGCACCAGCCTTTTTACCGTATATTAAAGGAGTAACGGACAAAGTTGGAACAGTACTACAGAAATACTCCATTAAGACTGTATATAGTCCGCATTCCAAAGTATCACATCACCTACGTACTCCAAAAGATATAATCCCTCTGCAGACACCTGGCGTTTACAAAGTGGATTGCAGCTGTGGTAGTTCTTATATCGGACAAACCAAACGTACAATTGCGGAAAGGGTTAAAGAACATATCGCGGCTGTAAAACACCGACATACACAAAAGTCAGCTATAGCGGAACACTTGCTGGAGGCGGGATCCAACCACTGGATTGAACTGCATAAACCACAGGTCCTCTCCACCGACCGTCACTATTACTCCAGGATGGCGCGGGAAGCGGTTGAAATCAAGAAACATGCAAATTTCAACCGAGAAGATGGATACCGTTTGTCAACATCATGGAATCCTGTCATCAGTAAGTGTACATATCGCCGAACAAACATTACGCGCCAGTGTGAGGATGTCGTTAGTGTGGTGTGTCGAAGTACCGACAGTTTCGGAAATCAAGATATAAACGAGGCGAGGGTAGTTACAGACACTCGCGCTTCACGGAGGCAACGCTGAACTACACCAGTTAACCCGTGACCACTGCCGATGCAATACGGTCGAAACGTCGGGAAATTAAGGTATTCAACCTCAACATTATATACGCGATAAAGACCCGATATATTAATATTTGTGTATAATGTGTACAAATCGCGAAAGTTTAAAAGTCTTTATATATATATATATATAATATCTAGATATTTGAGAGAATATGATATGAAGTTAGCAGTTGAAGATGGAGTGAAGTGTGCTGAATAGAAACGTTAGATTAAAATAATTTTTCTAATAAATATTTTGTAATTATTGACACGATAAGTGTTATCAGTCTACTGCATCTCAATAGGTATTTTTTTTTATTTTCGGACAAAAGGTTATCACTAAACCAAGGGAGGCTGCACGACCATTAACCTTAGCTTTGGGACCGGTCAAGCGTGTCCTTGCCTTCGTATACGAGGTTACGACCTTCAGCGGTTCTTTGATATTGTGGATGAAATCGTGCTGACGTAGCACTTGCTCCAAAAAATACAGAGGCGTGTCCACTCTGTATTAACTACGCGATATTTGGTAACAAATAGATAAAATAAGCACCGAAGAAATCCGGCGCGGATAGTCATTAATTTTGTATTTTTTTTATAAAAACAAAACAACATTTCTTTTTCCTTAATATTGCGAGACGTTTAGTTTTAAATAAGAAATAAATAGCAAGATTTAAAAAATATTAAAGTCTGACTTATTAATGAGTTCTTATTTGATATAGAAGCAGAGAGTATATTCATAAGCGAGACTATTAAGGGTAACTAGGATTTATATTTGCAACATAATGCGCACTTAAATTGCAGAAATAGTCAAATTAATTTTATTACAACCTACATAAATTTTTCATGTAAACATAACAAATTAATATAACTTTAATTCAGAATTCAAAATAACGAATTACAATTTTGTATACATAATCAAGAGGCTGTTAATGAATGGAATTGTTTATGGTAAAATATGAAATTGTCTAACAAGGTCAGGTCGCGGTTCGGTTGGGAATGTTAAGTGGATTCATCTCTGTTGGAGTGGAAATACGGTGATGTCTTTACTTTTCTTATTGTGAGAGAAATATTTTTTTTTATACAACGCGGGCAGTAAATAAGTACCTATACGGCCCACCTGATGGTAAGCGGTTACCGTAGCCTATAGACGCTAGCAACACTAGAGCTATGACTCGCGCGTTGCCATCTCTAAGGAAAGGGATAGGAGGTGGATAATAATGAGAGAATGGATAAGCGGTTTGGGCCTCCAGCTCTCTCACTTACCACACGAAACACAACTGTAGGATTACCCACCGCTGTTTCACGTTAATCTCTGAGAGGGTGTTACTTCCTCGATCAAGCCGGCTAATTCGTGCTGGAACATGCAGGGCTTTACGACTACCTTTTGGATAGAATTTAATATATTAAAGTTATCTTTATAATTTTAGCTCCTAGCAGATGTTGTCCTTTTTTTTTGTTAAGGCGGGAAAAAATGTTCCTAACCGCACACCCCGTCGTTCGGGGCAACGAACAGGGTAGTGTGGGGCCCTCACCCACTAAATTAACCCGCAGAGTGCCGTCTCTCCGCCTTTATTGGCGGGCCGCTGGAACTATGTTACATTCGGTGGAAGCAGTTGTTGTCCTGCCCATTTTATGGCTACATGTTCTGATATGGTAAAAAAAAATATATATATCATTCCCAAATTGATAAAAAATGCTAAACGATCGTAATGTCATCTACTGAATTCAATTAGGTTTAATAACTTACCATGCATATAAACTATCCTTTTTTTTATTGCATGTAGTGGCAGACGAGCCACGGTCCATCTGGTGGTAAATGGTAACCGTCGCCCATAGACTCGACTATACCGAGAGTACTGTCTAGCCGCTGCTCACCAAATCATTTCACAGATATGAAATGAAATATAAACGGCTATCTCCTGCTACAGCCAAAACGCAACGATGTGCTTCATGGCCGGTCACACGGGATGGTGCTACCAACCCGCTCGGGCCCGATACCAAGTGCGTACTCCCACTTGGGACCCAGCCCTACCACCAGTCATGCAATGGATGATAATTGCTTACTTCCCTTAGTCGTCTCATATGACACCCGCGGAAAAGAATGGGATGGTGAAACTTGTATTCTTAGTCCTTCACCACACGGACAATTTTTTTTATGAAAACCAATCCAGCAATGTTAGAGATGCGCGATTAACGTTTGGCAATTGATTTTTATACTATTATAATACTTCAAAGTACAAAATAATTATTATTTTGTGAATGAGGAAAAGGAGAACTTTACTGCGAGCGGAAATCGAACCTGCGTCCCTTCCAATCCGGGGAAGTGCTCTAATGCACTGAGTAGCTCGGTACACTACCTTTCGGTCATACCCAATAACCTCATTACATTTGTCTTAACGACCAACGCCACCTATCGGATCGCATTTACATGCAATAATCCAATATAGTAAGTTTAATTTTGCAAGCAAAATTCATACTGTTTGATGGCGTGATTTTTTTTTTTTTTGACATTTGGTCTATATTTTTAGCACTTGACATGCTCAGCTGCTTTAAAGTACAAATTATTGATCAAAACTATTATAATACTATCATAGAGCTATGCCTGTAAAACATAGCATCACGCCTGTATTCCCCAAAGCAGAGGTATTATACACCCACGGGTACCGTTGTATCACCGAGGCAGTTCAGAATATCTAATTCAATATTTTATATTATTTATTAATCAGGGGAGAGATATTATATCCTAATTTATCTATCAACTCCTAAAATGAATGTTCTGTCGAACGCATAATTTGGGTACCAACGTTGGTTATAGCGTAATTATTTGAAATTTATGCGATAATAACTCCAATGCGGTATGCGTTTAATTATATTGTACTGCAATGTATTGGAGCTTATAGAAAAATATTATTTAATTCTGTTCATTATTAACTCCAATTAAACTCCATTAGAAATAACCGGGAATGAAAGAAAGATAAATGAGAGACTTGAAGAAGAATAACATTTTTTTTTATTGCTTATGATGGCAGACGAGCCACGGCCCACCTGATGTTAAGTGGTAACCGTCGCTCATGGACTCAACTATACCGAAAGTATAGTCAAGCCGCTGCGCACCATTTCATTTCTCAGATGTGATACGAAAAAATAAACGGCTATCTTCTGCTACAGCCAAAACACACTGACGTGTTTCATGACCGGTCACAAAGGAGACGGTGGTACCGACCGTTTGGGCGTGATGCTATGTTTTACAGACATAGCTCTATGATAGTATTATAATAGTTTTGATCAATAATTTGTACTTTAAAGCAGCTGAGCATGTCAAGTGCTAAAAATATAGACCAAATGTAAAAAAAAAAAAAAAATCACGCCATCAAACATTATGAATTTTGATTGCAAAATTAAACTTACTATATTGGATTATTGCATGTAAATGCGATCCGATAGGTGGCGTTGGTCGTTAAGACAAATGTAATGAGGTTATTGGGTATGACCGAAAGGTAGTGTACCGAGCTACTCAGTGCATTAGAGCACTTCCCCGGATTGGAAGGGACGCAGGTTCGATTTCCGCTCGCACTAAAGTTCTCCTTTTCCTCATTCACAAAATAATAATTATTTTGTACTTTGAAGTATTATAATAGTATAAAAATCAATTGCCAAACGTTAATCGCGCATCTCTAACACTGCTGGATTGGTTTTCATAAAAAAAAATTGTCCGTGTGCCCGATAGTAAGTGAGTACTCTCACTTGGTACTCAGCCCTACTACCAGTAATGCAAGGGGTGATAATTGCTTACTTCCCTTAGTGGTATTATACGATACCCGCGGGAAAGGATGGGGTGGTGACACTTGTTTTCTTGGTCCATCACCACACGGACAAAGCAACTACATCTTGTATTGTCAAGGTCTTACACAAACATTTCCCCCCGTTTGGTATGAGTCCTCCTCCAAAGTGAGAAGGATTTAAACTCAACCGACTTTACTAGTAGTAGCGCCTGCTTATCGCAGCATGAACAGGTCGGGTCGATCGGCGAAATATCACCGTCTCACAAAAGATCAGCGTGTAACAACAGCTGTTACTCCTGCCGTTGTGTTTCGTATGGTGAGTGAGGGCGTCGGAGGCCCAAACCCTAAAAAATGCCTACATTCTCCTTGTTATCCTTCATATCCTCTCCTTAGTATCCTGCTTATTCTCTCGTTTTTTTTTTAATCCTTTCCTTGAAGATGGCGACGCGCGAGTGATGTTTCTAGTATTGCTAGCATCTATAGGCTACCTTTTAACCTAACTGCTTACCATCAGCTGGGCCGTATGCTTGTTTGCCACCCTTGAAGTATATAAAAGGTACTTCTACTTTTGTGTTTCGTATTGTGAATGAACCGCCGTGTGGGGCCGGCTTTAGAATTGTTCCACCCCTCTCATGGGAGTCGTAAGAGCCGACTTAGGGAATACCGGGGGAGTGGGCAGCAGCACTCCTTCGAGTATTAACAACATCCAATGTGATCGCCAACCCGCCTGCCAAGCGTGGCGATTACGGCACTATCCTGATAAAAAAAGCTGATGGATGGATGGATGGTGAATGAAAGCAGCGGAGTTCCAAACCCCGTACCTTATCCTCTACTTATTATCTTTCGTCTTCACTATCACTTTTCTTGGAGTTGGTGACCCGTGAGTGATGCCTCTGGTGTTGTTAGCGTCTGTATGCTACAGACATCGCGCAGACATCACAACACGTTGAGAAGGTTATTCACGATGTTTTCTTTCACTGAGCAATGATATTATTAATTATATACATCGGGTTTTGACCGCACGTTGCGTAATGCGGATTTCAGGCAAGGAGCTTTCACACCGCGGGATGGTAGGCAGTGTGGCTGCTCCAGCGTCCAAAGTCGAGTTAGAGGCAAAGAGTTGGCCCAATAGATCGGCCTTCTCCTTGGCACTGTGGGCTAAATTGCCATCCTGTTTTTGCAGTGGTGGGAGACTAGACTGGCAGAAGTTGCCCTGTGCTGCCTTAGCAAGCGACCAGAAAGCACGACTCCCGGCGGGATAGCTTCCGAGCCGCTCGCCAAGTCTGGCAACGTGTTCTGCCTTAGCTTCGGTAATAGCCCTCTTGGTGGACCTGGAAGCAGCATTAAATTTACACTTCTCCTCTTTGGCGTTCGGATCCCGACTTTTCCTGGCCCTATTCCAGGCTAGGTATGCGGACTGCTTCTGGCATGCAGCCGTCCTGCAGGCTTTGTTAAACCATGGTCGGCTGCGACCGCCGACCGGTACTTTGGTGTTGGGGATGAATAATTTCATTCCCATAGTCACCGTTTCCGTGACGCAGTCCGCACAGATGTCAGGATCCCTAGAGGAGAAGCATAGCTGCTTCCAAGGGTAGAACGCGAGAAACTCGCGGAGTCCATCCCAATCTGCTGACTTATACTGCAAGACTCTGAGAGATACATTCGTGGGAGAACGATTGGTCCTCGCAACAGGAGCTGTGCAGCGGGCCAGGCAGTGATCTGATGATCCTAAAGGAGCATCGACCAACACCCGGTATCCACGTGGATTTGTAGTCAGCAGAAGGTCCAACAAGGAAGGCTCATGGCTCTCAATATCTGGGACACGGGTGGGTTGTATCACCAATTGTGAGAAACCATAGGCCGAAACCATATTGAAGAGGTTCCGACCTGGGAGGTCAGTAGTCCGCGACCCCAGCCACTCTTTGTGATGAGAATTGAAATCACCTAAGACCACCACCTCCGCAGATGAATACTGCTCCAATATTTCGTCCGTCCCCCGTTCAACGTTCTCAAAGAGATGAGTTGACCCCGAATCACTGCTATGGGACCTGTACAGGCACGCGTAGATGCGGGTACTCCCTCCATATTCTACGCGTAGCCACAAAATAGACAGGTCACCATGTTAGAGGCCCCGAAGACGGTGACAGCAGACACCCCGAAAAAACACGCACACCCTGGCTTTACGATAAGAGTGCTCCAGTTCGTAGCCAGCGTATTTAAGGTACGATATTTCGTCCGGGGCGCTTATTTGCGTCTCCGCTCCTCCCCCCCCCTATCGTTGCAAAATTCCACTATAAATGTGGATGTGGAGTCCGCCGTAGAAAGTCAACTCTTTTTATACTTCTTTCCGGCCATGGTTTTCAAGAGTTTTAGGGAGTATGAGAGAGCACGCAATGGGGAGCGACAGTACTCCAGAAACAAAAAGGAGCGGTAGTACCTGGTACAGTGCTAGGTAGTGGGTTTAGTTAGGAGCTGACACGAAGCATGGAAGGGCCCCCGGTGCCCCCCTGCAAGCAACCGTCGGGTCCACTCCGGTCTCCCGCTCCGGCACAACGGCTGCTGTACAGGATTTTCGCCGGTTGGTGGGACAGTCTCCTGAGGAAGGATATCCCGGGGTTCGGGTTCCCTACTGACCGGCAGGTGGCTGGCGGAACCATTTCCACCGGGTCTCCCTGAACCCCGTACCAGCCCCTCACGTCTTCACCGGTCACGATCCAACCACCGTCCATTCTAAGCGCTACCGCAACCCACCGCGTACCTAGGAATGGAGAATGGGCTAGGCACGAAAATCTACCGCTACGATCAAAACAACCAAAATGCTCCACGGTCAGTCACACGGCAGACGGTGGTACAGAACCGCTCGGGCCCGCCAACAAGCAAGACTTCTCTCACTTCTTACCAAGCCCTACCACCAAATATGCAGTGGATGACAACTGCTTACTTCCCTTAGTCGCCTTATACGACACCCGCGGGACAGAATGGGGTGGTGACACCTGTATTCTTAGTCCGTCACCACACAGACAAAAATGACGGCGTTTGCGTAAGACTAAAATGCGAGCTGAAAATTGGGAGTTTTAGCAGGTTTCTACGTTAGCTGAGCTGTCTAAAGCAGCCCCGACAGAGCAAAACGCAAAAAAAAATCTATTTTTCCACTTTTACAAAAATTGTTTCTAGTAATATTTAGATATTTTTATATATATGTTTAGCATTTGACATGCAGCAACATACATTAAACACAAAGTGAAAAATGTGAAATCGAAAATAACAGTCACGAGCAGGATTCGAACCTGCATCTCACGGATACCGTCCAGATGCTTTGCCAATTCAGCCATCGTGACCCTTGCTCCTGACTGCTAATTTCGATAACACATTCATACCTAACGTCTTTGGGTGACGCCTGCGCCATCTGTCGGAAGTATTTTCATACATTATACCGACCAGGTAAACTTAATTTTACAATTAAGATTTGACCTAATAATGACGCAAACCCTATAAATATTTAGATATTATTTTCATACATTATACCGACCAGGTAAACTTATATTACAATTAAGATTTTACCTAATAATGACGCAAACCCTATAAATATTTAGATATTTTTATATATATTTTTAGCATTTGACATGCTTAGCAACATATATTAGACACAAAGTGAAAAATGTAAAATCGAAAATAACAGTCACGAGCAGGATTCGAACCTGCATCTCCTGGATACCGTCCAGATGCTTTGCCGATTCAGCCATCGTGACCCTTACTCCTGACTGCTAATCGCGATAACACATTCATATGATGTTGATGATGGCGCAGGCGTCACCCATAGACGTTAGGTATGAATGTGTTATCGAGATTAGCAGTCAGGAGCAAGGGTCGCGATGGCTGAATTGGCAAAGCATCTGGACGGTATCCAGGAGATGCAGGTTCGAATCCTGCTGGTGACTGTTATTTTCGAGTTCACATTTTTCACTTTGTGTTTAATGTTTCTAGTAAAATGCTGAACATGTCAAACGCTAAAAATCATTACAAAAAACAGATTATTCAAAATAATGTAGAAAGAACATCTTAGAGTTAGTACACGCTTGACAGATTTTGATAGATTTACGTATGAAGGCATTAGGCTAGTGTGTATACAATATAATAAAATACCCTTTATTGGAGTGGTTCTGTTTTAGCTGATCAAGCAGTATTTACACGCCTGCCTATCTGACACCCACGTCCCAACTAAGGGGACACAGATTTTCCATTCAGAACAGCCGGTAATGACGACCATGGTGTTATGTGTCAGCCAGGGCCCAAGGATTGAGGTGCCATTGAAAGCATGGAGGAGGTGCATACAAAAAGTGTTACACTTTAGTCACCCAACTGATGCCAGCTTAATCTAGCAGATCGTTCAATCTGTAAGTGCACAACTAGACAAGACAATAGACGTCCAAGGCGAAATTTGGACGTCTATCATCTAAGTACACCCGTGATCATGAATGCTATAAAGTATTCGATAGTAGTAAAATCAAGTAAACGCGATAGATTCCGTAAACGAAGTTTTATTTCAAAATGTGTAACATTCGCGTAAATATCAGAAAGTATTTGTATAAGATTTTGTCGTAGCACGTGACAGAAGTGAAACTTCATAAAAACTCTTCACAAATCTGATCAAACGTCCAGCCGTGATCATGAACGCTGTAAAGTAGGTATTGGAAATGTCGGGATAGTAGAAAATAAAGTAAAGTAAACAAACATAAAGATAAGATACATAACTGCCTCGGTGGTGTAGCGGTAGTGTATGCGACTGCTAATCATGAGGTCTCGGGTTCGATCCCCGGGTCGGGCAATGTTATTGAGCTTTTTCCTAAAAAGAAAAATTCTCAGTAACAGCCCGGAGTTTGGAAATGTGCCCGGTAAACGTCAATAGGCTCGCCCCCTATTACGTGGGACTTAAACATAGCTGGCGAGTCGTGGGTGTGTAATACACCTCTGCCTACCCCTTCGGGGAATACAGGCGTGATGCTATGTTTGTTTGTTTGTAAGATACATAAGATTGCGTAAACGTAGTTTTAATTCACAAATGTAAATAATCCCAAAATACTAATTGCCGAGTGTCACGCGCAGGTCCACAATGTACACATGCGCGACAACTTTAAGTTACATAGACCTGTACATGATCATCGATAAATCGATGGAATTATTATATTATATAATTATAATAAAGAAGGTTTACGTTCAAAAAATATCACAAAACAGCAGTCAGTTTGTTACATTTTCTTCGCTAGGCCCATAACTAGCATAATTCACAATGTACACGAGCATAAAATCAATTTCCGTCGCCGGTCGAGATTACATCCCCGCCATCTTAAATTAAAAATAAAAGAGACAGATACCGTACGTCTGCAGGTAATCTGTGGATGTTTAATATGAATCGGTTGGGCGAATAATTCGGCATTTCTTTGGAAGATTCTTGAGATAATTTATGTATGTTTTGTCTATAAATAAATGTGGAATATTCAAGCCGTGGGTGCAACCAATGAGATATAAAAATGAAGGTATTTTTGTTTTAACGTTAATCTATACTAATAAATGGCAAGCCGTTTTTTTTTGTTCGGTTAAACTGCGAAAACTACTGAACCGATTGGAATAATACTTACACCATAAGATGCAGCGTGTTTCGGAGAAAGTTTTAGTATATGATTATATTGGTGATTACTTTTCGGAACCTATATTTTTGATGTGAAACATCTAATGCGGAGGGAGGGTAAAACCGGCTGTTAGTGTGGCGATGCTTATTTGACTTGTTTATTATTATGTATTTTCATAGTATAAATAGTACAGATGTTGAAACAAAAACACAAAAAGTGTTCCCGTTTTAATAGTACGGTGGTGGCAAAAAGGACCACCTGATCTTAAGCGGCTACCGTAGCCAACAGCTGCTGGTAATGTCAGAGGAACCAGTGTTCTCCACCCCAGATAATGGCTTAAGTACCACTAAAGTAATGTCATAGAGTTCTAGTGATCCACCAGTAAAGGCGGAGAGAACGAACACGGCGGGTTTATTTTGTAGGTGAGGGCTCATGCTACCACTGAAGGAATGTAATATAGTTCCGGTGGACCGCCAATAAAGGCGGAGAGATGGCACACGGCGGGTTTTTTAGTGGGTGAGGGCCCCACACTACCCTGTTCGTTACGTGTGCGGTTAGGAACAATTTTTCCCGTCTCAACAAAAAAAAAAAAAAACTGTGAGGGCTCATGCTATCGCACACCCCATGCGGTTAGGTATAATTTTACTGCCTTATAAAAAAGAATATAATAATAAGTTAAGTGGAGAGGAAGATCGATCGATTCGTCTTCTAAATGTTTATTGTGAAGCACTTGCATAGTGAAAACTTTCCTTAGCCTCAAAGACAGTAAAGCCGGTGATGTTGAGTTCAATCCCCAGTTCGAAGTCAAGACCTGCATGGTCACCCCTTTGATTTTTAGAAATTAGGTGTTTATTTGACCAAGTTATCATTGCTCATTTTAAGAAAACATGGTAAGTAAACCTGTTTATTGCGACGGATCTTAAAGTCTGACCGCACTTGAGCAGCATGATGATAGGCCTGAGTACTTTTATTCTTTTAGGACCCGTGCATAAAAGCGGGACTAGTAAGGGTTAATAAAATATCGTGCATGAGAACTAATTATCTAGGAAGATAGAATATCGCTATCAAGTCATAAGAATCCCCGTAAAAATTTACGACAAATTCGTAATAGCCCATTCTTCCATTACCACGCGTTCTAATTACACAATCACAGCCGACACGAGGAGAGAAACAAATGACTTTGTTTACTCTGCACCCAATCTGGAACCTTCCGAATTAATAGCCTATTAGTTAGAGACAGTAAGGATGCGAGAGTCGCTTCTATGTGGGATATTATCGGGTTGTGTTTGAATTTTGTAGTATAATACACTTCTTTATACTTAATGTATGAATACAAAGTGCGAAAATGTGAAATTGAAATTAATCGTCTTGCGCAGGATTTAAACCAGAATCCCCTGAAAAATCGTGCCAGATGCTTTGCCAATTCAGCCATCGTAACATCTGGTCAGGACTTCGAATTTTGATAATACTGCTTATCCTTTCTGTCCATCACCTATCCCAGTCTTTGGAGTTGGTGACGTGCGAGTGATGCCTCTGGTGTTGTAAAGGCTACAGTTACCGCTTACCGGTATGCCGTATGCTTGTCTGCCCCACGCATAGTATAAAAAAATCATTAGGATGAATCTCGCTACCACCGAAGGAATGTAACATAGTTCCAGAGGAACCAGTGTTCTCCACCCCAGATAATGGCTTAAGTACCACTAAAGTAATGTCATAGAGTTCTAGTGATCCACCAGTAAAGGCGGAGAGACGGCACACGACGGGTTTCTTTAGTGGGTGAAGGCCCCACACTACCCTGGTCATTGCCCTGAACGACAGGGTGTGCAGTTAGGAACATTTTTTCACGGCTTAGAAAAAAAAAAGGATAAATCTCGCTAGTGGTAATTTTTTTCTAAGAGTTGTTATACATAATATTATTTAAAAAATATAAAACTATATTGGACATTTAAGACCGAAATCCGAAAAAGACCGAAATTGACCCCAAATTATAAAAGCGAACGACAAAATTAATTTCAACTTTTATACTCCTGTGTCGTAGCTCTGCAAATAGAAAATATTATAATGAGAAAAGTTTTAATGTGTAACCAGGATATGTACAAAGTACACAATTGATCAACTGTCACTTTGTTTTCTATATTTCTACACCCTGGGGCTTAGTTCGATTATTTGATAAAGTTTCCAATCGTATACTTCCAATTTTATTGTAACTGGCTTTTGGCTTCCCAAATTTGATTTTTAACCGACTTCCAAAAAGGAGGAGGTTCTCAATGCCACTGTATGTTTTTTTTCTTTGTGTGTGTTTGTTACGCGATTATTCCGCCAATTATGAATTGATTTCAATGATTATTTTTTTGTTTGATATGGTCTACATCAGAGGTGGTTTTATTAAAATTTTATAAAAATCGTTCTAGCGGTTTTTAAACAAAACAACAAAAATCTAATAAAATTGCATTTGGACATACATCGATGATATTTTCGGCCGACTCTCTGGCTCATTGGAGCAGTGCGTTTAGTTGGCATAGCATCACGCCTGTATGCCCCAAGGGGTAGGCAGAGGTGTATTACATACCCACGGTTCACCAGCTATGTTTAAGTCCCACGTAATAGGGGGCGAGCCTATATTGCCGTACATTGCCTAGAATATTTTCTTTTTACGAAAAAGCTCAATAAAACTGCCCGACCCGGGTATCGAAGCCGAGACCTCATGATCAGCAGTCGCACACACTACCGCTGCACCACCGAGGCAGTTTAGTTGGCGTATCCATATTATATGTATATGGGTACACCAATCTTTCTTCACGGTCTTCGGACTCTTGCTGTTTTCTATTTCTTTCTCTACTGTGCTTTAGGAGCCCTTGCCTAGTCTAAAAATAACAAAACCATACTTATACTCATATAATAACAAAAACAATAGGTAGGTATATATACCTACTTATTATGACATTAACATTATCTAGGCACCGACTTCAAACACATCAGTAGGTGTCTAGCACGGAAATTGTATGTAAATACTAAATTATTGTTTGGTTTTTAGTTTAAGGTGTCTTTTGAAGGCGGTTTCTTTTTTATTTAAAAATAATTTATGACTAATAAATTTAGATTTTGACCGGTACAAATAATATGTCGTTTTTAACGGCGGACCTCGTGGCGTAGTCGGTAGTGTAACCGACTTCCGTGCACATGGTCGTGGGTTCGATTCCCACTCAGGACAATAAAATATTTGTGTGATGAACATGGACATTTGTACTGCATCTGGGTGTTTTCTACCTATTATATGTATGTATTTACAAAAAATAATAATATATGTTTGTAGGTAATTGAGAAGAGTATTTCTGCGATGTTTTTTATTTATACGAGTACCTCTCTTTAAGATTTCTCTAATAACAATTTGAGCCCCGTTTCACCCGTTTAGGGGTCAAATTTTTACAAAACTTTAGCAAATGCCCATGTCCTAATAACTATAATATGTGTATTGTGATCTGTATTTATGTATCTAAAAGCGAATGTATCGCTTGAAACGCGTTAGACTCCCGGGAGTCTCGGATCAATGACCTCGACAATTGATAAAAAAGTCCAAAAGAATCTCCAAAGCTTGCAATAAGAGTCAACATCGCAAAAAAAAAGGGCCGAGCCGCGCGCGCGGTCGCAAAAAAATTTGGCGCTAAAAATTTATTTCGTACTCCTTAACTTTCAATGCTATCTACTCTAAAATTTTTGCCCGATACAGACTGTTCATTCTACAAGCTGTTCATGATTTTTGCCTAAGCCTATATATACTGTATCAACGAGAAATAAATCCCAAACGTAAACGTCAGCCAGTTGCGTCAATGGACTCGAACGGGACGGTAATAAAGTCGAGATTTCAACGCGAAAGTGAAATAAAATTAAAGTTTGTGAAAAGTTTTCGCTTTATAAAGTCAGTGTTATTATAATAATTAGTGGATAGTGTTTTTAAGTGTTTTAGTGCATAAAATAGTTATTATACTTGACAATAAACATGGATTTTTCAACAATGGGTAAGTAGTTTTTTTTTTAGATTTTTTTTAGAAAAATACGGCCACCCGTTGCGGCTCGTGGCCTCTCGCGACGCCGCGTGGCCTTGGCGCGCTATTGGCCGGCACGTGTAAGACTCCCGGGAGTCTAACGCTCGTTTAGAACTTGTTGAAATAATAGTAAATAATAATCCTGTCAGTTGACGGGTGTTGAGATTGGGTGTCACCATTAGGTGACCGCGACAGCTTAGCGGTCCATTTAGTGGTCCACTTCCCCGAATTGGAAAGGATGCAGGTTTGAATCCTGATCACAGTAAAGCTCTCTTTTTCCACTTTCACAAACAATTTGTTCACAAATAATTTGGACTACATGTGTAGCAAATTTCAACCCCATAAGTTCAGTGATTTGAGCCATACGTTGACAACTACCGTGTGGTAACGGACTAAGAATACAAGTGTCACCATCCCATTCTTTCCCACGGGAGTCGCATGAGTCGACTAAGGGAATTCATGACACGGGCGTTGCATGACTGGTGGTAGGGCTGGGTACCAAGTGGGAGTACTCACTTGGTATCGAGCCCATGCGGATTGGTACCACCATCTCCTGTGTGACCGGCCATGCAGCACATCGTTGCGTTTTGGCTGTAGCAGGAGATAGCCGTTTTTATTTCATTTCATATCTGTGAAATGAATTGATGAGCAGCGGCTTTACAGTACTCTTGGTATAGTCGAGTCCATGGACAACGGTTACCGTGACCGGACCGTGGCTTGTTTGCCACTACGTGCAATAAAAGAGAATCATGTGTGTTCATATAAATTAAAGAAATAATTGCTTATTCCAATCAATATACTTTCTTATTTATTACTTTCGTTCAGATATTTAATATAATTATAATATTACATTGCAATACCGAAAGAAATAGCAAAATTACCTACAACGAAATACTTACACGATACAATCACTGATCTCAAGTAGTAATTATAACAAACATCACGGATCAGAGGGGTGTCCTAGAGAAATTCGGCAAAGTATCCTACTCGAAGACACCAACAAACATCTATTACCGCCCAATATGCAATAATATTAACCTATCTCTAGTAACAGATTATAATAAATCTAGGCTATCTTTAATCTTCAATCCTACCTCTTAAATATATTTCAAAGATTGCAAACAGATTCCGTGGATCGAATTGCTATGATTTTCTCTAATTAAAATAAAGCACAAATTATTTGTGAATGAGGAAAAGAGATTTTTAGTACGAGCGGGAACTGAGATTCCATCCATCCATCAGCCTTTTAACGTCCACTGCTGGACGTAGGCGTCCCCAAGAATGGGGGATAGTGCCGCAGTCGCCACACTTGGCAGGCGGGTTGGCGATCGCAGTGGATGTTGTTAATAGTCGATGGAGTGCTGCTGCCCACTCCCCCGGATTCCCTCAGTCGGCTCTTACGACTCCCATGAGTGGAGAGGGGTGGGACAATTCTAAAGCTGGCCCCACACGGCAATTGAGATTGGCATGACTGAAAGGTCGGTACGGTAGCTTAGTGGCTTAGAGCACTTCCCCGGCTTGGAAGGGACGCGGGTTCGTTTCCCGCTCGTACTCAAAATCTCTTTTTCCTCATTCACAAATAATTTGTACTTTAAAAGTAGCTGAGCATGTCAAATGCTAAAAAAATATACATCAAAAATGAATAATATCTACTCAGATGTCAAATTTTGGATTAGGTTTGGTTGACATTGGGCGTTAGTGGTTTAGCTCAATGCCAACAAAAGTAAAAATATGTGATTCAAAAATGTTGACAATGTAATTTGTTATGTTCTAGAATTTCGTAATTTAGCTAGATCAAGAAAAAGTTTCGTAGCATACGTTTAGTTAAAAGAGTTTACATAAAAGTTACAAAAACTCTTGATCCTGAGAAAAAAATATATTAATAAACAATAAAAAAAGTTATTTAATTACAAGTTATGAATCAAATGACCGGAGTGACATATTCATATATATGTGCATCGGAAAATAAGTGGAAGTATCTATATATCCACCCCAGCTGCACATTTGACTTAGTAATTTAGAAACCGAACCCTCGAGTTGAGGGTTGTTGGTTCGATTACCACACAGGACAAATATTTGTGTGATCTACAAATGTGGGTGGGTGTACTTTGTGTCCAATAGTGTGTTTGTTAAGGCCCTGCGATACAGGGATTATTACAAAGTATTCTCTCTAAAAACTTCGTCTCTTGCGCTTGACGCTTCTCAATAGCGATTTGGGTTCCTTCCTTGGTATTGCTGAATCTTCCACCACCACCTTAGCAATCAGATAGATAATTAGCTTATCTGGCTAATAAGAGTTTTATATTGTAAGCGCTTTAACTGTTTTCTAAGATTATTTTTATAGTTAAAACTATGCTATCATATGCTATACGGGAGTGAACGATATAGCCCGCCGGGTTGACATGCTGAAGTGGCAATGGGCAGGCCACATCGCTTGAAGAACAATGGTTATCATTTGGGGAAAAAAGGTTCTCGAGTGGCGACCAGGTATCGGACGGTTCAGCTTAGGACGGCCCCCCACCATATGGACCGACGATCGGCGCAGGACCGCTCGTTGTGGCGTTCTCTTGGGGAGTTCTATGTCCAGCAGCGCATGTTGAAAGGCTGATAGATATGGATGCTATCATCACGCCTGTATTCCCTGACGGGGTAGGGAGAGGTGTATTACACACCCACGGTTCGCCAGCTATGTTTAAGTCCCACGTAATAGGGGCGAGTCTATTGCTGTCTACTGAGCACATTTCCAAACTCCGACCTCATGATCAGCAGTCTCTCACACTACTGCTGTACCACAGAGGCAGTTAGTAAGTAAAGCGCTCATTAATAACGCTGTAAGCTCTTCGTCTGGTTATTTTAGCATAAGCGCTGTCAGCGTTTATTCCGGAATATAGCTGAACATAATTTTGCATTGAAGATGTAATTTTCTCTGAAGTTTTGAGTAGGTACTTAAAGTTTTAGACGAGAGCAGACGGTACACCGAGCTCGGGAATTTTATAGTTGATTATGAATATGAATATTTACCATATTTTGTATAATATCGAGTATATGAGTATCACCACCCCATTCTTTCCTGCAGGTATTATACAAAGCGGCTAAGGGAAGTAAGCAATTATCTCGTATTGCATTAATGTTGGTAGGTTGGGTACTCACTTGTTATAGGACTCAAGCGGGTCCGTACCACCGACTGCCGTTTTTATTTTGCTTGCATTGCGAGATAGCCTTTAATACATTTACCATATGCGATGGTAAATTATGGCTTGGTAGAATTCTCGGTATTGTTGAGTCCATGCATCTACCACTTAACATCAGGCAGGCCGTAACTCGTCGGTCACCATGTATATAAGTAAATAAATTTAAAATGTGTGTTTCTAAGGTTTTTTTTTCCTCAGTGGTGTAGCGGTAGTGTATGCGACTGCTAATCATGAGGTCTCGGGTTCGATTCCCGAGTCGGGCAATGTTATTGAGCTTTTTCCTAAAAAGAAAAATTCTCAGTAGCAGCCCGGAGTTTGGAAATGTGCCCGGTAGACGTCAATAGGCTCGCCCCCTATTACGTGGGACTTAAACATAGCTGGCGAATCGTGGGTGTGTAATACACCTCTACCTACTCCTTCGGGGAATACAGGCGTGGTGGTATGTTTTTTTTTGTTTTGTTTTCTAAGGTTTTCTGTCTATTTGGCCTTTTGTTCCAGATGATCTCCGAAACTGCTGGACTGATTTGGATAGGACTTTCACTGGTAGATAGCTGATGCTATAAATAGTAAGTTAGGCTAAATAGTCTATATACATTTATTTTGGCAAAATAATTAGGATTCCGCAACAAAAAATAAAACTGAATTCCAAGCGGATGAAGTCGAGGGTAACAACTAGTAAGCAATAAAAAGACATCATGAGGGCACCGACAAAACCTTTTTTTTTGTTAAGGCTGGAAAAAATGTACCTAACCGCACACTCCGTCTTTCGGGGCAACGAACAAGGTAGTATGGGGCCCCCATCCACTAAATAAACCAGCCGTGTGCCGTCTCTCACCTGTATTGGTGGACTACTGGAACTGTGTTACATTACTTCAGTGGTAGGGAGACTTTTATGACACGTTGTTAAGTATAGGTGCAATGGCACATGTCCACTAAAGTAATGTAACATAGTTCCAGTGGCCCGCCAATATAGGTGGAGAGACGGCACACGCCGGGTTTATTTAGTGGGTGAGGGCCCCACACTATCCTGTTCATTGCACCGAACAACGGGGTGTGAGGTCAGGTACATTTTTTCCCGCCTTAACAAAAAGAATGGTGCAATGGCTGGACTAAGCCTAAACCCCTCTCACTAAGAGAGGTGAGTCATACCCAATAGTGGGGCAACGATGGCCGTAGAAAAAATATGAAACGACAAGAGAAAGAATACACAAATTGAAATTTGAAGAAATAGATAAGCCGATATATTCTTGTCACACATATTAGAATAGATATAAAGCTAAAATATCATCGAGGAGTTCGCTTTTCTGAAATATATTGGTGAAACTGCGCCAAAAATATTGCGCTTTGAAACATCGAGTATGATTTATTGGGAATTTCTCTTCCATGCGAGCTCTACTAGGAGCGGCTTTGTTATAAAAATATTAAAATTCTTCGCAGCTAAGTCAAGATTTTAATATAAAATTTCGATACACTATTCCCGATGTATTCTTAGAGTTAGGCATAAGGCAAGTAATCATTTTTAACTTTTATGACCTCTATACACATGGTATGGCTATACACTCTATACATTCTATATACACACGAGACATATACTTAAATTTAATTTAAGCACGCACATGCACGTCCATAGACCATACGTATGCATGTACGCACGCTCGCATACACAAAAGTTATCGGACTCATCTTCCGCGTGACTTCCGTGAAGCATTACGATAACTCTCCATTCGTTTTATTTTTTGCACGCCTCATAAGCGAAGCGTTGAGGTGTGTTCTACTCCCGTTTTACACGGAACAACTGATTTTTCAAACTTAAAATGTCTCTATTTATCATATATTGCACTTGTAAAATAATATCTACACATATATAAATAACAAACACTATTTTTAACAATCATGATATTTTTGATGCCATTTTTGTTATTTAAACTAGTTAAAAAACTGTTTGAAAAATATCTGGCTTGGACGTCCGTGAGTTGTAGGTAATGTATGTTAACACGATAACGACCAAAATACTTTACTAATAGAGTCTTGTTTTTTCGTTTTACGAATTATTATGATTAGGAATAGAGCCCTATTACTTTTCACGTTCTGGGGGGTTAGGCAGAATGTCATATTTCACGTGTCGATCGTATCGTCTCGCTTGTACGATCACCGTGATTGGTTAACGGATTATTGTGACATCACGCGTCGGTTTCTCAACCAATCACAGTGATCTCGATACGGTCGACACGTGAAATATGACATTCTGCTTCAGGGGGCTGATTCGAAGTGGTTTAAATGTTATTAAATAAACAAAAAAGTATTTAATATTTACGCTCGACGCGACACTAAAACCAGCGCCTTTCATGAGAATTACCTTTTTACGTACGCATAGCCACCGGCGGTTTTACTATCGTCAACAGAACGCCGTTCGCCCGGCCGGTACATTGTTTTTTTGTTAAAAGAAAGTTCTTTTCTTTGCTTGACGAACTGATGATATTTGTCAAGTATAATAACTATTTTATCCATAACAATAATTAAAAACACTACACACACGTAAATAATGACACACCAACGTTATAAAACATGAAAAAAACATATTTTACATTCCACAATTTTTACGACACTGAAATGTCAACCTTGACGTATGACGTTTCGGTTCATTTTGACGGCCGGGCGCAAGCGATTTTACAACTGGTTTTCACAATGATACAGTTTATATTAACTTGAGTTATTTTAACTATAACCTAGAATACAGACTAATAAAATTTTTAAAAGACATTGATCTCTAACAAATTTTTAAGCGGGAATATTTTTAGCGGCGCGGGGCCCCTTTTTTGCATGGCCTTGGCGTGCGCGCGGCCCGGAACTGAGAGGTAGACCAATATAGAAGTACTTCTTAAAATTAGCGCTAGATGGCGTATAAGACATGAAGCCCACATTAGTACTTTTTGAAATTAGCGCTATCTATGTGATTTATTGAAAACTACTTAGTAAGACCAATACATTATTAGTTACTTATCAAATAATCAATTTTATTGTGAAAAATTAAGATTATGAGGCGTGCAGTTTTGGATTTTCCAAAGTATATTAGTAGTATTTTTTATTTTATTTATTGAAATTCTAAAAATATATATAAAAATATCTAAATATTTATAGGGTTTGCATCATTATTAGGTAAAAATCTTAATTGTAAAATTAAGTTTACCTGGTCGGTATAATGTATGAAAATACCTCCGACAGATGGCGCAGGCGTCACCCAAAGACGTTAAGTATGAATGTTATCGAAATTAACAGTCAAGAGCAATTGTCATGATGGCTGAATTGAAAAAGCCTCTGGACGGTATCCAGGAGATGCCGTTTCAAATCTTTCGATTTCACATTTTTCACTTTGTGTTTAATGTATAGTGCTAAGCATGTCAAATGCAAAAAACATATATAAAAATATCTAAATACTCGTATTATTTTATTTATTTCATACGCCAAGTGAAATGGTGAACAGCGCCTCGTATGCACAGCGTTGAGTATACGTTAAATTGTTTAGTGTTGAGTTAACGTAAAGTTGGGTAATGACTCGTCTGCCATTATAAGATATAAAAAAAAGAGTTTCAAAAACAAATCTAATTTAATGTCGATAGTAGGTATAGTTCTTAGTACCTATATCTAGATACAACATAACCTAGCCCTGTGCCTAATGTATTACCGTGAGGTTAGTGATTATCCAAGCGAAGAAAGGTCCGAAAAGGTTCTTTCTACTTAAGTATACAGAAATAAGAAACCCCTCCCAGTCGGTCACGGACAATATTTTCAATAAATATTTTTGTGTGCGCTCATAAAGTGTATTGTGTCGGCGATGACGTCACGCTTTGATTGATGCTTTACCTATGTTCAGTGGTCGTAAGTAATACTCCTTGAAGCTTGTGTCAATAATGGCTTAGGACGGTCGGAATTATTCGTATAGGGTTCTAAGTATATATTTCTATTTATAAAATAGAAAAAAAACAAAAGGAACAAACGCGAGGAGGAGTCTGGGATATACAAGTAGGGTGTGCGATAGCTTAGCGGGCTAAAGCGTTGCCACTTTCAATTCCTGCGTGAACATTCCTGCGTGAGTGAGAGAAGATTAATTCGGAGATTACCACAACATTCAAACATACAATCTTTCACATAAATGTTTGTGGGACCAGTTCTACTGGTGGCGACTGGTTTAAATACCAACATGTCCGAATGTTTTTTGTTCGATTCCCACATCATCCATCCATCCATCAGCCTTTCAACGTCCACTGCTGGACATAGGCCTCCCCAAAAGAACTCCACAACATGTGTTTCGCTCATATGGGGGATAGTGCCGTAATCGCCACGCTTGGCAGGCGGGTTGGCGATCGCAGTGGATGTTGTTAATCGATTCTCACATACAAAAACTCTTTGCGAGAGTGGTTATTCTGAGTCCCCCAGGATGCTACTTTGATCTGCATTTTAGCATTTTTGATCTGCACTTGACATGCTCAGCTACTATATAAAACAAATTATTTGTGCAATGTGAAAAAAAAGAGCTTTAGTGGGAGCGGGAATCGAACCTGCATCCCTTCTAATCCGGGGAAGTGTGTTAGAACACAGAGGGGAGTTGCTTAGCGGTCCAGAGCACTTCCCTGGATTGGATGGGATGCAGGTTCGAATCCAGCTTGCAATAAAGTTCCATTTTTCCATGTTTACAGAAAAAAATGTTCTTATAGCACATGCTAATTATGATTATTTTTAAGTCAAAGCTTTAAATTGAAAGTGAGAGCATTGAAGAAAATTGTAATACTAATGCAATGATATATGATATTGAGTTCGATCAGCACGCACCTTATACAGTTCAAAATTATGTAGTAGGTATATTTGTTAAAAAATCATCACGGACAGGCCTCGTGGCGTAGTTGGTAGTGTAACCGACTTCCGTGCACGAGGTCGTGGGTTCGATTCCCACTCTGGACAATTGTTTGTGTGATGAACATAGATATTTGTACTGCGTCTGTGTGTTTTCTATCTATTATATGTATGTATTTACAAAAAAATAATAATATATGTATTTATATCCGTAATCTGATACCCATAGCACAAGCGTTAAGCTTAGTTTGGGACCAGAGGACGTTGTATGAAATGTCCGTGAATATTTATTTATTTTATTTATTGGTCGGTGTGGGAAGTAGCACCCTCTCACAAAAGCTTAGAATGAAACTACAGTTGGTAGTCCTAAAGTTATGTTTCGCATGGTAAGTGAGAGAGCAACGGAGACCCAAACCCACGTCTCATTCTCCATTCTCCTTCCTCTACACATCTTATCCCTTTCCTTGGAGTTGGCGATGCGTGAGTGATTGCTCTGGTCTTGCTAGGGTCTTCGATGGATTTCAAGGTATTTGTAACTATATATATATATATATATATATATATGCGAAAGATAATAAAAAAATAAAGAAAATTTAAGAATTGTCCATGTGGTGACGGACTAAGAATACAATTATCACCACCCCATTTTTTCCCACGGGTGTCACACGAGGCGATTAAGGGAAGTAAGCGATTATCACCCATTGCATTACTGGTGGTAGAGCTGGGTACCAAATGGAAGTAACTTGCTATTGGGCCCGAGCGGGTTGGTTTGGTACCAGCCATCTACTGTATGACCGACCATGAAACACATCAGTGTGTTTTATTTCATATCATATCTGTAAAATAAAATTTTAATAATGAGCAATGGCTTGACAATACTCATAGTATAGTTGAGTCCATGAGCGATGGTTACCATCAGGTGGGCCATAGCCCCGTGAGGCCGTGTGGGGCCGGCACCAAGAATAGCTCCACCCTGTCTCTTCCTATGGGAGTCGCAAAAGCCGACTAAAGGATTACCGGGGGACCGGCCAGCAGCGTTCCCCTGTGTACTAAAAACATCCACTGCGATCGCCAACCCGCCTGCCAAACGTGGAAATTATAGTATATGAGTGCACACACACACACATCGGCCCCCAGTCACGACAGCTCCGCTATTCCGTAGCCTAACGGTAGCGGGCCCGGTAACAGCGGAGCTGCGGGTGCTAAGAATCTCCGGTCGCGATCCGGCTACCAGAAATGACTTTTGGCCCTGGTAACACACAACGTCAGGACACTGAGGACTGACGAGAGGATCACCGCGCTGGAAGAGGAACTGAGCAAGATCCGATGGGACGTTGTAGGATTATCAGAAGTGCGAAGACAGGGTGAGGGCACGATAATCCTCCAGTCCGGAAACTTGCTCACCGGGAGGGCGACCAACAGTCCCAGGTTGGTGTCGGGTTTATCGTTCGCAAGTCTCTCATAGGTAACGTGGAGAAGATTGAGAGTGTGTCAAGTAGAGTAGGGTACTTTATACTCAGAATAACCAAAATGTATTCGCTGAAGGTCATACAGGTTTACGCACCGACCTCGACACATTCCGATGAGGAAGTGGAGGCCTTTTACGAGGACATCTCGAAAGTCATTTACGCGTCTAAAAGTCATTTCAACGCAAAACTAGGCATAAGGAGAGACGATGAGCTGAAGGTGGGGTAATATGGATTTGGGCAGAGGAACCACAGGTGCCAGATGCTGTCTGATTTTCTGGAGAAGAAAGGCCTCTTTATGATGAATTCCTTCTTCAGGAAACAGCCCCAGCGAAAATGGACCTGGATTAGCCCTGATGGTTCAGTGAAAAATGAGCTCGACTTCATCTGAACGGACAAACGACATATATTTAATGATGTCTCAGTGATCAGCAGGATTAAAACTGGGAGTGATCATCGCTTAGTTAGAGGCATATTGAATCTAAATATGACAGTCGAGAGGTCACTCTTGATGAGGTCTATGCTCCGACCAACACGTACTCAATACCAGAACCCCGAAAACTTTCAGCTCTAACTACAAAATCGCTTTCAATGCTTAGACGAGTGCGATTCAGTAAACGATATGAATAACAGGTTCGTGGAAACTGTCCAAGCGGTCGGGTCGACCTTTTTTAAGACCAATCGCGTCAATAGGACTCAAAAGCTTTTGGACCAAACTCTTAAGCTCATAGCGACACGGACAGAAATGACGGTGCAGTCATCGGCTGATTGGTCCAATCAGAGTCGACTAAACAGACAGATCTCCAAGTCTATGTGACGAGACATTCGCCGATTTAATAACTTGCGTATTAAAGAGGCGATAGACCGGAACCAATGTTCCAAAGTGAACACTTTTTGCGAACGCAAGAGATCTGTCTGTTGGGAAAAGCCAGTTGACCAAGCTGAAGACTAATGATGGCACTGTTGTTTTTTCCAAAGTTGAGATATTAAGAGAGGTCCACGAGTTCTATGGACAGTTATACAGATCCCAGAACCCTGTTATCAGCTTGGTCCATGAGCCCAGATCCAAGCTAACTCGGCACTATACCGAAGATATCCCGGACGTCAGCCTGTACGAGATCAAAATGGCTCTCAAACAACTAAAGGACGGAAAGGCACCGGGAGACGACGGAATTACTATAGAGCTTCTGAGGGCAGGCGGAAAGCCGGTCCTCAAAGCCCTTCAGAGGCTATTCAATTCCGTCGTTCTCGGAGGCGACGTTCCAGAGTCGTGGACCAGGATCATGGTGGTGCTGCTCTTCAAGAAAGGTGACAGAACCCTCTTGAAGAATTACAGACCCTCTTGAGCCATGTCTATAAGTTGTTCTTGAGGGTCATTACAAATCGACTCACGCGCAGGCTCGACGACTTCCAGCCTCCCGAACAAGCCGGTTTCCGAAAAGGCTATAGTACCGTAGACCACATATATACGCTGCGCCAGATTATACAGAAGACCAAGGAGTATAATCGGCCTCTATGTCTAGCGTTTGTGGACTACGAGAAAGCCTTCGATTCGGTCGAAACTTGGGCGGTGCTGCAATCCCTTCAGCGGTGCCAAATTGACTATCGATACATCCAAGTGTTGAAGTGTTTGTATAGAAACGCCACTATGTCTGTCCGAGTTCAGGACAAGAGCACGAAACCGATCCAACTGCATAAAGGTGTTAGACAGGGAGACGTCATGTCCCCGAAACTCTTCACCACTGCATTGGAAGATGTTTTCAAGCTCTTGGACTGGACCGGATTAGGCATCAACATAAATGGCGAATACATCACTCACCTTCGATCTGCACGTGATATCGTGGTTATGGCAGAATCGCTGGAGGACCTTGGTACCACGCTCAACGACCTCATCCGTGTCTCCCGACTGGTTGGTCTAAAAATGAACATGGACAAGAGAAAGTCATGTCTAATATCCATGTCATTTCAGCACCGGTTCTGGTCGGGAACGCGCTTCTCGAAGTTGTCGACCACTATGTATATCTGGGACAAACTGTCCAGTTAGGTAGACACAACTTCGAGAAAGAGGTCGATTGACGAATCTAGCTCGGCTGGGCAGCGTTCGGGAAGCTGAGGGAGATCTTCTTGTCCAATATTCCACAGTGTCTGAAGACGACAAGTGTATGTTACCAGTGATGACTTACGGCACAAAGGCGTGGTCTCTGAATGTTGGCCTTATGGCCAACATTCAGAGACCTTTAGATATACTTTAAGCCTTTAGAGATTTACTCTAAGCTTTTAGAGATTTACTTTAAGCCTTGACATAAGTTAAGGCTTAAAGTCGCTCAGCGTGCTATGGAGCGGGCTATGCTTGGGATCTCTCTACGTGATAAGATCCGTAATACGGAAATCCGTAGGAGAACGGGAGTGACCGACATAGCCCGCTGGGTCAGCATGCTGAAGTGGCAATGGGCAGGCCACATCGCTCGACGAACCGACTACCGTTGAGGAAGAAAGGTTCTCGAGTGGCGATCGCGTAACGGACGGCGCAGTGTAGGACGGCCTCCCACCAGGTGGACCGATTACCTGGTCAAAGTCGCAGGCAGCCGTTGGATGCAGGCGGCACAGGACCATTCGTTGTGGCGTTCTCTTGGGGAGGCCTATGTCCAGCAGTGGACGATGAAAGGCTGATGGATGGATGGATGGATGGATGGATGGATGGATGGATGGATGGATGGATGGATGGATGGATGGATGGGCCCTAGCCCATCTGCCACCATAGGCAATCAAAAAAAAAACATGTTTCCGCTAAAAAATTATGACAAAATCCTCGCATATCATATGCCAGGATTTTTACTTATTTACGTCGTTTTTTTTATGTTTGTAGTGGCACACGAGCCACGGCCCATCTGATGGTAAATGGTAACCGTCGCTCATGGACTCAACTATATATTATATTTCATTCCACAGATATGAAATGAAATAATAAACGGCTATCTCCTGCTACAGCCAAAACGCAATGATGTGCTTCATGGCCGATCACACGGGAGATGGTGGTACCAACCCGCTCGGGCCCGATACCAAGTGAATACTTCCACTTGGTACCCAGCCCTACCACCAGTCATGCAATGGATGATAATTGCTTACTTCCCTTAGTCGCCTCATACGACACCCTTGGGAAAAAATGGGGTGGTGACACTTGTATTCTTAGTCCGTCACCACACGGACGTCGTATCGTAAATCTCAAGCCTTTGCCTTTGTTGTATCTCTGGTTGCCGATATAGTAGCGAGATAAAATGTAAACAAGTTTTTAAATCTGATCATGACATATATAAATAAAAAAGTTGCATCACAATCGCTCCAGTACTTTTAGGATGTTGATGACAAATAAACAGTCAAACCAACGAAAAGACAAAATTTCTAATAAAATATTGTTTTGTATTGGGAGACGCCAAAATAACCTAATACAGTAATATTTTTTAGGTCTGTTACAGGTTTATAATACAGAATATAGACTAATCATATATTAAGAGAAACCATTGAGCATAAACATTAAGCACTAACTCGGATATATCCGCAAGCAACGTCCTCAGAGTACACCAATAGCTGGCAAGTTAATTTCCGCTGACTGCTCAATTTTTATCTCTAAAGACGGGCGAAGTTTATGAGAATATTTTTATACAGGGATATAGAGTATACGTAATAAAATCTTTCATGTACGCGCCACAGTAACCCTAAACGCCGTTAATTATCGCAATGATAGACGTTTAACGTTGGTGTAGGCACAACTTATCTCAGGGCTTGCCAATTATTGTCTTCCCCGTGTTAGCGTCCCAATAGGGACAGACGCGTCGAAGCCACTGGAGCTGCTATACCTGCGTTCCCGTTGTCCCTTACAAGGCGTCGTGAGGTAGGCCATCGTGGTGGTTTTAGTTGGTAGGCCCTTCGGGAAGAGTCCAACTTAACTTCTCTGGCATGCTCTTGTCACAGAAGTATGCGTAAGCATTTACCCACGTAAAAAAAAAGGCGCGACTTATCTCGATAATTCGACAAAGGCATTCACATTGCCGTTTGACGTTAGGCGACAACTCCAGTGGTACGTCAAAGAAATTTAACGTTCAAGTGGGGCTACACAATTTATCACGTTAACGCAATGATTATTGTGATGATGGGAATTGACGTTGTCCATTAGTGTTGTCATTCGCTGGGAGATAAAGGCGTATTATTGATTTTAAGTAATCGATGCGGTGGAGTGATAGGACACTGATCTACAAACTCGGCCCCGGCGGGATTCCTATACAGGAAATTTTTATTTTTTTTATACTACATGGGTGGAGAACAAGCATACAGCCCGCCTGATAGTAAGCGGTTACCGTAGCCTATAGACATTAGCAAAACCAGAGGAAAGGGATAGGAGGTGGATAGGAAGGATACTTTTGCCGTGTGGGGCCGGCTTTAGAATTGTCCCACCCCTCTCCACCCATGGGAGTCGTAAGAGCTGACTGAGGGAATACCAGGGGAGTGGGCAGCAGCACTCCTTCAAATATTAACAACATCCACTGCGATCGCCAACCCGCCTGCCAAGCGTGGCGATTACGGCACTATCCGCCATTCTTGGGGAGGCCTATGTCCAGTAGTGGACGTTAAAAGGCTAATGGATGGGATGAATGGAGGTAGGATACTAAGAAGAGGATAGCAAGGAAGAACTGTCAATGTGGGTATCGAATCCTTGTGGATTTAGAGTTCTCTCTCACCTAGGTCGGTATCTAAACTGCTCCGGATACCGCCACCAATTATCTATTTTAATAATAATTTATTCTAAAAATACTTATTTGTGCGTCGTACAAAATTTACTCTATGGAACCCTATTAAATAATAATTAAGTAACAAATTATTTGTGAAAGTGGAAAAAGAAAGCTTAACAGTGAGCAGGATTTAAATCTGCGTCCCTTCTAATCCAGAAAATGAAATGTATACAAATACTGCCGATACGTGGCATGGGTCTTAAAGATATCCAAAAACAAATATGAAGTGGAGATTGTGTGTCACCATTAGGTGACTGCGATAGCTTAGTTGTCTAGCCTCCCTAAACAAGTGGCATAAACGCTAGTAAGTAGTATAGAATAGAATAATCAATGTATGGAATTGACATACGGTTACGCTTATATTATTCTAGTTTATTTACACTAGCGTTTAAGCCACTTTTCTATAGAGCCAATACACTTTCCTGTATCGGAAGGGATGCAAGTTCGAATCCTACTTTTCAAATTGATCATATCAAATTTCCTCATCAGATTTGTCTTAACGACCAACGCCATCTATCGGCAATTTCTTTTTTTTATTATTAATTATTCTAGAAATATTACGGTAGCTCAGTGGATTAGAGCACTTCCCCGGAAAGGAAGGGATGAAGGTTCGATTCACGCTCGTACTAAAATACTCTTTTTCCTTATTCACAAATTATAATTTGTACTTTAAGAGTAGCTGAGCATGTCAAGTGCTAAAACATAGATCAAAATGATCATATCAAGTGCTATACAAATCACAAAGACACGTCTGTACCTAAGCTACTACGACATGATGTAAACAGATGAATAATTTACACTAGCCAATAAAAATACGGTTGGCATTGCCTGTACATTTAGGTGGGCGCAGTGCTGCCAACATAAGCTATAAATGTCGCTAACAGGAAGACACTATTGCCTAGTTCCGTTTCCTTAATGTTTGTTTTATTTTATTTACGTATACAATCATTGGATACAGGAACGTAAGATGCGAACCCTTAAACAAATTATATTTCCTAAAGAAAATATTGGTAAACAAACTTCGTTATTTAGAATATGTTATAGAAGCATATTTTCCTTGATTTTATAACTATTTATTCAAATACATAAAATTTAGTGTTTGTTTGTAATGTCTCAATAACAGCTTTTTACTAAGTTCATATGAAATTATATAGTTGCGGTACGTATGTATTTTTCATTTTTTGTCTGCCTAGCTGTTTGCAACGGCTAACCTTTGCAATGGCTCGACTGATTCGGGCGAATTTTCACTGGCAGATAGCTGATTTTATAAGGAGTAACTTAATCACTATCGTTATATACTCTTTGATTTAGGCTACTTTTATATTAGAATAATGATAGTTCCACGCCGTAAAAAAATCCTAAATTCTACGCGGACGAAATCTAGTTTTTTTTAAAGACAACACTAAGCACTAAGAAATAATCCTTATATCCCTGAGGACTTTACAAAAATTGAATTTCACAGACGCAAAATACACTCAAACTCAGAACAATACAATATGTGGATCACACAACGAGTTGTCCTGTGTGGGAATCGAATCCTCAACACTCGGGTGGGAGGCCCGTTTCTAAACCACTCTGCCATCTGTGCAGTTTAAATAAATAGGAATTTTCAAAACCCTGGGTACGGGTTTTATTTTTCACAAATCGTTACCGTCCCACTAATGGGACCGGGTCTTCTCTCAGAATGGAACCTTCCATTCTGAGAGAAACATTTCATTTTGGGTCATATTTTACTACCTGCATAACACTGCAGGTCCAGTGCGGTTTGGCAGACTTCATAAGCTGTCAAAAATATCTGACAGGGAACACACAGGACAGGACAGGGAAAAATATCTGACAGAATGTTTTATCACGATGTTTTCCTTCATCAAGCCATGATAATTCGGCAATAATACACACATAATTAAAAAAAAACATATCTCTGTCTCATTTTTGATCTATATTTTTTAGCATTTGACATGCTCTGTTACTTTTTAAAGTGCACATTATTTGCGAATAAGGAAAAATAAAATTTGAGTACGAGCGGGAATCAAACCCGCGTCTTTTCCAATCCGAGGAAGTGCTCTTAGCCACTGAGCTGTCGTACTGACCTATTCGGTCATCCCAATTTCCTCATCACATTTGTCTTTACGATCAACGCCATCTACCGGAATGCATTTACATGCATATCTTTGTCTCTCCAGGGGGGTTAGGCAGAATCTCATATCTCACATGTCGATCGTATCGTCATCACTGTGATTGGTTGAGAGATCACCGTGATTGGCCAACGGATTATTGTGACATCATGCGTCGGTTTCTCAACCAATCACAGTGAGCACGATACGATCGACTTGTGAGATATGAGATTCTGCCTAACCCCCCTTGTCTCCATCAGGAATATAACTCGATAGTACTATCTTAACAGTGCTTTGTTTTACCGCTAGGCTGCCACTGTACGGAATTACTTTAAGTATATTTAGAAAGCTAGAACTCCATAACAGCCCGCCTATTTCAGTTTTATACAGTCATTACTGAGGGCCATAAAGCGAGCGAGTGACCACGTGACTGGACTACACGCCTACTTTATAACCCCACACTTATCATTCAACTTTATTCGTGTACTTAAATATTGTACGTGCTTTTGGAAGAACAGTAATTACATTTTTTTATTGTAGATTTGACTTCTACGGATAATATTTTAAATATCGAGCATGTATTTGTGTTTATGCCACAGACTACACGCCAGATTTTCTATTGGCTAATGTGAAGATTAATTTTTTACATGGCAATAACGAAAGGAAAAGTGGCTGAATATTTTAAAGACATTATGTGCATTTATGATGTTTATGTAAGTTTTACTTTTATAGGCATTTTCAGTATACTTTATACTTTTTACACCTATACTCATTTTATGTTATAATCACTCCATCCATCCATCGATCAGCTTTTCAACATCCACTGCTGGACATAGGCCTCCCCAAGAGAATGCTACAACGAGTGGACCCGTCATGGGGTATAATGCCGTAATCGCCACGCTTGGCAGGCGGGTTGTCGATCGCAGTGGATGTTGTTAATACTCGAGGGAGTGCTGCTGCCCACTCCCCCGGTATTTCCTCAGTTGGGTCTTACGACTCCCGTGGTTAGAGAGGGGTGGGACAATTCTAAAGCCGGCCTCACACGGCCTATAATCACTCACACAGTTTTAATTTCTCTTGGAAATAATTCTGAAATGCAGAGAGCTAAAATCGTAAGAAAAACTAGTCCTAACTATTATGAAGCTGTAACAGAGCTGTGTCTGTACATTTAAGATATTTGAGAAAAAATGACTGTAATATGCTATATAGGCGTGTCTGAGCACAAAACATTTTTTTAGATTTTTGTATGTTTGTCTGTTTGTCGGTGTCTGTTTTTGAAGTGAAAACTTCTATAGGAATATTTGGATAGGCAGTAAATTCATGTAAGTCGTTATCGACATAGTCACGTGACGTGTTAAGGATAATACCATATTTGTTCCTATTAGTATAACTTATTGCGCTGGACTAGCTGTGAATGAAGAAATGCATAATTCTAAATGATATATTTTTTTAATTAATGAATGAATAATTTTGTTTTACAAGTTTTAATTTAAGATCAAACAATTAATTTGTATATTCAAAAATAACAACTATTTGTTTATAGTTTTAAGTTTTAACTTCTGACAGACTCCTAATGACTGCTTTGAATTATTTTTTTTTGTTCGTGCATCACGCAAAAATGGATAGGAACGGAACGGATTTTGATGCAACTTTTTCATTTAATAGCTCTTGATTAGACTTAAAAACTGGTATACCTACCTACATATTATTCCGCTACTAAATCGGAAACCTGAGACGTAACCCGAAAACTAGCTTTTGGCTGGCGTGGCCAGAGGCTAGTAATAATATATTTTCTTTACTACAAAAGTTCCTTAACTCGAATTTCATAATTTTCCAGCAACATTATTCAGAAATAATGGGCAAGGTTATCAAATATTAACCTTTACGGGTCATTATCGCAGTGGCATCAGACGGGGCCCTATTAACAGCCGATCTTACGGTTCAAACATCTTAGATAATGGTTGGATTTTAGTAAAAGACTGTGCCAACTAGAGCGTAATAAGGAATTAAGTAATTCACCGTAACAGTAAGTATTTCCTGAAATGATGGGGTGTGCGATTGGGTACATTTATTGCCGCCTTAACAAAATAAGAGGGCGTCACCCAAGACGTTAAGTATGAATGAGTTATCGAAATTAGCAGTCAAGAGCAGTTGTCACGATTGCTGAATTGGCAAAGGATCTGGACGGTATCCAGGAGATGCAGGTTCAAATCCTGCTCGTGACTGTTACTTTCGATTTCACATTTTCCACTTTGTGTTTAAAAAAAGAGGACTGAAACGGCCGTAGGCGAAAAATCACCTCATCTCTTCTCTGTCATCCTTCCTCCTCACCGACGTATCCTCTTTCTGTCCTGTTTTCTATCCACCTCCTCATTCAGTATCCAAATCCCTTTTCTAGTGGTTGGATTTGCACAAGTTACGCCCCTAATGTTACACCATTAGTTGTGCTGGATGCATGTTTATATTAAAATATATCGGTAGTTAAAAAATGAAGACTACGGTTTAATAAGCATTTACATGAATTTTATATATCTAATAATTTATTTTGATACGCGCTAGTGTAATAAACCTTTAAAGGTTTCAATACAAATATTCAATTTATGTTCGAAAGCAGTTTATCTAAGATGTACCTCTGTTCAAGTTTGCCCAGCGCCTGATAAAAGCTAAAATTGTATTTGTGAACTAAATCCATATCGAGATTAACTATGACCCTATTATCAAACCGAACCCACTAGGGGATAAGCAGCTTAAATATATTCCAAACACTTCTAAATTAAATGAAATATTAATAACATAACTATCTAGTAGTATTGTAAACAGTTTATATTCATCGTGTAAAAAGTGCGTCAGTATTTATGTGCTGCGGATTATGAGGTCTCGGGTTTAACTCCCGAGTCGGGTCAACAAAAAATTATTGGGTTTTTCCATCATGAAATTCTTAATAGCGTTCAGTACCTATATTCTTTTGTGTCTATACATTGAAGGTATGCGCTAGGCTTTGAGCAAAATATAGGCGTTTTTCATTAAAGTTGGATGTTAAATATAAAATTATAAAGTTGTCGTCATTCAGGTGAACCATTGGCTACTAGTCGCGAAATTTGAATGGTTCCTGAAGGACAGCCATTTCAGCATTATAGATCTAACCTTGAACTTGAACGAAATTTCGTTAGCCTGCAGATAAATTATGACCTTTTATGTTAACGATGAGGAAATGCATTTAGGTTTCTCTCCTGTCAGGATGATAGGAGAGTATGTAGGACTCCTGATACCATTATGTACTTACTGTTGTATCTGGAGTGGATTCATTACCGTGTAAACTATATACGTCAGTAGAATACTTCTTATTTATACATTTCTGAAATTTTCAGTAAATTTATTACTGGACATTAAACACAAAGTGAAAAATGTGAAATCGAAAATAACAGTCACGAGCAGGATTTGAACCTGCATCTCCTGGATACCGACCAGATGCTTTGCCAATTCAGCCATCGTGACAATTGCTCCTGACTGCTAATTTCGATAACACATTCATACTTAACGTCTTTGGGTGACGCCTGCGCCATCTGTCGGAAGTTTTTTCATACATTATACCGACCAGGTAAACTTAATTTTACAATTAAGATTTTTACCTAATAATGACGAAAACCCTATAAATATTTAGATATTTTTATATATATTTTTAGCATTTGACATGCTTGTCAAAATGGCTGAATTGGCAAAGCATCTGGACGGTATCCAAGAGATGCAGGTTCAAATCCTGCTCGTGACTGTTATTTTCGATTTCACATTTTTCACTTTGTGTTTAATGTATAGTGTATGTCAAATGCTAAAAATATATTTAAAAATATCTAAATATTTATTACTGGAGTTATGTGACAGGATTTCAATCGCTCGCCATGACGTCCCGCCAAAAAACTCGCAGCCCATTATTATTATCTACGCCACAGTACCCACCAACACGCTTTTTTCACGTCTATCATGGATGGCTAGAGGGGTAGTTTTTTAGGCATGCAACTCTGATAAGACAAACAATTTTTACACTATAAATTTTCATGGGATACTCTTAATACTCTATTTTAAAGATCACAGAGAAAGTCGCGGCCACAAACAAGTACTATGGTTAATGAATAAAAAGCCCACAAGTTCCCAACAGGCTCAATCTCGCGGTCGCGCGCCCAATCTAACTTTTAATGAAGTCCTGCCGCCGAGCTACCGCACTGTCCTCACAGCTGATTTGAATATATTTGTATATGGATAAGCGATCATTTGTTTACAAACAGACTGAGTTTATATTGACCGTGTTTTGACTTTAATTACACTGAGGAAACTTTAATGAGTTTTAGTTGAGAATTCTACAACTTTAAATCCTGTGTTATACTTTTCGCAATAATTAGCGTTTTATGTATAGAAGTAAATAAAATTTGAGTGTTTGTTTGTAATGTCTATCTATATAATAGGCTTTTACTGAATACATTAAAACAAAATAGCAAATTTTAAAATTGTTGTCTGTCTGGTTGTCTTGTCTGTCAGTCTATCTGAGTGTTTGTCTGTTTGTTCAGGCTAGTCTCCAAAAGTACGCTAGTATGCAAAAAAGAGCATGTAAGTAAAATCAATACGGTCGAAATGCGAAATCTGCGGAGAATCTGTGGAGTGAGGCTGATTGACCTCTTTCGTAACGACCATGTAAGAGAGCGAGTAGAGGTAGGAGAGGAAGGAGTATGAAAGAGAGTATAGGTGTAAGATGCGAAAGGGAAAGCTCCGATAGTTCGGACACGTGGAAAGAATGCCGGATATGCAATGTTAAAATGGAAGGATGTAGGTACAGGGGGAGACCGAGACTCACCTACCTTGACCAAATCGGTCATGTAATGAAGGAAGGTGGACACAGGCGTCTCCGAAACCAGCGAGTGTATATGAAGAGAATTATGAATGTTGAGGCAGCAAGAGATATATGCAAGAATAGAGCCTTTTGGCACTCTGTTCTCTCTGCCTACCCCGCAAGGAAAATGGCGTGATGATAAGTAAGTAAGTAAATTATCAAATACGTGTCTTAAACTTATCTTAAATGTTGTTATTAAATACATTAAATATCTAATAGCAAATTGTTATTGCTTACTCACGAAATATAAGATGCAAATTAAATAACACAAACTCGAAGCAAAAATATTTGCGCTCGTTAAGGTCAGCAGTTCGCCGCTAATCTAAGTTTTAATGGATATGGGTCCAAAGTTCTGGGGATGGAGAACAAGTTTGTAGTGAGTCCCTCACTCTCAAAGATAAATTCTAAGAAATTCTGCTTGCTTTTGACTGAGATTTATTCAAATTGTAAAATAGAAGCTATAATTGAATGGAAATGTTCGGTTTGTATCGTAAATAATAGGGACTCGAATGGATTTACAGATCAAAATCGAGGGTGGAGTCTTGCTTCATCCAGCACAGAATTGAGTGGACAAAAAGGACGGCTTAATTGGAGGAAAATATTGGTGTGAAGTAACGATAGGTTATTCTACTGTTCTGCTCGAATCGTTTACTATCGGGTAGAGATACATCACTCGCACATTACCAATCTCAGAGACGAGAGAGGATGATATTGTAGAAAGAAGGCACGTCAGAGGGGCGGAGAAGTTGGATAAGGCGGCCGATTTTATGATCTTTGATTTGTTGGATTTATCTTCGCCCGGAATAACAGAATAACTATTAAAACAAGGAAAAAAATTCACAAAAATATAGAACATATAAACACAAGTAATTTATTTTGATTTGTATTTTAGCACTTGACATGCTCTGCTACTTTAAAGAACAAATTTTTGTGAAAAAGTGGAAGAGAAGTCTTTATACCGCTCGAAGTAAAGCTTTTTTTTCCACTTTCACAATAATTTGTTCTTTAAAGTCACAATTAATTTACATACATTCCACGGCGTTTTTGACGAAAAAACTGAATTTAACTAACAGAGCAAAATAAATATGTTTTATTGTTTTGTGGTTTTTAAGCTAGTTTGCCACCCGTGTAGTAAGACGCCTGGCAAACAAGCATACGGCCACCTATTTGTTTTTGTTTAGGCGGGAAAAAAATTACCTAACCGCACACTCCGTCGTTCGGGGCAGCGAATAGGGTAGTGTGGGGCCCTCACCCACTAAATAAATCCGCCGTGTGCAGCATACGGCCCACCTAAAAATACCACTTGATTAAATTATATCTATACTAATAAATGGAGAGCCGGTTTTTTGTTCGGTTATACTGCGAAAACTACTGAACCGATCGGAATAATAACTTATACCATAAGATGCAGCGTGTTTCGGAGAAGGTTATATGATATGTTGGTGATAACTTATCCGGAATCTATATTTTTGATGTGAAACGTCTAATGCGGAGGGAGGGTAAAACCGGCTGTTAGCGTGGCGACGCTTATAACTAAATATATCCCCGCCGACGAAGTTGCGATTACAGTATTTCATATTTTGGCACAGAAAACTATATGGCTGCTATATAACAATCTAGAAAAAGAACAAATATGATACATATAGTCGCAATGAGCCTGTGTTTAGCAAACATCTAGCATTCTGGCAATTTTTTCGCGCGTTTTACGACGCGCGACGGATTTACTTTACGATCGTCATAATCATAATATGACTAGAGAAAATATTGTTTGTAATATAGAGCGAATTAAAGAGATATGGTGTTGGGTGTCTTTTTATTTATTTTTTTGGTTTTATTAAGCAGTTTGCAAATATATTATTTGGATGTTTCTCAAAGCCACTGCTTGATAACTCAGGCTTTTCAAATTACTTCCTTCGAGGAGGCCGAGCTCAGACTTTTCAAATTACTTCCTTCGAGCCTCGTTGTGCGCTCACAGTTTGAACGATCGACAAGTTTAAAGCTGTTTTCGCTCAGCTAGCAGACACGCTAAACAGTGGGTCCCAGCTGTCAAATGTGATCCTGGCAGTTGTTACAGGGTGTCAGAAACCTGAATAAAAAATCTGCTAGTCTTGTTCTAAAGTCGCCAGTTGTCCCCTTAGTTTGTAACGTAGCATAATCGAACGAGAATGTTCTGAGTGCGGCTCGCCTATAGAGCCGACGGCCGGCGCACGGCGCATAATAATATAATAATTAGTAGGAGTTAGACAGAACATCAGTTAGTGTGTGCGTCGACGCAGTCTTCCTGGTGAGTTTTTATCGCCATTTTGTATTTGTACCTGAGGTCAGCCCTCATACTTTGATAGGGTTAATGTTAACTGTTGGCCGTGTGGGGCCGGCTTTAGAATTGTCCCACCCCTCTCTACCCACGGGAGTCGTAAGAGCCGACTGAGGGAACACCGGGGGAGTGGGCAGCAGCACTCCCTCGAGTATTAACAACATCCACTGCGATCGCCAACCCGCCAACCAAGCGTGGTGATTACGGCATTATTCCTCATGACGGGACCGCTCGTTGTGGCGTTCTCTTGGGGAGGCCTATGTCCAGCAGTAGATGTTTAAAGGCTGCTGGATGGATGGATGGATGGAATGTTAACTCCCGTCTTTATTGTTCTGATAGGGAGGATGCCTGGCTTGCCTACCTGCCAACCCTAGGGTCGGAGTAAAGCAGGTTCAGCTCCCGTGAGCTTCGGGTTCTTTATTCTTCTTTCTTCTTCAACTTCCTCTTCTCCTGACGTGTCAGCTGTGCATCATTGCCCGCTCGTCGAATACTCACTTGGAGGTATATCTAAGTGACCATGAGACGCCATTTTGATATACATACCGCGTGTACCTTCATCACCAGCGTACTTGGTGAGGTACCTCTTAATTTACTTGTATACGATCGTGGCTGTAGCCAATCCCGGTGTGGCGACATGCGGCCTGCATCTAAGCCACTATACTATTACTGATCGGAACCCAGTGGGATGCGATCCTGAGAGTTTTAAACAGTAAATGCTATATGCTATATAACTACCATAAATTCTACCAACAACCGAATAGTTTAATGTGGATTACCATATGTACTTAATAAATGTCTCATGTGTCTCCTTTGAGCTACATTGCTTTTATTCCTTCTGGCTACTATTAAATTAGTTTGTTATCTAGTTAAGACCTGTCCCTGCAGTCTCGACATAGATAACGATTGCTATATTAGCGATTTCTGTCGTAAAGCTATAACGACATAATTTTATCGAGTTTTGGTAGTCTCTACTGTCACAGATAACAATTATTATCGATGATCGATTACGATTTACCGTAATAGCGATCGTTATCTATATTGAGACTGCAGGGCCTGGATATATTTTTAAGGAAGCTTAACTATACTCGCCAATTAATGTTATTTCATAAAATGATCAGTATGTTTATTAAATATATATATTTTAAATTGTCTTAAGTTCTTTATTTTACAGCAGTATCACCCTGTCCTAAAGCAGGTTAGGTAGGATAGAATTTTTTCTTTGCACTTAACCCACATCATATAATTGCTGGGTTAAGTATTATTTTTTGTGTTCAACATTACACTGGCCTAAGTATTTTAGGGGTAAAAACGTGGCAAGTTATTCTTGAGATCAGACAGGCTGGTGCTCCATTTTAGTTAGTAGTTCAGCTAAAACTAACCAGATCACAAGCCTACCCCAAAAAAGCTTGGGATAAGGTTAGGGAGAAGATGGGTGAAAGAAAAATGTTGGTTTGATTTAAGATGTTTTCCTTACCCGGGCAGTGATGTTTGTCAACAAGTACGAAAATGAATTGGTAAAGCATCTGGACGGTATCCAGAAGATGCAGGTTCAAATCCTGCTCCTGACTGTTTTTTCGATTTCACATTTTTCACTTTGTGTTTAATGTATAGTGCTAAGCATGTCAAATGCTAAAAATATATATAAAAATATCTAAAATAAGTACGTAAATATTATTTCGTATGTTGACGGACTAAGAATACAAGTGTCACCACCCCATTATTTCCTGAAAATGTCTTACAAAGCGTCTAAGCTAAGGGAAATAAACAATTATTATCAACCATTGCTTGTTATCGGGCCGGAGCAGGTAGCTACCATCGTCTGCCGTTAGATTAGTTTTCATTGTCGAATCTATAAGTGGAGGTTTTCGTATACCATCAGGTAGGCCGTTTGCCACCATAAGCAATAAAAAGTCAGAGATGTATGCCTTGTGATGTCTTAACCCCAGTCTGGGTCCATCCATCCATCCATCAGCCTCTTAACGTCCACTGCTGGACATAGGCCTCCCCAAGAATGGGGGATAGTGCCGTAATCGACACGCTTGGCAGGCGGTTTGGCAATCGCAGTGGATTTTGTTAATACTCGAAGGAGTGCTGCTGCCCACTCCTCCGGTATTCCCTCAGTCGGCTCTTACGACTCCCATGGGTGGAGAGGGGTGGGACAATTCTAAAGCTGGCCCCACACAGCAAAGCCGGCCCCACACGGCAAGCCAGTCTGGGTATTGAACTTGATATCATTGGCTTTGTAATCCTTGGTCTTACTGATAGTCTATCATGGCAAAAGAGATTTAATCCCCTTGGTTTCAAAATCTAGCTCCTGTATCAACTTTTTATCTGATTACTTCTGTTCGTCACCTCTTAAGACAGCCACGGTAAGACTCAGGTGGTGACATTAAATTTTATTCTCAGAAGTCAGGAGTTTTGGGTCTCCAGTGATTTCACTCACGCAGAAATTAGATATGTAAGCTGGTGGTGCAGCTGAGTGAGCGGACCACTGAAGTAATGTCGCGTGGCGGAGAGACGGCACACGGCGGATTTCCTATTCGTTGCCCCGAACGACGTGATGTGCGGTGTGGTACATTTGTTTCCGTTTAACAAAAAAAAAGGTGGTACTGCTGAGTACTCAACATGCGTTAGAAATGCAAGCAGGTGGTGCTTCTCTTATCGACACATTCACGTTGCAGTCAACTACGAATTACTTTGTACTAAGTATATTTTTCTACATAAAAATACGCGACTTCTGTACGTAAAAGCTGGAACAGAGATGTCTGTACATTTAAGATATTTGAGAAAAAATCACAGTTTTTGATCTGTATTTTTAGCACTTGACATGCTCAGCTACTTTAAAGTTCAATTACTTAGATTAGAGCACTTCCCCAGATTGGAAGGGACGCAGGTTCGATTCCCGCTCGCACTAAAAGTACTCTTTTTCCTTATTAACAAATAATAATTTGTAAAAATCACTGTATTAGGCTTTTACGAATTAATGTTGTGTACATTTTACGAATTAAAAATAGTTTAATTTGAACAATTTCAATGTAATTGGAACATATGTATATATAAGCGTGTAAGACATGAGTTTTTGTATTTGCAAGATATAACATCAACTAAAAATACAATAGTGTGCTAATACTTATAACTACCAACTGACAAAGTGCATAGAAAAACAAGGATACTTGTAAAACAACAAAAGTATTTATTTTGAGACTGGAAACAATATGTGAATAGAGAAATAAAATTGAAGAATCTTATAAATATTGTGATAATCGGCAAGTATATTTAAAATGTTATTTCGTTGTACCCTACACATAGAGATTATTAATTTCTTTAACCTTATTTACCGAGATATATAAACGAATTAAATATTTCGCACATTAACATATCGTACGTATGGTCCTGTCGCATAACATTAATGTTCACTAGCTTTCCCGTACGGAGACGACACGATTTAAATCTCACTGATATAGAGAGCACCTTTTGTAAAACTAAAATTCATTACATATGAATTTCTTTGGCAATATCACACATTGGCGTAACAGAAAATACTCTAATACACAAAGTGAAGAAGAATTAAGTACAACGGACAACAGTTTAGTTAATATTACAAGTAATAGTATTCCTAACATATCAGACGACGAGGATAACTCCGAAGTTTATAAATTGAAAAACATTATAAAAGAAATGACATCTCAGTTAGAATCTGCACATATGGAAATAGAAATACTTAATACAGAAAACTACAGTCTTCAAAAAAAACATCGATGATTTAACAAAACAGAAAAATATTCTAAAAAAAATTGCATTAGACGTAGTGACCGATACAACGTACATAACTCCGAAAAAAAGAGCAGTCAGATCAATTCGTACCGTCAATATTAGTACTACACCTAGAAGCAGAAAACCTGTTACTATAACTAGGAGCACACAAACGATCTATAACTCAGTTGATTGCGAGGAACATGCAATAAAAAACACATATGAAAATTACCTATATCGTACTAATATTTCCGAGGAGTTTATGGATAAACGAACTGAATTGCAGCAAGAAAATACAACAAATCACAAAATTATTGATCCAAAAAATACATTATGTATCAAGGAGGAAGTCCCAAAAAAAAACAGATTTTAATTCTAGCTAATGAAGAGGGGAAAGGTGTTGGAAATATATTAAGAAATAATTTAGGAGAGCAGTATATACTTTTATCTAAAATTAAACCTCAAGCACCTACAGAAGAGATGTTAAGGTCTTGTCAAACATTATGTAAAACATTTACCGAAGATGACTTTGTAATAATTAAAACAGGTTCATTTGATGTAAACCCACTCAAAATGTAATCTTTTTTATACAGTATTTTACACAATATTTCACACACAAATGTTTTCCTAGGAAATGTTAGAATCAGTAAATATTTAAATGTAAAAAATGTAAATTACATACTCAGGCTGACGTCCAGTAATTTAAAACACGTGGAATTCATTGACAGTGGTTATACTCATAAACTTAATCCTTTATTGAAGTCTAGATTAATACTAAAAGAAATGTTGAGAATTGAGTATAGAATTAACTATACAAACTATTGTAACAGCCTACAAAATAAATATAAAAAATTAACTTCGTTAAAACGAGGTTTTGGTAATCTAAAGAGGTCTGAATCTAAAGAGGTACAAACAGTGGCCAAAAGGGGTACTATACTATTTTACTTTAGAGTAATAGCCAACAATAATAAAAATAACGTCACTAGTAATGGATTAGCACATGAAACTCAATGCTTCAATAAAGAAACTTATGGACTACATACAAAAAATTTTTATGTTGAAAAAAGTTAATATAAGGATACGTAATACAAACAAATTTACATTATTTCACCAAAATATAGCAGGGATTCTTAACAAATTAGACATATTCGATTTCACAATTCTAGATTTAATAAACCAAATTGGGAATATTGATTATATTTGCCTCAAACTGACCTGAACTTTGAAACTTTTATAAAATTAGGACATTAATGTAATATGTTATTGAGAAACTTCACACTTGCCTGTTATTATTCTAGGGACTTGCAAAAAAGTGGGGGATCATGTATTTTAATTAAAAAAGACTTAGCTTTCAAACCATTAGTAGAAATTGAAAAAATGGCTGTAGAGTGTGAGTAGAAATTGAGATGTTTTGAATGTTGCGGTATCGAACTAATAGAATATAATGTCATAATACTGTGTATATACAGGGTGCCAGGTCCGAATGTTATGATATTCTTAAACAAAATAGAAGACATGTCATTAAAATTAAATCGCAGAGACAATAAAACTATCATTCTCTGTGGAGACTGGAATATCGACGTATTGAAGAGAAAGATACAAACAAAGCAACTTAATTCACTTTTACTCAATTTTAATATGTCTATTCATATTAAAGTCCTTACAAGAAAACAAGCTAGTTTAGATTTAATAGCTTCAAACATACCAAACACTAATGTAACGGCTAGAATACACGAATTAGCTCTCTCAGACCATAACACAGGGCAATCCCTTACTTTCTACATACCCACAAGAAATAAAAAAACTAAACCACTAACATATTGGTACCAAATAACACGCGATTTCAGTAAAGAGAATATGAACAAATTTACACAAAATATATCGTCTCTATCATATAGTAATGTTTACGAACAAAAAGACTGCAACAAATCTTTTAATGAATTTCACGATATCTTCATGTGCTTTCCTATGATTAGAATAAAGAAAAGCATTAAGATGATTAAAAATAAATGGATTAGCAGAGGTCTTAAAATATCTTGTACAAGGAAAAGAGTCTTATAACAAGACCTATCATAAATATATGTATAAAACCTACTCAAAGATAACTGAATACATGTATACATAAATCTCAAAACATAAATAATAATAGACATATTTTAAATGCCAAAAATAAATGTAAAGCAACATGGGATATCATACGAAATAACATAAAATTAAAAAATAATAGTAAGTTTATAGAGGAAATAAAAATTGACTATATCCATAAATGACCCGAGTGAAATTTGCAATTGTTTTAACGATTACTATATTAATTTAACAAATAATTTACCAAATAAAGGCTATGATGACATGAAAGGTCTACATACAAATAATGTAACGCAAACTATGTTTATAACTCCAGTTAATGAAGAAGATGTAATGAGTATCATCAAAACTTTGAATAATACAAATGCTACAGGATATGACAAAATTAGTACTAAATTAGTTAAATTAAATGCAAAAAGTATAGCATTACCTTTAACTTATATAATCAACAAACATTTAAAGAAGGTACTTTCCCAACAAAACTGAAGCTTTCGCTAATAAAGCCATTATTTAAAAAAGGTGACCCTTTTATTTTGAATAATTACAGACCAGTAACTTTAATCCCAGTTCTTTCAAAAATATTTGAGAAGGCTATGTTACAAAAAATGAATGGATTTATAAGCAAAAATAATATAATAATTGACAATCAATTCTGGTTTAGGAAAATTAGCTCGACTACGTTAGCTAGCTTTTCCTTAATAAAGCAGATATCTGAAGCACTAAACAAAAAAATGGCGGTACTGGCAATTTTCTTAGATATGAGCAAAGCTTTTGATTTTATTTCACATGATAGGTTGCTCTGCAAACTAGAGAAGTATGGCATGCGAGGCAATGCGCAGAACTGGTTAAAAAGCTATCTCATAGACCGGCAACAACGTACAATAATTTCAAAAATGGTAAATAACACCGAGGTAACCTACACATCAGAAAGTAAATAAATAGTAGTGGAGTACCCCAAGGTAGTATACTGGGCCCCTTGATATTTCTGTTGTATATAAATGAAAATGTAATTAAATGGTTAAGTTCGAATAATCTCTATATTAATATTAACAAAACAAAAATTGTTCAATTTCAGACAAGCAGTGGCAAATACATGCTTACACCACCTAAGATACAATTAAATAATTAATACTGTTGACTCAACACTGTTTCTAGGCATAACAGTAGATAAACATCTAAATTGTAAAAATCATATAGAACATATCTGCACTAAACTGGATAAATTAGTGTTTGCGTTACAGAGACTTAGATGTACAGTTTCTAAAAAAAACAGCGCTCGCGGCATATCACGGTTACGTGTCATCAGTATTACGCTACGGAATAGTTTTATGGGGGAACTCTGTAGAAGTGCATAGTGTATTTGTAGCCCAAAAAAAATGTGTAAGGGCTCTTTGCGGAGCTGAATATTTGAAATGTGCCTATTTATAAGAAATTTCCTTGTATGTTCCCGCTACATGACGAAATGTTAAAAAAAAGTAACAGTCGAGATCCTAGTAAAATATTTGTTCCTCGTCAAAGATTGCAACTGTATGCCAGAAATGCACATTGCATGGCGATTAAAATTTATAATAAATTGCCAGCCAAATTAAGAGCACTACCAAATAAGAAATTTAAATGTTGTCTGTTTGATTGGCTACTGGATAAGTGCTTTTATTCGGTCAATGAATTCATAAATTCTTAAAAGTTGACGTGTAATTGATTTGAAATTATAAGAAATACTAAATGTGAATATTTCTACACCGTTTTAAGATAGAATATGCGTGATATATATTATGTCGTAAGAGCTTACTGTACCATATTCTGGGAAATAAACTTTCATTCATTCATTAATTAATTCATTCATTCATTAGATAAGGCGTTTTCGAATACAACATATGTTTAATAGAATTCTTGTCTGTTTGTCTGCTTTTTTATTCTCACTTAATCCAAAAACTAATGCACGGATTTTGGCATTTTTTTTTATTTGATAGGTATTGACTTTTTTTTACAGACTAATCTCCGCACTAAGGAATAATCCTTGTATATCAGGGGACCTTAGAAACATACAATTTCTCGGACAAAAAGTATACCTAGACTCAGAAAAACCAATTGTGGATCACACAAAGGGTTGTGCTGTGTGGGAATCGAACCTACAACACTCGAGCGGGAGGTCGGTATCTAAACCACTCCACCATCTGTGCAGTCTTTTATTTTAACTTAAACATAGGTATATACTTTATGCCGTTACTATATCGGGAGCCTAAAATATAACCTAAAAACTAGGTTTGGTTTGACAGAAGCTAGTTTTAAGATTATATCTCAGGTTTCCGATATATTAGCGAGATAAAACAGTACAAATTATTTGTGAATAAGGAAGAGATTTTTTGTACTAGCGGGAATCGAGCTCGCGTATTTTCCAATCCGGGGAAGTGCTCTATACAGTTTTATTTTCTCATATATCTTAAATGTACAGACTCAGCTCAGTTACAGCTTTTTAATATTGATAACTACTAGTAGGATAACAATACTCTGCTTTTTGTATTGGCCTAACCGTAAAGGTTATATTTACTATATGCACACAATCTTTGTGCTAAAAGAAAACTGAAAAACTCCCAGGTAAGTAACTTGAGTAAGCGGCTCACGCATCAAATCCTTCGCCATTCAATTTACGGAGAATTAAGTGGGGGATGAGTTACGTGGACTATTTATTAACGTTCGGCCAGAGAAGGGGAGAAAATATTTGAGGCCAAGCTTAAAGATGTGTGCCTTTATAAAGGTTGTACGGCACAACCATACATGTTTGCCAAATTGTCATTTCTACGTGACACGCACGGCCTAATTGATTTGCTAAATTAACAAAAAAAAATCATCAAATGAATACTTATACACAGGTTGTTGACGCTGGTTCAGAGCCGGCTCGAAGGACCAGAAATATGTGGGGTTTCTTGCTTTACTTGTTATAATGATAACTACACTTAATTCCGAGAACAGACTTATTGTCCGAAACTAAGCTAAGTTGAAGTGAGCTGCTGTATATGTATGACAGCGAGCACGTGCGGCCATCTTGTTAGCTCGACACAAACTGTGTTAATTTAGCAAATCGATGGGAGCAGATCAGTCGTGCGTGGATAAATTGGCAAAGATATATGGTTGCACCAAGACTGTTTCACAATTGTATTAAAAAAAATGACTAATAGATGAGTGATTAAAAAAAAACTAGACGTCGTGGGACGTCTAGCAGATGTGAAAACATCGAAATTATTTTGTAGAAATAAAATGATAACTTGACAAAGTGGAGTACTTTCAAGACGAATCAAACGAGTATAAACTCGATAGGGTTGCGTAGTTTCATTACAGAGTTACTGTGGCCACCTTCCACCCTGGATATCATCTAAAGACAAAGTACTCGTCAAGACAAATCATACGAGCCCAAACTCTATCGAGTTATGTCGTTTTATAACGGAGTTCCTATGGCCACTTTCTAGCTCCATCATCAGACCCTGGATACCATCTAGACACAAAGTACTCGGCAAGATGAATCATACGAGCCCAAACTCGATGGGGTTGCGCCGTTTCATTATAGAGTTCCTATGTCCACCTTCCGGCTCCATCATCAGATCAGCTCCATGTCATCATAATATTGCATTGTCACGTGATAGTGTATGCGTGTAAAATTTCAGCTCAATCGGAAACCGGGAAGTGTGTCAAATTTAACTTGCAAGATTTGAACGGGACAAGTAGGTACAATAAAAGTGTCGCCACGCTAACAGCCGATTTTACCCTCCCTCCGCATTAGATGTTTCACATCAAAAATATGGGAAAAATCTCACCAGTTGATACCTTGCTTGTATCGTTATAGAGACAAATAATTGCAGAACAAAGTACTGCCATCTTGTGGTAAAACTAGTCAGTAATAATATTTAACTGAAAACAAAACATTGTTTTTGTCTGCGCGGATAGCGGAGTTGTTTAGACCAACCACCTTTCATGCCAAATGTTGCGGGTTCGATTCGCAGAACAATTTTTTATGTAAGTGTAATGTAACATAGTTCCAGTGGCCCGCCAATACAGGCGGAGAAATGGCACACGGCGGGTTTATTTAGTGAGTGAGGGCCCCACACTATCTTGTTCCTTGCAACGGGGTGTGCTGTTGTTAAGGTGGGAAAAAATGTACGGTTACCTAACCGTCCCACCGTTCCCACCTTAACAAAAAAAAGGGGTGAGTCTCAGTCTCCTCCTGTACCAACATCTTTCTACTTTCGCATTGTATATCTAGGTGAATTAATCTAATAATACCCACTGTGCGTCTGACACAGTGGGTTATGTCCTGAATTGATAATCATTCTTTGCCTTTGCCCGTAGCTCCCGCGCAGACAAAAGCTAGTTTTTAGATTGTATCTCAGGTTACTGATATAGTAATGGGATAACACGTACGCTTTTAAGTCTAATTAAGAGCTACCAAATGAATTTTTTTTATGAAAATCTGTTCAATAGTTTTGCGTGATATGCGAATAAACAAGAATTTGTTTTCGCTTCAGAGACACCCACATAGCCTAATACAGTATTTTTTCTCAAATATATTTAATTACAGACACAGCTCTGTTACAGCTTTATAATGGTATATGATCCATATTCTCACCACAAACTGAATTGGACAAGCGTATCAACAACAGTTGAATACTGTTAATAAAAATTTCGCGAACACAGGTATCATCTATTCCATCCATCCATCAGCCTTTCAACGTCCACTGCTGGACATAGGGCTCCCCAAGAGAACGCCACAACGAGCGGTCCCGTCATGGGCGATAATGCCGTAATCGCCACGCTTGGCAGGCGGGTTGACGATCGCAGTGGATGTAGTTAATACTCGAGGCAGTGCTGCTGCCCACTCCTCCGGTATTCCCTCAGTCGGCTCTTACGACTCCCATGGGTAGAGAGGGGTGGGACAATTCTAAAGCCGGCCATACACGGCCTATCATCTATTATTCAGGGATTTTTTGTACTTCGGTCTATTGCTATACGAAATTTCATGATTATTGGTTAAGTAGGAGATAACTTGAAAGCGTACAATTAAGCGACTTTTATTTATTTAACAGACTTCTCGTCACTTTTCAATAAAGATTATGTTCAGCCCATAATAAGGGATGTTGCTTACTTATAATGTACATATACTATAAATAATACTGATCACAGAGATTATTACTTCTTTGTAACGTGACAGGAAATATATCCGATAGAGGGCGTGAGCGTCATCCATAAACAGGATAATAATATGATATTGAAAATAATAACTACGGATATCAGAGGCGAGAACATAGCGGGAAAGCATATACATGCATTGAGTGCGTGAATCGCGGGTTCAAATCACCTTGGTTTTTGATCTGAAAACATCTAACGCGGAGAGTGTAAAACTGGCTCTGCGCCACGCCAATTTATTTAATTGTTTCTAACGCCATCTATTGACAAGCTAACTAGGAAGTATAAAGTCAATCAATAAACCAATAACAGTTTTAATTCGTCTATGGATAACGAGAGACCGCTTACCAAGAATTATAGAAGACTTTAACAATATTTGAAGAAAGAAAGAAAATCCATGTTATCACTTCTGCGAGACGTCCCGTGACGGCTCATATTTTTTGCTGCGGCTGAAAAAAATGTTTGCGGCGATTAAAAGGGTAATCTGGGGTCCTCATCAACTAAAAATGCTGCTGTGTGTTGTTCGGCCTTTCCTGGCGGATCACTGGAACTGTGTGACATTTCTTCAGGTTCAGAAACTAGTTGTAATGTTAGTAGGATAATTGAAAACCATTTATGATGTGAAACATCTAATGCGGAGGGAGGGTAAAATCGGCTGTTAGCGTGGCGACGCTTTTATTTTACTTGTCGCTTTCAAATCTCGCAAGTTAAATTTGACACACTTCCCGGTTTCCGATTGAGCTGAAATTTTAAACGCATATGTATATAGCATGACAATGAATATAAAACGACATAACCTCATCGAGTTTGGGCTCGTATTATTCATCTTGGCGAGTACTATGTCTCTAGATCATATCCAGGGTCTGATCATGATGATTTATGTCCATTTCCGTTATTTTACAGATGTTGTAAGCACACATTAAATAAGTTATGATCATTTTATTTCTACAAAATAATTTCGATGTTTTCACATATGGTAGAAGACATCCCGTGACTTCTAATTTTTTTATTGGTTTTGGTGGCAGACAAGCCACGTCCCGTCTGATAGTAAGTGATAAGCGTTCATGGACTATATAATATACTAAGAGCACTGTCAAGCCGCTTATCACCATTTAATTTCGTGCATGTGACTTTTCTGGACAGGTTCTATAATATAGTATAGAATATGATCGTGAATAATAATCTACCTTGGGGGTTAGGCAGAATCTCATATCTCTCATGTCGATCGTATCGTGATCACTGTGATTGGTTGAGAGATCACCGTGATTCGCCAACGGATTATTATGACATCATGCGTCGGTTTCTCAGCCAATCACAGTGATCACGATACGGTCGACACGTGAAATATGAGATTCTGCCTAACCCCCCTTGTTTTATTCCAAACATTTTTGGGCGAGTGCCAATACGTACCTTCCTTTTTTTTATTATTCCATGTAGTGGCAGACGAGCCACGGCCCATCTGATGGTAAATGGTAACCGTCGCTCATGGACTCAACTATACCAAGAGTATTGTCATGCCGCTGCTCACCATTTCATTTCACCGATATGAAATAAAAGAATAAACGGCTATCTTATCTACAGCCAAAACGCAACGATGTGCTTCATGGCAGGTCACACGAGAGATGTTGGTACCACCCCCCTGGGGCCTGATACCAAGTGAGTACTCCCACTTGGTACCCAGTCCTACCACCAGTCATGCAATGAATGATAATTGCTTACTTCCTTTAGTCGCCTCGTACGACACCCGTGGGAAAGAATTGGGTGGTGACACTTGTATCCTTAGTCCTTTACCACACGGACAGATCTTATGAATAATACCTCTCCATTTACGTTGGGGTTTAGAAATATTATATACTATAATATATCTTTGCCCGCGGCTCTGTTGCAGCCAAAAACGCTACCTAGTTTTTAAGTTAACTCTCAGGTTCCCAATATAGTACCGAGATAATATGTATACCAGTTTTTAAATCTAATCAAAAGCTATAAAAAGTTGCATTAAAATCCGCTCTGTAGTTTTGCGTAATGCATGACAAACAAACAGACAAAAAATTTTAAAAAATCGTTTTGTTTTTAGACACGCCACGTATATAGCTTAACTCAGTATTTTTTTCTCAAATGTCTTAATTGTACAAATATAGCTCTATTACAGATAATAGTGTAAAAAACGCTGTTGCCGTGGCCCCAACATTTAGCCAGAATGATACGTAGGTATAATTAATTACGAATTCTTCCACCGAACCTCCACAGAAGCCTTACTTATCGTTCACTTATAGTTATGCAGTATTTGTGTGTATACAGTATCTGGATCACGAATGAATAATCTTTATTCATTAGATGCTATTTATCATTGAGTCTCGAGCCGGTAAAGTTCCGTCAAGAAGAATAGCTTTCCACTTATTTGATGAATGGTTTCCTAAATATTCAATGGAAGTTTCTATTTGTTTTATTAACGAGAGCTGCTTATGTAGAAATTGTTATATCTCTTTTAAGTCCAACGTAACATAACTTTATATATTATATTCATGAGGTCTCGGGTTTGATCCCCGGGTCGGGCAATGTTATTGAGCTTTTTCCTAAAAAGAAAAATTCTCAGTAGTGCCCGGTAGACGTCAATAGCCTCGCCCCCTATTACGTGGGACTTAAACATAGCTGGCGAGTCGTGGGTGGGTAATACACCTCTGCTTGCCCCTTCGGGGAATACAGGCGTGATGCTTTGTTTTTTTTTTAACATAACTAGTGGTAGATCAACTAGCGATCCACCTGATGGTTACTAACCGCCGCTATGGACTCAGCAATACTATAGTACCAACCCGTTGCTCATCGTTTTATTTTACGTGCGGCTATGTGGTAATTATTGTCAATGGACCTTGGGAATACCACGGGTACGGCCAAGCATACTGAGAAAAAACGTCTTTATATAATTTGTGTTTCTCATTATTATTTATTTTTAAGACATGCCTATCTTTTATGCCGCCCAACCACTACACGGGCAGGTAACCTGAAAGAGGCTGTAAGCGTACACTGGATGCGAAGGAATCGAACGTTGTTTCGTTAACAAGAGGGTGCGTATGAGCACATCAAGCAGCGGACTGCAATTGGATTATTGATTGGCCAAAGTATTTCTTTAACATTGTTTTGAAAATAAGTGTGTTCGAATAAATATATGTATCGGGTAATGTGTTTACTAATCTATACTATTATAAAACTGTAACAGAGCTGTGTCTGTACATTCAAGATATTTGAGAAAAAATGACTTTAATACGCTTATATAGCCTATGCGGCGTGTCTAAACACAAAACAATTTTTTTTAGAATTTTGTCAGTTTGTTTGTTCGCACATCACACAAAAACTACTAAACGGATTATGATGCAACTTTTTTTATTTGAAAGGCCTTGATTAGACTTAAAAATTGGTATGCATTTTATCCCGCTACTATATTGGGAACCTGAGATATAACCGAAAGACTATAAAATTATTTAAACTAGATTTTTTTGTAGAATTTATTTAAAAGAACTACTAGATGGATTTTGATGCAACTTTTTTATTTGAAAGGCCTTGATTTGACTTAAAAACTGGTAGACATTTTATCCCGCTACTATATCGGGAACCTGAGATATAACCGAAAAACTGGCTTTTGGCTGCGGCGAAGCCGCTGGCAAAGGCTAGTTATGTATAAATATGCGTGTTGTATACGCCGTGTTGAGGTTAAATTTTATTTGTAATAAAGACAAGTCCCATTAGGTCTTTAAAGTTTTAATGAATTTACATGTTTGCCCGACATATTTCTTAACGAAAAAAGGTTATATATAAAAACGCGGCCGTACATGTTGTGTGAAGAAAAATGACAATCTTGAAAGGTGAAGGGAAGTGACGCGCTGACGCGATCCTGTGTTGCCAGCTCCGACAACGCATATTCGTGTTAACAGGCTTCCCCGGGTGGAACATCTTGTTCCAAGGAATTGCAGACTGGCAGGGGACAGATCCGGTTGTAGGCCCGTAGCAGGATATCAGCAGCTGTACGAATATCGAAGACACTTGTGCAGTCATCGGCTCCAGGGTAGAGTCGGATAATTCGTCCAAGTAACCAGCGATTCGGCGGGAGTTTGTCATCCTTTATGACCACCATGTCTCCAATGCGTAGTTGCTTTTCTCCCTTAGTTTTCCATTTTGTGCGTCTTTGAAGCTCCGAGATATATTCTCTGTAATATCTCTGCCAGAAATGATTCGTGAGCACTCTTTTGTAGCGGGCGAGTGTGTCAATATTCTGTGGGTTTCCATCCAAGTGAACAGATGGCAGCGTATTTACAATCCGTCCCAGGAGAAAGTGAGATGGTGTAAGAGGAACCAGATCATTAGGATCTGATGATAAAGGAGTTAATGGCCGTGAGTTTAGAATTCCTTCGATTTGAGTTAGAACTGAATACATTTCTTCGTAAGTTAAATGAGTAAGAGATAAAATTCTCTTCAAATGAAACTTGACTGATTTAATGGAGCCTTCGGCAAGGCTGTTAAAATGTGGACTGTAAGCTGGAGAAAAATTAAAATTAATGAATTGTTCTGAGGCATATGCGCTGATATCATCACACCTTGATTTAAGAAATTTGGAAAATTCGTTAAAGGTACCAACAAAAGCTGTTCCATTGTCCGAAAACAAATTGAGAGGCCTACCTCTGCGGGCTATAAACCGGTTTAATGCTGCAATAAATGCCTGGGTGCTCAGCTCAGTGACCGCGAAGCAAATAAACCCACAGATGTAGGACTTTAGTAGTCTACAACCTCGACCCTTTCTGTCCGCTATCATGATAGGACCACCGTAATCTACCGCTACATTGCTAAAGGGAAATTCACAATGCAGGCGTTCCTTTGGGAGGCTGCTCATTATAGGTTGAATAGACCTGCCCGAGAATCTACAGCCATGTGTGTGTGAGTGAGTGAGTGAGGCATTCATGTGTAACCTTTCTAGCCAAATTCCTGCCCCCTATAGTCCAATATTTATGTCTTATAACAGACAGCAGTAGCTGAGGCCCAGCATGCATCAGAATTATGTGATAATACCGGAATAACAGTAGAGTGATGTGATGTGATAAATGAAGTATTATTGGGTGTTTAGTGTTATAGTCATAATTAGAGTTGCATAAATGCAACTCTTATGATGCCCTCTTTAGCCATAAAGGGGTTTAAGTTAAGTAAAGGAGATTTTTTTTTGTAGCTGATCTTTAGTTTGTAAAAGATTATATTCCTTAGGAAAGTTATGTAACTGAACAATTTTGCACATAGTATAGGTAGCAGATGCCAATTCTGGGACCTTTAAGTAGCCAGTAAATCCCTTGTTTGGGTATCTACAATTATTAATGAAACGTAAAGTATAAGCTATAATGCGTTGTAATTTACTGAAACTGGAACATGATTTAATAATGTTATGCAATTAATTATGCTGTATAGCAATAGAACATTGTAATTTTATCTCAGGTAAATCCGTGATATTAGGACTGTTAGGCCTACCCAAGTAGGCCATTGAGATTCACTGAGACTCAAAAACTGTGGACCGGTCCACCATAATGTATTCATCTTCAATTGATGTGCATTGCAAGCGCAAGAACCAATATCAGCTGGATTAATGTTAGTTGGTACATATCCCCATGATGCAGAGTTCGTACTCTCAGTTATATCATTTATACGATTAAGTACAAATATGTCTTAAGGCTTGATTTAGGAGTGCGAATCCATCCCAGGACCACAGTGGAATCACACCAATAATGCCATGAGTGTATATCCAATATTAATGCGTTTTTAACCTTGTTTGCCAACCGAACTGCTAACAGGGCTCCGCAGAGCTCAAGATGAGGTACTGTCATACCCTTAAGTGGTGCTACCTTACCCTTTGCTGTAAGTACAGTAAGATTTTAAGGATGCATCTGAAAATGTGTGAATTTCTAAGCGAATACATGCATCACACACAGCACGTCTAGGCAATGTTATATCATTTAATAATGGCATAGATCCTACAAACAAAAGCCAAGCCTCTTCAATATCAGCAGGTAAGCTTTCATCCCATGATAATTTAGAAGCCCAAAGTTTCTGTAATATAAGCTTAGCTTGAAGCATGCATGGACTCAAAAGTCCCAAAGGGTCAAAGACTTGACCTATGATTGATAAAACTGATCTTTTATTTATCATTTTACTGGCTGATTGGATATTTATTGAAAAGAATAATGTATCTGACTTGCAAGACCATCTTAAACCTAGTTTTAGCATTTTTATCATTAACTAATTTTGAAAAGTTATCTTCACTATCACTTGGTATTTGATTTAAAATATTTAAATTATTAGACCGCCATTTTCTTATGTGGAACTGGCCTATTTTAAATTGTTTGATAACACCTTGACAGATTGTTAAAAGTTCAGCCTCACTATGCCCACTGATATAATCATCCATGTAAAAATCATGCAAAATACTCTCACTAACTAATGGTTCTGATTTACAACATTCATATCCTAGCTGTGATAGGCAACGAGTTGCTAAATAAGGAGCACTTGCCAATCCATAAGTAATAGTATTTCATTTATATAATTGAATTTGTTGAGAAGGATCAAATCTCCACAATATTTGTTGTAAACACCGTTGTTCCTCAGATATAAGAATGCACCTGTACATTTTCTCACAATCCGATGTAACTACATATTTATGTTGTCTGAATCTTATTAATATACTAAACAAGTCGTCCTGTACCACAGGAGCTACATGCTGTATAGAATTTAAGGAATGCCCTGATGATGTCATGGCTGAACCATCAAAGACCGTTCTAAGTTTTGTTGTGAGATTCGATTCCTTCAATATACCATGATGTGGCAAGATATATGTGTATTTATCACTATGTTGTGTGTCATTAAGAGACATGTGGCCTAAATCTAGGTATTCTTGCATAAATTCACAATACTTTTGTTTGTAAAGATGTTCCCGCTTAAATCTTCTTTCTAAAGAGTAAAATCTAGTTAATGCTTGTTGATATGAATCACCTTAGACACTTGGTGATTCTTTGAACGGTATTTTAACAACAAATCGCCCATCAGGTTGTCGACCTGTTGTTTTCATGAAATACTGTTCACACTCATGCTCTTTTTTGGTTGTAGTTCGGCAAGAAGAGACAGATTCAAGTTCAAAAAACTTATCAAGTTGATTCTGTATGTGTATATCATTTACAAAGTGACAATGGTATGTATTTCTATTGTGATTATATTTGGTTATTTGTTGTATAGGTACAACCCCAGACACTAACCAACCAAACCTTGTTTTATTTAAGGTAGGTTTATTTTTCCCCAAATTAATGCGTTGATAATCTAACACACTCCAGAATATGTCTGCATTTAATAACATATCTATTTCAGAAGGAGTGTGAAAACCAGGATCTGCTAGTTGAATGTCAGACGGAATATTTAAAGTTGATGTATCAATCCTCACTGTAGGTAATATTTGTGATATTTGTGGCACAACAAGGCAATCTATTTGTTGATTATAAGGTTCAACAAGAGAGAAAAGCTGGACTACTGTCCTTTTATTAATGTATACTGAGTTACAACCCAACCCTTCAACTATAGTTGATGTGGAATGAAATGATAACTTTAATTTGTTATGTAATCTTTCTTTAATGAGATTTGTTGTACTACCATTATCTATAAAAGTGCACACTGTGTGTTTTATACCATGACAATTAACAACACCAATAAGAGCAGTAGACAAAAGCACACAAGTATTTTTTGTAATAGAAGAAAGCACAATATCACCACTTAACGCTTCACTCGATTAAGCAGTATGCTTAGTTAACTGGTTTGAAGATAAAGCTCCACTCCCAGATTGCTTGGTGTTCATAGGCTACTGTAAACCAACCAGTGATTTGTCTTGATGCAATAAAGTATTATGCCGCTTACCACATATCTTACAAGACCCTAGAATATTGCATTGTTGTGCATTATGTCCTTTCCTAAGACAGTTCACACAAAGATTTAATTGTTTTATTTTTTGCATTTTGGCTTGTTGAACTAATGAATTAACTAATGATTTGAAATTTAAACATTTATAAATAGGGTGATCCTCTTTGCAGTAAGGGCATGAAAAGGATTAAAATTGTGATGATGTATTTACAACAAAAGTTTTTTGTTTATTAAGTAATAGTTCACTGTGTCTGCGTCTCACACTGGTGTGATCCATTGTCTCTAAAAGTTCTGTACGCCCCTTAATGAAACTAATGAATGTATCTAATGTAGGGAGCTCCTTAGAGAGATTAATGTATTCCTTCCACTTTCTACTAGTGGTAGGATCTAGTTTACTAGTTAATAAATATATAACTAATATATCCCAGTTGTCAGTGTTTATGTTTAATGAATTTAAGGCTCTCAGATTCTTATTTGTGGTGTCTACAATCGATCTTAAGGCTACAGAAGATTCTCTCTGTATGTGGTCAATGTTAAATATAGCTTGAACATGTTCACTAACTAGAAGTCGCTCATTGTAATACCTTTCGCATAGTAACTTTCATGCAACATCATAGTTGGTGGCAGAGAAATCTAATTGACTTATTACTTGTTTAGCACTATCCTTTAATGCAGATCTTAGGTAGTGGAATTTATTATTTTTTGGAATACTGGGATTTGAATGTATTAATGACTGAAAAGTGTGATAAAATTCTAGAAAATCTTGATAGCGGCCGGAAAAGGTAGCAAGAGGAATAATAGGAAACTTTAAGCTTGGCCCACCTGCAGCATGCATTAGATCTGTCACAGATTGCTGATCCCCCTCTGACTCCGCAGAGGAATTCCTGCTCAATAAGTTCCGGGCGGTGGCAATGGTTGCAAAGTACAGGCTTTTAAACTCCTCTCTTTCTGCATACTCAACTGCCTGGTCGGTATCTATAAATTCAGTTTCACTTTCAATACTCAACTGTACACAGTCATATTCACTGTACATTTCTCCAATTTTAGACAGTCGAACATTGACCTCTGTGGTTTGAATATTATCTAATGGAGAACATGCCATACTTTTATCTAAGAATTTTTTAAACTGTATTAACCTAGACTTATACGAGGCACGTTTTTTCTTTAAATCTTTATAATTTGACATATTGATAAAGTTATCCAAATATGAATGTGAAAAGTGCTGAGATTTTATACGAAAGTGAATGATATCAATGCAAAGAATCAGTAAGCCTGTATAAAGTATAATGTAAAGTCAGGCATACCCCCTATATGGATAATAAACGTGTGAAGTTTAATTAAAGTATTGACTTGTAAAGAAATTAATGAGATATAATGCTGGGATAATGTGAATATTGATTGACTGGGACTTGTTAACTCACGCACGCCACTGACACCGGAGTATTTTACCACAATCCTGATGTATTGTCGTCTCGATACTATTTTTACCCGTGCTGACGCTGGAGCTCTTGATAATGGACGAAGATCTGCGCCGATGCGTAGTCCTCTTAATGATTGTTGTTGATTAATGTTTCAAATTAACCTCAAACTCAAGTCGCAATGAAAAATGGCGTCGCCATGTTCGCTCTTCGTAATGTGGCGTGATGGACCAAAGGGTTGTATACGCCGTGTTGAGGTTAAATTTTATTTGTAATAAAGACAAGTCCCATTAGGTCTTTAAAGTTTTAATGAATTTACATGTTTGCCCGACATATTTCTTAACGAAAAAAGGATTTATATAAAAACGCGGCCGTACATGTTGTGTGAAGAAAAATGACAATCTTGAAAGGAAAAGGGAAGTGACGCGCTGACGCGATCCTGTGTTGCCAGCTCCGACAACGCATATTCGCGTTAACACGTGTTAATCGGAAACATTTGTATTGGTAAAAAGGCCTTTGTAAATAATTTTACGTTATTTTTTCTAGATAAACATGCTATAAAACAATAATAAAATAATTTGAAATCAGCCCGTAATTTTAGAGATAAAAGCTTTCAAACAACAAACAACTCTTCACTAGAATAAATTGTTTGTGGAAGTGGTAAAAGCGATTTATACTCTCTCGCTCACAGTGAGCAGGTTTCAAACTTGCATCCTTAACAGTCCAGGGAATGTTTTAGACCGCTTAAAGATTTCTAAAAGCGTACCCATAACTTCCATTCTTCACATCACAACTTGTTTTTTGGCATTTGCCGGAAGTGTTTACATACCTTTAGTTCCGATACAGTAATAGATTTTTGGGATAAATTAGTAGAAGCATAACCTGTTTCCTTTTGTTCAGACGGGAAAAAATGTACTTAGCCGCACACGCCCCCGTTCGGGGAACGAACAGGGTAGTGTTTTGGGGCCCTCACCCACTAATTAAACCCGCCGTGTGCCATCTCTCCGCTTGTACTGGCGGACCACTAGAATGTGACATAAGTTCAGTGGGTACAGTACCCTGGGAGTGGGGAAGACAAAAGTTCGAATCCTGCTCGCAATTACTCTAATTTAGTAGCTGAGCATGCAAAATAATTATATTACTATAACATAATATGTGTGTCATCTGGCTATAGTCCATCACGCTGGCCAGGTCAAAGTTTACATCTTTACTATAATAAAGCTGTAACAGAGCTATGTCTGTGACTTGGCCAGTGTGGTGAACTATGGCTTAAATTCCTTTTAGTCTAAAGGGAAACCACAGAGAGATAGTAAGACATTAAAAGGCTGTGAAAAATAATACTTTTTTCCTAGCCTAGAACAATAACGATCATTTGTGAGCGAACACTCTGCTCTGCCATCCGTGTCTTTCAATAAACCTTAACTTGATACCGCCTACAGGGTGTGTTATAAACGATTCAGGCCTGAATTTAAGTTTAGTTGGAGTTCCTTCAGCAAGGTCTAGACGGTATTTCTTCAAGATGGTGACGAAGCCGGCCATCATCTGCATTTTTGCGAAACGGATTCCTGTATCAGATAAATATCAGTCAATAACTTAAATGATGATTTTTAGGTACAGTCCAAGTAAACACAGTGGTATCAGGTTCGATCGCAGTCTAGGGTGACCTTGCAACCACTGAAGTAATTTCTTCCAGTTCGAGTAGTCCACCAGGAGAGACTGTTGGCTTATTTAGTGCGCGAGGGCTCTACACTACCCGGTTCGTTGCCCCGAATGACAGGGTGTACTGTTAGGTATATTTATTAAGGACTTCGCAACGCATATAACAATATTTTTTTTATTTTTTTTTAAATTATGTGAAGAAAATTTTAGCAGCTCCGTGAACGAAAACACCATGAGGATTTTTTTTTACATATGGTGGCGGTCGAGCCATGTCCCACCTGATAGTAAAAGGTAACCATCGCTCACTATACCGGGAGTATTGTCAAGCCGCTGCTCACTATGTCATTTCACAGAATTGAAATGAAAGAATAAACGGCTATCTCCTGCTATAACCAAAACACATCGATGTGCTTCAAGGCCGGTCACACGGGAGATGGTGGTACCAACCCGTTTGGGCCCGGCAGCAATTGAGACTCCCAATTGGTACCTAGCTCTGCCACCAGTAATGCAATGGGTGATAATTGTTTACTTCCCTTAGTCGGCTCGTACGACACTCGTGGGAAAGAATGGGGTAGTGACACTTGTATTCTTAGTCCGTCACCACACAGATCAATAAATTTGAAAGGCCAAGACTTTCTCGACATCCTGTGAAGTCTACCAACCTGCACTGTGTCAGCATGGTGAACCACAGCCTTAATCCCTTTCACTCTGAGAGGACACCCGTATATATATACCCACAGCAGCACAAGCGGCACGGTTAACGGTTAAAAAATATGACAGGTGAAATTTTTCGCATAATTCATTTGTCCTTATATATATTAAACCAGTCTGGACAGAAGCTAGTATTGAAAACTAATGAATATATGTTGACATAACATAGCGATATATGTAAGGAAAATATATTGCTTTTTAGGAAATAAACAAATTTAATATATTCTGCCGTGGGACATGTTATATGACGTGAGGCGATAACATACTCGTATATTTGCATGTACATTATTACGATTACAAAGAGTTTTAATTTCCAAACCTCTTTTCCTTGTTAATATTATAGATGTGAAAGTGAGTTTCTTTGGTATACTCTCACGCTGTAACTAATGAACAATCATGATGACATTTACATACATTATGGTCAAGAATCCAGAAACATATTTAGACTCATTTTTATCCTGGAAAATTAATGGTTCTTATGAGGTACTTATTTTGTTTATAAGATTTTACAAATATATAGTTTACTAGACACAAAGTACACCTAGACTCAGATCAACAATTTGCGAAACACAAAATGTTGTCTTGTATAGGAATCGAACCTATAACATTTGCATGGGACGACGTCGTCACCATCTGTGCCGTCAAAATATTTGTAGTATCTAAACCGTTTCGCCATTTTGCACGCCTCTTAAGCGAAGCATTGGGGTGGGTACTATTCCCGTTTTACACAGAACAACTGATTTTTCAAACTAAAAATGTCTCTATTTATCATATATTGCACTTGTAAAACAATATATACACACATATATCAAGAAAAAACACAATTTTTGACACTCATGATATTTTTTATGCCATTTTTGTTATTTAAACTAGTTAAAAAACTGTTTAAAAAATGTCTGTCTTAGACATCCGTTTGTTGTAAGTAATGTATGTTAACACGATAACAACCGAAATGCTTTACTAATCGAGTCTTTTTTTTTTCTTTTAAACTTTAGTATTACTAGGAATAGAGCCCTATTACTTTTCACTGTCTGATTCGATGTGGTTTAATTGTTATTAAATAAACAAAAAAATACTGAATATTTACGCTCGACGCGACACTAAAACCAGCGCCTTTCATCAGAACTATTTCTATAGACCAATATAGAAGTACTTTTTAAATTTAGCGCTAGATGGCGTATAAGAGATGAAAACCACATTAGTACTTTTTGAAATTAATGCTATCTATGTGATTTATTGAAAACTACTTAGTAAGACCAATACATTATTAGTTACTTATCAAATAATCAATTTTATTGTGAAAAATGAAGATTATGAGGCGTACACTTTTGGATTTTCCAAAGTATTTATAATTAGTATGTGAATTATGAAGAGAGCAATGTATTTACCTATACAAGTTCTTGGTCCTTCACCAAACGGCATATACGTATATGGTATAATTTTCCTCTTAGCTTCACCAAGGAATCTTTCTGGGCTGAATTTCTCTGGATCTGGATAATATTTTGTATTGTGATGTAGATAATATATCGGCAAGTGCACTCTCAAACCTTTTTCAATACGAACACCATTGGGCAAAGTGTAATCCTCCATTAGTTCCCGTGAAATCATTCCAAGTACTGGATATAAGCGCAGTGTTTCATCAATTACTGCTTCAAGGTATGGCATTTCAGTAATGCATTCGTAACCTAGTTTATTTTCATGAAGACTCAAGTAAGCATCTATTTCTTTTAACACTTTATTTTGAATGTCTTGATGTTTAGCCAGTTCATAAAGAGTGTAGCTCAATGTTGTAGAAGATGTTTCAAAACCTGCAGTAAAGAATATGAAACATTGAGCTACCAAAAGATCATTATCAGCTGTTAAAGCCACTCTGTGTACCTCACCAGTTTTGACACTTCTCATGCTGTCACCAAGTATTTGGTTGTTCAATTTCCAATTTAACAAAAGATCGACGAAATCATTTCTTCCAGACGATTTGTAGTTCCTGCCACTCATCACTGTTGTGATCATCTTATTGAAGAATATTATTTGAGGTCCTAAAGCTGTTAACCCCAATCCATAGAATATGTTTGGCCACACGGAACGCAATAACCTTTTGTAGAAAATATTTTTTGGAAAACTTACTGTTGATGAGGCTATTTTTGCAAATGGATTTGATTCAGAGTCTTCAGTCATAGTGTTGGCATCTATACCAAACGCACATGCTGCGATGCATTCTATGGTAAATTGTGCTGTTAAATCCCTTACTTCGAGTTCTTTGTGCATATACGTTTCTTTGTCAAGCATAGTTTCAAAAACATAGCTACATTTCTGGATAAGATGAAACATGTTCTTCATTTTAGCTGAAGAGAAAAGCGGAGTTAAATTTTGGCGTAACACTTTCCAATTATCTCCACAAGTAGCAAAGAGGTTTAAGGAGGCCGGTTCTTTATGAATGTGCTCCGATATATCCCTCGAGTTGAAGTAATAGAAGTCTTTAGTAACTATCAGCTTGATGATATCAGGGTCGATGGGTATGAGAACCGGTTCTGTGGCGTAATAAGCTCCTACAAACTTCTCATTGGGAAATTGCATGCAAATGTCTTGAATTACTTCCGGCATTGATTGTTTTAGAAAAATAAAATTTCCATAATTACCTAGTAGTAACTTTGGTTTCAGATACGGTACTTTCTTATTTTTAAAGTAGTTGTATTTTCTTGTCAATGTAATGTAGAGTAATATTAATATTATTGCAAATAAATAGAAGAACATTGTGTTATAGCACTGCACGTTGTCGCTCGAGTACAATTACACCAGTTGTGGTTCACGTCAATTAAATGCAATTTATAGTCGTATTTGATAAAGATATCTATGTTCCTTTTGCTCGTTATCATTGGATGGCTAAGCTTGTTGACTTAGTAGTATTATGCAATTTCAAAGAACTAGGTATTTAGTTTCAATGTTGGATACGTCATAGTGTACTCTCGCCATTATAAAATTAATTTATTAAATAAGTATATTTTTTTTTTTTGATTTTAGATGTTTCACCATCTAAAATCGGCTGTAAGCGTGGCGACGCTTTTTTACTTGTTCCGTTCAAATGTTGCAAGTTAACCTCACTTCCCGATTTCCTATTAAGCTGAAATTTTACAAGCATAATATGTATATTGCGTAATAATGCAATATTTTGATGAGATGGAGCTGATCTGATGATGGAGCTGGAAGGTATAGGAATTTCATAATGAAACGGCGCAACACTATCGAGTTTGGACTCGTTTGATTCGTCTTGACGAGTACTTTGTCTTTAGATAGTATCCAGGATCTGATGATGGAGCTAGACGGTGGCCATAGGAACTCCAGTACAAAACGACATAACCCCATCGAATTTGGGCTCGTATGATTCGTCTTGACGAGTACTTTGTCTCTAGATGGTATCCAGGGTCTGATGATGAAGCTGGAAGGTGGCCGCATTAACTCCATAATGAAACGACGCAACCCCATTAAGTTTGGAGTCGTTTGATTCGTCTTGATGAGTAGTTTGTCATTTGATGGTATCCAGGATCTGATGATGGAGTTGGTTGGCCACAGTAACTCTGTAATAAAACGACGCAACCCCATCTAGTTTGGAATCGTTTGATTCGTCTTTATGAGTACTTTAACTTTAGATGGTATCCAGAGTCTGATGATGAAGCTAGAAGGTGGCCATAGGAACGCCGTCATAAAATGACATAACTCCATCGAGTTTGGGCTCGTATGTGATTCGTCTTGACAAGTACTTTGTCTCTAGATAGTATCCAGGGCCTGATGATAGAGCTGGAAGGTGGCCACAGTAACTCTGTAATGAAACGACTCAACCTTATCGAGTTTGGAATTGTTTGTTTCGTCTTGACGAGTACTTTGGTCCTAGATGATTTCCAGGGCCTGATGACGATGATTTATATCCATTTCCGCTATTTTACACAGGTCATAATTTTATGCAAGCACACATTGAAAAAGTTATGATCATTTTATTTCTACTCATTATTCCTATAAAATAATTTCGATGTTTCACATCTGGTAGACGTGCCGTGACGTCTATTATTTTTTATTAAACTAATGATAATATTTAATAATTATACGCAGTGATAGCCTAGTAGTAAAACCAAGCCCTGCAAAGACTGGTATAGAGTATATAATATATATACCTATACTAGTGGACCCAACAGACGTCCTGTCCAAACATTGGCGTTTCGCTCGGATTCGTTAGACAGGTATATCTTTTTTAACCCACTTCAAAAAAAGAAGTTTTTTTTTTATGTATGTTCACCGATTACTCAAAGACGCCTGGACCGATTTGCAAAATTATTTTTTTGTTTGATGATTCTGATGATGGTATCCTTGAAAAATTGGTGGAATTCTTAAAATTTTATAGGCAGTTTTAACGTTTTTCGTTGTCTGTTTTTTTTTTCACTTAGGGAGGCCTCCCCATCTTGTAGGTACGACCTACTCTCAGCTATTTTATAAAAAATCACTAAAAAGCACAAAATAAAACATATTTAAAAAAAAATGAAAACCGCCTTCAAATGCCACGGTGCCAAAAAAAAAAGTCCAAAAGTATCAAAAACAATTCATAATAATGTCCAAATGTGAATCTAAAACATCCCGGTACTTACTCAAACATTCACAAATATATAAGAAAAAATCCTGAAATCCTATTGTGGCGCCACCTACCGGGTCCAAATGTGAATCTAAACCATTCAGGGCGCCGCCCAAACGAATACAAAAAAATATTCAAATTGGTCCAGCCGTTTAGGAGGAGTTCAGTGACATACACACGTACAGTAGAATTATATATTTAAAGATATCGGCGGGCCTCGTGGTGTAGTCGGTAGTGTAATCGACTTCCGTGCACGAGATCGTGGGTTCGATTTTCATTCAGGACAATTATTTGTGTGATGAACACAGATATTAATTTGTACTGCATCTGAGTGTTTTCTATCAATTATATATATGTATTTACAAAAAAAAAATAGTAATATATGTATTATATCCGTAATCTGGTACAAATAGCACAAACGTTAAGCTCACTTTGGAACCAGAGGACGTTGTGTGAAATGTCGTGAATATTTATATTTATCTTCATCTGGAGTTCCAGAGTGACTGTAAATGAAGGTTTACGACCGGTGTGTATCGGCAATTGTGACTTAAAAACAAAGATTTGGTGCCTAAATGTTGACGTCTAAACAGAAAATCACTTGTAACATGTTTGAAATTTCCTAAAAGAGAAAATCTAAAATACTGGGATCCGTAGAAGAACGATAGTAACCAATATAACTCGAAAAGTTGGCACGCTGCAGTGGCAATGGGCAGACCATACGCTCGATGAATCTGCAACTGTTGGCTTCTTGTATGGCAACTACCCAACAGACGATGCAGTGATAGACGATATCTCCTTAGCTGGACTGATGATGAGGTCAGCTGCACAGGGATGTTGGAGCAGGTGTTACAGCATCATTGTTATGATGCTCACTTAGAGAATTCTATGTCTCTTAATTAGATTATTGCCAAAGTTATGGTAATAATATCTCATTATGAATACAAATACAACATTGCTGACAGCAACTGTAGCCCCGTGTATGATGCGTGGTATCGCCTGCATGTTGTATTAGTATGTACCTTATTATAACCTTTACTATAATAACGTACTTACTTATCATCACGCCATTTCCCTTACGGGGTAAGCAGAGAGAATACTATAATAACTTTATCAAGATAAACTCAATAATAACAGTAATAATGCCATTCAGACTAATTTTGGCCACAGTGTGTCGACGGATTCTAGTGAACTACGCAGAAAATAATCTACTGCATAGGTGTGTGCGCTAACACAAGTCACTATTTGTTCCTCTGCTCTCGTAGTCCGATGGGATGGCACAGATTTTTTTAATAATATCTGACTTTTGTGCATGCAGGACTAACGACTTTACAATCTTTTCGAGTCATAGCCGTGAAACTCCACCAACTTCCCACCAGCTATTGAGGATGCTTGATGGAAAAGTTCAATAACTTGTTGGTGACTCGAACCACAGTCACATTCCTCGCTAGACCACCTATGCAATCACAATTATCATTTTTTAAATACCCCGTCGTTTTTATCTTTTCTTAAATTACAAAGTACAATTTGGTCCAAGTATTTTTACGGTGGAAAAGCTTCGCCCTAAGTATTTATTATAAGTGACAGAAATTATTCAAATTCTTTGAATGATGCTCAAAACATGCCAAGAGGGGCGGGAGTTAAATAAGAGGGAATAATTGATTCACATAATTGATGGGACGTTTTACAGGAGTCTCTGTTTGGATTTTTGGAAAATAAGTCTCTTTAAATATCTGTATGAGTCGTCGTTTTACACGAAATATTATTTTCGTTACGTAATTATGCCTGTTTTATTTTATTTGTTATCAACTAACCAACATTATCTATACTATATTATGCAGTTGTAATAGAGCTAAATCTATACTATTATAAAGCTGTAACATAGCTATGTCTGTACATTTAAGATATTTGAGAAAAAATTACTGTGATATATAGGCGTGTCTAAATACAAAACGATTTTTTTTAGATTTTTTGTCTGTTGTCTGTTTATGTGTTTGTTTGTTCGCGTATCAAGCAAAAACTACTGAACTGATTTTGATGCAACTTTTTTTATTTGATAGATTTCGATTAGACTTAAAAACTGGTATACATTTTATCCCGCTACTATATCGGAAACCTGAGATATAACCTAAAAGCAAAGGCTAGTTTGAAATAAAATCTTGACTGGGAGTGTGTGTAATCTACTGCACTTATCGATACAAAACTTTGAGTTAATTTGTTTATAAATGGATCATATGAATAAGCATGAAACGTTTTTATTAGCCAACCAAATAAGATCCGTTCCATACCAAATTATCGTATTGTAATCTGAGCTGGATTGAATGGATGAATTACTAATGATTAATATGTAGCGGTAACGTGTAGAAATAAGTTAATTCAACTTAACTCGAATGTAATAATAACCTAATAGAACAATTTTATATTGACACTAGCTTTTGCCGGCGAGGACGTCACATCAAAAGTCTATCGAGAGATGACAAACGTATAAATACTAAAAAATAGCTTGCGGAAACTTCATGCAGTAACTTTCATTCATTGAGGCATGATTGTTGGACATACATCCATTTATCTTAAAAAAAATCCAATTTATAATATTAGCAGGACATAAATATGTGGTGTTGGTCGAACTTTGATTTGACCAACAGTGGCCAGTGAGACTGGTTTTCATGGCCACAAACAACATACATTAGTATTCGCGGCGATACAGGAGCATTCCCATAATCCGACAAGACAGTGAACTGACATGTTCACCCATTACGTGTTCTTTGAAGTATTAAACCGCCAACTTTCCTGACAGCTGTCATTGAAAACAAATATAGCGCTTTTTTATCTGACCCCAAAATTCATTACTATTTACAAAGCAGAATCTATTTGGTAGACCAAAGATTGATTATGTAGAGGTATTTAATTCAAATCCTAGTCTAAGATTGAGAGTTTAAACCACTACATATAACCAGGTTGATACCTGGTGAATGTTTTAACTTCTCGTGGAACCTGAATGCGTGATCGTAATTATCATTTTAAGCAATAATAAATCATCGTAGTGTATTTCGGTTGAACGAGTAGATAGCTAATCTTATCTGTGCTTCTTTTGATCATTTTTCGTGGGCTGCGGCTTGGCTGATTTTCTGGTGTTTTTGAGTCCATCAGAGATGGTTATCGTTTACTTAAGGTGAGTTGTTCATCAGTTTCTAAAATCGATAGTCCCCAGCTGGAACTATCAAGGTTGTATTGAAAGAGAAGGCAGAAGAGTCACAAAGAAACCACTCGAATGTTTCATTCTTTTGATGACTGACTATGGACCTGGCTTTCAGTTCTCCATAACTCACAAGAAGTTTGCTAAATAAAATACTTATTTATCTATTTTACGGTGTTTTAGCTTGAAATCCCGAAACAGGAAGGAAAGGAGCGTTTGAAGCGATTTATCTTCAAGCAGACGCCGTTAGGGGTCGGTTGAAATGTCTCGAGACCGATGATGAAGATATAAAAATGCACTAGAAGTGACTTTAAAATTTATATTGTACCGAAAAAAATATTATTGTATCAGTTAGTCAGTATATAAATAAGTTACTCTATGGTATCAGTTGTTCATAATTTTAAGACACATTTGCATGCATTTGGTAAGTATGCAATTGGTATCACCATAATCCTAGCGTTATTGAGACATACTACTGGATTTAACTGCTTATTACTATTTCTATTAGATCCCACAGAATGGCTGCATAACTGATCTCCACGATCCAATTATATCTTTATGACATGAAAAACTTACAACTTATACATTAGACTTAACACAAGTTTAGTTATTTGAGAGTCAATTACAAGTTTTCGCTAATAGAAATAGAGCCATTTCTATAATAGATTCTCTATTTCTATTAAAGAAAGGGCTCGTGATGTTCTGGAGGAAGTCAACATGCTGTAAATCAGATGTTTATTTTAATCGATTCAGATCAACAACCGATACGATGCTAAGAATGAAATATCGCAAGTCTCTGGCCAACACCCGATAACGCACGTCAATCATTGTAGAGAGTTTGCTGAATGTACCTATAATATATGATGGCATCAAATAATTTATTACTGTTAAATAACTGACCAAAATGTTAGGAGGCGATGGCATTCCGTGTCGGGAACGTGCACTCTGAGTGTTGATACGTCGGGTCTCATCGAATATTCAAAATGTTCTACTGTCTTTTAGGATGTTATGGAAAACTAGTTTTTGGTAATTTTTTTTATTTAGGCTAAATTTATATAGAGCCATCTAGAGTCGCATCTCCGATCCGGTTTTATAGCCTACAGGTACCCCTTATCGGGGTGAAAATATGATAGGTTATCTTGGATATTATTTATCAACATCCAAATTCCGTACACATCTGTTTAGCTGTTAGTTCATTTGCAAAAAATGGGTATCCTACGGGAATTCTTTTACAGGATTAAAAGTATCGTTAAGTCGAGGTCAGATATGCAATTGGTCTGTATAAATACTAATGAATCAGCTGAAACCGAACAGATCGGAAGCCTAACGCTACAAGTTTGGAATAAAACTGGGGAGATAATTAGGTTGACTACGCTCATACGAGTTGCGAAACTACGAACAATGCCTCTTCCATATTTGCGTAGTACAGTCGCACATTTGTATCGGGGCGGCGAACAAGGAGAATACTTTGTAAGCCTCCCAAGATTAATGTACAGTGAAGAATAGAAACGTTTTTTTTTGAAGTGGGTATGCCTTTACTTTGTACCCCTTTAGTTCGATGAGTTCACTGAATTTATCTTGTGCGGTGGTGTGTGTGGGCTTTTGTTAATATGTGTCTAATATTTGTGTACGTTCTCAAACAAATGCGAACATTTTTTTTTTTTTTTTAATAATATGCCTTTATTAGACTAGCTCTGAAGAAATGTCAAACAGGCCTGAGTCTGTATTTAATCACTGGGTTAAAAATGCAGGTGCAGAGACACGGTTGGTTATTTTTGTGGGTGATACACAATTACTGTCCTTGGTATCCCAAATGATAGAGTGTGCTGATAGGAAGATTTTTTTGCGCTTCTTAAGAAAGCGTGGTCAACAAGAGTCTCTAACTTATAACAAACTGTTACCATGACCTATAGACGATAGCAGTTCTTAGACCTACAAAAACAGATAGACGGTGGAGAAGTAATAGAGAGAATAGAAGATGTAATGCTTTGGCCTACTCACTCATGGGCAAAAACGCAACAGTGGAGAAAGATAGTAATCCCATCTCTCATACCTTGTCTCTTAAACCTTTCGTTGGATTTGGTTGAAGTTTTTACCAGCAGTATGAGTTAATATTGTTTAGGTCTCTTTTTTACGTTTTTACGTATAATACAACAATTGCTCGGGATTCGGATAAAATTTTGCACATGCAGCTGGAGACGCAAAACACCCTCCCTATCCTCTCCTTATTGTCCTCCCCATCCTCTTCTTAGTATTCTTTCTATCCTCACCCTGTTATCCTTCCTTTCCACCTTCTATCCTTTCTTGTAGATAGCAACGCGCGAGTGATGTGTCTGGTGTTACTATGTCTATAGGCTACGATAACCGCTTACCATCAGGTAGGTCGCATTCTTGTTTATTACCCAAAATAGTAGTATAAAATAAATTAATATCCCGGAAAATAACATAGTTTGCTGAATGTTTTAAAAATTTTTGATGAGCCACAGTCCTTGTAGTCCACTTGATGGTAAGTGGTAATTGACACTTACTCAAGAATACTAAGAATACTACCAAGGAAACACGGAAGCTAGTGGTGCCGACTATCTTCGGTTCAATAACAAGCGAGTACTTTATTTGGCACTCAACTAGTAATACCATGGGAGAGAAATGTTTAAATTGTTTATTTTTGTTTTGTTCTAAGGCAAGTCAATACGACACCCGCAATAACAATGGGATGATGACACTTTTATTACTGGTGAATTTTATCACTTGATAGCGATGCCGTATCCCATACCCTTTATTCTGTACCAGCGGTATCCCAGGCTTTTTATTCCATTAGACTTTTTAATCACACACACTTATTTTCCAAACCAATTTTATATTCCAAACGGATGAATACAAATGATATTTTTTCTCGAAACTATTATTACCTTAGATTTTCTTGAAATGCAATTCATATCAACTTTATCAGATTGTTCGATTTGTGTTCGCCGTAAATGTTCAAGTAGGCTGCTCGTTAAACCAAATATTGTCGGAAAGGAGACAAACGGCGGTGCGCCGCAGACAAATAACTCTGAGCGCTATATCCAATGATAGTCCGCCATTGGAGTTAGGTACTATGTTGATAGTCGAGCGGCAAACGATAGGAAAATATTTTAATTATTAAGGTAATGGATTTTGAAAGAGTATCGTTTTAAATTATTATTAAAACAAGATTGTGGAATGTATATTCTGTCTAGTGTTCATGTAAAAAGCAAAATATGACACAGTAGTATGGTTATTTTTTAATTATAAATTTGCAACCTTCCATAGAATTAAATTTCTATTCAGACTTTGAGAAAATACAGAAAATACAACTAATACTTGTGGTATCTGTCAGGATCTGTTCCTGACTATTGTAGAGGTAAAACAATTCTTAACGCAATCAGGTAAGCAATGGGTCGACTAATGAACGTTCAAATATAAGTTGAGTATAAAGTCACTATCCAAGTATGTCTTTTTGCTTCCTGCTTCTAAACCATGCAACGAATTTCGATATAGTTTTCACTGGTCGTATAGATAATTTTACAAGAAAGGTTTATTTAGAAAACTAGTGAATCTATATTTACATATAAATGCTAACTACTTTGGATGGTTAAGAAATTACATGTTTCAATTAATTCAATTTGCAACATACGCTAGCTAAACCTTGAGAAACTATTTTCAAATATTAAAGAGATATTTTCATTAGTTAAAGGGGATCCACGGGCAAAGCTAACCGCAGATGGCGCTATCGGCGAGATGGCCACTGTCAAATTGTGGTTGCTTTGTTTGCCTGAGATTTGTTTGCCATTTTTGTGTTTAATCCAGTTGGCACAAATTGTTTCATTTTTTCCATTGTTGAAAAAAGATCCCCCAAAGATCCAACATTCCAGATGTTGGATCTTTGGGGAATACATGTACATTGGGATTATTACATTTTGGTATAGCACAAATAGGTAAGTGACGAGAAAATTAAAATTTACCAAATTACAGGTTACAAATTGTATGTAAATTATAATGTCTATAATACGCCATCTGCCACCAAATGAAGGCAGTCAACGTCCCTATTGCATCCGTACGAAGCGAGGGCGGGTCGCTAGTAATATATATAAACTATCATCGTTACAGAACCGCTACAATAACGTTTCCAAATCGTTTCAATACCATTCCTCACTGAACTCACAATATATTTTTTTCTAAACGGCCACACAAAAGCCCAGGGCACAGTGTCCAACATCAGTTAAGGGATTCGTATGGACACGTACAAATGTGTTGCCTTAAAAGATTCCGGGGAGATGCAGTGAGCACTTACGAATGGCGGGATTACTGAATGCGGTGTTTTATTTATCGTTGGTATATGTTATTCTTAAATATACCGTACTAGATTCTGCGCCTGACTTCGCCTGTGAGGAATTGGGTCAGATAATATGAATACGTCACTCTGCGCCACTTTAATAAATTAATTATATTTAGGCAAAACCTGTTACGCGACAGGAGTGCATTTTTTCGGTATATACCTAGTATGTCTTTTCTGGGTTACAGTCTATGTGTAGACTAAATTATAAAGCTGTAACAGAGCTATTTTTGTAGCCACATTTAAGATATTTGAGAAAATATGACTGTAGTAGGCTATTTAAGCGTTTATAAACACATAACATTTTAACAAAAAATGTGAAAATGTATATTAAATAACAGTCACGAGCACGATTTGAACCTGCATCTCCTAGAATACCGTCCGAGATGCTTTGCCAATTCAGCCATCGTGACAATTGCTCGGGACTGCGAATTTCGATAAAACAAAAATGGCTAAACTGTATTAGACTTTAAAACTGGTATACTTTTAGTCCCGCTACTGTATCGGCCAGCAGAGATATAATCAAAGCTAGCAAGTAAATATTATTGTTATATTTATTGATTTTTGATCTATATTTTTTAGCATTTGACATACTCAGCTACTTTTAAAGTACATTTTTTTTTATTGCATGTTGTGGCAGACTAGCCACGGTCCAACTGATGGTAAATGGTAACCGTCGCCCATGGACTCGACTATACCGAGAGTATTGTCAAGCCGCTGCTCACCAATTCATTTCACAGATGAAATGAAATATAAACGGCTATCTCCTGCTACAGCCAAAACGCAACAATGTGCTTCATGGCCGGTCACACGGAAGATGGTGGTACTAACCCGCTCGGGCCGGATACCAAGTGAGTACTCCCACTTGGTACCCAGCCCTACCACCAGTCATGCAATGGATGATAATTGCTTACTTCCCTTAGTCGCCTCATACGACACCCGTGGGAAAGAATGGGGTGGTGACACTTGTATTCTTAATCAATCACCACACGGATAAAAATTATTTGTGAATGAGGAAAAAGAGATTTTTAGTACGAGCGATATCGATCCCAATCTCCTCATCACAGATGCGACCAACAAGATTGGGATGACCGAAAAGGTCAGTACGGTAGCTCAGTGGCTTAGAGACGCAGGTTTGATTCCCGCAGGCACTTAAAAGTTATTTTCTTCCTCATTTCACAAATAATATTTTCTTTACTGATTCCAATTCTAACATTTTCATGCCGTGCGACAAGGGGATTAGCGTTTTGTAAAATTGTTTTTAGAAAAATATTTTTAAGTTATGCATTAGCATAAGATATCTCTAGCAAAGTTGAATAATATATATAAGAATTTCTTGAAGAAGGCATCGCAAAAATTTCCATTTTCAACTCAATCCAATTTATATTTCAATATCACTCGATTGAGTAGGAACGCGAACAATCTCGCGTGTAGGATTTGTGTTTTCAAATATTTACCACGACGTAAGAACAAAAGTATTTGGCTATGAAATTTTTATTTTACCGAACATACGTACATTTATATTTTTGATAAAATAAAATTGTTTTCTATTTTTATTAGATCAGTACAGCGATACTATCAACACGCAATAAATATAATTTATCTATACATACATATAAATAAAATTGAAGTAGGTATTTGTAACTGCCTCAGTGGTGTAGCGGTAATGTATGCTACTGCTAATCATGAGGTCTCGGGTTCGATCCCCGGGTCACGCAATGTTATTGAGCTTTTTCCTAAAAAGAAAAATTCTCAGTAGCAGCCCGGAGTTTGGAAATGTGCCCGGCCCGGTAGACGTCAATAGGCTCGCCCCACGTGGGACTTAAACATAGCTGGCGAGTCGTGGGTGTGTAATACACCGCTGCCTACCCCTTCGGGGAATACAGGCGCGATGCTGTTTTTTTTTTTTGTATATAATATTGATATAACAGCTTTTTACTAAATGCATCACGCCTGTTTTCCTCAAAGGGGTAGGTAGAGGTGTATTACACACCCACGATTCGCCAGCTATGTTTGTCCCAAGTAATAGGGGCCGAGCCTATTGATATTAAATGCAAGGTAATAATTATGTTACCTATAACAAAATATCAATCTTTAAAATATTTCTATGTCTGTCTGTATATTTGCCCCAAATAATCTCCGGAATGGATCCAGCCGTTCCGGAGATTATCTATATGGATTTGGACGAAACTTTACATAGCAGAGACAGCTGATGTTTTAAGGAGTAGCTTAGGATATTTTTACTTCGGAAAAATAATCACAGTTCTACACAAAAACAAAATTCCACGTGAACGTATTCGCGGGTTACCTATAATTAAGCTTACCTAGTCGAATAATGTAAGCAAATGCATCCGACAGATGGCGCAGGAGTCACAAAAACTCACAGTACCTAACAATTGCCACTATAGCTGAATTGGCAAATCATCTGGGACGGTATTCCAGGAGATACAGGTTTAAATCGTGCTCGTAACTGTTATTTTCGGTTTCAAATTTTCGCAGATGTGTTGATTTATACATGCTTAAAAAATATATAAAACTATCAAAACTTTCGCATACAATATACTACAATATTAGTAGGTAGGAATATGTATAGTACAAAAGTATTCTTGACACAGAAGTTGCCCGCAGAAGTTCTCTGAGTATAACCGCAAGATGTTTTACTAAAGCTCTTCCTTAACATCTACCAAAGAATGAAGAGTGTAGATAATACTAATATGTTAATTAATTAATTAGAAACTAGTTGCTAAATTGCTACTAGTATTGCTAAGGCTTTAGTATTTGTCAATCAAATAGTGTTTTTATAAAGGGAATAATCCTTATATCGTGGTACAACCACACTCAGAACAATCGTTAGTTACAGAAAGAGTTGAGTTGTGGGAACTGAATCCACAACTTGACACGCGTGATCGCTATCTGAACCAATGTGACATCTGTGCTGATTGAGAACTAACACGTGGTACGTTCATTACGGTTTTATTTTTAGTCTTCCTTCTTGTAATAGGTATTATGAGTTCCTTAAATTTCCTTGATGAGAAGAATGGAATTGATGACTAATTCTTGGGCCACAATTATGAGCTAAGATGAAGTCAGAGTGACATGGGTACTTGGCCCATAAATAGCCTATGCATCCGATAGGTGTCGTGGGTTGTAAAGACAATTGTGATGTGGAGATTGAGTATGATCGTTGGTTAGTGCGATGGCTTAGCAGATAAAGCACTTCCTCGGATTGGCAGGGACGCAGATTCGATTCTCGCTCGCACTAAAGTTCTCTTTTTCACATTTTCATAAATAATTTGTTCTTTAAAGTAGCCTCAGTTCTTTAGTGGCGTATCTTCGTTGAGAAAATAGTCTTTGCAATCAGCAGCAGTTGCTAGCTAGATGATACGTTCGCTTCAGGAATTATGCAAAATTTAATATAAAACTATGCGCCATAACTCAGTCCGCGACACATGTGACTCGGCCGCGACTTTTTGCGTCGGCATTTTTTGAAAACTGCAAAAATGTTTCAACAAACTTTTGATTACGAAAATGGTTGAACGTGTTTTTTTTAATGTCTTTTTATGACGTACATTTCGGGGCTTTATTAACGAGACTTTATACACGTACGGTTTTTCAAAGTGAATATAATATTTTGTTAAATTTATTTGTGTCTTTTTATGCCTTAATCTTAAATCTAACTTGTCACTAACACACACTTCATTATTAAGTTATTTAAATATAAATAGCAAAAAAAATGTAGTCGTCAATTTCATGAAGTAACTTTAACCATTTTCAAAATGGTTTCTTTCGAACATATTGAACTGACATTTAAAATAAAATAACAGAAGTACCACTCATAATATTTTTACAGATGGTATGCTGAAGAAGGAAAATTCTTAAGTGAAATCCGGGCATCGACAGCCCCTATCAAGGTGAACTGACAAGATAAGATCTGCAGAAATCCGTTTGCTGTAGGCAGCACAGGAATGAGCGCTTTGACTGGAGTGGCCTGGAGACAACTCATCAATAAACGAGTTTTGTAGGAAAACATCGTACAGTTTAACACATTTTATTGGTCTTTCGAGCCGGATATGAACCAGCGACCTACAGATATATGAACATTAGGATGTTAGCGCTGCTTAAATAATAACATATACAACCACAACTGTTATGTGCATCGTTTCACTTGGTTATGGAAATGTGCAATAATTAGACCGATTCCTAAGAAGAGTAATCCAGAAAATCCTATAGATCTACGTCAAATATCAGAAGACATGCAAATATCAGAATACCTGGAGTTGAATAATATGCTGCCTGATTTGCAGTCGGGATTCAGTAAAGCCCGTAGTACAACTACAGCTCTAGCGGATGTCATAGGATACCTCCTAGAAGCTCGTGATGATGGTGAAGATTCCATCCTGGTATTGCTGGACTACACAAGGGCATTTGATGGTATCAATAGGGATCTGTTGCTTGCCAAACTACAATACTATGGGTTTGATGAAGGAACTGTAAAATGGTTTAGAAGCTACCTCTCAAACAGAACGCAATATGTTGAGATAAACAAAGCAAATGGCAGGACCTCAACATCCTTTGAATTTGAATTGAATTTGAATTTATCACCAAATCCATTTTGAACAGCAAATACCATATGTTTGCAGATGATATACAGCTGTACATATCTTTTAAGCTAAAAAGCACACAAGCAGCAGTTCATAAGATGAATGAGGACCTACATAGGATTACATGGTGGGCAAGGCAGAATGCACTAGTGTTGAATCCTCTTAAATCTAAGTATATGGTACTCGGGAGTAAGCACCAGGATTGATGCTATCCTATCTGAAGATCCTAAGGTTGTAATCTCTGGAGAAATTATAGCTAGAGTTGAACATGCCAATAATCTTGGCCTACTGGTAGATCCAGAGTTGCATTTTGAGAGGCACATCAACCAGGCATTAAAATCATGTTTTTATAAACTTAAAGTACTTTATCAGATACGGGATTACATCAGCACACCCTTGAGAATCCAACTCATGAATAGTCTCGTACTATCTAGACTTAACTAGAGTGAATGGCCCATGCTTGTTGAAAAGGACAGAGTGCCTAATTCAGAGGGTGCAGAATGCCGGTGCACGTTTCTGCTTCAACATCCCCAAAAGAAGCCATGTAACCCCTTATCTAAATGCTCATGGATTGTTGAAAATGACAGCTAGGAGAAAGGTACATTTAGCCACCTTCACATTTAATGTTATCAACACCCAGAAACCTATCTACTTATATAATAAATTAAGATGGAGGCAGGATTATTATAAATAACCTATTAGGTCAACAGTGTGTCCCTTGTCTATATCCCTGAGCATAGAACTGCCGCATTCAGAGGGAGCTTCAAATATGCAGCTACACACTGCTGGAATGTTCTCTGGCCACCGGGGCGTTTGCTAAAAACCAAGCAGTTATAATATTAATTTAAAAAAATATATGTTACAATTACAATTACAAGATTAATATTATTATATTATATGGTACGTATTGTATGTATTTTATGTGAGTAGTTTTATACAATATTGTTTTTTATATTTTACATCTTGTTTATTGATATATGTGTTGTATGTATATATAGCAAACTAATAATACGTTTATTACAATTGTTAATTTTTTTTATTCTTGTTTGTTATTATTATAGGCCATATTTGTTTTATTTTTCGTGTCTAGTTATTAGGTTTTACTTACATATAAGTGATTAGAAAATAAATATATATTTTTTTCTTTCTTCGAAAAAAAATTTAAACGAAACAACCGAATACGCGACAGCAGCCATCAAATGTCAACTGTCAACAGTGAAACAAACGACAATCGCTGTCATTCAATATGGTTAGTGTCAGATGCACGGTGTCGGTGGTTAAAGTGTGATGGTGTCACTGTGATGGAGGTAATCAAATATGCATCCATCATCATCGTGCCCAGACGTGCCTACCGTTAGGTTCATGGTTTTTTATTATTATTATTATTTTTCAATTTTTTTTTTACTTTGCAGATTTTTGGCGGAGCACTACCGGGCTAGGTTCGTGTATTATTTTTTGGCAGCAGAGCGGGGAATCAAATGTGAATCCATCATCCGTGCCCAAACGTGCCCACCATTATGTTAGGCCAGTTAGGTTTTTTTTCTTTTCTTTTCTTTTTCAGCTTATCCAAATATGCACCCATCAAACGTGCCCTCCGTTATTTTAGGTTAAATGTGTCACACACACCTTGGATGTTTCAATTAATCAGTCGCTGATACCTACGAGTAATTGCTAATATGAACGTTGATGAGTATTACGTGTAAGTTGATCGCGTACAGCTGTAAAATATTATAGTTCTCGCGAGGTACGGAAGAGTCGCTGCTGAGTCGTATGCACCTGCCATTTACTATACATGACTCGTACATATGAATACTACAAATAGACATTTGTACCCCCCACAGAGCATAGAGAGTGTGTATGTTACGCTAACCATTAGTACTGAGTCAATTCAACCTTCGGTATTACCTCGACTGTGAGCACTTATCCTGAAATATTTTCTTCATTTGTCACTGTCGTCCTTCAAGGTTCGCGGGCCTTCTCCTAATTGGTAATCATTACAAAATATTGGTGAGCTTTCCATCGTCTTTGCTCTGTCATTGAGCCAAACAGGGGAGACCGCATAATTGTAAGGAGTCACTGTGGCCTATCAAAACTACGGGCATAACACGCGCATGTACTGCACGAGGAGGTTGAGACGAAGTATATAGGAGAGTGGCTTTGGAGATTCGGCACAGAACCAATGTTGGTTGATATTATACTAATATTATACCGAACTAATGTATTAAAATTAAAAGTTGTTCGTATATTTATTGAAAGATCCGCTGTTAGGGTATCCCACTTCCATAGTCGCAAAGAACTTTACAACCACAACTCAAAATACCTATTTGTGCAGAGAGGCACATACATGTGTGCACATACACACTCACACACACATACACATACGCTTGTGTGTGTGCGTGGTTCAAGACACACATACACACAGTCACATACTGTGCGTACATGTACCTCAAACTGAGATAACCTCTAAGTCTCATTGACCAGGCGGCGAGCTAAACTCGATAAGTGGGTTATATTTAAAAAAAACAAAATATACTTGTCTAAATAAAATTTGATTTAACATTACGACAGTGCCTATATATATAATATTATGCCTATTTCTGTGTTGAAAGGTTCAGAAATATCCAAGAATTCCCTTAAAATCGGGGGTCTATCGTTATAATTAAAAAGTTACACCCTTAAAGGAAAGATTGGTAGTATAACGTGACGTCATCTGCATTTTATTTTTTCTTCGAAAGGGCAAAGAGAACAAAACTCTTGGTCGTTAAAAACTACGTTCCCTCAATTTGTTTATGGAGATAAATATTATTTTTTATGGCATTTTTTCTCAAGTAAATTGTAGTTTTAATTAGCACACTCCATATTTGATTAGCAGTGATAGCCTGGTAGTCAAACCAAGGTCCGTAGAGACAGTGGTATCGAGTTCGATTCTCAGTCTCAGGTTGAGACCTAATACTGACTATACAATATTTCTCGACATGATGTGTGTATTTATTAATAATTCATTACTGCTTGCTGAAGGAAAACATCGTGAGGACACGTGCCTGAGAGATTTTCTCGACGGCTTGTGAAGTCTGCCAACAAATACTGGGCTAGCGTCATGGAGTGTTAATCCCTCTCACCATGAAAGGAGATCTGTGCCAAATACTGGGACAGAATTCACTTAGTGGTGAGCTACTTTAGAGAGCTTTGTTTAACCCCGGATAAATGCGCCGGCTCGATAGGAAAAGTATCTATATATACTACGTGGGTGCCAAACAAGCATACGACCACCTGATGGTAAGCTGTTACCTTAGCCTTTAGACCCTAGGAATACCAGAGGGATCAGTCATGTGTCACTGTCTGCAAGAAAACGGCTAGTAGGTTGATAATAAAGAGATGGTATTAGGGAGGCGATAGTTTTGAGAATCCAGCGCTCACAGTAGTTAATCTTACCGTTGTGTTTAATATGGTAAGTGAGAACACCGGAGGCACAAACCCCTCCCAATCCTCTCCTCATTATCATTCCTGTCCTCTCCTTAATATCCACTCTATCCACCTCCTATCCCTCTTCTTGGAGACGATGACGCGCGAGTGATACCTCTGGTGTTACTAGCGTCTATAGGCTACGGTAACTTACCATCAGGTGGTTCGTATGATTGTTCACCACTCTCGTTGTATAAAAATGAAAACCATACAAAAGACAACGATTGGTACTTCCCTGATCGACCATTACTGTTGGGATACGCAAGGTTCTAACACTTTTTTTTTGTCTGTGTGGTGACGGACTAAGATTACAAGTATCATCATCCCATTCTTTCCCATGGGTGTCGTACGAGGCGACTAAGGGAAGTAAGTAATTATCATCCATTGCATGACTGGTTGTAGGGCTGGGTACCAAGTGGGAGTACTTACTTGGTATTGAGCCCGAGCGGGTTGGTACCACCATCTCCCGTGTGATCGGCCATGAAGCACATCGTTGCGTTTTGGTCGTAGCAGGAGATAGCCGTGTATTCTTTCATTTCATATCTGTGAAATGAAATGGTGAGCAGTGGCTAGACAATACTCCCGGTATAGTTGAGTCCATGAGCGACGGTTACCATTTACCATCAGATAGGCTGTGGCTCGTCTGCCACTAGAAGTAATAAAAAAAAACGTATATTCAAATCAAATCATTTATTGCATTCATGAGTAACATTAGTTGGTATCATAGTGTTTTAGATCTACATGAACCCTGTTAGGGCACTGCAAAACTTACATATAAAAAATTGTTTAATTTAAGAAAATTTGATTATTAAAATTTATTCATACATTTTATAAATAATTGATTATACATTTACATTACATTTTATAAATAATTGATTGTACATTTACATTACATTTTATAAATAATTGATTGTACATTTACATTACATTTTATAAATAATGCATTTTATAATACTTTCTGATATTTACGCGAATGTTACACATTTTGAAATAAAACTACGTTTACGGAATCTATCGCGTTTACTTGATTTTACCGATCCGGTGGTAGCTTCTTAGTCTTAGCTTTTGGCAAAATCAATATATCTAATAATATAAAATAATAACCAAGATTGTCTTCTTACTGGCAGTAATTGGTAGTTTGTGGTAGAATTTTTGAGCACTAAATAAAAACAAAAATTTTACAATTTAAAGAGGAGTATTATACTCATTTTAATATACTAACTTAAAGTCTCATACATTGTAAGCATAAACATTTGAAGTAGATATTTTCACTGTGTTTCTAAACGAATATTAGGTGGGTTAAAATAAATTAACCAAAAATGTTGTAAAATCATATACTGTGGGTAGATGAAACCGTTGAAATAACATATATTATCAGCCTTGGACGTCTATCATCTAAGTCCACCCGTGATCATGAATGCTGTAAAGTATTCGAAACGTCGGGATAGTAGTAAAATCAAGTAAACGCGATAGATTCCGTAAACGTAGTTTTATTTGATAATGCATTTTAATTCAAAATAAAATTTAATTAATTTACGATGACATAAATCCCATAAAAATATAACATTCAACAATAATATATCGTACTAAAACAAAGTAGTAAAAGTCTACTAAAACATAATCTTCACATTGAAATATCCACGAAAAATTCTCCTAGGTTGTAATAACATTTGTTTAGTAGATGCTTAGTTAAATTTATTTTAAATGTATTGTAATCCTTCAAATCTTTTATTATTTTAGGTATTTTATTATATATTTTTATGGCCATGACATAGGGCCCAGAATGGAACATTTTTAAATTGGAAGTGGCCATTGCTAACTTATTTTTATCTCTTAAGTTGCGCTGCTGTTTATAATAATATTTAGTTAAAGGGAAGAGATTAGGTCGTTTTTTATAAATAGGCATATTTCTAATATGTTTAAACAACAAAGTGAAAAATGTGAAATCGAAAATAACAGTCACGAGCAGGATTCGAACCTGCATCTCCTGGATACCGTCCAGATGCTTTGCCAATTCAGCCATCGTGACCCTTGCTCCTGACTGCTAATCTCGATAACACATTCATGCTTAACGTCTTTAGGTGACGCCTGCACCATCTGTCGGAAGTATTTTCATACATTATACCGACCAGATTAGCAGTCAGGAGCAAGAGTCACGATGGCTGAATTGGCAAAGCATCTGGACGGTATCCAGGAGATGCAGGTTCGAATCCTGCTCGTGACTGTTATTTTCGATTTCACATTTTTCACTTTGTGTTTAATGTATGTTACTAAGCATGTCAAATGCTAAAAATATATATAAAAATATCTAAATATGTTTAAGCAAGTCAAGGTCAGTATGTTAAGTCTAGTAAAATGCGGCCTACATGATTGCATTTTGTCTATATTGGTCAATATTCTAATACACTTTTTTTGGAGTATAAATAAACAATTTTCTTCTGTACTGTTCCCCCATAACATTATACCGTAACGAAGCCATGAGTGTGCGTAGGCGTAATATGCTGCAGCGGCGGACTTTAATTCTGTCGTTCTTTTTAGTTCATTTAGGGTATATATAAAGCTGGATAACTTTCCACTTATAAGTTGTATGTGGGATTTCCAATTTAAGTGACTATCTATTTTTAGTCCTAACAATTTGAATGTTTCAACGCGTTCTAAATCTGTTTCCTTAAAAGTGTATGTAATGTTCAGTGGACGTTTTTGATAAAGATGAAAGTGCATAATCTTGGTTTTTTGAAAGTTTAATTTAAGATTATGGTCATCTAGCCAAGCCGTTAAGAATAAAAATAATTTATTAATGTCTCTATTAAGATTTTGTTCATTATTACTCGGTAGAATTATTGATATGTCATCAGCGAAAAGTATACTTTTAGCGTCTATTATTTTAGGCAAATCGTTTATATATAATAAAAAGAGTAAACATCCGAGTACACAAAATTGTGGGATAGAAATATTTACTGGGTTTTTTTGGGACCGTATGCTTTTTATCTCACCGGTTTTTAAATTATGATGTTCAATTTCTACACATTGGATGCGTTGGTTTAGATATGACGTGAACCATTTATGTGCAATGCCTCGGACTCCGATGCCATCTAATTTATTAAGTAATATGTTATTAAGTAATATGGTATTAGTAGGATTTAGGTCATTACCACTATAATAAACCATAAAATAACTATACCAACTTTCATGACGATCATGAAAGTTGGTATAGTTATTATTGCTTGGAACTCAGAACCGAACATGACTACTTTTATCTCTGATAAATGGACGGTTTCTGTGGGATCGCAATTATGTATGCAAAATTTCATGATGATCAGTTAGTAATTAGGGCGTGAATTCATAACATCCATCCATCCATCAGCCTTTTAACGTCCACTGCTGGACATAGGCCTCCCCAAGAATGGGGGATAGTGCCGTAATCGCCACGCTTGGCAGGTGGGTTGGCGATCGCAGTGGATGTTGTTAATACTCGAAGGAGTGCTGCTGCCCACTTTCGCGGTATTCCCTCAGTCGGCTCTTACGACTCCCATGGGTGAAGAGGGGTGGGACAATTCTAAAGCCGGCCCCACACGGCAATCCATAACATACAAACAAATAAAACTCACTTTGAATATAGTGATACTAGAAATACTAGTGCTACGGCTAGAATTGATAAATATGAAGCGAATTTATATATCCGCCGTTATTTATCAAAATTTAAATTTTTATATGGCTTAACAACGAGATCGCGTGAGATTATACTGCAGCTATTTCTCTTTATACAGCTCAAGCGAATAAAATATGTCCTCAATTCTAACCCACACAGATCAAGTTGTTAAACTAACTATGCATAAAAAGAAAATACACTATTCTGCTTGTCTCATTGGTGGTAGAATTAGGATCCTTATTAAAGTTCTTTCGTTGGCAAGTGGTAAGCATCTTGATATTTAATTCAGCAGTAGAAAATTTTAATAGTATACACGGCAAGTATAACTAACACCTACCATTTAAGATCATTTTCCATTAAGCACCCAACTCGTCAGGCACCGTCAGAAATGAACAAAATTAACCAACTATTTATATACCCGTACAAATGTATACGATCACAACTAGAGTAGGTACGTACAATATGAACAATGTTTCATTAAAACATGAAAGGACTGAGAGGGGCTAATAATGATACCACAGATAAACACCACGTCTAGTAAAGGTTGGGGGTACACTGAGAGGAAAATTTAGAACAGTACATTTATAGTAACCGTAGATCGTGGACTTAACAATACTAAAAATACTGTCAAGCAACTGCTTAAAATTTCATTTCGTTCATTATCACATCACGGACAGAAACTAATAGTTAAATCTGGGAATAATACTATTAGTCCCTCACCTGATCTAGTCAAGCATTGAAGGAGCAAGAATAAAACACATTACTAGACATTTTGCAGAAAGAGGCTGCACAAAACGTAAGTTGAAAAGGGATGGAAATGGGCTGGATGCATTACGCAGAGTGATGAAACTTTGTGGCATAAAATAGGGGTGCCATTTGGCTAACAATGCTGTGATTGACTGATTGATTGATTGATTACCGTTTAGTAAACTATGAGTAATAATAAATGGGAGATGCTTTTGTTTAGCAATGCTGTGATTGACTGATTGATTGACGGATTGATTGATTGACTGATTGATTGATTGACGGATTGATTGATTGACTGATTGATTGATTGACGTTGCAGACAAACAAAGTGTTGTGATGTTATATAATGATCACACAACAAATAAACTAAGGCCAATGCTTTTTGTACTATACGCTTTTCTATGTAACTACATGTCGTTATTAAATTCTTGACTGGTGTTTAATTTTTCCTATCAGCACTAATTGGGTATCGGTATGAGTGCTTACTCATTATCGTGCTCGAGCGCTATGGTTCCACCGTCTGCCGTGTGATCGATCCCAAAGTTTTTCAATGTGTTTTGATTATACAAATGAATTAATGATAGCAGCAGTTTGTGAATGTTCTTAGTATTACTGAGTCCATGGGTGGCAGTTACCATTAATCATCACACGTGCAGCTGCTGTCACTATAAGCTTAAAAAAACAGTTGGGGCAGCCCGAGTCAGGAAGATATTGACTATTGTATAAATTAACTAACTAATTCAGAATGTCTCTCGATGTATCCCCATCTTATACATCTTATGTAACTGACAAGAATTATCTGGTGAGCAAATAGCTTTCACATGAAAATATCTCGGAAATTGTTGCTTTGGTGTAAATACGATGTGTAATAATTACTCTTGCTCGTTATATTGATTATGTGTCGACTTTAAATAAATAATCTTACGCATTTTCAAGCAGTACTTCTGATTAGCAAGGTTAAGCAAATTTCTCACGGCTGGGAATCAGATGGGTGACCCGTTCCCAATAGTGGGATATTGGTTGAAAAGTTATATATATATTTTAATTATATAAAGCTACCTAGTGTTTTAATAAATGGAATATAATAACTCACATTTTTCTACCTAAAACAGAGTAACTAAAATATATTGCCATGATATTTGGAGCATATAAAAATTAGGTCAGACGGAGTCTTGATGATTAAGTATAGTGGAACAAGAAGGATGAGGGGAGAACGAGATTAATGGTACAGACGTGTTATTGTGAACAGAGTGACGGTTCAATGGACCCTACGGCAGCAGATACTATTGGTAAATCAATGGTAATGCACTTAGTTTTGTTCGAGAAGTATTATAAATCTTTGTTGGGTAGTTATGGATAGAATTAACATAATATATTATTTTTTCGCTGGCAACTTATGACTGCAAGGAAATGTTTCAGTTTGCGGTTGAACTTTTTTTATAGTACGTGGTGGTAAACAATCATACGGCTGATGGTAAGTGGTTACGATAGACGATAGCACATCACATACGCGTCGCCGTCTCCTAGGAACGGGATAGGAGGTGGATAGGAGTTATAGTACGGAGATGATAGGTAGGATATTTAGAAGAGGATAGAGGAGGTTTGGGCCTTCGGCTTCTCACTCACCATACGAACCACAACGGTAGGAGTAACTACCATTGTTTCAGGCTGATATTTTGTGAGAGATTGGTACTTCCCCGATCAAGGCAGCTCATTCATGGTGGGATAAGTAAGGCTCTCCATTTGAAAAGGGTGTTATTTGAATTACAGTTCTTGAATTTAATGTTTTAATGTGAGGGAAGTTCTGGATTTGGCAGAAGCTAGTGAACGCGTGATCGTATGCGGAGACTAGAATGGATGGGTTGGGACCAAGCGTCCAGACTTCGAGGACGTGCTTGGTTCATTTGGTGATAAAAGAGTGAATGATGCAGGTAGGCTCATTGCGGATGTATGTATGGAGAGAAACCTTATTGTGTCAAACACATTTTTTCAACATAAGGACATCCATATGTATACATGGAGAAGGAATGAACAGAGAAGTATGATAGATTTAATTCTGGTAGACAGTCGCCTCCGAAGTAAAATCCTGGATACAAGAGCCTACAGGGGTCCCACTGTCGACATGGACCACTATCTCGTTATTGCGTGATTTAGTGGTCTGTTCAGAAAGTGGAGACACTGGCAAGATCGTGTCCACTTCGGAGGGCTTGAAAGAATAAAGATTGAAAAGTTGCAAGAAGAGAGTGTAAGAGCAAAGTATTTAGAGGGTGTCCGTGGACGGCTGACAATGGCAAGTCAGCCGGGATCTGACATAGAAGAATGCTGGAGAATATTGAAAGATAGTATGGTAAATACAGCGAAAGAAGTATGTGGATGCTCAAAGAAGCATAGGAAAGTGAAAGGTGATGCATGGTGGGATACGGAAGTAGCAGCTTCCATAGACCAAAAGAAGAAAGTGTGACTGGACTATGTATCTTCTTTGAACCTGAGTGCAAGTATGAAAGAACAGAAGAAAGAAATATACCGGCAACGTAAGAATGACACCAAAGCCTTAGTGAAAGAGAAGCGTGATAGAGCAAATATGGTTGCAGAAGAAAGGCTGAACAAAAACTTCGAGAGCAACACCAAACTTTTCTGGAGGGAGGTGAAGAAATCTCGGAGTAGTTGGTCGGCTTTCAGAATGAATAAATTAAGGTCTAAAGGTGGAGACATTCTTACGCAAACACAAGATGTGTTAAGCCGATGGAGTGAATATTTTGGAGCCGCCACCTACCGCCGTAATGCAAATAAATTAGAAAGAATGACAGTGGCTGCCATTTTGTCGTCAGTTAACTAAATACACATACAAATGTACCAATAACGAGTTTCTAAATTGTTCTCCTTTTTTATAGTTTTCCTAATTTTCTTTACTTTTAAATCACCCCTATGTAGAGCGAACAATTCACACCATAGTTATTCAAATCAGACAAGCCTGTTTTGAGTTTTAGCGAGACTAACGAACAGCAATTGATTTTTATATATTAAATAGATTTCAATTCCTTGGATAAGAAACTTAATTCACCTTTAAAAGAAAAGGCCTGACCTTCTTGTGTTTTCCGTTTGCCTTCCTTGTTACTAAACACTCAGCGATACCTGTGCAATACTCATTTAATTAAAACAATTTATTTATGTTACACAAGAACCAGGAACTTATAAATTACCTACGAATGTAATTAAAAGGTAAATTAGTAATAAATTGTAATTGCAAAATTAAACTTACTATATTGGATTAATGCATGTAAAGATGTCAACATATCGCTTTTATTGTCCAAGCTGGCATCCTATGGGTTTGAAGCAAACGCTGTTAAATGGTTCGCTGATTATTTACAAAATAGAACCTAATACGTAGAAATACAGACAAATGATGACTCCAAAGTATGTTCAACAGTCAAGCCAGTGCCCAGAGGTATTCCTCAAGGTTCCCTGCTCGGTCCGCTATTATACATCCTCTACAGTGCAGATATAGGTAACTGTATCAGAGACTGCAAGTACCACATGTATGCAGACGATATACAAATATATTTGTCATTTAAAGCAAGTGAAACTTCTAAATCGTCAGAATCGTCACCTGGTCCGAGCAGAACTCCCTGGTCCTAAACCCTGACAAAACCAAGTTTATGGTGGCGGGTAGCAGGAATCAAATAATTTCTATTATATCCGCTAATCCGAATATAAAACTAATGGGGAAGTCTGTGAACCGAGTTGAATCTACTAAGAGTCTTGGACTTTGTATTGACCCTGAGCTACGTTTCGAGGGTGTTCCTCGAAACGTAGCTCAGGGTCAATACATAAATTAGTAACATAGTCAAAAATTGTTTTTATAGGTTAAAATTATTATATAATTTCAGGCAATATCTCAGCGTAGAAATAAGGAAAAGACTAGTTGATAGCCTTATACTATCAAAATTTAATTACTGTGACATCGTGTATGGTCCGTGTCTATTATCGCGAACCGAAAAGCTTATTCAACGTGTACAAAATGCCTGCGCTAGGTTCTGTTTCCAAATTCCGCGTCGTAGCCATGTCACGCCATATCTTAATGAAGCCAATATGTTGAAAATGAAAAACAGACGAAAACTTCATTTTGCTACGCTACTGTTTGGTCTCATTACAAATAAAAAGCCAAAATATCTATTTGATAAATTACGTTGGCGTCGAAACCATTCTAGGTAGGTCCCCGGACGGTGACGAATTCGTTATCCATTCCTCAGTTTAAAACATCCGCATTCAGGGGAAGTTTCAAATATGCTGCCACCAAGTGTTGGAACAACATTCCACCACCCTGCCAATCTAAAACAAATAAATTTTCCTTTAAATTAAGTTTTAAATGCTACCTACTTACAAAACAAAAAGAGAATTACTTACCTTGAATGCATGGTGATTAGTCTGATGCTTCTCTATGTATGGTAGGATCTTTCTTATTATGTGTTGGCTATTTTATAATGCAGGGAGATAAAGATATTTTATTTTTATTTATTTTTTGTTTTAACGTTAAGTATTTCTTTCTTTATTTTACATATAGGTTCAGTTATGTTCCTACATGCCTCTAATTACTTTACTTTGTACGTCCGTGCGTCACCAGGGCTTCCATTGGAAACCAGCGCTGCAGTGTGATATTGTAACAATGCAGCATCATAGCTGAATGGGGGCCTTGTTGTCACTTGAATATTTTTTATTTTATTTTGTGTACCTGTTTAGTTAGACTGTAAATATGTAATATTATTTTTTGTACTAAAAGTTTTAACCCTAAGATGTGTATTATTCTCAAGTGAATAATAATAAAATATAGTTTTCTTTCTTTCTTTTTTCTTTCTAAATGCATTCCGATAGAAGGCGTTGGTCGTAAAGACAAATGTGATGAGTAAATTGGGACGACCGCAAGGTCGGTACGGTAGCTCAGTGGCTTAGAGCACTTCCCCGGATTGAAAGGGACGCGGGTTCGATTCCCGCTCGTACTAAAAATCTCTTTTTCCTCATTCACAAATAAATTTGTACTTTAAGGTTTAATTAGTGTTTCAAATTATCAAAATTTTGTGATAATACTTTATCAAACACTAAATTCTTCAGAATTGGATCAATGAATGTAAAATGTCACTCTACGGAATATTAATTACCTATCTCTGTGAAAAATATCCTATCACACAGAAACTGTCAAATTTTCAGGGATAAAAAGTAGAACCTATTTCCTTTTCTAGATTCTGGACTATTGCTACATAATGATATTTTTTTTAGGGTGCGTGGGTGGCAAACAAGCATACGGCCCGCCTGATAGTAAGCGGTTACCATAACTTTTGTTTAGGCGGGAAAAAATGTACTTAACCGCATACCCCGTCGTTCAGGGCAACGAACAGGGTAGTGTGGGGCCCTCACTCACTAAAGAAACCCGCCGTGTGCCGTCTCTCCACCTTTATTGGCGAGCCACCGGTACCATTTTACATTCCTTCAGTGGTGGTTACCATAACCTATACACGCTAGCAACACCCGAAGCATCACTCGCGCGAGATAGGAAGGATGTTAAGGAAAGGATAGGTAGGATACTAAGGAGAGGATAAGAACTGTATTAAAGAGAGGATAGTGAGGGGTCTGGGCCTCCGGTGCTCTACTAATATAAAAGACAACGGTAGGAGTACTGTACGTTTCCGTATTGAAACTAACGTGCGATTGATACATATTAGAAGTATATAACCAGAAATAACTCACGTCGTGGATCGATTTTGTGGACCCGTGTCAGTCAGCAGTGCCCGCTGGGAACTCGTTGACACCGCTGCGCGCTCGCCCTGATGATGAGCATCGAATATGACGTGGTATCCATCCATCCATCCATCCATCAGCCTTTCAACGTCCTCTGCTGGACATAGGCCTCCCCAAGAGAACGCCACAACGAGCGGTCCTGTGCCGACTGCATCCAACGGCTCCCCGCGGCTTTGACCAGATCGTCGGTCCATCTAGTGGGGGGCCGTTCTATGCCGCGCCGTCCGATACGTGGTCGCCACTCGAGAACCTTTCTTCCCCAACGGTTGTCGGTTCGTCGAGCGATGTAGCCTGCATATTGCCACTTCAGCATGGCAACCTGGCGGGCTATGTCGGTCACTCTCGTTCTCTTACGGATCTCCGTATTACGGATTCGATCACGTAGGTAAATACTAAGCATAGCCCGCTCCATGGCCCGCTGAGCGACTTTGAGCCTTGATACGAGGCCAACATTCAGAGATCACGTCTCTGTATGACGTAGTAAGAATGGTATATTAAACAATGAATGTCATCCATCCACCAGCCTTTGCATTTGAATGTCAACGATAGCTTATTGGTTAAAGAGTATGAGTTTTCATAACATTGTGAGATCGAAACTCAACCCTAATTTTTTTAAATATAAAATTTTCTTATAAGAAAATATATTTTTAATTAGCAAAATTACAACAAACAGAAATTAACTTAAAAATGTTGTCTGTTAAAAAATTAATACTGTGAGAGCCCTCGCTCGTCCCAGCCAATTAGATTTAACACGGAATTATATATTGAAGCTTTGAAATTTTGTACGTTAATTTAATTTGCGCCGTACATTTAAGCCTGAGTGTTACATTTACAGTTTTCAACTTTGCCTGACAACTTTTGAGTGCAAAGTGTTGCCGTGATTTATTTACGGCGATTAAGCATTTCGTATGCGAATGTTTGTATTTAAATATGACCTATCTTGTTTTATAGCATGTTTTAAATATATTGGTAGGATAATTGTTCACTGAAGTAATGTAACATAGTTCCAGTAGCCCGCCAATAAAGGCGGCTCTCCGCCACACGGTGGGTTTATTTAGTGGGTGAGGGTCCCACACTACCCTGTTCGATGCCCTGAACGACGAGGACTGGGCACACCAGTCTGGGGATAGGACCTGACAAGGCATACCTCTGAATTTTCCAAATAATACCTGGATATGACATGTTAGATAGATAGATAGATAGATATCTCTTTATTTGTACACCAAAAAAAAAACAATATAGAAAAGCTTATAACAAAAATAATAATAATAAATAATGCACAAATGGGCGGCCTTGTCGCTATATGCAATCTCTTCCAGGCATTTTTGTGTATCACATGAAATCATAGTAGATTCTGCCGGTGACTCCGCGTGAACTCCAGAATACAAATACTATCCAATAATAACTATCCAATGGAAACCATTCATAATGAAAAGTAGCAATAGACTTGATGACAGTAATCAAGTATCGCCAAAATATTGAAGTGATCTAATGAAATAGTATTCAAGGATTTCGAAAAATGTATCTTTTCTTATTTTAATGGCGAGATTAATAATATATTAGATAAAATAAACCTACAAAATGCAACAATCCGCCATGATAGCTTAAACGCCAATCAGAGCGAATGACGTGACGCCTTAGTAAACGTTATTGTAAAGTAGTGTCTTACATTCTCTTTGACTCTAATGTTTACTGTTGCCGTACTGAGGCGTGACGTCATGACAAGCGTATGACATCGGAGTGCGTTTTGGAGTGTTTGAAACTTAAAATTTAAATTTCCTTTTATTGCATAAAAACATTATTTTTACAGAAATATGATATATTTTTCACTTATTAGATACTTTTGAATATCATAAAATAGATTTCGAAAAACAGTCATCACGCCTATTGACCATTTCTTCCAGTGTTTCAGACTATAATGTATGCAATATTTCGTGTTGATTGTTACAGAACTTACATCGTGAAAGAGTAACAAACTAAAAATATCATCCATTTCGGATTTCTACATAATTTAATTTTTCTGCAAAGTCGATTTACGGACGATAATTTTACGTGATAACGTCATGAAGAAATTAGGTTTGTACTTTTAAGCAATAGCTTTCTTTTTTGTTAAGGCGGGAAAAAATGTTCCTAATCGCACACCCCGTCGTTTGGGGTAACAAATAGGGTAGTGTGGGGCCCTCACCCACTAAAGAAACCCGCCGTGTGCCATCTCTCCGCCTTTATTGGCGGGCAACCGGAACTATATTACATTCCTTCAGTGGTAAAATGTAATACCTACTGATAGAAATCGAATCATATAAAAAGGTACTATCGCGCGTGCTGCTATACAGTAATTAGAAAGAAAGAAAAAGATTTTATTTCGGACAGGCATGCAAATATATGAAAAAAAAAATATGAGGGTAAAAAATACAACATCCTTGATGGTTTTACAAATGAAAAATTAAAAGGAAATAAAAAAATAAAATTAAAATTACTCCATCTCCTCCCAAAAACTTAATCTACCCTGTGGGTGTCACAAAAGCCCATCCAAAAATGGATAATGCTCAGCTTATTGCTGCTACGCAATAAGCATAACAGCACTGATTTTGAGCAGTACCCAATGATAATTAAATAAATAAAATATAGCATTAAGAGATAAAATAAACACAATACATAAATAAGTAGTCAATTATAAATAACAATTCATATATACATATATATATATATACACACACACACACACACACATATATATATATATATATATATATATATATATATATATACCCATACACATATGCACACACAAAAACTTGTATATGCACTTCCACAAATTATCCTTCACATAAGATTTCCCCATGCAAAGCACTAGGTTTAACACAAACATACCATACCAGAGAGCACAAAATCTCAACGACAACAATATTATGCTCAGCTGCTAAATAATTACGTGACATTTATCTGGTTATCCAATAAATACTTTTTAAAATTATATTTAAATGTTTGAACTGATTTTAAATTTCTTATAGAAGGAGGAGTGTTGTTGTATATTTTTGCCGCGGCATATGTAAAACTACCTCTAAGAGCTGTTGTGCTATGTCTACGAATACTTAATATGTGACTGGTAGGCCTTATAGAGTATTTATAATAATCCCGAGTATGCACTGTATAAATGTTTGGGTTTCTGTCCTTTCATAACACTGAAGAGCATTATTGCAAAGTGTAGCTGTCTTCGGAACTCAATTTTCAATATTTTATTAGTATTTAAGAATGGTGTTACATGACTCCTACAGGGTATCTTAAAACAGAATCTAGCACAAGCGTTTTGCACACGCTGAATAAGTATCTTGGTCCTTTCCAATAAGCAAGGGCCATACACTATGTCTCCATAATTAAACCTGGATAGCACCAGTGCATCAACCAGCACCTTTCTTATGTCAACCTGCTGTGATTATCTATCACGCATTTTATATAATATTTTAAGCCTAAAAAAGCAATTTCTTACAACGCTATTAATATGTGCTTCAAATTTTAGCTCTGGATCCATTATTATGCCCAGGTTACGCGCCTCGTAAGTTCTCTCTATTGGGTCCCCTCCTACCTTTATCTCATGATTGATACCTGAAATCTTGGCAATTTGCCCTTTACTGCTGAGAACCATATACTTCGACTTTCGAGGATTCAATACTAGCGAGTTTTTCTGTGCGTATTGATGTAGTCTACCTAAATCTTCATTGATTAAACTCACTGCAGATAACACCGATGCTGGGTCAAAAGATAGATAAATTTGTATGTCATCAGCATATATATGTGATACCTACAGTGTTTGATAGATTCAGTTATATCCACAGTATACAAGATAAATAAAAGGGGCCCCAAAACAGAGCCCTGCGACACTCCACATGAAACGGCTCGCAGGGACGACACAATTTTTAATTAAGATACGCGTTGTTGCCCGGGACGCATTTGTGCGAAGAATGTCATTTCGGTCGGTGGGCCGGCCGCCTTCCTTCCCCAGACGCTCTTCAGGCCGCAGCTCTCTTGTGGCATCGACCGCCATATATTTTTTGGAACGTGAGTCTTTTTCGTGCGTGCAGCCGGGCGTTCATCGATTTATAAGACCTTATCACGTCAAAAACACAACTGATTCGGAAATGGGTCTCAAACTCAATACTATCAATCCATCCTGGGTCTTGTCACTAAGTCAGCGCTTAAAATTTATTGTACTTGTACTTATAATTTATTTCCTAGAACAAAAAAATTGACTAGGTACTATCTGTGTTCGACGAAATAAATTATATTTTATTTGATAAAACTAAACACTTAAAGTAGATTAAGTTTTCATATTCAATTTATTGTACTGGCACGTGATAACTTAAAAATTTAAAACCTCTGCACCTATCGACAGGCCTCGTGGCGTAGTCGGTAGTGTAACCGACGCACGGAAGTGTGTTCGATTCCTATTCAAGAAAATTACTTGTGTGACGAACACAGATATTTGTACTGCGTCTGGGTGTTTTCTCTCTCTAAGCTATTATATGTATGTATTTACAAAAAGAAAAGTAATATATGTATTATATCCGTAATCTGGTACCCATAGCACAAGCGTTAAGCTTAGTTTGGGACCAAAGGACGTTTACGTGAATATTTATTTATTTATTTATTGACCCTGTCTTTTCTACTCCGTCATCAGATGTTCGTCACAGTCTGTCTGTAAACTTTGAGATCATTTTAATGAGCCCAAGCTAGTGCTTAGAAGCTGTAGAAGTATGGTACTTCTGTTGTAGATTAGTAAGCCACATTAAAGAAAGAAAGAAAGCCACTTTCCACAACTCTCATTGAGTCGATCAAACAGAGTTGTGGAAGGTGCCCACATCGAATTATTAAATAAAAAAGAACTGAAAGTCTTCAAACGGCTGATCTAATTCTCACACTCATTGAACACTCGATCAAGTCATCTTTCAAACTAAAAAATTCAACATCCAATCGGCCGTTTGGAAATTATGATACTACAGACACATATATAGGTAATATATGAGTACATACGTTAAACTTATAACAATTTTTTTTTAATTAAGGTGGGTAAATATGTACGTAACCATACAACCCGTCGTTCGGGGCAACGAACAAGGTAGTGTGGGGTATTCCACTACATAAACTCTTCGTGTGCCATCTCTCCGCTTGTACTGGCGGTCCCCTGGAACCACTGGAACTGAGTGACGTTACTTCAGTGGTATACTTATAACACCCTTCTGTTTTCGTCGAGGGTTAAAAATAAAATAATAAAGAGGTGTTTAACACAAGATAGCAACCTACAATTTTTTTATATCATAACCTACATTATCGTCTATTAAAAAACATAACGTTTCCGAATGAGTTCAAACAACAGAGTGTTCGTGATGAAACAAATTTGGTAACGGAATGAAATAATGGCTTCAAGGGAGTTTAATCTTCGGCCTTAGTTTGAAATTCAAATTGTATAGACCCGTAATGGTAGGCTGTGGTTATATTCTATACGTATTTGAAGTTCGTTTATCAACAGAGAGGTTTCTTTCAAAGAAATTGGCGGTATTATGTATTAGGTAATGGCGGACGAGCAAAGAGTGTTTATTTTTAGAATAAATTTACTAATGAGGTATTACGAACTTCTTTGTTAATATTGTATTTAATTTTCATTTATATTTACTTATGTCATAAATTATAACACATCGTTTTTTAATTTTGTATTTTTTGTTATTTAGCTGTTTCTATTTTCGATGAAGTAGGTACTATTAGGCAGGTTTGATTTTTTTTACTTTAAAGGGATACAAGCATAGATATGGGTTGTCTGATGGTAAGCGGTTACGATGATAATAACAGAAGCACTCAGACGTCGTTAACCCTAAGATGGTGACAAAAAAAGTTGAGAGGCCCACCGAAAGAATGTTACATAGTTCCAGTGGCCCGCCAATAAAGGCGGAGAGACAGCACACGGTGGCTTTCTTTAGTGGGTGAAGGCCCCATACTACCCGATTTGTTGCCCCGAACGACGGGGTGTGCGTTAACTTTACATTATTTCCCGCCTAAAAAAAAAGAAGGGTAGGTTGAGATGGGTTGAAAAGATAGACCATCCAGTGGTGGGATCCACACGAAAATTTGTTTAATATTTTTGAGTATATTACGTTCCGAACCAACAACAGACTTTTTATCTACTTGTCTGGACGCCCGCAATATTTAATAGACAAATGAAAACAAAGTTTAGCTCTTTTAGGCAACACTATGTCTTGATATTTGATAATAAAAAAGTGATGAAATAGATTTGGATATTGGCACGCACATAGCCAATTTAAAAAATTATTTTATCCAAAACGTAGAAAGTATTTATGTCCAAAATTATTCTACGCGAAGAATTTACATAGTGCGACGCATTGGCAACGTAATCCCGGACAAACTTGCCTCGAATCCCGTGTTCGCAACGGCCCGGCCCGGGACACAGCTACCCAAAACTTTGTAAGACTACAAATCCTTATAATACTAACTTTAAATAGTTTTCTATCGTCCTACATTGTTGTCTACTACTTTGGATATAAAATATTAAATATTTTACAATATAGTTCTTTATTAGACTATATTAACCCCTCCAAGCTCAGTTCACGACAGGTGCACAGACTACTATGAGAACACATTTTTATATTGCTTTGGCTCACTGGAGGTCTAGGGAGAAGCGGTTGGCATCCAGTGTGTTGTGGATCTGAAATAAATACATTGCCATTAGTATGTAGTGGCAGGCGAGCCACGGCCCACCTGAAGGCAAGTGGTAACCGCCACTTAAGGAGTCAACTATACTAAGTATACTGAAAAGTCCCAAGGCCCTCCATCCTTATTATCCTGTATCTGCACATGGTATCTAATGGAAGTAAGCAATTATCACCCAATGCATTACTGGTGGTAGGGCTGAGTACCAAGTGAGAGTACTCACTTGTTATCAGGCCCGAACGGGTCGGTACCACCGTCTTCTGTGTGACCGTCATGAAGCATGTCAGTGTATTTTAGCTGTAGCAGAAGATAGCCGTTTATTCTTTCATTTAGGTTTTAGGTAAAAATTTGCCGTGTGGGGCCGGCTTTAGAATTGTCCCACCCCTCTCCACCCATGGGAGTCGTAAGAGCCGACTGAGGGAATACCGGAGGAGTGAGCAGCAGCACTCCTTGGAGTATTAACAACATCCACTGCGATCACCAACCCGCCTGCCAAGCGTGGCGATTACGATAGTGTCGTAATCGCCCCATTCTTGGGGAGGCCTATTTCCAGCAGTGGACGTTAAAAGGCTGATGGATGGATGGATGGAAGGTACTAACCTCTTTAAAAACAACTGTTTGTTTGGTTGTACCCGGAGGCAGCTCCGGCGCCAAGTCGAACCCACAGAGCACCCCAGTATATACGGAAAGCCGAGCCACCGGTGGCTCTCACGCCCCTGAGGGTTAAAATCATAGATTGTGTACTTCTTTTTTGATTATGGCCTCATCAATCAATGTTGACTGCACAGATGGTGGAGTGGTTTAGATACCGACCTCCTGCCCTAGCGTTGTGGCTCCCACACAGGACAACTCTTTGTGTGATCCTCAAATAGTTGTTCTGAGTCTGGGTGTACTATGTGTCCGTGAAATTATATATTTGTAAAGTTTCCCGCGATACAAGGATAATTCCTTAGTACAGGGTGCTGTTTTATTATATGAAAAAAAAAAAAAGTACTCATCCCGTCCCAACACTTATACAGATACACAAATTGTTAATTAGTAAAATGCCACCACTTTTACACATTAATACTTGAAATAACACAAGTTTCGGATAATAATGTAGAGCGACGACAACATGATTCTTTCATGTTCCCGCCAAAATTCGAAATCTTAACGGAAACAAATTATTGATATAACAACAATCGATATTTAAGACAACTTCTCTCTTCTTCTCGGCAGTCATCACCTCAGCCAGAGGGCACGTGTCGCGATACACAACGCGTTGCTTGTCCCAACGTTATTATATGGAAGCGAGAGTTGGGTATGCAAAAAGGAGCATTCATTCGAGGATTTTGACCGCATTGATTTTACTCTCGTAGTAAAATCAATGCGGTCGAAATGCGATTTCTGCAGAGAATCTGTGGAGTGAGGCTGACTGACCGCATTCGTAACGACGACGTAAGAGAGCGAGTAGGAATGAAAGAGAGTATTGGTGTAAAGATGCAAAAGGGAATGCTCCGATGGTTCGGACATGTTGAAAGAATGCCGGACGAGCGACGGTTAAGAAGATATACAATGCGAAAGTGGAACGATGTAGATACAGGGAGAGACCGAGACTCAGTTACCTAGACCAAATCCGTCATGTTTTCGAGGAAGGTGGAGTCAGGAGTCTCCGAAACCGGCGAGCGTGTATGAAGAGAGTTATGAATGTTGAGGAAGCGAGAGATGTATGCAAGAATAGAGCCTCTTGGAACTCTGTTCTCTGCCTACCCCGCAAGGGAAATGGCGTGATGATAAGTTGATAAGTAATATTTAAGATGTCTTTGTAAATAGATTCATTCTCAACTCCGCCAGAGTAAAGCCCTCGTCACACAGAGGCGGGAGCCGCGGGAAAGCGACCGCGATCCGGGACGGGATTTTTTTGTAGTATTCGATTTTGTATGCAACCTGTCACATAGCAACGGGCGCGTTCCGATCTCCCGCGCGAACGTATCGGTACGACAAACAGGAGATCGCTTCGCGGGAAGGACGCCCCGGGGTGCGGGACGGGCGGCCGGCGCGGGTGCTGTATTCTACGGTATTTATTACAAGCTGTCACACAGAGCGAAGCGATCGCGGGGCGGTCGCGGTCCGATCTCACGAATTGTATTTTTTTACAACTGAAGTGTACGATAGTTCCAGTTTCAATAAGAATCCAACAGAAAAACTAATTGAATTAGTTAGACATCACCCACGTCGATATTATACTAAAGACAGGAATTATTAAAACACTTTAAAGAAGTAAAAATACGTAAAAAATCGGTTCTCGTATGAACGCAGCTCTTTACACAAATGGTGGTACTCTCCAAACATATCTCGTTTCATATTTATGTCGTGAACCCAAATTCTTTTGGGTTAGCGTTTTTTCTTTTGGTACATTGCAAATAAAAGCGGAATTTCTTCTTCGTCCCTGTCCAACATGGTGCTGCGTTACGAAAGGTCGTGAACAATTTGATCGCTTTTGGTGTCACACCAGCTGTGTTCCCGCCACCTTCCGCCGCGGGCTGCGGACGGTAGCCTTGTGTAAGATGGTACGGACCACTATCGCTTCGCGATTGATCGCTTTCCCGCGGCTCCCGCCCCTGTGTGACCCGGCCTTTAGTCTTTTTATAACAGAGATGAAGAGGTCCTAATTGAAATTACTCTATATCAAAGATTTTCTGCACGAATTTAATTAGCTGAGCTCACCCTCAATTTACATTTTAAACATTTATTTTTTACACTGGCAACTTTGTGTTTATCAACAACTGGAAAATAATTTACAGAGTTTATTTTTTTAATATTAACTGGATTCTTCCCGCGACTTAGAATAATTCAATATAAATAGACATATACGAGTATTTTGTTAATGTACTAACTTAGTTTTAAATATCTTTGTTTTATTTAGCATAATATTGTTACTTTTAAAATAATCGGCATCTGTGACGCCAGCACATACGCACCAATGGAAGATCAGCGCAGGCTTATGCCTGCATTATGCTGAATTGGTGACGTTTTGTGACGAAACTTTTTGTTTTAATTTGTTTTATAAAACTATATTGTTCTTTTTCTGTTTTGTTTCATCACAATAAACATTTTTTCTTTCTTTCTTTCTTTCTAGTATATGCATAAATTACGTTTGTTTGTTTGTAATTTATTTTATACGGTTCCTGTAAGATAACTTTTATTCTATTTAGGATAAAACCGCATCTATGAACTATGGCTTAGGCCAAGCCTAAGAGTACCCTCCAACAGTGGATTATAGCTCTCGCCTACTGTATTAACTATTTGTTGTTAAAGCGTCTATAGTCATACACACTCAATGAAAATTTCCACTATCTACCTATTACGGTTCATGAGAGATAGCGTGCTAACCGACAGACTGACGGACACAGTTAATAAGTTAAAAAGGTTCCGTTGCCGCCATTGGGTGCGGAGAAAAAAAACTTCAGATATTAAATCTGCCGTTATACATACTTCATGTTAAATAGCGATGAAACGTGTCGTTTCTTTCTTTAAACTGGACCATGAAATTAGCCTTGTATCGTGTGAGATTTTAGAAACACAATTTTACGAACATAAACTACACCGAGACTCAGAACAACCATTTGTGCATAATAAAGAGTTTTCATGTGTGGTAATCAAACCTACAACACTCAGCACAGAATATCGGAATTTAAACCACTTCTCTATGTGCGTAGTCTGTTGTAAATAATATATCGTATATGTTGGCAACATTCCACTTACAAAAAGTTGCTCGTGCACTCTGTATCTTGAGATGTTCTACTCCTATTTACAATATGAGCCTTAATGAAATATCTTGAGAGATTTTTTCTGCAAATATCTATTTTATTTCGCGTTCTCTGAACGAGATCTGAGTGTTTAAAGACCGATGTTTATTCTTCTGTTCAAACGGATTCGAAGCTTACTTGTGTTGAGTTTATTCTTTGCATTGTTTATGAGGCTTTGAAGTTCTTCCAATTAACATCGAATTTCGGTCGACTCACTGTTTTTATACTTGGATGCTTTGTAGATAGACATGCCTTTTTAATACTGCAAACTTGGCAGAAGCATACGCTATCCACATACCTACATACATTTCCTTCCAGCAAGGAGCATCTTGAGTCAGTAAAAGACGATATTGAAGACAAAGTATCACTATATTTTTTGAGTTCCAGCGACAGTTGTCATTGTTGATCGTTAAGTACACCATAGCATACACATTTTTATAATTATTAATGTCATATTTCTCGGCAAGGGTCTTCTCTTAGAGCGAGAGAGATTTAAGTTCACCACGAAGGCCCAGTGCTTGTCAACAGGCTTTACAAAACATCAAAAAATCTCTTGGGCATGTTCACATGACAATGATAATCGGTAAATTATTCAAAAGTGGTCCAAAGTGTGTGCTTTGCGATACGTGTATGCCTCAAACTATGGTTAGAATAAATAGTAATTACACAAAGTTAAAAATAGAGACATGCACTAAACTTAACGGTTTTTTTTATTACATTGTATGGTAGTAGCATGTTAAAGTGTTTTTGGGGATTGGTACTTTTATTTTAGGTGTCCGACCAACAGTTTTATTTCAAAACTCATGAGATCGCTTGTTGGTTGCACGCGGGTGCAGTACGTCGAGGCTGCGGTTGACCGTGGCCCGCGTGATTTTACTAGTTGCCCGCCAGTGCAGCTGTGATCGCAAAATCGCACACGTCGCTGGTGTAAGACGCGTTATGACACGTGCTTATTTCTTTACATAATTAATCTGCACTTTACAGAAGCTGCGGGACCACAACCGCGGTAAGCGCGGGTGAAAATTATCAGTGCTTAGGCTAAATTAACTTAACACAATTTAGTATTTTTATCTTTTTGTTTATAGTTTACCAGTAGTCTTTGAAGAACTAAGTGCGCGGGGACTCACTTTCAGGGAAGGAGCCCGATGAGTCTAACTACTGCGCGTACTATTGAAGTAAATATACACGGTACCAACGGTTCGCCAAATCCACTGAGTGGGTGACAGCGTACGGCTGGTTGTTGTAAGTGATGTGGTGTGTGTGTGGTAGGTATTCTACCCGCATCTCAAAAAATGTTACAGGTACGTGTGTATTTTTATTTCAAAATGTGTAAAATTCGCGTAAATGTTAGAAAGTATTATTATGTGGGTTGAAATAAATAAACCAAAAATTTGTAACAACATATCAGCTTTGGACGCCTACTATCTAAGTCCACCCGTGATAATGAATGCTGTAAAGTATTCGAAACGTCGGGATAGTATAAAAATCAAGTAAACGTGATAGATTCCGAAAACGTAGTTTTATTTCAAAATGTGTAAAATTCGCGTAAATGTTAGAAAGTATTGACTGGTTAAATTTTCAATTTTGTTATAAATCAAGATTTGCGACAAGGTACGTTCTGACCGCGGGAAATATTTAGTAATTTATTATAAAATGTTTAAATATTGTTTTTTAAACCAAGGATTAAGAAAACCATGAGATGACCATGTTAGGAAAAGAGTTTTGCCCTTAAAAGGCTCAAACATATAGAAAAAAATTACTGCTTCAAAACTTTGAGTATTAATCGGGTAATAAATTAAACGCAAACGTTCACAAAAGACTGGTTGTGAATGGGCTTCCACATTGTTCTGTCAGTTCAGACAAAGAGCGGCTGCGATTAGCCGGCATACGACTCATTATAATTAACTTGTGTTTAATGCGGGCTGTTCACGGCCCGTTGAAATTGTCGTGATTCTTTTTGTCGTGGAATATTCTTTTATGTTGAGCTGCTTTGGACGAATTTATTTCTTTAAATACTAAGATACAAAAGAAGAATAAAGTTCACGAGTTTGAGGAACTTAGAATATAGCTCCTATAGCAGAATTAATTAAATCGCTTTGAGAGACATTAAGAAATAATATGTTGTTGGAATTGGTAGTCCTGAGCACATACTACGAATTGGTATAGCTTCTGGAACGGTATTCCAGGAGACGCGTGTTTTGCATTTAAATACAGGTTCGGACCCTGATCTGGGCTAATATTTGTGAAAGTGGAAAAAGAGAGCTTTACTGCGGATAGGATTTGAACCTGCGTCCCATCCAATACGGGGAAGTGATCTCTTTATCCACTTTCACAAATAATTTGTTATTTTAAGTAGCTGAGCATGTCAAGTACTAAAATACAGATCAAAGTATTATTTTTGATTTGCGAAAATTAGATTTTGTGTTCTGGTAAAGAGCCGAGCATGTGAAAACAAAAATGAAAAATAACTAAATTCTAAGGATGAAATCGCGGTATGCTATAAATAATATTATAAATGCGGAAGTGAGTTAGTTTGTCCGTTTGTTTGTATATTTATGACGCTTTCCTGATTTAAAGGCTGATCCAATTATCAATAAATTTTGCGTACATACCTAATTATAGTCTGGATCAAAACGATATAGGTGAAAATTGATGAAAAGCCTTACTAAGGAATCTATCCGCTTGTAACAATTACAATCACGACATTAGTTGCGGATGCACTTGCTTTAAGCGCTCATGTTAGTTCTTAATAAACTTGGACGATTTAAGTTCTATGTAAATAGCTTATGAAATAAATATTTTATTTTTTTATTTTTGATATTATGAAGTTCAGGTGAACGTAGCCGCAGGCAGAAACTAGTAATTATTAAGTATTAAAAACGCAATGTTAATAGCCAGCTTTAGCTCGGTAAATTAGCGGCCGTCAGGTGTCACTTTACTATAGCAAACGTGAACTTGTAATAAATAGGGGTTAAAAACTTTTAAGACGATTATTCAGTACATTTAAATAAACAAAATATGCTTTTTTTATACCAGTACATAAAGTGCTATAATATGAAATAGAAAAAAGTAAGATTTGAGTCTACGTTTTGTAGATTACCGTTTCAGCGGGTCTAGCCAAGTTGCATTCTATAATCGCTAACGCTTATAGAAAACTAATAAACTGTATGGAAATTTGACATCTCTAACGTTAAGTAACGTGACTTAGCGATATAGATATTGTTAAAGACTTAGATAAATATAGGTTCTTTATCTATGGTTAAAGATGTCAAATTCCCATACATTTAAATACTTTTCTATTAGCGTTAGCGATCATAGAATGCAACTTGGCTAGACCCGCAGAGCTTTCAATTCCAGGGTGTCACACAAGACATTAAGAAGGGATATTTTGCGAAAACACTGAAGTAATAAAACACAGTTCCAGTGGCCCGCCAATATAAGCGGAGAGACGGCACACGGCGGGTTTATTTAGTGGGTGAGGGCCCCACACCAACCTGTTCATTGCCCCAAACGATGGGATGTGCGGTAGTAAAGCGGAAGTAGTCAGTCCCGGGCAAATGTCACGATATATCAGATGGAAGAGCATCACCACTTTTAATGGATTGGTTTCAAACCAATTACTGATACCTAATCCTTAGTCCGACATCCCGACCTAGATATGTCACACACCTCTATGGATTAATCGAAATTATGTGTTTTTGTTTACAAACTATCACTGCCCATTAAATCATTGTGAAGAAACCTGTATGTTTGAGAGATTTTTTAAAGGGCCTAATTGTATGAAGTCTGCCAAGCTGCACTGGGCCAGGCATGTGAGTTACGACCTAAATCCCTCTCACTCTTGAGTCAAGAGTTTTTTTTATGCATGTGGTGGCAGACGAGCCACGGCCCATCTGATGGTAAATGGTAACCGTCGCTCATGGACTCAAACATACCCAGAGTATTTTGAAGCCGCTGCTCACCATTTCATTTCACCGATTTGAAATGAAAGAATAAACGGCTACCTCCCGCTACAGCCAAAACGCAATGATGTGCTTCATGGCCGGTTACACGGGAGATGGTGGTACCAACCCACTCGAGCCCGATACCAAGTGGGTATTCCCACTTGGTATCCAGCCCTACTACCAGTCATGCAATGGATGATAATTGAATTGAATAAATGATTTTGATTTTTTTGCTTACTTCCCTTAGCCGCCTCATACGACACCTATGGGAAAGAAAGGGGTGGTGACACTTTTATTCTTAGTCCATCACCACACGGACGTGCTTTTTTATACTATGTGGGTGGCAAACAAGCATGCGGTTCATCGGATGGTAAACTGATAGTTTTATCACTCGATGTATTTTTGTTTATTGCATGTTGTGGTAGACTAGCGACGGCCCACCTGATGGTAAATGGTAACCGTCGCTTATGGACTCTACTATACCGAGAGTATTGTCAAGCCGCCATTTCATTTCACATATATGAAATGAAACAATAAACGGCTATCTCCTGCTACAGCCAAAATGCAACGATGTGCTTCAAGGCCGGTCACACGGGAGACGGCGGTACCAACCCGCTCGGGCCCGACACCAAGTGAGTACTCCCACTTGGTACCCAGACCTCCCACTTGGTACCCAGACCTACCACCAGTCATGCAATGGATGATAACTGCTTACTTCCCTTAGTCACCTCATACGACACCCGTGGGAAAGAATGGGGTGGTGACAATTTTATTCTTAGTCCGTCACCACACGGACAAAAATAAATAAATTGTAGGTGATATAAAGTTCACCGTTAAAGTTTATCTAGTTTTATTAATATATTACTTGACATTGCATTTTTATTTAGTGGGATATGTGAAATTTTAGTACTTTTAGTAAGATTTTTTTCTTAAATTTGGAATATCTTTAATATGTTTAAGTCCTCATCGTATAACTTATACGGAGTTTTATACAAAGACTGCTCTAATAATGACAATTGTTGCAATTCCAGCGGCATTCATATATCGTTTTTAATAAGCAATATTATGACACAAAGGGATTATTTGTCTGTTCGTTTTAATCGAGTGCCAAAAAAACATTCATGTGTGGAACTTAACGCCCGTGCAAACGAAGCCTTACAATATATTCTTATAACTTATACATATATAGCATTCTTCCAACAAAATTACTTCCAGATCGTCTCGAATTCGATCCAAAATGAGGTTGGGTCTCCTAAAAACAGGAAGTCAAGTTGAGGACAAACAATTTGAAAAAGAATCAGGGGTCCTTAATGGATAGAAAATTGATAGTATAGAGGAGTGCGCCGAGAAAACATTGGATGGGATTTTGCATAGTCAGGACCAAGAACTTAGAAATATTGAATAAGGCATTTACTGAGGAGATATAATCTTATTATTAAATGCAAAGGTTTGAAAAGGTATGAATGGATTTAGAAGAAAGGTTAGTAGATAGTTTTGACAGTGAATTGACATTATAGGATAACTTTATCCTGAAAAATAATTTAATATTATAGTCAGCTAGTTACATTATAATATAGAGTATTATAGACAGATATGGAAATTGTTTGAAGCAGTACTAGACTAGAAAGGACCGTGTCTGAGTTTTCATAACATAACCAAGGTTTATGTAAGAGAAGTGTCATAAGAAAGGTGACCAAGGGGCGTAGCAAATTAAGTCTTCAAATTTGCATTGGACTGCCAAGCTGAAATTGTCTGAATACTTGTTATTTACAGGAAATACTCGTTCTCGACAAACATACATTACATATAGGTACATGCCTAACAATGGTACACAAAATAAAGAAAATACGATAAATTAATTTCTTTTTTTTAAGTCTTTATTATTATAAATGATACCATTAAATTTTTAACAGGCATTAAGTTGAAATATGAGAATTATTGACAGCATTTATTTTAGCATATTTAATTAATTAACAATTACGTTTCTTCAAAAAGGTTTCTAAATTCCTAGATAGGGCAAATTCATTTCAAGTCCATCGAGATCTTCATAGTCGTTGGCGTCACTAACTAAACCAGGATAGTGTAAAAAAATACCTTATCCAAAAATTTTACCATCCCCGTCATCAGGCAATCGTGGCCTTTGGAAACTCGCCAAGCACACAGCGAGATGAAATTTAATACGGTACGCCATTGAATATTTATTTATGATAATACGCAATGATTTATGCCTGGACTGCTTACAATTTGTAATGGTGCTATACTTTTGTGTTCAGGTTTGGAGGCCGAGGAGGAAGAAGAGGAGATATTGTATTTACGATGATGATATGACAGCTCAATATGTGTTGCTTTACTTCCTCAAGACCCCTCGTTCATGGTGTGCATTTAATGAAATCGTGATTAATGCCCGGTTCCTATATTAAACGAATCGTCATTGTTAACAGCTACCCATCCGTTAGTTGCAAAATGTCAGTCAATTCACGTACGACTCGTATTTTATAGGAACAGATTATACTTACGCCTGGTAGAATATTCTACCAATCGTAAGTAAAACGATCCGTTTTATTATTATAGGAACCGGGCATTATACACCTGCGTCTATAGTACGTTTATTTGTTACGTTTACATGCCGTACCTACTCTCAACAAACCATCATGAAATTTTGCATGCATATAGTATACTAAATTTCATGATGGATATGTTATATTAATGGATAAATTAGTTATGAAAGTGAAAAAAAGAGATTTACTGCGAACAGGATGCGAACCTTTTCTTTTATTGCATGTAGTGGCAGACGGGCCACAGCCCATCTGATGGTAAATGGTAACCGTTGCTCATGGACTCAACTATACCGAGAGTATTGTCAAGCCGCTGCACATCATTTCATTTCACAGATATGAAATAAAAGAATAAACGGCTATCTCCTGCTACAACCAACACGCAACGATGTGCTTCATGGCCAGTCACACGGGAGATGGTGGTACCAACCCGCTCGGGCCCGATACCAAGTGAGTACTCCCACTTGGTACCCAGCCCTACCACCAGTTATGCAATGGATGATAATTGCTTACTTCCCTTAGTCGCCTCATACGACACCCGTGGGAAAGAATGGGGTGGTGACAATTGAATTCTTAGTCCGTCACCACACGGACAAAACCTGCATACCTTCCAATCCGGAGAAGTCCCTTTACATTTGTTTTTAGATTTAAAACCTTGGATGATAAAATACACATCCCAAAGCTGTTATCGAGTTCTAAAAATAGGTTTTATTATCCCGGAAAATGTTCTTGTGGGATAAAAAATTTAGGATAGAGATAATTAATGTGTTTCAGAGTAGTAGCCGATGGAAAACGTGTGTTCATTTTTCCCTAGCGTTATGTACTAACATAAACGTTAGCGAACGGTATTAGGGCTTATCATTAGTAGATAAAATAGATTTTGCCTGCGAATTCACCTACGTTGACTTTAAAATACAAATACGTCATCTCTAACTCGCATTGATTATCTTTATGAAAAATAACAAGGTATCCACAGCCAAAAAATAGTGCATGGAGCCCCTCCGCGCGGAAGAAGTGAAACTTCGTCAAAAGTTATCATGTAAAAGTGCAAAAACGAACTCCCTTTCGCATTTGCCCTCAATAGGGTGATGTCATCGGTATAACGCAGGTTAGATATTTTGACGCCTTCAACCTTAAGGCGATTATCACACTGCCACGTACCACGCAGCGTAGCGTGTGAATGCGTGTTCTAACGTTGTTTGTAAGTATCTCCGTTTATATAGAATACGCGCACAGTTCAACACACAGAAAATGCATCCACGCGCGTTCACGTAGATCACGCGCCTACAAGCGGAAAAACAAGCAACCCCGCGCGTGGGTGCGGGGCGAGACGCAAGGTATAGCACACCGAGTCCCGCCCGCCGCAGTGCCGTGCGCTGCACTGCACTATCACCACAGCCAACAGCATTGAATGAAATGAGTCAGAGCCGCCGTGAATCCACAAAACGCAACAAACGTGAGTGCGTAAAAAACCCGCACGGTGATGCAGATCTGCACTCCCGCAAGTACGCGCGTAGATGCGTTGATATGCAACATGCAGCGTGGTACGTGGCAGTGTGTTAATCGCCTAATTCCACCTTCCCATCCCTCCAGTGCTCTATGCATTAGTAAGAATATTACTTTCAAGACTATGGAAGATAGTGGATTTTGCTAACGTTATTAGCGCTAACAGAGAGATCCATCACCGAGAGAGTGAAAGAGCATATCGCAGCCGTAAAAAATAGTCAGCCCGGCAAGTCAGCGATTGCGGAGCATCTACTGGAATCCGGTACTGATCACTAGATAGCGTTTCACGACCCTAAAATCCTTTCCACCGAACGCCATTTCTACCCAAGGCTGGTCCGTGAGGCGATAGAAATCAAAAAGTACCGAAATTTCAATCGAGGAGATGGTTTTAGGTTGTCAACATCGTGGAACCTCGTAGTGGCCAAGTATCCGCGTCGCGATTTGTGTCCCAAAAAAACGGTCGACACCGTTAGTGTTGTGTGTATGGACCTTAATACTTTGCGGTCAGAAAGTGAGGGTACTTGAAGATACTCTCAGACAATATAACCGACGAACACTTGCTCTCACCAGCCTACTCGTGACCACGGCTAGTGCAACTCAGCCGAAAAGTCGAGGTTAGTCATAATAATAGTATTTTGATAAGTTTAATGCGCGTATAGACCCGTTAAATGTGTTATAATGAATATAAAACGCGAAAGTTTAAAAAGTACTAGGCTACGGTGGTTTTTATTCAGGTGGACCAATATTCTTGACTTCCATCGTAGTAAAAAATGCTTAAATTATAATAAATTCGCACTATTTGTTGAGTAAGTCCTTTGCATTCTGTACCTCAAAACAACAACAACAATGTCATCAGTAGTTTTCTAAACAATAGAATATCCAACGACTTAGAAAGCTATCTCTTAAACAAGTTTACTCGTCATATCGTCACTTTGCAAGTTACTTGTTGGCGACTTGCTGCCTATTTAGGTGTGCTTTCATCAAAGATGTGCTGCATTATAACAAAGCACATCTCTAATAAAACTCAGCTTAGACTGGAAGTGCGTTAAATACATCAAAGCGACTCCTAGTTTTAGTTTTGTTTATTTAAGTTTTGCTGAACATTGGTATTGGTATGCTGAAATATCGACAAAATCTGATTCGTTTTATCTTTGATAAAATATGTGCTATAGATAAGTTGTAGCAGAGACTTGACGTCACCTTCAAGCATGGTACAGCGTACTCACCATCATCTTCACGGTTCAATTTACATTGCTTTTATATTCCTTTATATGTACTTAGGTATTACTTACATTAAGATATAGCTACGTAGTTGGCATTCGTTACCCTATCTTGGGCCCATCAGAATTTCAGCGCTGGAGCATCAAAGTGTTCCAGCACAAGCTGAGATGGGTATCTTATTTTTGACCTCACACCTCCATAAACTGATTTACTCTGCTAATAAACTGGTAGGAATCGTGCAGATCTAAAATAAAATATTCTTCTACCAGCATCAAGGGGCTGGTTCAACCAACGAAGTATGCAATGCCCTCAGAGAATAGTAGTGTGAACAACAGTAGGAGTATCGTACAGACTTATTTGGTCATCCCAATTTCCTCATCACATTTGTCTTTACGACCAACGCCATCTATCGGAATTCATTTACATGCATCAATCCAATATAGTAAGTTTAATTTTGCAATTAAAATTCATACTATTTGATGGCGTGATTTTTTAAACATTTTGATCTATATTTTTTAGCATTTGACATTCTCCGCTACTTTTTAAAGTACAAATTATTTGAGAATAAAGAAAAAGAGGTTTTTTGTTCGAGCGGGAATCGAACCCGTGTCTTTTCCAATCCGGGGAAGTGCTCTTAGGCCACTGAGCTATCGTACAGACCTATTTGGTCATCCCAATTTGCTCATCACATTTGTCTTAACTTAGCTTTAACCTCGCTCATCTCTCAGTCACTTCATACATCTCTGATGTAAACACAACCTTAAGCTAGTTCCTTGTACCGATGCTTACATATTTGTATGGCCAATATAAAACTTTTCTAGTTAAGCCTGGTATGTTGTTCTAGTTAAATGGTTGGCGATGGCTGATGAGGCAAAGTTTTATGATGAGATTTCATAAACAAGTGGATTTCTAGCTCAAGATTTTGATTAACAAGTTTATTATATTCACTATTATTCATACCAAAGATATCACAATAACCTTTAAGACTTCATAATTAACTTGTATTAAGCTAGTATATCACAAGGAATCTTGTGATATAAGCAACATAGTATATAATAATAAAAATAACGAGATATCTGTAAAGTACAAATTATTTGTGAATAAAGAAAAAGAGATTTTTAGTAGGAGCGGGAATCGAACCCGCATCTTTTCCAACCCGGGGAAGTGCTCTAAGCCACTAAGCTATCCTACTGATCATTCCAATTTCTTAATCACATTTGTCTTACGACCTAGATATCTGTATCTAAAAAACAGTTGAATGGAATGCCTAAGGGTTTAATGTTTTGCTGAATTATTTCAAGAATATTCTACATATAATTATCTTACATTTTATTTATTTTGGTGAATCGCCCCTGGTATTCTTGAGCATGAATTTAAGTTACAATTTAGGCATATCTTGTCCGTGTGGTGACGGACTAAGAATACAAGTGTCACCACCCCATCTTTTCCCGCGGGTATAAAGGTACAAGGTGACTAAGGGAAGTAAGCAATTATCACCCATTGCATTACTGGTAGCCGTGTGGGGCCGGCTTTAGAATTGTCCCACCCCTCTCCACCCATGGGAGTCGTAAGAGCCGACTAAGGGAATACCGGGGGAGTGGGCAGCAGCACTCCTTAGAGTATTAACAATATCCACTGCGATCGCAAACCCGCCTGCCAAGCTTGGGGAGGCCTTTGTCCAGCAGTGGACATTAAAAGGCTGATAGATGGATGGATGGATGGATGCATTACTGGTGGTAGGGCTGGGTAACAAGTGAGAGTACGCACTTGCTATCGGGTCCGAGCGGGTCGGTACCACCGACTCCCGTGCGACCGGTCATGAAGCACGTCAGTGTGTTTTGGCTGTAGCAGAAGATAGCCTTTTATTCTCTCATTTCTTATCTGAGAAATGAAATGGTGCGCAGCGGCTTGAAAATACCCTCGGTATAGTCGAGTGCATGAGCGACGGTTACCACTTACTATCAGGTGGGCCGTGGCAAGTCTGCCACCACTAGCAATATAAAAAAAATACAGTTTGCAATCAAAAATGCCATTTGTCAAAATATACTGAAAAGCTTTATTAGATTATTATTTTATACGTATAAAATAAGGCGATTCACACACTGCTCCGCGCTCCGTCGCCTGGCGCGGAGTGGCAGATTTTAATATTGTATGCAAGTATATCGATTTGTATAGAAAACACGCCAGGTCCAACACCGAAAACGCGCCACGGCGTGAGAGCACGTACCGCTAGCAGATTCTGCTGCCCGGCGCAGTGGCGCGGGGCCGACCGCAGCAGGAAACACACTACGCTCCGCAGTATCGCGCCTGTTTTCGTGCTAAGGACTTGTTCACGATGGATCTGGACACGGATTGCTCAATAAATAGTCAAAAGATGCAGTTAACATTCGTGTAAAGTTATAAAACTTGTCTTCATGTTTTCTTATGTCCATATAATTCAGAACAAATGAACCAACGTAACTAACATCACGACGACCAAATGTAAAGTGACCTTTAGTTTGGTGCGGGCCGCGTACAAAGCCGTCAGGCGCGGAGGCGCGGTAAAATCTGCTCCAAGAGGCAGATCTGCTCCTCCGTCGCCGCGCGCGGGATCTTGTGCCCCGCGGCTCCACACCTGGGCGCGTCGCCAATTTGTGAATTGCCTTATATACTATTCCGTTAAACGTGATACATTATAAAATAAGAAGGGAATTTATTATTATGGAAATACAATTTGATAATATGTTGCAGGGTCCTGGTGATATGTGTCACAGGTATTTTACAGAAACCTACTTCAGGCACCACTCTCTCACGAATTGTATAATATAAAATGTCTATGTTGAAGAAACTTAAACTCATTCAATGTTGAATCAGAAAAAGGAACAGCGAATTATAATTAATTTTGAATAAATCAATTCTCACGTACTTCACTTGGAAAGATGAAAGGAATTAAAATACCGCTTACCTTTACGTAGAGAACAAACGAGAGCTGGAGATAGCACCTTTGTGGTTTGAGGAAACAAAAAAATAACAAAATGAGAGGGATTTGGGTTGTAGTTCATCACGCTGACTGAGTGCGGGTTGGCAGACTTCTTAAGCCGTCGAAAAAACTCTCAGATTCTTCATTGGACAGTGTTGGTATAATTTTATTTTAAAGCATTTGATAAGCTCCAAAATTATTTATTATGAGATGATCTATCTGAAATATAGCTAACTCTCTTTTTTTTGACATCAATTGCTTAAGGAATAATTCTTGTATCGCGGGGGATTTCACAAACATACAATTTCAGGGACACAAAGTACACCCAGACTCAGAACAACCATTTGTAGATCACACAAAGAGTTGTCCTGTGTGGGAATCGAACCCACAAAACTTGGACGGGAGGCCGGTATCTACCACTCTACCATCTCATCACTTCTGCTGTAGAGATACTTTCTTCTCATCTATTATCCTATTCCCTCGTCTTTTTTGTTGCTTTATGATGACAGACGAGCCATGGAACTCTTTATCGTAAATGGTAACCGCTTCCAATGATCTCAGCAATACTAAGAATACTGCCAAGTCTCCGCTTACCATTTCATTATATGGATGAAAAATTAATTAATGGATGGTAACTCTCGCTACAACCAAAATACACCAAGCTGCTTTATGGGCCTGATAACAAGTAAGTAGGTACTTCCTACTTTAGTTAGGGCGGTAAAAATCTATCTAACCACACACCCCGTCAATGAACAGGATATATTGTAGCGCCTTTTTTTTTGTTAAGGCGAGAAAAAATATAACTACAGAAACCCCTTTGTTCGGGACAACGACTGGTAGTCTGGGATGCTCACCCACTAAATAAATCTACCGTGTACCGTCTGTCACCTGTACTAGCGGACCACTAAAAATTTGTGTCAACACTTCAGTGGTATAGTGTGGAGCCCTTACCCACTAAATAAGCCCGATGTGTGATGTCTCTGCACGTGTGCTGGTAGACCACTGACACTGGGTGACATTCCTTCAGTAGTTTGTACCCGAGGCTACGGTAACCGCTTACCAACTGCATGCTTGTTTGCAGTTTAAAAAGTGTATCTTACTGAAGAAATAATCTAAAACAAAGTCATCCAAAAACAAGTCATAAAACATACATTTAGACCTTTATAAGTTGTACCATTAATCTTGTGTTAATAAAGAAAACTATTGTGTAGGGACAGAGTATGCGATGTTTAATGATGCGTGGAATGCCAATAGCTATTTGTTATATTACTGTTTGTTTTGATAATATGCAGCTTTTGTTAGAATACTTAAGGAAAGTGCGCATAACTGTCGAAAAATATGTGTCTATATATTTTATCGAGACCACTTCTTTATACGACAATGTCATAATGTTGACAATACATTATAATGTTTGGTGGCTGTGTGATATAGTGGTTATATATAGAGGGATTGACATAGCGCGATGAAGTGGCAATGAGTAGACATGGCTCGACACTGACTACCGTTAGGGAAGAAAGGGTAGGCACAAGATCCGTTAAACGAACTGAGGAGCCTAGCTATCGTAAGTGTGCTGATTAGGCTGCTGAATAGACATTTATATGAGTGACAGTTTGTTCTGGCGCTCTTTTGAGGAAGCCTATGCCCAGCGGTGGATGATTGAAGGGTGGTGGATCGATGGGTGTAATTGTTATGGTAATAAATCCCGTTTGTTCTGGCGCTTTTTTGAGGAAGCCTGTTCCCAGCGGTGGATGATTTAAGGGTGGTGGATCGATGGGTGTAATTGTTATGGTAATAAATCCCGTTTTGTACATTATTCGGAGGTCATGTGCTAGATACAATATTCCATTCTCATGTGATGAATAGTTGAGGATAAGTTAAGTACTTTCAATTTATAAAATTGAATTTGGTTTGTAATGTTGAAATAACAGCTATTTGTTTGATGCATATATGAAGGCTTACACAGTATTTATTTTATACTTAGCAAGAAATAATTTGAAACATTTTTCTCTGTAATTGTCAGTTTGTTGTGGCTAAACTACAAAAAAGCTAAGCGATATAGGCGACTCTTCCATTGACAGATAGCTAATGCCGTGTGGAGCCAGCTTTAGAATTGTTCCACCCCTCTCCACCCATGGGAGTCGTAAGAGCCGACTGAGGGAATACCGGGGAAGTGGGCAGCAGCACTCCCTCGAGTATTCGACAACATCATCAACATTTTACAACATCCACTGCGATCGCCAACCCGCCTGCCGAGCGAGGCGATTACGGCACTATCCCCCATATGAACGAAACACATGTTGTGGCGTTCTCTTGGGGAGGCCTATGTCCAGCAGTGGACTTCGAAAGGCTGATGGATGGCTAATACTATAAATGCAGTGAAATCCTAGCGGTAAAAACAAGGACTGCAAAGACAGTGGTATCGATTTCAATCCCGAGTCCAAGATCACTTGGCATACAATTCTGACCTTTCGAGATAATATATTGAAATGATATATGTGTTTGTTTACAATGACTGGTCGGTGAAAGAGAAAACCGTGAGGAAATCTGCATGCCTGAGAGATTTTCTCGACGGCTTGCCAACCCACACTAGACCAGCTTACGGACTACGGCTGAACCCCTCATACTCTGAAAAGTGACTCTTGTCTATTAGTGGGCCAGTAATGGTTTTAAAAAATAAATCAATTATATGACTGGCCCAGTATTTTAGGTACGGATGTGATTTATAATAACACTATTCAGTATTACATAGTCAGAGAGCCGGAACGCTCAACTCGCACTACATAATACTTAATAGGCAGTGAGTCGTAGGCTATAAATAGCTCCTATATCCATATATCACACGTAATAGCACTCTGCCGTAATAGAGCTACAAGAGCCAAGTACTAAATTGTAGGTACTGGTTTTATTGTCTTACTTATCGTTGTACTATCTGAACTCGGGCTTATATCCATGTGGAAATTCTAATATTTTTTTATACTACGTGGGTAGTCGCAGCTGATGGTAAGCGGTTACCGTAGCCTATAGACGCTAGCAACACCAGAGGATTCACTGGCGCGTCGCCATCTCCAAGACAAGGAGTTGAAAAGGACATTAATAAGGAGAGAGTTCCCAGATATAATTTTTTGACCAAATAATCTCCTATTACGGAATCTTTCATGATTTTATTAGATTACAGAATTATAATGGTATAAGTTCCATAAATATTGTAATAATATTACCTAATCCTCTTTTATAAATTGGTTACAAATGATAGGCCTCAAAGAAATGAAACATTTATTTTAAAAATTTGAAGTTTCTCGAACCTCGAACGGTTAAGTCCGCACAGACGTTGGATGATCATTATAGACTTCCAAATATAGTTATTTATCTATGTTCTAAACTCTGGCGTGGTCCAACAAAGATAGGTGTCCTGGCGGAATTGCGTCTGTCTCTGGGACGCTTAAGCCAAAAACCAGAGAAGTCAAGTCAAGATTGGCTTAGCCGTTACGCTACGATATGATAAAAGTTATTTCATAAAACGTCATGTGTTTAGTGGTACTTTTTTCGTAAACTTTTGGTAAGCTAATAAAATCAAAAAGGCCTAGTTATTCACGATGAAAATAAAAATTAATACGTTGGAAAATGAGAACTCCAATCCAAATATTCGAACTACAACACCATATTTTGTGGTAGATGTTTGTTATACAGGCTGATTGAAAAACACCTTTGATACTTTTTTTTTGTTTTCTTTGTGTTCATTTATATATTTCACATGCTTAGCTATATGAATGAAAACAAAGTGCGAAAATGTGAAATCGAAATTAATAAAGAAAAAAATATTTGTGAAAATGTGGAAAAATAGAACTTTAGTGCGAGCAGGAATCGAACCTGCGTCCCATCCAGGGAAGCGCTCTACCGCTAATCAATAGCTTAACATCGCTTAAAATATTCGATAATAATAGTCACGAGCAAGATTTGAGCCTGAACCGTCACCGAAAAAACCATCCCAGATACTCTGTCAATTCAGCCATCGTGATAATCTCCTCGGGACTGTGAATTTCGATAACACATTCTTTCTTGATGTCTTGGGTGATGCTGTGCCACCTATCGGATGTATTTGCATTCATTATTCTGACCTAATATGCTTATAAGTTAGTTATTGAAATTTAGCAAATCTTTAGATATTTTTATATATATTTTTGCATTTGACATGCTTAGCACTATACATTAAACACAAAGTGAAAAATGTGAAATCGAAAATAACAGTCAGGAGCAGGATTTGTATGAAAATACGTCCGACAGACGGCGCAGGCGTCACCCAAAGACGTTAAGTATGATGTGTTATCGAAATTAGCAGTCAGGAGCAAGTGTCAGGATGGCTGAATTGGTAAAGCATCTGGACGGAATCCAGAAGATGCAGGTTCAAATCCTGCTCCTGACTGTTATTTTCGATTTCACATTTTTCACTTTGTGTTTAATGTATAGTGCTAAGCATGTCAAATGCAAAAATATATATAAAAATATCTAAATATTTTAAAGGGTTTGCGTCATTATTAGGTAAAATCTTAATTGTAAAATTAAGTTTACCTGGTCGGTATAATGTATGAAAATACGTCCGACAGACGGTGCAGGCGTCACCCAAAGACGTTAAGTATGATGTGTTATCGAAATTAGCAGTCAGGAGCAAGTGTCAGGATGGCTGAATTGGTAAAGCATCTGGACGGAATCCAGAAGATGCAGGTTCAAATCCTGCTCCTGACTGTTATTTTCGATTTCACATTTTTCACTTTGTGTTTAATGTATTAGCAAATCTTTGTAATAATCTTAGCATAAGGGGAGTATAGCATACCTTTATTGTACTTACTACTATTAACTTAACATCATGCCATCTCCCTTGCGGGGTAGGCAGAGAACAGAGTGTCATGAGGCTCTATTATTGCATACATCTCTCGCTTCCTCAACATTCACGATTCTCTTCAAACACGCTCGCGTGGTTTCGGAGACTCCTAACTCCACCTTCCTTCGATACATGACCGATTTAGTCTTGGTAGGTGAGTCTTGATCACCCCCTGTACCTACATCCTTCCACTTTTGCATGGAATATTTTCCTAACTAGTCGCTCATCTGGCATTCTTTCCACATGCACCTTCAGACCAACACACTCTTTAATACCTACTCTCTCTCTTATGTCGTTATTACGACCTTTATTTTCAGTAATAAATACTGTTTAAGTTTACTTATACTTTATGAAATTAGTGATATTTCACATACCTACTTGTTACCGAAGATTGGTAAAATCTATAATCATTCTGTATATATTGTTAAAAGCTTTATTTTGCTGCCACAGAAAACAATAAAATTTTATTGTTTCAAGTCTGCGAAGTTAGCACAAAAGGGTTCGCACTTGGACCCTCATTTGTTAGGATTTTTGCTGCTATTCCGACCTTGGGAATACAAGGTTCGTTGTATTAGGAAAACAGTTTAATGTACAGAGTTTTCGAACTGATTTTTATGCACTTCTAAGACTGTGAAAAATATAATTTTTTTAAACAAAACCGTGACCTCACTTAGGAACTCGAGACCTCATGATCCGACTACCGAGGCAGATAGATAAATTATAACGTAAATAAACACTTAAGGCCTTACTAATAAACGTTGTATAACCTCTGAACAGTTATTCAGTATTTTGTCTTTGTCACTACCATGACAATTTGACGTTGAAAGAAAGAAACAAAACATTAAAATTCTTATTCGGAGCTTAAACAATGTTTATTAGTAAGGGGGATTGAATATTGTTTACTCATTAGTATTGCCTTGCTTATGCCCTGCATGAATGGGCCGGCTCCGTCGGGGATGACCTTCTTAGAGAAGATCTGCGTGAACAGTAGTACCGCAGTGTTGCGTATGGTGAGTGAGAGTGCTGGAGGCCCAAACCCTCTTCCTATCTTCCCTTTGTTATCCTCTCTATCCTTTCCTTAGTATCCTTCCTATCATTTCCTGATGCCTCTTGCGTTGTTAGCGTCTATAGGCTGCTTATCTTCAGGTGGGCCGTAAGCCTGTTTGCCATCCACATAGTATAAAAAAAAAGATTATGAGTGGATATTCCTAAATGACTCCATGGGTCATACTTTGAAGCCCAAACAAGGGCTGAAGGTAGGTTTATATAACATATTTATATTGTATAACAAAATTGCAGTTTGATCTAAAAAGGAACGTGCAAGTGATGCCTTTGGTGTTGTCAGCGTCTTTAGCTACGGTAGCTTCAAACGAGTCGTAAGCTTGCCTTGCCACCATTGTAGTATTAAAAACTACCCAAAAATTTTAACAATTCAAGCGAATGGAAAATAATAGGAATTCCGTTTCGGAATTATTGTAAAGACCCATCTCCGATTGTTGAACCTCAATCACAATTCAATCACGGGCTGTTTTCATATCGGCCGATCGAAATATCATTGGAAATGTCGCGGGCAGGTTGACTGAGCTGGAATATACGGGACAACATTTTGACCGGGACTGTTTGTTTTTTTAATCGATTTATTAAGTACTGTTCTTTTGTTAATATAACAGATCTCCTGAAAAGTGACCAATGCACTATGTGACCTAATACATGTTGAAATGATATTGACACCAGTATTTAGTGGGTGAGGACCCACTAAATAAACCCACCGTATGCCGTCTCTGCGCCTGTGTTGGCGGGCCACTGGAACTATGTTATATTCCTTAAGCGGTCTGAACCTGGCATCCTACCCGAAAGTTAGTTAGCCTGCTAATTATTCACTTCATAATTTTTGATGTTAAACATCTAATGCGGAGGGAAGGTAAAATCGGCGGTTAGCGTGGCGAGCTTTTATTGTACCTACTTGTCCCGTTCAAATATTGCAAGTTAAATTTGACACACTTCCCAGTTTCCGATTGAGCTGAAATTAACACGCATGTGTATATCACGTGACAATGCAATATTATGATGACATGGAGCTGATCTGATGATGGAGCTGGAAGGTGAACATAGGAACTCTATAATGAAACGGCACAACTCCATCGAGTTTGTGCTCGTATGATTCGTCTTGCCGAGTAGTTTGTGTCTAAAGAGTATCCAGGGGCTGATGATGAAGCTGGAAGGTGACAACACTAACTCTGTAATGAAACGACGCAACCCCATCGAGTTTGGGCTTGTATGATTTGTTTTGACTAGTACTTTGTCTCTAGATTGTATACAGGGTCTGACGATGGAGCTGGAAGGTGGCCACAGTAACTCTGTAATGAAACGATGCAACCCCATCAAGTTTGGAATCGTTTGATTCGTCTTGACGAGTACTTTGTCTTTAGATGGTATCCAGGGTCTGATGATGGAGCTAGAAGGTGGCCATAGGAACTCCGTTATAAAACGACATAACTCCATCGAGTTTGGGCTCGTATGATTTGTCTTGACTAGGACTTTGTCTCTAGATTGTACGAATTTGGCGAAATTGTGCTCACACTGCCACAACAAGAGCCATTAAACAAGAAGATAAGATAAGATTGTATACAGGGTCTGACAATGGAGCTGGAAGGTGGCCACAGTAACTCTGTAATGAAAATACGCAACCCCATCGAGTTTATACTTGTTTGATTCATCTTGAGGAGTACTTTGTTAAGTTATGATTATTTTATTTCTACAAAATAATTTCGATGTTTTCACATCTGCTATACGTCTAGTTTTTTTTAGATATTTTAATTTTCGGTAAAAGAATTTCCTTCCAATAAAAGATCTACTATTTATATAATTACAGCGCCATCTATAAAGTCTAAATCACTCAGGGACCTAAAATCGGTCCAGCTGGTTTCAAACTTTTGCAACATTAACGAGTGGCAATAGAATTTTCTAATGATATATATATTTTCACCGTAATGTATACCATTATACACATATTATATTATCATAAACTTCTACCCTCCACAATATGCGGCCGTGTGTTTCATCGTGCTGAATGGGTTGCACTGAAACGATTTCCCGTTGAGTTCCGCAAAAACGTTTTTCCTTAAGATTTTTACGAGAGTACACACTTCAATTTGGTTGGTTTAATTTTACGTGCTTTGAGCAAATGAAATTTGATTTGTATAACGTAACGTCGTTAAATGGTTCTGACGACCTTTTATGGAATATCAAAGTCTTGCCCTAAAATATGGTGTAACTTTGTACTGTATTTTACTAGAAAACAACAGCCCTCTCTAAGAAATAATCCTTATAGCAGAGTCATCAATATATAATTAATGGACACAGAGTACACTCAAATTCAGGTCTGTGGTCTTACAAATTTAGGTCATCTATTTTTTGTAAGCAAGATTTGTAAAATATTTACAAGATTTTCTTTTACGCAGGTGCCGCACCGACTGTTTCACACAGGTATCGCGACGAGGTTGCTAAGACCCCGATTCCTACACATAGGTGTCGCATGAGGTGGCTAAGAACCCAATTCCTAAACATATGTGTCGCACGTGGTAGCTGAGAACCCGATTCTTACACATAGGTGTCGCACGAGGTGGCTAAGAACCAGATTTTTACACATAGGTGTCGCATGAGGAGGCTAAGAACCCACTTCTTACACATAGGTGTCGCATGAGGTGGCTAAGAATCCGATTCTTACACATAGGTGTCGCACGTGGTGGCTAAGAACCCGATTCTTACACATAGGTGTCGCACGAGGTGGCTAAGAACCAGATTCTTACACATAGGTGTCGCACGAGGAGGCTAAAATCCCGATTCTTACACATAGGTATCGCATGAGGTGGCTAAGAACCCGATTCTTACACAACGGTTTCGCACGTGGTGGCTAAGAACCCGATTATTACACATAAGTGTCGCACGAGGTGGCTAAGAACCCGATTCTTACACATAGGTGTCGCACGAGGTGGCTAAGAACCAGATTCTTACACATAGGTGTCGCACGAGGTGGCTAAGGGAAGTAAATAGTTATCACATTCTTTTTTTAATTGTTGGTGGTAGGGTAGGGTAGCGTATCAAATGAGTCTACTCACTTGTTAGTTGCAGTATATCCATCCATCCATCAGCCTTTCATCGTCCACTGCTGGACATCGGCCTCCCCAGAATGGTGGGTTTTACCATAATCGCCACGCTTGGCAGGTGGGTTGGCGATCACAGTGAATGTTTTTAGTACACAGAGGAACGCTGCTGCCCGGTCCCCCGGTAATCCCATAGTCGGCTTTTACGACTCTCATAGGAAGAGACGGGGTGAAGCTATTCTTGGTGCTGGCCCTACACGGCTCTAGTATAATATCAGTTGTAGTATAATTATATCATTTGTATAAGCTGGGATGATCATGTGAAAAGATGGCCTAGTTGTTAAACCAAGGACTGCACTGTTAAAGATATCGTAATCGATTTTCTAGTGGTAAAGCTTTGCTCGTTCCAGCATGAATGGGCCAGCCTGATCAGAAAAGAACCACCTTGTCATAGAAGACAGCGTGAAACAATAGTAGGTAGATACTCCTAATGTGTTTAGTATGGTGAGTGAAAGCGCTGGAAGCTCAAACCCTCTCCTTATCCTTACATCACTATTATATTACTGTAAGAGGCGAAACCTGTGCTCTATTCTGAAGCACAAAACGGTTGAAAAAAAAGTAACCAGACAGAAGATGAGTGCAATTGTTTTTATTATATTTTAACTGAAATAAAATAAATAAGAGCACCCGCAATTTCTTTATCTATACATATAATAAAATTATAACAAGCCGATGTCTGTACATTGCGATTATTGAAGAAACATTAATAGAGGAGATAGGAGTCGTCATTAGAGCAACAAAAGCTAAAGCAAGAATCATTAGGATTTTTGTCTGTCTGTATGTTTGTTCGCGTATCACGCAAATCTACTCTACGGATTTTGATGACACTTTTTGCTTGATTACTCTTGATTAGATTTAAAATTTGGTATACGTTTTATCCCGCTATTATATCGGGAATCCCAGATTTAACCTAAAAACAAATAATATATGAACGGATTTTGATGAAACATTTGATTAATTGCTCTTGATCAGATTTAAAATCTGGTATACGCGTACGAAGTTGCGGGCAAAAGTAAAGTAGTAGTATTACTTTAATAAAATATAAAAAATCAGAGCACACGTATTTTCTTTATTCTTTAATAGAAATAAAAGAATCTGCACATGAATAAAGGAATCTATTTCAATCTCAACAACAAGAAGCTGAAAAGATTTGTTATAAATCACAGGAAATTGAGGCATTATCCTAGTTGAGAACTCCAGAAGTGAGTACTGGATTAGTGGAATGGCGAACGTGCCCCATCGTGGCTGAAAGAAAGAATTAACGGGTAAGGTGCGCCAAATAAATCGACGAACACGTTCCAGTACTGTCGAGTACAAAATCCTATATTCTTTTCAACAAAACACAAAGTATTTTTTTTAATTGCTTGTGGTGGCAGACTAGCCGTAGCCTACCTACCTGATGATAAGTGGTAACCACCGCGAGTGGTAGACTTAGCAACATTAAGAATACTACCTCATAATTTCATGTCACGCATGGAAAATTAATGAATCTAATATCACTGTTGAACACTGATCCGTCTCAGATTGAGATAATTGTTTATAATGCTATTTAGAAGTGTCATATTTTTAAGAAAGAAAGAGAATGAAAGAGAGAGTATAGCGTTATATTTATATCCTGAAGTCTAGGCGAATGGAGCCGCGGGTAAAATCAAGTACAATGTACATTTTGTTTGTTAGAACAGGTCACAAGAAGCGTTCATCGTCAATTTATGCACATTTCAGTGAGCAAAGGGCAAATTTTTAGTTTCAAGCGAGAGCACTCATTTTGATTCCAAAAGTATGAAAAAATAAAACGTTGTAGAAAAGCTTTTACAAACTTATCTAGCTAACATAGCATAGTTTGCAAAATTTTTCTCATTATAGAAAAAAATCTTGCCCAGCAGAAAATAAAATGAGCTTAAATAAATTAACAATTTTGTACACACATGTCCGCGCTTTTGATTCGTCACACTCGAGCAGTTGGATTTATTGTGAAACTTGTGTAATATATAACGTAGCTGTTCGAAGTATGGGACCTCAGTTATAAGTTCTATTGAAGGAAATAGAGAATGCAGGAAAAGTGCACTAAAACTCTCTGCTACATTCATATATTTTTGTGGAAATATTTTTTAAAGATATTGTTAAGATTTTTACGTTGGATGGCACATAAATGGTTGTGGGTACACTTCTCGACGACAACTTTAGGAAAAAAAGGTTCTTACAGCAAGCATACTACGAACAACGCAGCGTAGGACAGCTACCCACCTGGTGGATGAAGATCTGGTAAAAGCTGCAGGGTGTTAATAGATGCGGGCAATACCAAACCACTAGTATAACCTTGGGAAGCACACTAGCACTGGACATAGAAATGTGAATGGATGATGAATGTTAGTTTTTATACTTTTATAACTTTACTAAAGTCCGGAGTACATACTACTGGATGAACAGTTTGTCTGACATCATTGACAATAAAACTATACGGTTGTCTGTAAAGTTGGTTTACGGACGATAATTTTACGTGATAACGTCATATATGTTGTTAGAGAGTTTCACAAACAATGCATATTTTGGAACGTGACACTTTATCGTGCGTGCAGCCAGCGTTCATTAATTTATAAGACTTTGTCACGTCAAAAGAAATAGCTTTGACACAAGTGTGAATATTATTCTCACTAATATTGTAAATGTAAAGTGAGTGTGTTAACTTTTTTTTATTTTTTTTTATTTCTTGTGATAGCAGACAAGCCACGGTGGGCCCTGATGGTAAGTGGTAACCGTCGCTCATGGACTCAACAATACCGAGGCTTTTGTCATGCCCCTGCGCACCATTTCCACCAGTAATGCAATGGGTGACAATTGCTTACTTCCCTTAATCGCCTTGTACGACACCCGCGGGAAAGGATGGGGTGGTGACAATTGAATTCTTAGTCCGTCACCATACGGACAAAACCTGCATCCCTTCCACACGGACTTTATTTATTTGTAACGCTTTCAACCCGTAACTACTGCCAATCAAGGAGAAATTTTGTTAAGCTACTTTTTATCTCGGAGATATTAATGGTTCCGTCTAAAATAAAAACGAGTGTTTATATGGAGAACAATTCCGGAGGCCTTGCAGTTTAGCAGGCAGTACTGTCTGTAATCACATTCCACGGATATTGGGTTTGGGGATATGTTTAAGTCTCGTGTAATAGGGGGCGAGCCTATTGCTGTCTACCGGGCAAATTTCCAAACTCCGGGCTGCTACTGAGAATGTTTCTTTTTACGAAAAAGCTCAATAACTTTGCCCGACCCGGGGATCGAACCCGAAACCTCATGGTTAGCAGTCGCATGCACTACCTCTACACCACGGAGGCAGTTAACAGGGTTTTTTTTTTTATTAGATAGCTATATAGATAGCCCGGTAGACGTCAATAGGCTCGCCCCCTATTACGTGGGACTTAAAACATAGCTGGCGAGTCGTGGGTGTGTAATACACCTCTGCCTACCCCTTCGGAGAATACAGGCATGAAGCTATGTTTTCGGAGATCAAATCCGAGACCTCATGATCAGCAGTTGCTCACAGTACCGCTATAATATATTACTATATATCTCACAGCTACATAAAGCGCTTTACATTAGAAGCTAGATACAAGACTAACCACAAACTTGTGGACCTAGGGTTTCGCAGCTGTGACCCTAGGAAAACAAGTTTATATATGCGGTTACAGCAGACAGTTGATGTCTTTATGTACTACGAGATATTGATATTTAAACTCGCAGTCCTATGTTGGGTAAGTTTGAATACTGTCGCTATCAGAATCGTAATAATTAAGCGTTTGTTTATAAATAGTAATTAAAAAGTTCCGTACTATTTTAGAAATAATTGTGACTTAGGGATTCACGATAAATAAATGTTTTTAACTTTTAATTTTATATTTTAATTAGATTTTGCTTGCGTCTAAGTCTGCGTGATCTCCAAAATTAGGCTGAAAAAAAAAGAAAATTGTTCGATTGATGTATAAATTAATACGAGAAAATTTTTTAATCTGTATTTTAGCACTTGACATGCTCACTACTTTAAAGAAACAAATTATTCGTGAATGTGGAAAAAGAGAAGCTTAGTGCGAGCAAGACTCAAACCTGCGTCCCTACCAATCCGGGGAAGTGCTTTCAATCCACTAAGCCATCGTATTGACCGATGGCTACTCCCAATCTCCACATTACATTTGTCGTACCGGATTGAAAGGGACGCAGGTTCGAATCCCGCTCGAATTAAACTTCTCTTTTTCCACATTCACAAATAATATGTTTCTTTACGAGAAATAATAAAGAATTAAAACTGTTATAGACAAAAAATGCTCGTGCAGCACCCTACATATGCTAGAAGTTAAACTTTTTAATAATGTACGATGAATATAATCAAACAATCACGTAAATAGTCACAAAATACTAATTACACAGCACCTGAGGCGTAGATCTACAATTTACGCATGTGCGGCACTTTTTAATGCTTTGTATCGCTGCAGATACATACGTTGCTCTCTTTTTTATAAAAGACAGCACACACACAGACTGCACTAAAGATCGTTGTATCACGGGGGAGCTTACAAAGAAAATTTCACGGACATAAAGAACATCCAGACTCAGAACAACCATTTGTGGATCACACTTTGTGTTGTTGTCCTGTGTGGGAATCGAACCTACAACATTCGAACGGGAGGCTGGTATTTAAACCACTGGGCCATTTGTACAGTTGAATGCATAATTTTGTTTTTACTTAACTCTGTATTAGATCTTTTTTCGCTTTCATGTAACAAAACGCGCCTAAACGTGAAGCAAGTGAAATTAGAAGATGCCATTATATTAATAATCCCTCACCACAATAAAGCTATTGGCGAAAAATATAAAAAGCTTTGCAATCGTGTATTACGTTGTCATACATATTTCATAAGGATGATCGGTGTTTCGCTCTGCTATTGATTTTGTACGGCGTTACGGCGAACGGACGTCCGTTCCGGTCGGCTTTTCAGGTCACCGGATCGCGCTGTGTCTGTTTTGCATATTAGGCTTTCTTTGATTATAGTATATTTACCTTCTGTCTGTTTTTTTATGATGTTGGCATAGTGTAATACAAAGAGTGTTTTGTAGAACGTTTGTTTGTGGTTGGGGTGACATCAATTGTTTGATATCAACAAGGCCGTCTTTAACTTATTAGAGGATCTAGATAGTATAGAATAATGGGACCTTTGGGACTATTTCAGAAGACTATTATATAATCCTTTTTTTTAAATAAAGACAAAAAGCTGCACTGAGGAGTAATCCTTGTATCGTGGGGACATTACAAACATACAATATCACGAACACAAAGCAAGACTCAGAACAACCATTTCTGGATCATATAAAAAGTTGTTCTGTGTCAGAATCGAACCCAACACTCGGACAGGAGGCTGCTTTCTAAACACTTTTATAAGATGAAAGTATAATAGTTAGTATTTAACTATCGATAAATTTTCGTAGAATAGGTTAACTATATGTGTCGACGATATCAATTGTAGAATGGCGTTAAGATGTGGGATATAATAACGGATGGATTAATTATTTAAAAACGTTGTGTATTTTTTGTGTGAAATGAAGCTTTCCAATAAAACTCAGCTTCTGTGTTGTTATTGAATATCTACAGAATCATTAAACACAAAGTGAAAAATGTGAAATCGAAATTTTTCACTTTGTGTTTAATGTATAGTGCTAAGCATGTCAAATGCTACAAATATATATAAATATTTATAGGGTTTGCGTCATTATTAGGTAAAAATCTTAATTGTAAAATTAAGTTTACCTGGTCGGTATAATGTATGAAAATACGTCCGACAGATGGCGCAGGCGTCACCCAAAGACGTTAAGTATGATGTGTTATCGAAATTAGCAGTCAGGAGCAATTGTCAGGATGGCTGAATTGGTTAAGCATCTGGACGGTATCCAGAAGATGCAGGTTCAAATCCTGCTCCTGACTGTTATTTTCGATTTCACATTTTTCACTTTGTGTTTAATGTATAGTGCTAAGCATGTCAAATGCTACAAATATATATAAATATCTACAGAATCCTTTCGTCACCGTCCTCTCTCGATATTCCTTTAGATGAGTTTGTGATAATCTGTAATTTTTTAGATGTTTTTTCATAAACTTTGAGTTAACTACTGTTTACGAAATATTGAATGGAATTAACGCAATTTCATATACAAATTAATAGATAAACATTGTAGAATATTTTTTACCCTGATAAGGTATCCTTGTAGGATACGCTTCAATGATTTATAGACATTTTGAATTCTACACAGACAATGTTGCGGCCTGAAGCTAGTAAAGAGATAATTGGCTGCACAGATGAGCTATTTAGATAGGCCCTGAGGCGAGTGACGATTTGATTCTCATATAGGTTTGCTGTTTTCCTTTTGGAATCTGTTAATTGCATGTTTAAAGTCCTCCGCGAAATTTTCATTTATCTTAAATCACTTGTGTGACCTTACAGCTGAATATTACAGCACCACTCAATTTCAAATATTCCTTATATTTCAAGATACTTTTATAATTTTCCTGTATTACTTAATTAAGATACATTTAAATAATGTTTCAGTATTAAACTGATGATATTAAGGCCTTATCAAATCGAAATACTTAGAGAAATAGGTAATTAATAACAATATTTTGTTATTTTCGATATTATATTATTTAGGTTACACTTAAATATTACAATATTTATTTAGTAGTAATTTAAAATCACAGACTGCAAGGGCAGTGGTATCGAGTTCGATCCCGAGTCCAAAGTTCAAACCCCGTACGGCACTCACCTCTGGGTTTTCGAGATTTTTTGCAATTATGTGTGTATTGTATACAATTAATCATTGCTCGGTGAAGTAAAACATCGTGAGGAAACCTGCATGTCTGAGAGGTTTTCTCGACAGCTAGTGAAGTCTGCTGTAACTCACATTGGGCCAGCGTAGTGGACTATGACCTAATCCCACTCACCAAGAGTGGGACAGAAAAAGGGTTGGAAAAAAAAACGTAGTTTAGCTACCACCTTGTAATATAATTACGTCATAATCTTGCTCCATAAATAACCTCTGTAACTATACTACAGGAACACTTCAATTATCCGAGATAATAATATAAAGCTGGAGTACAGGGAAGTTCATATATCACATATATGTGTTTCCCTGTAATCTCCCTGTACTCATTTATATGGCAAAATTCATGATGACCGCGTAAATAATTACGGAGCAACAAAGTAACAAGCAAACTGACTTTGATATTTATAATATTTAATAACGATTCTTCTTTAAAGAACAAATTATTTGTGAAATTCTGAAAATAGAGATTTACTGCGAGTGGGATACGAACCTGCCTCGCTTCCAATCCGGAGGAGTGCTCTAGACCGCTAAGCGATCGCAGTCACTGACGGTGACACCCCATCTCCACTTCACAACTGCTTTTAGGTGTCTTTACGACTCTCCCTTTTTCCACTTTAACAAATAATTTGTTCTATAAGACAGCTGAGCATGTCAAGTGCCAAAATACAGATAAAAGAGATTATTTTGTTATATAAAACGTCAACATGCTTATAAAAAGATCTATAAATATATTATGTAACATATTTTCTGAAAGAAAGATCACATTGCAACATTTTCTCTTTACCAGAATCAAAGTCACAATACCCGCTTTTTACAAACTATATCTGCTATGAACTCAAATGGAAAATGTAACGCAGAAAGAATTCCTTTATAGTTGTTGGATTGAGTTAAGTTTTGCGTTCAATCCGGAGCAATGTATCTCGCACAGAGACTTGGGTAAAACAACGAATAGATACGGGGCTTATCTTGTGGTTGGGGCGTAGTGAGGCTTTGGATTCATGATTGACTTTGAAGTGTATCCGTATTGTTATTTTTATAAAATGGCAAATCTCACATACGTTTTCGACTCTGGCGTTGTTCTAAAGTCGTCAGTTGTCTCTTAAGTTGGGTCGTAGAGGTCAGATAGGAAGTTACTTTGTGTAAATAATGGTTTGATCAGATAAACTCGAAAAATTACCCAACAGGTTGGAAGCAAACCCCTTTAAAATTTAGGATATGAAAATTGTGATGATGGTGATCATATATGTGAAAAATCAAAGAGATTTAATCAATTTTGAAATAATACTACGTTTACGGAATCTCTCGCGTTTACTTGATTTTACTACTATCCCGACGTTTCGAATACTTTACAGCATTCATGATCACGGGTGGACTTAGATAATAGATGTCCAAGGCTGATGATGATGATTATAGATTTAATATAAATTTCCATAATAAAATTAAAATAAACTTACTGGGATACCACCGCAACACCACTTTTGCATCATGCAATTGTGACGCTAAGCTGCTATCCTTGGTGTTTTCCAGTTTAAATACGAGTAAAAAAAGTCGTGTAAGCCGCTTGGGAGAAGTTTGTTCTGTGTGGTGACGGACTAAGAATACAAGTGTCACCACCCCATCCTTTCCCGCGTGTGTCGTACAAGGCGACTAAGGGAAGTAAGCAATTATCACCCTGCATTACTGATGGCAGGGCTAGGTACCAAGTGAGAGTACTCACTTGCTATTGGGCTCGAATGGGTCGGTACCACCGTCTCCTGTGTGACTAGTCATGAAGCACTTCAGTATATTTTGGCTGTAGCAGAAGATAGCCGTCTATTCATTCATTTTTCTTGTCTGAGAAATGAATACTCTCGGTATAGTTGACTTCATGAGCAACTGTTACCACTTACCATCAGGAGGGCCATGGCTCGTCTGTCATCATAAGCAATAAACAAAAAAAAAGTTTAGTGAGTAATTTGAAATACGTTTACATTCATTGGACTAACACAGCTATCAAAGATGACACGTACATAACATTCGTATAAAAACAAATATATTAACGCCTACTGTTATGGTTCGTAAATTATTTTTTGTTCGTTTTATTTTAAAGGGTTTTTGCGAATATAAAAGCTTTATTATAAATATAAATAACACAAATAATTATATTTCACAAATATAAAAAGAGCTAAATGAATATAAATATATTTTTCAATTTTTCTTTCCTAAGAAAACCGTCGTGTGGAAATTGGCATATCTTTTTTGACTAAAGCGCAAAAAAATGCGGTATAAGCGTAAGACCTTGGACGGAACAACTCTCTGTGGTTTCCACAAAGGGCCCTCCAGGGCTTGGACCGCCCCTGCATAGGTATATAGTCATCGGTACACATTAATGGGTTCAGGGAACCTGCATACTTGAAGTGGAAAAAGAGAGTTTTACTGCGAGCAGCTTGCGTCCCATCCAACCCGGGGAAGTGCTCTAGACCGCTAAGCTATCACAGTGACCGAATGGTGCCCCCATTTTCCATTTCAAATTTGTTTTAGATATCTTTACAACCCGGGTCATGTAGTTCCGTATATCAAGTTGATTAGAAGTTTTTTTTTTAAATTAATTTAAGTCTTTGGTTTCACAGAACCATCAGCCAAACAGAAACTTAAAATCAACGTTGCTATTCTCTCCAGTACCCTGGTGGCTGTTAGGTACTGGAAGCTTCTGTGGATCTTTGATGGCTACACAAAAACAAACACGTTATGCTGCACCCCATCGCTTGTCAACACCTATGCACATACACAAATAGTTAATGAGTAAAATGCCACCACTTCTCTGTTAATACTAGAAGTAACACAAGTTTTGGAAAACAACACAGAGCGGCGACATGATCTTCTTCATGCTCCCGCCAAAACTCCTGAGGTTATCTAGTTAAACCACAGATAAACGAAGACAGACAGTAATATTATTTTCTACTATTTATAGATGTCTTTCGTAGAAAAAAGATGTTCTCTATTGCTTACATAGTCAAATCATTACCGTTGGCCTGTTTCCAAACTCGTTGAGGCCGGCGTGTCCCAATATTGAATTTATACGTTTATTAACCTATGGGGCCCGAACATGCCCAATAGCCTTTATGTAAATGCATATGAACAAGCTACTTGTAACAAGTTTGTTATACAAAATTGGGTTATGTTATTGACTTTATTTTCTGTTAGTTCTGATCTGATTTTGTCTATTCTATTGATTCATTTCCGCATCTATATAGTACTGGATAATGTATAACTACTTCCCCTTGGTACTAATATTTAATTTTGAACTAATATTTTATATTTAATAAGGAAGTGAGCGATCGGGCCAGCATGGGAGTGGGGTGTTGCTGTCCGCCCGCTTGGCCTTAGGTGTGAAAGACTACAGAATGTTCGATCCCAGACTTCTATGCGTCCGAATAAAACTAGGTGTCACCAGGGTCTTCATGATCGCAGCTTATGCTCCTGTAGGCTCCTCGGTGGCATCGGATCTAGAGAAGTTCTGGGTTTGGTAAAGCTTGTGTGCGGCTGGATGATGGAATGTCACCCTGGTTTGATGTCAATATCGGCGTTAAACAGGGCTGCGTTCTATTAGCCAGACTGTCTATCATATATCTGGATATATGTCTACAAAGGTTGAATGAAATGAATGTGGGAGTTCAGATGGGCGACTTAGTGGTTAACTCTCTGTTATATGCAGACGATGCGGTCTTATTAGCGCAGTCTGCGACTGACCTGCAAACCCTAGTCGACATAATGGCAGAAGATTGTAAGAAAAGGGGCGCCTACGTGTGAATGTGAGCAAAACCAAAGTAATAGTTTTAGAAAGCTACCGGGCACATTTCCAGACTCTGGGCTGCTACTGAGAATTTTTCTTTTTTTTACGAAAAATCTCAATAACACTGCCCGACCCAGGGATCGAACCCGAGACCTCATGATCAGCAGTCGCTTACACTACCGCTGCACTATAGAGGCAGTTACAAAAAATCTAATACGTAAGCAATAATAGTCTGCATTTTATTATCCAAACGAGACATGGTAAGTACCTTCGTCAATTATCAAAAGGCTTAATGAGAAGATATCACATGTAGGTATAAACTTACTGTCATAACCTAGGTGTTTATTTGATAAAGACTAAAAAAATATAGAATTGCTTTTCTAACGACTCAGTACCCGCTCCCGAAGCATAGGTCCCATCTTAAAGTTAGATGGATTAAAGTTATAGTATATCATACTGGCTCTGACTCTAAAAATCGGTTAAGTATTTCTGATAGGTATACATAGTAGCTTTTGATGTTATCACAGAAGTCCGTCAGTACAGGCGGAGAGACGGCACACGGCGAGTTTATTTAGTGGTTGAGGGCCCCACACTACCCTGTTCGATGCCCTAAACGACGGGGTGTGTAGCTCTTGATATTGTTTTCATCGACAAGTAATAATTTGATAAAATAATATTACATTTTCGAAATTTATTGTGTTTATTGTATATGTACTATCTAGACGTATATTTTATTATTTTTTTTTAGTATATTTTTTTGATAATTGTTTTAACTGACTCGATAGTCTTTAAGCCTTTAGAATTGATCTCCTGTGTAGTTTGTTCAGTCCGTTGACACTAGCCGCCGGGACCTAAATCGGACTTGATATCATCAATTGCAATAATAATAACACATATATAATAAAAATAATATATCATGTGTAAATACTTTCTGTAGATGGCGTGAGCGTCTTCAATAAGAAGATTTAAGGTATGATATATAGACTTATTTTTTTATGCCTGGTTGGCATGCTGAATTAGCAATGGGCAGGCCACATCGCTCGACGAACCGACAGCCGTTGGGGAAGAAAGGTTCTCGAGTGGCGACCACGTATCGGACGGCGCAGCGTAGAATGGCCACGACGACCACGACCAGACGGACCGACGATATGGTCAAAGTCGCGGGGAGCCGTTGGATGCGGTCGGCGCAGGACCGCTCGTTGTGGCATTCTCTTGAGGAGGCCTATGTCCAGCAGTGGACGTTGAAAGGCTGATGGATGTATGGATGGATGGATATAGACTTATTAGGTATAACACGTGTTGTCTATGAAAGCTCGTAGTTGAAGCATTTAATAGCATATCTAGAATGTTGGGTATCCGAATTAAGTTATACCTATATTTATTTTGTTTTATCATGATTTATTGTAATAAGCTGTTACATACATTAGAGCGTAAACTTTGACAATAACCTCAAAAAATTTTCACCTCTATACAATATTAATCTTTGCCAAGGGTGGCCACGCAAATATAACAAACACACAAAGGAGGATCGTTCCGCGCACCTGCTCTGTGTAATCTTTACAAATTATGATCGTACATTGTTTACATAGCCTGTGGAAACGCACAAAAAAAACTTAAGGGAAATTTAATGTCATTTTCTACCTTATATATTTTTATACCTACTGGTAACCTGACCTCGCTTCGCATAGGTGCGATTTATAAATAAAGAATATTCCTTTTTTCCAACTCTAAGGAAACGTGGAGAGGACGTTTGATAAGGATGGAATGAAGAGGCAGTTTAATCTGCACACTGCACAGATGACGAGGTGGTTTAGACACCGGCCTCCCGCCCGTGTGTTGTGGTTTCGAATCCTACACAGGACAACTCTTTGTGTGATCCACAAATCGTTGTTCTGAGTCTGGGTGTACTTTTTGTCTGTAAAACTGTATGTTTTCAAGGATTATTGCTTAGTGCAGAGGGTAGTATTAAAAAAAATCCTTTGACGCTCTCATACACCATACAAAACAGAACAGTAGGAGTTGCTACCGTTATATCGCGGCATTTTCTGGGAGACTGTAGTTCTTTCCCTGTCGAGCTGACCCATTCAAGCGGCCTTAATTTTGAAGTATGTACTATAATTTTCTAGTACATTATTAAGATTCATGTCCCTTGAAGGCCTTTAGGCACAACCACTGAAGTAATCCAACATAATTCCAGTGGCCCGCCAACCCAGGCGGAGAGACGGCACATGGTGAATTTATTTAGTGTGTGTGAGGGCCCCACACTATCTTGTTCACTGCACCAAACGGACGGTGTGCGAATAAGTAAATTTTTCCCGGTTTTACAAAAAATAAAAGGGCCTTAGACACAGTTTGGAATGCCTGCAGTGGTAAGATTCATCAATCGCAAACAAATCAGGTCAGATGTTCAGGTTGAGTATCACCACTCATTGACTATAATTATTATATTACTCAGAATAACTATAATATTATTAAGAATACTGCCGAACCGAACAGATTGAAAAATGCCCGATAACAAGTGAGTATTCGCACTTGGTTTCATAACCCAAAAATGCAATGGGTGATGACTACTTACTTTATTTAGTCTCGAATGACACCTGTGGGAATAAATGGGGTAGTAGCACTTATATTCTTAGACCGCTGCCTCAAATAAAATTGCAAGTAAACGATTGTAAAACGAGTAAAAAGCTTCCTTTATGATACACTATAGTTATTTACATAACGAGGTTACTATTCTAATTTACAAAATAAAACATAGCGTCGAATAAAGTTCTTGCAACGGAAGTTAAAGTTAAAGGTGCCACGTCACGTCCGGTCGTCGCAATCCGAGCCTTATGAAATTCAATGAGCATTTTGTCTCAGTTGGTGGTACATATGTGAGCATGTTAGTAATCCAGTGGCTCTATTGACGAGTGGATTAAGTTGTGAGCGATAGAGCGACTTTACCAAAAATCATAATTTGACGTACTTAAAAAATGCATACACAAGGGCAAACAAAATGACGGCGGACATTTTATATAACAAAGTGTGTTATATAAAATGTTTCTCTATATCCTATTCGAAGTCTGTTAGACCCACTGAAAATACTAAAATAGAAACACCAGGACAATAGAAAATCTAATTACGCGTTGCACTTGAAAATATATTTTATGATTTTTATTACATAATTATGAAAATATTATAAAAATATTATTATGTTTTGAGACAACTTTGATAGCGATTTACTATAATGTGAGGTTATTTTTACTTCTTAGTACTAGTACTGCTCGTTAGATGGCGCTATTTTATGTATCAGTCTCATTATTTTATAATCGCTACATCTTCCTCCTATTACTTGGATCACCGAGTCTTTCCTATGTCGTTCTGTAATCCTGTGCGCGCTTGACACGTAAGTCTTTACTCAAGCTAAGTTGTGCCACCTTCTTTATTTACACCACTCAGACACAAGAGCTTAGTGCTAGCTTCTATATTGACTGTAAAATAATAATACTTTGTACTTAAAGTGTTGAAGTTTCACATTCGTTGGAAGATAGGTTCTTTTTCGTGTAAACATCCGGTATTTATACTGACATGTTATTTATTTTTGTTTCAATGTATAAGTAGTTGAAAATAAAAAAGAAAATTCTAGTAACTAATCCAAACATCTGAACCAATTTAGTTTGGAAGAGTATTTTTTGCTATTAATGCTTATTGTAATAATAACGTACTTGACCGAAATGTGTAATTACACAGAATAGTAGGCGCGACCTATCTCTACAGTTTCGAACTATCAGTATAGTGGTTGTTTTTTTCATCAATAACGTAATGTAAACAGGACAACTCCACCTCAATTCATCTTCTCTTTGTTATCTTTCCGTACCACCACCTATCTCTTTATGAATTTTTCATCACGCAAGTAACCGCTTACCATGAAGTGGATATATATACGAACTTTGGCCAACCTATACAAAAAGACCATTACAAAAACAGAACAGATAGAGATGCTTAGAGGTATCAATAATATATCACTCGGCAGTTCAACTGAATAAATGGGATCTTATCTGTTAGGGGCCTATTCTAATGAAAATTCTGTGTAATTTCCATCCAAGACTGATTTCTGTGCGCTGAGTTACCGACGTTGACGTTTGGTACAAGTCATAAGCTTATCATTTGTTGAGGAGTTTCAGTTGCTGTCTGTCTTCATCCACTTGGAATTATTGTGCACTTGCATCTAAAACAATCGGTATGGATAAGCAACTTTCTTTCGGTTAGCAATCAGATGGATAACCAAAAGTGACAGTGTATGTGGACACCAAATGGCATGTTAAGCAGTTGATCCCGACTGTACAATAACGTCCTTGCAATTGTTACAGTTTATCAGAGGCCTGAATAAATCTGACTCCAGTCTTGTTCTAAGATGGCCAGTTTGTCCCCTTAGTTGGGCTGTGGCGGTCAGATAGGCGGTTAATTTGTGTAAATACCGCTGGATCAGCTGAAACAACTCCAATATTTTACTACTTAAATCCGTCGAGTAGTTTCAAAGATATACGCTAACAAAAAATCAGACAGATTAAAAGTCTTTCTGTTATCTTTAATGCTGTACATTTCTGCTTGCGATTTCGTTTACGTGTACTTCAAAATTGTATCTAAAAAGAAATGAAAAATTTTAAATTGCTGCCTCATAAGTAAATATCTCCTAGCTATAGTTTCAGTATTAAACTGTGTTAATAGCTATGGGTTAGAAACTATCTGTTTGAAAAACTTCATCAATCCCTAGCGTAATTCAGTTATAAATATTTAAATATTATATACCTACAAACTTTCACAGTTATAATATTAGTAGGTTATCCATTACTGCTGTAATTTCTTGTCACTAACATCTATTCACTGTATAATGATTTATATTATCTACTTGTTGTGGGGGAAGTCTATTGCAAAGAGAATAATCAAAATGTTGGTCATCAAAAGTTTGGCATAAAGTCCATCCATCCATCAGCCTTTCGAAGTACTGGACATAGGCCTCCCCAAGAGAACGCCACAACATGATTGTGTTTCGCTCATATGGGGGATAGTGCCGTAATCGCCACACTTGGCGGGCGGGTTGGCGATCGCAGTGGATGTTGTTAATACCCGAGGGAGTGCTGCTGCCCACTCCCTCGGTATTCCCTCAGTCGGCTCTTACGACTCCCATGGGTGGAGAGGGGTGGGACAATTCTAAAGCCGGCCCCACACGACATAAAGTATATGCTTCAATTTGTCACTCCAAATCCTCTCCTACTTTACTTGTTGCATGAATTACCTACTTAGATTATTTTAACGGCTGTGTCATCTAAGGCTTTAAACCAATTTAGACAAATATTATTAAATATGTTCAATTTTACTAATTCATAATTTATCTCTTAATCTTATGAATTACGCCAGCAATTTAAGGGTAAGTTCATTTGTATTCATTGCGCGCTCTCGCTGTCAATCGAATGCGTCGTCGATGGAGATGGATGGTACTGCCTGTTAAATAAACGCGTCGTCGTCACACGCGACAATTATTTGTGACACACTGGGACTTCGTATTTTTGTTTGTAGAATCTGTATCTATATGTAGTATACTAGCGATTTGCCTTAGCTTCACAATGGTGAAATTTACTGAACTACAACGTTCGTCAACGTTATCTATATTATTATAAAGCTGTAACACAGTTATGTCTATACATTTAAGATATTTGAGGAAATATTAATATATTATATATACTAATATTTCCTCAAATACTACTATTTAGGCGTTAGTTTGTTGGTTCGTTCGGGCATCACGCAAAAACTAGTGAACTGAATTTTGAAAAAAGATTTTGATGAAACTTTTTGTTTAATAGTTCTTGATTATATTTATAAACTGGTAAACAATTTATCGTAGGACGGCCCCCCACCAGATGGACCGATGATCTGGTCAAAGCTGCGGGGAGCCGTTGGATGCGGTCGGCACAGGACCGCTCGTTGTGGCGTTCTCTTGGGGAGGCCTATGTCCAGCAGTGGACGTTAAAAGGCTGATGGATGGATGGAAACAATTTATCCCGTTGCTAAATCGGGAACCTGAGATATAACCTAAAAACTAGCTTTTGGCTGCGGTGGAGCTGCGGACAAAGGCTAGTTATACCTACATATAAACATTCATTAAAAAAATGGCTAGATAGCAGTCTAATCTACTATTACTATATTCTGCGCGCGACCTCGTTCCATGGACTTCAGAATGCCCATATGGCAGAGAGGTTTAGATACCAGCCTCCTGCCCAAATGTTTGGGGTTAGATTTTCACACAGGGCAACTGTTTGTGTGATCCACAAATGATTTTTCTGAGTCTGGGTGTACTTTGTGTCCGTGAAATTCTATGTTTGTGAAGTCCCCCGCGATACTTAGTGCAGGGTGTTGCCTTTACCTTTATTTACCTAAAAAACTATCAATTTTTCGAGATAAAAGTCTATTGCCTTTTCTACGTTCTGGACTATTATAATATAATTGTGATCAAGGCCGGTTGAGTACCTAGATAAGCCGTGAAAGTGTAACAATGCACAATCGCATTTATAATATTAGTGAGAAAGTAAATATTAATTAAAATTATAACAAAATCTAAATAAACATATGATAAACATAATTAAACTAATAAAAATAGTATCCATAAATATTATCATTATCCCTAATATTTTAAACATATGGGAATACTTAGTATTCAGTCTCTGCCAGTTCTGTGGAGGGTAGTTTTGCGGATCGGCGAAACGACCACGACGAAAGCTGGGTGGAGTATCTCTTATCTGCTACTTCAAAGGTGGGAAGTTACAAAAATTGTTTCTCCTCTCGTTTCTTAGGAACACCGTATACTTACAGTTATTTTAAACTGATATTCTGTAAGAGGGCAGTACCTACTTCCTCTGTCGAGGCTCGAAGCAATTCATGCTGGAAGCACCAAAATTTTATCAGTATGTATATCTTTTTTCTATGTATGTCTAACATCTGATAACCCCTTAAGTTGTGAGCTTATAAATACATATTATTCAAATTTCGCCTTACGAAATACAATGTTATAATTTCAAAAAGCCTTCCCTTCATACACAATTTAAACATTCGCGAAGTATTTGCTCTCGGTCCTGTCGTTTGCACATTCCCCGCTAAACCGCTAAGGTTGCACACAGCCAACAGGAAAATCCGACATGTCCCGACATATTGCGGGCGGATATATTTTTTACACCCCTTTATCCGACTTAGAATTGTTTAAATAAATGTAAAAGGTTTTTCATAGACGTAGCTTTGAAAAATGCTGTTTTTATCGTTATTATTTTAAGAATTTATATCTGCGGTGGTCTACGAATACACGTGTCACCACCCCATTCTTTCCCGTGAGTGTCGTACGAGTTGAGTAAGGATAGTAAGCTATCACCCAATTTATCACCCAATGCATTACTGGTTAGGGTTTTAGGGTTGGGTATCAAGTGGGAGTAATCAAATGGTGAGCGGCAGTTTTTCAGTATTCTTGGTGTTTTTGCTTCAATGTCGATAGGTGAAATGAAAATCTGTCACAAGGAATGACAGTGATCATAAATAGTGAAATAATGAATTTCTCTCCTAGCGATCTAGATTAAGATATAATTCTGAATATAATTTGAAGTCGCGGGTAGTAGACAGTAATATTAAAAATGTAAAAGTGTGCTTGTTTGTTTGTTTCTTCGCCTCAAGTACTTAAGCAATCATCATGAATTTTGGTATACCTAGAATACTGACGAAGACTACTTAATATCCTGAAAAAATTGAGGGTTCCTACATCATTGTAAAATTCTATTTAAATCCGCTAAGCGGTTTTTGTTTGATTGAGTAACATATATGCAAATACTTTATTCAACGGCTTGTAAAATTGTTCACATAATCCGGGTACATCAGCGTCATTAATTAGGAGCTAAATTCTTCATCTTCTGAAGAGACCCATGCTCCACAAATAGACAATAGATTATAAAATTACTTTAATTTCCATAAGCTAAACAAAAGTTTTAACATAACGACTGTACGTATAAAGCTGACGTCATAACAGAACGTACGTCATCAAAGGAACAAGTCATAATATAACGTCACGACCGCAAAATAGAATCGTTTGTGGACAGCCTAGCTACGTGCTCTGTGTTGTTAAGACCTTTTTCTTTTTTTTTTATAAATATTACGTGGGTGGCAATCCAGTGGGCCTATCCATCTGACGCTATGCGATTACCTAGGTATAGATGCTAGCAACACCAGAGGCAGCACTCGCACGTTGCCAACTCTAAGGAAAGATATAGGCGGTGGAGGTTTGTCCGTGTGGTTACGGACTAAGAGTACAAGTGTCACCACTCCATTCTTTCCCACGGGTGTCGTACGAAGCAATTAAGGGAAGTAAGCAATATCATCCATTGTATGACTGCTGGTATGGCTGGGTACCAAATGGGAGTACTCACTTGGTATCGGGCCCGAGCGGGATGGTACTACCATCTCCCGTGTGACCGGCCATGAAGCAAATCGTTGTCTTTTGGCTGTAGCAGGAGATAGCCGTTTATTCTATCATTTCATATCGGTGAAATGAAAAGGTGAGCAACAGCTTGACAATACTCTCGGTATAGTCAAGTCCATGAGCGACGGTTACCATTTACCATCAGATGGGCCGTGGCTCGTCTGTCACTACATGCAATAAAAAAAAGAGATAATTATAAAGAGTTAAGGAGATGGTTTGGGCCTCCAGCGCTCTCACTGAAGAACTAAAATGAAATATTCGTTTGTATGATAATATACGTATTATATTTTTGTTTTTGATAAGTATTTTCATCTTTACTTCTTTGTCTAAGATCTGTACCAAATGACAACGCGGCTCTATATATTACGTTATTATTATTTTTTTTATTTAGCAATATTTCACTATCTATATTTTTGAAGTAAAACTTCTTTAGGCGCGACTAGGGAGTAACTCAGATTTTTTTTCTGACGGAAGTAACGCTTATTCTGACGGAAGTAACACTTACTATAGTCTGTGTAGTTTCCGCTATTTAAAAATAATAATTTGGATTGGTCGTAAGTATATGTCATATACTCCACGCTTCTTGACTTATACGCCAGCTAGTGGCAAATATCATAATCAATTAGGATTATTTATTTCCAAATTTTCAAACGGATCAATTGTGAATAAAAATTCAAGTTTAAATTTTTTTTTTTTCCGTCAATGCCAAATAAGTTTTACTTCAATCGCGCGTAGAGGTTACATGCACACACTTTTCTTTTTGTAACAACCGTATTTTTAAGCCGCGGATAACATTATGTAAAAGTGTGGATATTTATTACTCAATAGCGCAAAAACAAACAAAAGATTTTAATAAATTTTGGCACACGGATAGTTTAATATTACATTAATTTACATATACTTACAGTACTTTTCACCCAGAAAAGTATTAGGTTCCTGTGGGATTATCATAATATTAACTATAGAAAGAATGAAAGAAGGAACATATTTATTTATCTTACAAGTTTAAGACACAAAATGTACAACATATACAATGTAAGTGAAATTATAAATAATATAGGAATAATATAAGTGGATGCGACTTAAAATATGATACACTTATGACACAGCAGAATCTGTTAACTTATAAAAATAAAGGGAACCAGTTAAACAATGTCATTTTAATGTTAATTTAGAGCCTCTCCACACCCAGCTTTTACGCGGTGGCAAGCGAGCATAAGGTCAGCGGATATACCGTAGCCTATATACGCTAGCAATACCAAAGGCATCACTCACATGTCACCAACTTTATGGAAACGGATACGAGGTGGAAAAGGTAAGAGAAAGAATAAAAAAAAAATCGTGAACTTATGTACGCGCGTGAGAAGTTATACTTCTTTGGCATCATTAATAAATAAAGTAATTATTAAATTCGTAACTGCAAAACTTGTCACAGTTATGTTTTTATACACTCACAGTAATTGTAATACCTTATTCGATAAAGTAATTATGTCTAATGTCACTAGATGGCGTTAGTAACATTTTGAAATTTCTTATAAGTCGATGTTAAGAGTTTAGGTATCTGATTAAAACCCCTACATGGTAGCGTTAAACTTTAACGCAACCTTGCAGGAAGCCGCACTAGATGTACAACTTAAATAAGGAGAAATTTGGGAAGGGGGTTGGGCCTCCGGCGGTCTCACGCTCCATACAAAGCACAACATTAGTAGTACACTTACCGCTGTTGGTCGGTGATGTTCCGTGAGAAGGTGGTACTTCCCCGATCGAGCCGGCCCATTCATGGTGGGATAAGCAAGGCTCTACCACTAGAAAAGTCTTCTGATTACTTTCTGACTAAATTTCTTCTCTGTGGACCTATAGGTACGCAAGTGATGCACCTAGTATTGAGTCCATAGGTTAAAGTGTTCACTAATTATAAATATGTCAACGGGCCATAATATCACCATGTACGTGTGACATCCTTATCCTACTTTCTAACGCTATCCATCAGCCTTTTAAAGTCCACTGCTGGACATAGGCCTCCCCAAGAATGGGGGATAGGGCCGTAATCGCCACGCTGGCAGTGCTGCTGCCCACTCCCTCGGTATTCCTCAGTCGGCTCTTATGACTCCCATTACAATTCTAAAGCCGGCCGCACACAGCTAACGCTAACAGAGCTGTATCTGTACATACAAGATAAATTTGAAAAAAAAATACAAAATATAAGGCTATACCTAGATAGGCGTGTCTGAACACAAAACAATTTTTTTTTCGCTTTTTTGTCTGTTTGTTGGTTCGCGCATCACGTAAAACTATTGAACGGATTTTGATGCAACTTGTTTTATTTGATAGCTCTTGATTAGACTTAAAAACTGGTATACATTTTATCTCGATAGTATATCGCGAACCTCGGATATAATCTTAAAACTAGATTTTGGCTGCGGCCGAGCCGCGGGCAAAGGCTAGTATTTTGTATAGTACTATAATATATATAATATTATAAATGTTAATGGTTTACAGGTAAGTTATGGCTCTTTTTACTTCTTCATAATGTTAAAAAAAAATGTTAAATTCATAATGTACTAAATCTACGCATATCAAGTGCGGGCAGAAGAGTAATTAAAAAAGTAGGCACGACGTTACAATAAAATATTTATAAAACTTTATATTATACCTATGTGGCTCGTGTAAATGCGAACAATGTTTTTGAACTGAAAATGTCTCCAAATACCGGGTTTTTCCGATACTCGCTCACTGCACATCTACATCCCTAACTACCCATATTACAATAAAATAAAATCGAACGACACCCTTTGCCAATTTGTACGTATTCCCGAGTCGGAATTTTAATTTGTTCACCGAAACATCACGATGGAATCTTTATTCAGCAAAAAATGCGCAAGCATGAATAACTAGGTTGAAATTAAAAGCTTTAGTTTTGCTAACGGAGTTGTCGTTGGAAAGCGGATTATTTTATTACATTATAAATGTGTCGGCATGACCTTTTTGCTATAGCGGATTTTATACAATGAATATTTTTATGGTTGCAATTTTTACTTTATTCTATTTTACTCACAATTGCACTACTCATGCATTGATTTACAACAGGATTGTGTGGTGATGGACTAAGAATAAAAAGTCACTACGTAAAATTTAGCTGAATTCAAATGATCGATGATGATACCGTTATGTGTCGTACGGTGAGTGAGAGCGCTGGAGGGCCAAACTCCATCCTTATTCTCTCCTTATTACCTTCTAATCCATTCCTTAATACCTCTCATATACCCCTGTACTTGTTTGCTACCCACGTAGTATAAAAACAATGTTAGCTTGTACCCGTAACTATGTCTGTGTGGAGTTCAGTAATGGTCATATGTGTTAAAAAATAAGAGCCTTGCAGCACAGAATGAAACCTAAACCCTCTCTTATCCTCTCACTTGGTATACTTCCTCTGCATCTTCTATAACTTTCCTTAAAGTTGACGACGCGTTCATGATGCCGACTCTGGACCGAGCGGCTCGGTACCACATAGTAACATCTTGATGTGTTTTGAGTGTAGCTGGAGATAGCCGTTCTTATATTTGTTTCCCAATCATCGAAATGAAATGGTAAGCAGTGGGTTGGCAATTGTCTCAGTATCTGTAAGTCCATAAGTTGTAGTCACTTAGCATCAGGTTGGTTGGCTCGTCAGCTATCATTACCAAAAAAATAACCAACTATTTTATATTCTGAGTTCCTAAAGATTACACATTGATATCCAGTCGTTTGACTCGATGGATTTAAACTTCGAGGTTTTTTTTAACGGTGGCATACGAGCAATCAGCGTACTTGATGTTAAGTGGTACACGCCGCTTATGGACTTTGGCAACACTAGGGGCACAGTCAAGCCGCCGCCAACCGTGAGTAAAGTGCTCTTCTCAAATCTCGTCTAAAGAGCCGCAGACACAAACACAGCACACACCGCAGCAGGTTCATTCCAGACTTTACACGTACGTGGTAGAAAGGAACTCTGAAAACGAACCGTCTTAGACGAGATTATCTCCAGGGTCACGCAGAACTCGCGAGCTTAAGATAGTGTAACAGAATACAATAGAAACTATTATGTTTATGCTTCAGTGAAAGGAAATTGAATACACAATTTCAAGATTCGACCGCGTCTCCCGGATTATTGGTAGAACTGTCAGCAAATAGATAATACATATCATAAACTGGATTTTGTGAATACTGTAACTCTTAGACTAAATCGTGATAAACCAGATTTAATATGCATAGGAATCGAACCAATGCTTTTTTAGAATTAATAACCACATCACTCTACTCTTAAAATCTGTGATTTTTAATAAAGTTTAATTTAAAAAAAAACATAGCATCACGCCTGTATTCCTCGAAGGGGTAGGCAGAGGTGTATTACACACCCACGATTCGCCAGCTATGTTTAAGTCCCACGTAATAGCGGGCGGGTGATTAGCAGTCGCACACACCAACGCTACACCACCCAGGCAGTTTTTTTTAAAGTACAAATTATAATTTATGAATAAGGAAAAAAGCGTATTTTAGCACAGGCAGGAATCGAACCTGCGTCCCTTCCTATCCTTAATATAGATCACAGTGTTTAAAAAAATCACGCCATCAAATAGTATGAATTTTAATTGTAAAATTAAACTTACTATATTGGATGCATGTAAATGCGTTCCGATAGAGGGCGTTGGTCGTTAAGACAAATGTGATAAGGAGATTGGGTATGTCTAAAAGATAGTACTGTAGCTCAGTGGATTAGAGCACTTCCCCGGATAGGAAGGGACGCAGGTTCGATTCCCGCCTGTACTAAAATAGTCTTTTTCCTTATTCATAAATTATAATTTGTACTTTAAGAGTAGCTGAGCATGTCAAGTGCTAAAATATAGATCACAGTTTTTTTAAATTTAAACTGCATAATATTAGGTATTTTTATAACACTTTCAATAGATATACTAATACATATAGGCATACGGTCCACCCGATGATAAGCGGTTACCGTAGCCTGTAGACTTCACTGACAATCATCCCAATTTTCACTGACATTCGGAAGAATTAAGAATAGTACAAATTATTATTTGTGAATGAGGAAAAAGAGAACTTTAGTGCGAGTGGGAATCAAACCTGCGTCCCATCTAATCCGAGGAAGTGCTCTAATCCACTGAGATACCGTATCGCTTTCGGCCATACCTAATCTCCTCATCACATTTGTCTTAACGACCAACGCCATCTATCGGAACGCATTTACATGCATTAATTTTGCAATTAAAATTCATAGCGTCGGCAATTTCAAATCTTCCGTTAACTTATTCGCTTTGAAATACATTTCTAAACGGTCGATGTACGCGGTCCAGTTTCCATTTTTTACATCGAACTCTCGCACTTTTCCCACTGACATGTTATATTTCCTTTCAATATATACTTTTATAACCACCGAACAATATAACTCAAGAGTTTATAACTTTTCATTACTCATACTCTGAAAGTAGGTTTGAAGTTGCCTGAGGAGCGGGTTGAAAGTAATACTTTTCAGCCCTAGGGAGAATCGTTTTCAACTGACAACTGTCAAATTATTTAAAAAAAAGCTAGTTCTATTTTCACATTTCTATTGAACCTTATTCTAACTTTCTACAGCCACTCAATCACAACGCGATGTTTAGTTGAAATAACAAAGTCAAGTATAAAATAAAGATTTTTTTAACGACCACCTATTATAATTTACTTATTTCAAATATTTCTTTAAAATAATATAGATTTGGGTAAAACATTTTTCAATGTTGAAAATGAAAAATAATGGCTGTTATGCTGGCCGGCCACAAAAAAAACTTTAAATAAATAATTATCTCAGCAGTTGATGTAAATTAAAATTCACTAATTTTTGTATGTTTTTATTTTTACTTTCCTTGTATTCGTAATGAAAAGCACAGTGTTTACCTCGGGTTAAAGACTTATTTAGTCCCTCGAACTATAGGCGACCTCCATGCGCTCGGGCGCCAAACCCCGTCTCGGGACTAAATAAGTTACTTTCACCCCTAGGATAACAATGTACCTACTATTGTTTAATTCTCGTCGCCACTGCTAAATAAAAGACGTGTGCTTTCATAACTCGTGTAATCAACTGACTAGCGTTGAGCCGTAGGCACAACGTACAAAATCTACCCACTATACTTAATAAAATATGCAACAGTACTATTTAATGGCGTGATTTTTTTTTAAACATTTTGATCTGTATTTTTAGCACTTGACTTGCTCAGCTACTTTTTAAAGTACAAATTATTCTTTGTGAATGAGGAAAAACAGAAGTCGTTACGTCGTACGACAAATGTGATGAGGGGATTGGGTATGGCCGAAAGGGGTGCGGTAGCTCAGTAGATTAGAGCACTCCCCAGATTAGAAGGGACGCAGGTTCGCTTCCCGCTCGCACTAAAGTTCTCTTTTTCCTCATCCACAAATAATAATTTGTACTTTAAAAAGTAGCTGAGCATGTCAATTGCTAAAAATACAGATTAAAATTCAGAATAGGTTACAATAGAATATTTTTAAACTATCATTGTGACTCCTATCAGAATGATAAAAATGCTACAAAGCGTGTTTTTATGCTTAGTAAGTTTATTTATACGGTGTTAAGTTTGTAGTAAAAAGTATTACTGAACATTTCTGAAAAGAAGAGTTTGTCTGGAAAAAATCGCTAAACACGTCTTGGGAAAACAGGAAATAAATAGAAACCGTTCTTCAGGTAAACCGTTTAAATCGAGCTCTTATAACGATACAGTACTTGGAATTGATAGAACTGGATAAGTATAATAGCTATAAAGCAATAATAATATATTTATTTTACTGAGAACTTGTTAAGCAGCATTTTCTATATAATTATATTACTATATTGTAATAGATAAATCACAAAAAAAAATCACAAAGCAGTGAGCGCTTTCTACTGTCTACTGTCAGGCACGGTTACCTCACATAGTGGGAGAGCTGAGATTGAACCTGTAGTTCACCAGACTAGCCTATTACGGGTATGCAGGTTTTAGGAACTGTTGGGAAAGTTTATCAGGCATGTAGCATCCTCTGTTTTTCTTCGCTCAACAGTGATAATTTGAAGACAATTACACGCATAATTTTGAAAAAACTTGAAACGTCTTAGTTGTGCACTGTGTGAGAACTTTGGGCTGGGGATCGGACTTGATACCAATGTCTCAGTAGTCCTTGGTGGTAATAACAACTAGGCTATCACTATACTAGCCATACCACATAGGCTCACAGGTTATGGACTCAGTAAGAACACGAGCCTGTGCTCGCCGCTGTCCGAACCGCTGCTTATCCTAGAGTTCACTACACGATGTTAAAATAAAAAAAAACCTACAAATGGTTAAATGAAAATTTCCATTCGGTAAATTATTCTTTTTAATCTATATTTTTTAGCATTTGACATGCTCAGATTCTTTTAAAGTACAAATTATTTGTGAACCAGGAAGAAAAGATTTTTAATATGAGCGGGTATCGAACCTGCGTCCCTTCCAATCCAGGCAAGTGCTCTAACTTATTGAGCTACCGTACCGACCTTTCAGTCATCCCAATCTCCTCATCATATTTGTCTTTACAACCAACGCCGTCTACCGGAATGCATTTACATGCATTAATCTAATATAGTAAGTTTATTTTGCAATTAAAATTCATTCTATTTGAAAGTGCGATTTTTTAAGCATTTTTGATCTATATTTTTTAGCATTTGACATGCTCAGCTTCTTTTAAGGAACAATTTTTTCTTTATTATCATTTCATTTTATTTTTGTCATATCCAGCTCCGATATATTCTAAGTATAAAACTCATCCCGAATGTAATACGATCGTATCAGCATTGACTGGTCGATCTGAACGCAGATTTACTTGAAATACTTCAGCATTCTGTGCGCATAGATAATTCTGGAATGAAAGGTTCTATCAGTAGGCCTTTGTTGGAAGGTTCTATTTATTTACATAGATAATAACATTACGTAGCTTTTTTCATATATGTATATATTTTATAAAATATATATTTATATTTTGCCCAAAGATCGTAATGCACTTGCCACTTGTACAGACGGCAATCTTAAGCAAGTTTTGTTCAGCTGGCATCAGGTAGGTGATTAATTTAACACCTGACCTACTCCGTGCTTCAGGAGACACTTTTAGCAACGGGTTGGGATATGACAGCTTGGGCTGTCATATACAACCCATCCAGTCCTTACAGGCTGACAAAATACTTATTATAAATCTTACTTCTACCTTACAGAGGAATATTGCTAGTAGATAGCTTATCTACAGGAATATGGATTCCCACTCATAACTTAAAATCAAATATATGACCTCTTTGTGTCTATAATCCCTGTTGTACCGCAACACAAAGCTAGAAAATTTTGCTCAACCTCTATAACTCACCTAAACAAGAAGTTCTAAAATTGCTATCCTTTATAAACCATCGACTATTTCCCCATAGCCTAAGCCCGGAACAAAACGCGCTTTACAGGGTGATGTTAAACAACGAGACAGTAAATTGGCTCCGAGCGGCTACAATTTGATGGCAATTTGGTGTTATTACGACGCTGTCTTGTATCCTCGTAAATTTGAGGATTAGCGTTCGACAATATTGATAGGCGTAGCGGGCAATAACTCCGGTACTGGAAATCTTATACTATGGTCTTTCATTATTGCTACAGTTATTTTGTTTCTACTATAAATGTGACAAACAAGCTTGATGGTATGTGTACCGCAGCACCAGCAACACTAAGGCATCGGTTACGCGTTGTCAACTCCATGGAGATAAAAAGTGGAGAAGAAGTGCATGTGAGAAGAAGTTATATGATTCCAGCATGGGAGTGCTGTTCACCCAACGAAACACAATAATAGGAACACCTATCTTTTTTTGTGAGAACCTGGTACTTTCTGGGCCGAACTATGCTGCGCATTCGATCTGATATCAGGAAGAATGTACTAACGAACCTATATCCTGTATTTGGAGGAAAACCTTTACCTCATCATATTTCGGAAACCCTTAGCCCCTCCCTATCCTCTTCTTATTAGCCTTCGTATCATCTTCTTAGTACTCTACTTATCCTTTGCTTTTTATCTTTCCTATCCACTTCCTATCCCTTTCCTTTGAGATAATGATCCATCCATCCCATCCATCCATCAGCCTTTCAACTTCCACTGCTGGACATAGGCCTCCCCAAGAGAACACCACAACGAGTGGTCCCGTTATGGGGGATAATGCCGTAATCGCCACGCTTGGCAGGCGGGTTGGCGATCGCAGTGGATGTTGTTAATACTCGAGGGAATGCTGCTGCCCACTCCTCCGGTATTCCCTCAGTTGGCTCTTATGACTCCTGTAGGTTGAGAGGGGTGGGACAATTCTAAAGCCGGCCCCACACGGCAGAGGATGAGATAATGATGCGGGAGTGATACCTCAGGTGTTGCTAACATCTATAGGTTACGGTAACAACTTAACCATAAGGTGGGCCGTATACTTGGTTGCCACCCAAGTAGTATAAAAATAAATCAGACATTTAGATATTTTTATGTATATTTTTAGCATTTGACATGCTTAGTGTTTAATGAATAAATCAGACATTAATTATCTCAGTGTTTATGGTTATCTGCACAGCTTGTTTGGCCCATATGCAAAGACCAGCGCACACAACTGGACAACAGGATGTTATTGAAATTTATAATTTTCGTAATAAGCGATTTTATAAACACGCCCGCTTTTCCACCAAGTCCTGACCTTAAGCCAACTGACACGACGTTTAGCCGTAGCCGTAACAATAAACTGTTATTTTCACACACCCTGTATATTTGTTAATGGAGTGACTCTATTAGTGGCAATATCTTTTTCAGTTCTTTAGCAGAAATATTATCCTATCCGTAATGAATGGTATCTTTAGGTTTTAATTTTAGGTGTCGTAATCTGTCCGAAGGAATGTAACATGGTTCCAGTGGCCCGCCAATAAAGGCGGAGAGACGGCACACGGCGGGTTTCTTTAGTGGTCGAGGGCCCCACGCTACCCTGTTCGTTGCCCCGAACGACAAGGTGTGCGGTAAGGAAAATTTTTTCCCGCCTTAACGAAAATAAAATAAAAAAGGTGTCGTAATCTGTACTGTTATAAAGCTGTAACTGAGCTGTGTCTATACACACACATTTTTTCTCAAATATGTATATATTTGAGAAAAAATAAGTTTTAGGCTGTGTAGGTGTGTCTGAACCGAAAACATTTTTTTTTACAATTCATTGTTTATTTATACACAGATGGCGGAGTGGTTTAGATACCATCCTCCCGCCTGAGTGTTGTGGGTTCGATTACCACACAGAACAACTCTTTGATTGATTCACAAATGATTGTTCTGAATTTGGGAGTAGGTACTTTATATTCTTTTTTTGTACTGCCTCTGTAGTGCAGCGGTAGTGTAAGCAACTGCTGATCATGAGGTCTCAGGTTCGATCCCTGGGTCGGCCAGTGTTATTGAGATATTTCGTAGAAAAAAAAAATAAGAAAAATTCTCAGTACCAGCCCGGAGTTTGGAAATGGGCACTCTATTACGTGGGACTTAAACATAGCTGGCGAGTCGTGGGTGTGTAATACACCTCTGCCTGCCCCTTCCGGGAATACAGGCGTGATGCTATGTGTTACTTTATATCCCTGAAATTATATGTTTGTAAAGTCCCCACCACAATAAAAGAATTATTCCTTACTGCAGCAGGGTGTTGTCTTAAATCTGTTTGTTTGTTCATACTTCACGCAAAACTACTGAAAGGATTTTAATATAAAGAAATATTGTATGATACATCCTGATTATATTAAAATACTAGTATACATTTTATCTTACTACTCTATCGGAAACCTGAGTAAAACGTAAAAACTAGCTTTTATATGCGGCGGAGCAGCGCGCAAAAATTAGTATTATTTAAAACTGAACTTTCATTTCTACCCTGTGGAGTTTGGAATGGGATCAATACTATTTTTTTATTTTTTTTATTGCATTTAGTGGCAGACGAGTCACAGTCCATCTGATGGTAATTGGTAACCGTCGCCCATGGACTATACCGAGAGTATTGTCAAGCCGCTGCTCACCAATTCATTTCACAGATATCAAATGAAATATAAACAGCTATCTCCTGCCAAAACGCAACGATGTGCTTCATGGCCGGTCACACGGGAGATGGTGGTACCAACCCGCTCGGCCCAATACAAAGTGAGTACTCCCACTTGGTACCCAGCCCTACCACCAGTCACGCAATGGATGATAATTGCTTACTTCCCTTAATCGTCTTATACGACACCCGTGGGAAAGAATGGGGTGGTGACACTTGTATTCTTAATCCGTTACCACACGGACAAAATACTTACTAATATTGTAAATGCAAGCGTTTGTTTGTTACGCTTTAACGCTTGAACTACTCAATCGATCATCACGAAAAGCATACCTACACATAATCTGGAACTTAGAAAACATATATATAATCGAAAATCAAACAAATTTACTTTGGTAATTATGAATTTAATAAAGACTAGCTTTTGGCTGCGGCGGAGTTTTTAGATTATATCTCAGGTTCCTGATATAGTAGCAGGATAAAAGTATACTAGTATTTAAGTCTAATCAAGAGCTACCAAATAAAAACTAGTTGCATCAAAATCCGTCAGTAGCTTTTTCGAGATGCGCGAACGAACAAACAGATAAAAAAATCTAAACAAAAATGTTTTGTGCCTAATACAGTACTTTTTTCTTAAATATCTTAAATGTACAGACACAGCTCTGTTACAGCTTTACAATAGTAGAGATATCACGCTTAATGCAACGAATAACTAATTAGCCTGCAATATGGAACAGATAGTACGATACTGCTAATAACAAACAATGGCTAAAGTCGTATATTTTGACAGTGGGTCAGCATACTAATTATGTTGGCAAGTGCTAACGGGCGACAGATTGCAGCGATGTAATGAGGAACGATATTGAAACGATAATGGTAGTGCCACACTTAGTGGTAGAACCTTGATTATGCCCATGAATGGGCCGGCTTGATCGGGGAAGTACCGCCCTCTCACGGAAGATCAAGCGTCAAACAGCTGTAGGTATTTCTGCAATTGTGTTTTCAATGAGAGTGCTAGTGGCCCAAACCCCTTCTTATCTTCCATCTTCTTCTTATTTTACTTCCTCTCTACCTCGCATCTCTGCCTCTGGTGTTGCTAGCGTCTATAGGCTATGGTATCCGCTTACCATCATGTAGGCTGTATGCTTGCTTATGTATTATTCCTACTTATCATACGACACACCACAGCAGTAGTAGAAGGTAATTCCCCGATTGAGCTGACTTATTTATTCTGGGATAAACAAGGTTCTATCATTAATTCTATTCTATTTTATGTATTGCCGTGTGGATGCCGGCGCATCAAGAATAGCTCCACCCCGTCTCTTCCTATGGGAGTCGTAAAAGCCGACTAAGGGATTACCGGGGGACTGGGCAGCAGCGTTTCCCTGTGTACTAAAAACATCCACTGCGATCGCCAACCCGCCTGCCAAGCGTGGCGATTATGGCAATACCCCTCCTAGGGGAGGCCTATGTCCAGCAGTGGACGATCAAAGGCTGATGGATTTTATGTCAACTGCCTCGGTGCTGCAGCGGTAGTGTGAGTGTCTTCCAGGTCTCGGATTCAATCCCCGGGTCGGGCAGTGTTATTAAGCTTTTTGTTAGAACGAAAAATTCTCAATAACGGCCCGAAGTTTAGAAATGTAACCGGTAGATTGCAATAAACTTGCCCCCTTTTACGTGGGACTTAAGCATAGTTGGTGAACCGTGAGTGTGTAATACACCTTTGCCTACCCCTTCGGAGATGTAAGTGTGAGATTATGTTGATGTGTATTTTATGTCAATCAGTGATTGTACTTAATAAAACTTTTAACTATATAGGAGATACAAAGAATATTGGGGCGCAATATCGGACATTATAATATTAATATCGTTAGTCCAGATACCCGACCAGTTTAACATAATCTATTAACATCAAGTGTATGTTTGCTCGGGCGGGCAGATAACGGGCTCGTTAAAGTATCGATTGATAGCACACACCCTTAGTCAAACATTGATATATTTACATTTTATATTGTGAATATTCATGATATATATTTTTCATTATTATTGGTAATATCCGTAATCTGGTATCCATAGCATAAGTTTAGTTGGAGACCAGAGGACGATGTGTGAAAATGTCCGTGAATATTTTTTTTTAGTTTTCATTTTGTTTAGGAAAATCTTTAGGGTAAAGGTTTTTTGCCAGAGCACAAACATTTGACCCCTGCCCACAGTTTCAGATGCTCTGACAAACGAAATATCGTAGTAGTTCGCTCGGAGCCATTAATTTCTACACATTTTCTAATCGTCTGTGATGACGCCCGTGCCATCTCTCTGATTTATTAGAATATAATATACTGAACATGCAAGCCTACTTATAACAATTTAGAATATAAGTTTTGATTTTTTATAAAGATCAATTTTTGCCACATACCCTTTAAAGTCACAATATTGGTTGGGACTTCTCTAACATTGAGGCCATAATTTGCTAGATTGGTCCAATGCAGTTTAATTGACTTCACATCACATCTTATCTGATCTAGTATTCCATAAAATTTACATGACAGGGCAGTGACACTCAAAAAAATAAGAATACTAATAATTAGAGACACATGTTGTAAGTTAAGATTGGGAATTTAATTCTTGAACTGTCAGTGCTCAACAACTACATCGGTCCACTTTAATAACTTTTATAGTGATTATTATGTGCTTTCATTAAATGTTAGAAAATCCTTGCTAAGTAATATTATAAATATGAGTGGTTTTGTTAGTAGCACACCATAACTATTTAATCAAACATCGTGAAATTTAGCATATAGTTCCGAACACAATAAAGTGCCTCGGAATATTGGACGATTCCTTCGGTATAGCAATTTTTGTATAGAGATAAATAATGTTTCATTCGTGTTTATATACTTTTTGACATAATTCCACAAACTAAATGCAGACAAAATCACTGGCAAAGCTTAGTCTCAAATAAATTGGCATGCGTAACTATGGTTTGCGCACACCCACAACCATAATGCAAGTAAAATACACAAAATGAGCAAAAAATCTGAAAAAACAATAGGTTAGTTGTGGAAAGTATAAATAGAGAGAGATTTATTTCGTGAGATGAATAAAGTCGGCTCCAGACATGCACAGCTGAATGTAAAACAGACGAGCATCCCGTCAACGGTTCTATTGTTTTAAAAATACTCTTTATTCAGACTTTTTCAAGTGAACCTTATTTAATGCACGTAAACTGAAATCGTGATGTGATGTATGAAAATATATAGTGTTACAACACGGTGGTATTTCACAGGAGTTTTTACCATATCTATGTATTTATCAGAATTTCGTCATCTACAAAGATCTATTCAAGATATTGGCACTACGATCAGTATTGTACTTGCTTGAATACAATGGCGCTCTTCTGCAGCTTAGATCAGGACGGACGATCCACCTGGATGGAAGCCACTTTGCCATTTGATACACATTCGCCATTTAAGAACCTTTCATCTTTACTTTAAATATTTTATTCTATCAGATTTCTTTGAAAGTGAAAGTAAATAAATAAATAATTTATTGAAACGAACACATACAGATATTAGTACAACAAGTACACAGAAAAAATATGCCATTGTCCGTTATAACGCGACCTCACCTCAGCATAACGCAGGTTATGAAAACCTGCGCTGGTCTTCCGGTGGGTGAGTGAAATAATGGAGTACAGCTTATCCTTACTAACATTATAAATTTGATAATGCGTTTTGTATATTTGCTTGACGCCATAACTATTCAACAGATCAAACTAAAATATTGAGATCATTAGTATTGAGAGTGACATATTTATATACTAAAGTACACGGACGTAGTTGCGGGCAAAATCTAGTCTATAAATAAAAACGAACAGTTTCACAACGCCATTTCCATAAATCCGGAGCTAAATTTAAACTATAACACACCTACATGGCTGAAACTTCCCAGATCGGTGCGAATCCGCTAAACAGTCAATAAATTCTGAAATCCGCCCATTAAGTCTCTAAATAGCTAACCGCAGTACAGTTTCCCGAGCCCTGTAGTATCGTATTTTGTTTAAACGAGCTCTGAACAGAAATAATTAGCCATGGAACGGCAACTAACTGAAAACTGTACGAAAAAGGGCTATAATATAGAAGATCGTCGTTAAAGGTCAGGTATAAAGTCCTTTTTAATGGGCTACGGCTAAAATAAAAACAATCCAAAACTGAACGCCTCATAATCTTTATTTTTCTCGATAAAATTGATTATTTGATAAATAACTAATAATGTATTGGTTTTACTAAGTAGTTTTCAATAAATCACATAGATAGCGCTAATATCAAAAAGTACTAATGTGGGTTTCATGTCTTATACGCCATCTAGCGCTAATTTTAAGAAGTAATTCTATAATACTTTTTGATATTTACGCGAATGTTACACATTTTGAAATAAAACTTCGTTTACGGAATCTATCGCGTTTACTTGATTTTACTACTATCCCGACGTTTCGAATACTTTACAGCATTCATGATCACGGGTGGACTTAGATGATATACATCCAAGGCTAGGAAGGCAAGGAAATAACATAACAGCAAAAAAAAAAAAGTAATTCTATATTGGTCTACCTATGTCATTTTGCATGGTGCCATCTGGCAATTAGTAAGACAACAATCCATGAGTTTACATATATAAATATCTGCATAAGTGCTTATAATATATTTAAACATGTAAAATTGAATAATTTATTAAACTGTAAACAAAAACAATTTAAGAAAACAAAAAGACATCGCTAGTTTCCTTACAAAAAAAGCAATATTGTGGTTCTATATATACAACAGCAACTGAATACATATAAAATTGCCACTTGCGACATCTACGGCTGCATTTGCCAATATCTCTTTTACTTTAAAACAGCGACATCTATCAATAGAAAATTGCAACTTTGGACAATATTATACGACTTATTTAAAAATCAATGAGTTCAACAAGAAATCTCTAAACCGTTTATCTTCCTGACTTGGTTGCCTTATAATTTTATACTTTGTTCTAAGTGAAAACACAGTGACGCCAAGGCCACGCAAAAAAAAATTGTGGAATGTAAAATATGATTTTTTCGTGTTTTATAACGTTGGTGTATTATTATTTACGTGTGTTTAGTGTCTTTAATTATTGTTATGGATAAAATAGTTATTATACTTTACAAATATCATCAGTTCGTCAAGCAAAGGTTAAAATTTTCTTTTAACAAAAAACAATGTACCGGCCGGGCGAACAGCGTTCTATTCTGTTGACGATAGTAAAACCACCGGTAGCTATGCGTACGTAAAAAGGTAGGTAGTTCTCATGAAAGGCGCTGATTTTAGTGTCGCGTCGAGCGTAAATGCCGTAAATATTCAGTATTTTTTTGTTTATTTAATAACAATTGAACCACATTGAATCAGAATGTAAAAAAATGCTAGGGCTCTATTCCTAGTCATAATAATTGGTAAACTAAAAAAGAGACTCGATTAGTAAAGTATTTTGGTCGTTATCGTGTTAACATACATTACCTACAACTCACGGACGTCCAAGCCAGATTTTTTTCAAACAGTTTTTTAACTAGTTTAAGTAACAAAAATGGCATCAAAAATATCATGAGTGTTAAAAATAGTGTTTGTTCTTTATATGTGTGTGTAGATATTATTTTACAAGTGCAATATATGATAAATAGAGACATTTTAAGTTTGAAAAATCAGCTGTGCCGTGTCAACCGGGAGTAGAACACACCTCAACGTTTCGCTTATGAGGCGTGCAATACTTTTTTTTTTGGTCGCGAAAATATGGAGGAAATTAAAGGTACGCACAGCGCCATTTATAAAATCGTCCAGTGCTCTATTGCTCAAAATATTTTTCATAACTTATTTATAGTCCTACTGTTAAGTTTGATTTTCCAAGAGGATTTAGGCTTTAGTCCACCAGAGACCCTTTGCGACTTGGCAGAATGTCCAGCATTCGTTAAGATTTTATCTTAAAAAGTATAAAGCTTGCAGGTTCTCAAGATGTATATTTTTGTCGGGCAACAATCATGAACAAATAAACACGACAGCCAACTCCAAAACTGTGCTGAGTCGGGTAGTTCATAGGCCACTAAGTTATATATGCCCGACAATGCGACGGAGGTTGTTCTGCACCAGATGATAAAAAAGTGCCGTCCTAATGCCATCCCAAAGCTTTTTTAAAAGCGTTGGCGATGTCAAGAGACACCGCCACTACTACCTCACCATACCAAATTATTTTCTCTGTTACAGGTCATTACGTTCAAGATAGCATCCACGGTGGAGCGGCCTCGACGAAAACTAAATTTGTAACGAGGAGGTCACCGAGCTGTCGTTCGAATAATTTGGCTATGCAACTATCTTGTTAAGGAACACTAAGGGACGGTAAGGAGGCAGCGAGACTGCAAGGTGTCCCATCCTGGCTTCTTCCCTGATAAATACCAGTCACCACGTCTCCCAGAGGAGCCACCTATCGTAACAAAACAATACATTCTAACAGTGGTACGCATTTAAAACTTTAGGACAAAGTAAAAACCTTTAGGCATTATTATCATTATATCGTCTATACTCTGAAAATATGAGAAAATTTGTTTTATACTTTTTAGAGTGTAAATTTTCAGTAAGAAAGTTTTAGTTTTTAAATTTACTTTTTCTTTAAATTATTATGAGTTCAAAATTTCTTGATATCGTACTATTTACAGAGCTGCTTATTTTTTTTTGTGCGGGTTATATTATTTTACATGTACTGATTTAAAATATGGAAACGAAGATAGTAAAGTAATTGCACAGTCCGTTATTTTAACTAACTTGAAAACCTTGTTTAGCTTCTCTGACTCCCTTACATAATGAAGAAGATCTAATTGATACTTCAATAGATGTGTAAATTGGAGAATATTTATAATTCGAACGCTATTCGCGTACGACAAATTTAATAAGAGCTGTATTACGCTTTAATACATTCATTTCTGAGAGTTGTTCCGGCGCACTGATAAGTGACGTTTAAATAGCACTTTAATAACACAAAAAGACGGGGTTTCTCATTATCAGTAAATATTATTAAGCATTATTTTTATTTCATATAATTTTATATATATTATCGTAACATTTTTGAAATATATTTTATGGATGGTATTGATGCGATGAGCAACATTCAACAAATAGCAACACGTGGTCGCAAAAGTTAAATAATGCCACCTAACGTTATCATGTTGCATTATGTATACAAAAAGTAACTGCGCTGAGGATGCAACATAACTGGTACTGACAAATTATAAAAAGTACTTTAGAAGTTACGAGATAACAGATGAAGACACATATCCTGCCTATTTTATTTGTCGTGGTATAATTTTATAACCACAAAGCGTCCTTGTTCCAAATGATGTCAGCGATGCAAAGTTGTTTGAATAATGCGAAATTAGTCCTAACGAGCTCGCAAATTTTTAAGGATAATATGTCATACTAGTTCCTAATAAATAATACTGCCAGTATTCACAGGTTGTCAGAGGATTGTATAAAAAAAACCAAAGCAGTCTAAGGACTGCTGACAGAAGTGAAAATTAACTATAAACAAACAGTTGTTATTTTTAGATATCCAAATTAATTGTTCGATCTTAAATTAAAACTTGTAAATCAAAAATATTCATTCAGGCATTAAAAAAAATTATCATAACTTGACAAAGTACTCCTTAAGACGAATTAAACTATTCCAACTCGATAGGGTTGCGTCATTTCATTACAGAGTTACTGTGGCCAACTTCCTGCTCCATCATCAGACCCTGGATGTCACCTAGAACTGGAGTACTAATCAAGACATTTCAAACAAGCCCTAACTTGATAGAGTTGTGCCATTTAATTACAGTTTTGCATGGCCACCTTCCAGCTCCATCATCAGACCCTGGATACTATCTAAAGACAAAGTACTCATCAAGACGAATCGTACAAGCCCAAACTCGATGGGGTTGCGCCGTTTCATTATAGAGTTCTTAGGTCCACCTTCCAGCTCCATCATCAGATCAGCTCCATTTCAACATAATTTTGCATTGTCACGCGATATATATATAGGTACACCAAATTTCAGCTCAATCGGAAACCGGGAAGTGTGTCAAATTTAATTTCCAATACATACACTATAGCTGCGTCTCGTAACGGTGTCACGTGTCTAAAAATGTGTGTACCGCGCTAAAAGAAGTTTTCACTTCAAAAATATAAAAAATCTGACTGCGACTTGTTCTAAGCCCACTAGTTATCCCCATAGTTGGATCGTGACTTTCACGATAGGTAGTTGCTCCGTTTAAATTCTGGTAGATCAGCTGAAACCAAACAAATGAGACGCCAACTCACAAATTTTGGGATTAGAACAAGGAATATGATGATATCATACAAGTGAGTAGTATATTAAGGAGGTAATATTATACAACTAGGTAATATATTACTGTCCCCATTTATATGCACAGGTTGAATGAGAAGGATTCAGAGAGGACACTGATCAAATAAAATTTTGCCTGGATATAATTCTTTCCCCCAATACTACCCGGTACTCCAAGTCTAGTTGGCGGGGAACATCCAACCTTGTGTTTACCGATTTGTACAATGGTTTTTGATGTGAAACATCTAATGTGGAGGGAGGGTAAAATCGGCTGTTAGCGTGGCGACGCTTTTATTTTACTTGTCCTGTTCAAATCTTGCAAGTTAAATTTGACATACTTCCCGCTGAAATTTTACACGAATATGTATATCACGTGACCATACAATATTATGATGATATGGAGCTGATCTGATGATGGAGCTGGAAGGTGGACATAGGAACTCTATAATGAAATGGCGCAACCCCATCGAGTTTGGGCTTGTATGATTCTTCTTGACGAGTACTTTGTCTCTAGACGGTATCCAGGGTCAGATAATAGAGTTGGAAGGTGCCCACAGTAACTCTGTAATGAAATGACGCAACCCCATCGAGTTTGGAATTGTTTGATTCGTTTTGACGAGTACTTTGTCTTTAGATGATATCCAGGGTCTGATGATGGAGCTAGAAGGTGGCCATAGAAACTCCGTTATAAAACGACATAGCTCCATCGAGTTTGGGCTCGTATGATTCGTCTTGACGAGTACTTTGTCTCTAGATGGTATCCAGGGTCTGATGATGGAGCTGGAGGGTGGCCACAGTAACTCTGTAATGAAACGACCTAAACCCATCGAGTTTATACTCGTTTGATTCGTCTTAAGGAGTACTTTGTCAAGATATGATCATTTTATTTCTACAAAATAATTTCGATGTTTTCACATCTGGTAGACGTCCCGCGATGTCTAATTATTTTTACACTACGTGGGTGCCAAACAAGCACACGGCACACTTGATGGTAAGTAGTTACCGTAGCCTATAGACGCTAGAAACAACAGGGGCATCATTCGCGCATCACCAAATCCAAGGAAAAGGGATAGGAGGTGGATAGGCAAAGAATAATAAGGAGAGGATAGGTAGAATGTAGAATGCTAAGGAGAGGATAGGTAAGTTACAAAGGAGAGGATAGGGAGGGGGTTTGGGCTTCAGGTGCTCTCACTCAACATACGTAACACAACTCTAGGAGTACCAATTGTTATTTCACGCTGATCTTTTGTGAATGGATGGTACTTCACCGATGGAACCGGCCCATTCATGCTGAGATAAGCAAGGTTCTACCGTTAGACGTACTATCCCAGTCCAGAAAATTTTATTTTTCACAAACGTCAGTCTTGCGAATACTTATTAGGTATGACGATGGTTGTGGCACCTAAATAAGTGGTAAATTTGCCAATAAATTGGTTACAAATTTGCCGTTTCCTAAATCCCCAGGCTTAGGCATGAAGTTGCGTGACATTTGAAATCCTAGATTCGAAGTAAAAACTCGCAAATGCCCCAAAGCGAAGCGCACTACTGATGAAAAAACTTTATGTGATATCGTCTGGTGCTAGTGACAGCGATTTTTCATTTTTAATTCTAACTAGACAGCGTGACCTTCTGCGTGGGACTTCAAAGTTTGGCAAATATAATAGCAAAAACAGTTATCCCTTAGGAACCGTCCATTTTTTGGGATAAATAATAGTCTGTGTTCTCTTCGGGGCTCATGATCGATTAAGTAATTACAGCGTGAAATTGTAACAAAAAAATAAAACAATCCGCTTTTATATTTATAATATTACTAGCCTTTGCTCGCGGATCCACCGCAGCCAAAAGGTAACAGACATAACAAACATATCTAGAATCGTACAAAATAAATCTAGAATGGCAACGTACCGTTCCAGTGGTCGTCAACATAGGCGGAGAGACGGCACACGCCGTGTTTATTTAGTGGGTGAGGGCCCCACACTACTCTGTTCATTGCCTCGAATGACGAGATGTGCGGTTAGGTACCTACATGTTTTTCCCGTCTTAACAAAAAAAAGGTATAACTATAGGACCGTACAACCCCAGTTAAGAGTTAAGCCATTCGAGTGGGTAAGCCATTTATGGGGTTACCTTTATCGTGATGTAACTCTTTAAAAGGTTCTATGCTCAAACCCATTAAAAGTGTTACCCTTTCAATATGGATAACACATTGAATGGGTTCTACGCTTGAAACCCAGTGAAAGGGTTACACTATCAATATGATAGCCCATTGAAAAGGGTATATGCTTGAAAACAATTAAAAGGATAATCACATCAGTATAGATAGCCCAATGTATGGGTAACCCATTCATTATAATTGGGTTACCATATAGTTATTCAATGTGCTAAGTAGACGGTGAAGTACGACATCGCTGGTGGCATCGGCCGACTTGTAGACGAAAGTAAACGAATCGCGTACTACCTACCTACTTATTAAACTATTATAATATTTAGATGCGTACATAATAAGGTGTAGGTACATGTTCTGAGTTTCTGACAATTATCTTGTGTGTAATCATTATGTAACCTTATCGTGTTATAATTGAATGAGCAATGTGTAAGTCAGAATTTTGTCTGCCTTTTATTGTACCTACCTATAGTAATATATCTCTTTTAAATAAATATTAGGTAGGTAATCAATTAGCCGTGTGGGGCTGGCTTAGCCGTGTGGGGCCGGCTTTGCCGTGTGGGGCCGGCTTTAGAATTGTCCCACCCCTCTCCACCCATGGGAGTCGTAAGAGGGGAAGTGGGCAGCAGCACTCCTTCGAGTACTAACAACAGCCACTGCGATCGCCAACCCGCCTGCCAAGCGTGGTGATTACGGCACTATCCCCAATTCTTGGGGAGGCCTATGTCCAGCAGTGGACGTTAAAAGGCTGATGGATGGATGGATGGAATCAATCAAGCATCTAATTTTCCTTCACATAATTTCGTGATGTATTTAAAATTAGCTTCTGCCCGCGACATCGTCCGCGTGGAATAGTTACTTTGGTCTAACGCTAATTGGGGACACCGCCCTTTCCCCTCAAGATACCTGCTTTGGTCTTGCACATCATAAATGCGCGCGCAGTAGGTACTTGATCATTATTATGCTGCGATGTTATTTTAAAACTGCGATATCTCCTAAGATATTTATTGAAATCGAATGATGTAAAAGGCTATTTTGTTTTAAATTAAATACTTGTGATGAATAAACGATTTCTTTTAGATTTGTTGTGTTTGTCTGTTTGTCTGTTTATCTGTTTATTTGTTGCAACATCTACTGAACGGATTTTGATACAACTTTTTTTATTTGATTAGACTTAAAAACTGAAAGACACAGATAAATTAAGCTACAACCATTTTTGAAGCGAAACATTTTTAGGTGGCGATATGATAATCAAATTAAACGAGAGTTTAGTGTAAAATTTTAAGACGGGTTATGTTTAGGTATCTTCTACATAATATCCTAACTACAGAGCAAGCTTATAAACGCGTATTGAAAATATGTAGTGCTTTCAAACTGAGTAAACTTCTTAAACATTAATTGCAGAACCTTGTTAAATGCGAAGCTAAAAATCTACTACGGGTAGTATCTAAAATGGCCGCCGAAGTTCGCTAACTGTGTTTGTTGAACTTCGTATCGTGTAACGCACCGCAATTTCTGAAGGCGAAAATTTTCAACCCCAGTTCTTGTAATTAAGTTATGGTGAGCACGTATCTTGGGCGTATTTCACTGGCTTTAAGATCACATTTTTCGTTTCAATTGACTTCTTAGATGTATTTAATTCAATCCAATGAGGGTGGTCAAGCTAACGAATCTCTTGATGTTATGTGGCTACCGTAATACCAAAAATATCACTCGTGTATGTTAAGTATGGCCGTGTGGGGCCGGCTTTAGAATTGTCCCACCCCTCTCTATCCACGGGAGTCGTAAGAGCCGACTGAGGGCATACCGGCGGAGTGGGCAGCAGTACTCCCTCGAGTAATAACAACATCCACTACGATCGCCAACCCGGCTGCCAAGCGTGGCGATTACGGCATTATCCCCCATGACGGGACCGCCCGTTGTGGCGTTCTCTTGGGGAGGCCTATGTCAAACAGTGGACGTTGAAAGGCTGATGGATGGATGGATGGATGGATGTTAAGTTAATGGAAATGAATACGAAGTGGAGAAAACAGATTATATTGTAAAGTGGAAGTGTTGAGGAGGAAGAATTAATGGAAAGGGATGAGAAGAGGACTCGAGCTTCAAGTCCTTCACTGACTAAACAAAACTCATAAAAATCTTTATTTCATAGGCCTATATAACTAGCACTTAATATTGCCAAAAATCCATCCATCCATCCATCCATCAGCCTTTCGAAGTCCACTGCTGGACATAGGCCTCCCCATGAGAACGCCACAACATGTGTTTCGCTCATATGGGGGATAGTGCCGTAATCGCCACGCTTGGCAGGTGGGTTGGAGATCGCAGTAGATGTTTTTAATACTCGAGGATGTGCTGCTGCCGACTCCCCCGGTATTCCCTCAGTCGTCTCTTACGACTCCCATGGGCGGAGAGGGGTGGGACAATTCTAAAGCCGGCCCCACACGGCACACTCCATGTACTCCACGACGATGGCACAACGCGTGTTAAAAAGCTTTTTAATCTCTCAGGCTAGAAGTTTTCATGAAATGTGTTGTCGAAATCGATAGCCCCGAGCAAATGTCATGATAACTTAGTTAATATTAGAATGGTTATCCAGGTGAAGCAGTTGAATCATGCTCAAATTAGATTTACAATTTTTGCACTTTGTGATCTGATCTGGCCAAGCATATCGAGGGCTTATAATTATATAAACAAAAATATGACATCACGCCTGTATTCCCCAAAGGTGTAGGTAGAGGTGTATTACATACCCACGATTTACCAGCTATGTTTAAATCCCAAGTAGTAGGGAATGAGCCTATTGCTGTCTACTGGGCACATTTCCAAACTCCAGGCTGCTACAAAGAATTTTTCTTTTTAAGAAAAAGCTCATTAACATTGCCCAACCCGAGGATCGAACCCGAGACCTCATGCTCAGCATTTGCTCACATTACCGCTGCACCAGAGGCAGTTAATTATATAAGAATATTTTTTTTACAGTCTTTTATCCTTGGCTACTAGACTATCAGTGCTATTTTAACTAATATTTTTAAAATATATTTATATGAACTCTCTGCAAGTGGCACTCCACCACACCCTGACGTGTTAATGCCTGTTGATGGATGCGTCGCTCACGCCGCGGCGGATTATTACACGCTCGCCAGCCGACAGCTTCCGAAGACCTGAAGATGTATTTATATCACGCAAGTTTTTCAACGCAGTTTATAATATTCCAAGTATTATTTTTACGATGATCACTTGACGGGAGATATGTCACTGCTTCATTCTATTTAAATTTTCATGGAAGTAATTGAATGCCAATGAATTGAAAAATACGGCTGAAATAAACTGAATACGGAGGGCACAAGACTTAGTGCTATGGAGACAATTGGAAGGGGCTTATACCCAGCAGTTGACTGCAATTTGGTACAAGTGAAAAAAAAAATCAAGAAAACTCTCTTTATAAAACACAGACACAATTTTTCTCTCTGCAGTAAAATCCATGTTGAAAATATAAAACCGCTTTGCTATAAATTTTGTATGAAATATGTTTTATTTTCCTTTTTGTATCTTCACGAGGATTTTATTTCTGAATAAGTGTCTTGCACGATTGTTATGTTTTCAATGTGTGTTGTTTACAGACGCATAAACGTGGCTCCATATCTATGTAATTAAAAATGAATGTTGGTATTGTGAGACTGATCAACTCCTATACTGATGCCAATCGAAAGTTAGTCTTCCCATTTACATCTTCTCATACCACTTCTTTAACTTCTCATTATCATCTTCTTTCTAGCCTGATATCAATATTTTTTAGGACTTTGTTTCGTTTCAACTTTCGAATGGTAGAACCTTGCTTATCCCAGCACGATCGAGGAAGTACCATCCTCACGACCTCTCACAAAAGATCAGCGTATAACAACGGTAGTTACGCCTACTATTATGTTTCGTATGGTGAGTGAGAGCACTGGAGGCCCTTACCCCCTCTCTATCCTCTCCTTATTATCCTTCCTATCCACCTCCTACTGCATTTCTTGGAGAGGGCGACGCGCAAGTGATGCCTCTGATGTTGCTAGCGTCTATAGGCTACGGTAACTGCTTACCATCAGGTGGGCCGTATGCTTGTTCGCAACCCATGTAGTATAAAAATAAAACGAATCACTAGTATTACTAGTCGATCCATCCATCTATCAGCCCTTCAACGAACACTGCTGGACATAGGCCTCCCCAAGAGAACGCCACAACGAGCGGTCCTGTGCCGACCGCATCCAACGGCTCCCCGCAGCTTTGACCAGATCGTCGATCCATCTGGTGGGGGGGCTGTCTTACGCTACGCCGTCCGATACGTAGTCGCTACTCGAGAACCTTTCTTCCCCAACGGTTGTCAGTTGTTCGAGCGATGTGGCCTGCCCATTGCCACTTCAGTATGGCAACCCGGCGGGCTATGTCGGTCACTCTCGTTCTTCTACGGATCTCCGCATTACGGATACGATCACCTAAGGAAATAACAAGCATAGCCCGCTCCATAGCCCACTGAGCGACTTTGAGCCTTGATACGCCAACATTCAGAGACCACGTCTCTGTTCCATGTGTCATCACTGGTAACACACACTGGTCGTAGACATTCATTTTCAGACACTGCGGAATATTGGACGAGAAGATCAACGAGAAGAGTATTACTAGTATTTCAACTATACTATACGGAGAATTTGCTAATCTGACCTCTACCTCAACTAACTGGTTAACTAACAAACACAGGTATAATAATGGTGACAGATTATATTAGTAAAAATTCTGGTAACCTAAAACGATTACCAGAGTGTTATTAATGACAGCCAGAACTTCATAACGTGTTTGTAAAGCACGGATGAGATCAAGTGTTGAACAATGCAAACTGGGACCAAAATAGTTGTTTAACCTTTGAATGGCAAGTGCAAAACTAGGATGAGCCCTTTTACACACATGCTCACGTTACCATCATTCATCCTCTACACATTAAGCCTTTACTTGGATAAGCAATCCGTAAGTGAAGTCTCCAGTATTGATCATACTTGTATCTATAGGGTACGGTTGCCCATACCACCGAAGGAATGCAACATAGTTCCAGTGGCCCGCCAATAAAGGCGGAGAGACGGCACACGGCGGGTTTCTTTAGTGGGTGAAGGTCCCACAAGCTTTCCATAATTTTTTGCTCTTCTGTTCCCAAAATTCTATTCTTGCTAGTGTTAAGCATGATTATTTGCAATGATATAAATGCTGCGTGTTTTGTAGATAATAATATCATCTATTAAGTGTCATAGCCAATAGCATCTTATGTTCTATTAATAATATAATTTACTGCATGTTTAATTACGTTTATTATACAGCGTATTTTTGCCATAATTTGTTTTTAACACATAGTGTGTTCAAAACGACTTTTTTTTTTCGTTATGGCGGAAACAATGTACCTAACCGCACACCCCGTCGTTTGGGGCAACGAACAGGGCAGTGTGGGGCCCTCGCCCACTAAACAAACCCGCCGTGTGCCGTCTCTCCGCCTATATTGGTGGGTCACCGGAACCATGCTACATTCCTTCAGTGGTAAGAGACAACACCCTGCTCTAAGCAATAATACTTGTATCGCGAAGACTACAAATATACAATTTCACGGACACAAAGTACACCCAGACTTACTTCATTTGTGGATCACACAAAGAGTTGTGCTTTGTAGGAATCGAACTCACAACACTCGGACGGGAAGCCAGTATCTAAACCACTCCATCAAATTAGATGAATTGAAACTAAAAATATTTCCTTTTTAATTAAATACTATAAAAAGACATTATACGTAATTAGTTGCCAAAATCAGGGAGAAATCGAAATACAAATGAAGTAATTTACTTTTTTAATTTTTTATAGTAATTACGAAGTGGTGTTAAGGCTAACACCGTCTTATATATATATATATATATATATATATATATATATATATATATATATATATATAATATACATATGATAGATAGAGTAAATATACATATGATAGTCACACTAAATTTAACGCGGGTCATCTTCTCAAAAGGGGTAGGAGGTGAAAAGGATATATGATAAAGAGACGGTTTGTGTCTCTAGGTTTTAGTTATTTTACGCAGTTATTCTGTTAGAGTTAGGTACTTTCAAAGACGTCCATTCATGCTGAATACAAGTTTCTTTCACTAGGAAATAAAACTAAAAGATTATTGAAGGCTTTTACCATATTTTCTCTTTTACGTGATTTATTCGACTATGATATGTAATAGCCCCAGCCGGTATCGAAGGCAGTAATTCACTGGAACATATCTCATCGACGTAAATCGCAGCCCGCACGTAAATTATGTCAAATGCTATGTTTTTCAATGCTTTATTGATGTTCAATATGTTTCGTTCTGTACAACGATGGTAATGATAATATATTGATATGATTAGGATATGAAGTGGAATTGATAAGTTATGATTTTTTTACACATGACTGAGTACAAGTTATTATCTATCTATACTATTATAAAAAGATGTAACAGAGCGACTACTATGTCTGTACATTTAAGACGTTTGAGAAAAAAATACTATATTAGGCTAGTTTTTTTTTCTTTTTTTTATTGCATGTGTTGGCAGACGAGTCACGGCCTATCTGATGGTAAATGGTAACCGTCGCTCATAGACTCAACTATACCCAGAGTATTGTCAAGCCGCTGCTCACCATTTCATTTCCCCCAATTTGAAATGAAAGAATAAACGGCTATCTCCCGCTACAGCCAAAATGCAATGATGTGCTTCATGACCGGTGACACGGGAGATTGTGGTACCAACCCGCTTGGGCCCTATACCAAGTGAGTATTCCCACTTGGTATCCAGCCCTACCAACAGTCAATAATGGATGACAATTGCTTACCTCCCTTAGTCGCCTCATACGACACCCGTGAGAAAGAATGGGGTGGTGACACTTGTATTCTTAGTCCGTCACCACGCGGACTAAACACAAAATGTTTTTTTTTTAGATTCACACACATCACGCAAACGCTACTGAACGGATTAGACTTAAAAACTTAGGTAGGTATACCACCTACATTTTATCCCGCTACTATACCGGGAACCTGAGTATATCTCAGGTAAAAAGGTCAAAAACTAGCTTTTGGCTGTGGCGGAGTCGCGGGCAAAGGCTAGTTTTATTTATATATATATGTTATAGTAACTACTGGAAATCCATAACAAACTCATTAACTAATTAGTAAACGTACATATTTTCTAGCCTTGCTTATCCCAGCATGAATGGGTCGGCTCGATCGGGGAAGTACCACTCTCTCACAAAATATCAGCGTGTAACAACGGTAGTTACTCTTACCGTTGTATTTCGTATGGTGGTGTGAGCACTGGAGGCCCAAACCTTCTACCTATCCTCTCCTTTTTATCCACCCTATCCACCTCCTAACCATTTCGACGACGCGCGACTGCTTACCATAAGGTGGGCCGTATGATTGTTCGCCATCCACGTAGTATAAAAAAAAGCATACTACTAGTAGTAGTTAATTTATAGTTAATTAATACGCTCACATTATCAAAAATAAAAAGTTTATCAAACGCCCTAGTAGTTGTTAATTTATTCTGCACCTCTTAACCGTCGAGAATTAATACGCTCACAAGCTCACATTATCAAAAATATAAAAAAAAAAGTTATCAAAAGCCCTAGTAGTAGTTAATCTATACTGCACCTCCTAACCGTCAAGAATTAATACGCTCACATTATCAAAACTATAAAAAAAAAGTTTATCAAACGCCCTAGTAGTAGTTAATTTATTGTGCACCTCCTAACCGTCGAGAATTAATGCGCTCACATTATCAAAAATATTTAAAAAAAAAGTTTATCAAAAGCCCTAGTAGTAGTTAATTTATACTGCACCTCCTAACCGTCAAGAATTAATGCGCTAACATTATCAAAAATATTTAAAAAAAAAGTTTATCAACAGCCCTAGTAGTAGTTAATTTATACTGCACTTCCTAACCGTCGAAAATTAATATGCTCACATTATCAAAAATATTAAAAAAAAGTTTATCAAAAGCCCTAGTAGTAGTTAATTTATACTGCGCCTCCTAACCGTCGAGAATGAATACGCTCACATTATCAAAAATATTAAAAAAAAAGTTTATCAAAAGCCCTAGTAGTAGTTAATTTATACTGCACCTCCTAACCGTCGAGAATTAATACGCTCACATTATCAAAAAAATTAAAAAAAAAAGTTTATCAAAAGTCCTAATAGTAGTTCATTTATACTGCACCTCCTAACTGTCGAGAATTAATACGCTCACATTATCAAAAAAATTAAAAAAAAAAGTTTATCAAAAGTCCTAATAGTAGTTCATTTATACTGCACCTCCTAACTGTCGAGAATTAATACGCTCACATTATCAAAAATATTAAAAAAAAAGTTTGTCAAACGCCCTAGTAGTAGTTAATTTATTCTGCACCTCCTAACCGTCGAGAATTAATACGCTCACATTATCAAAAATATTAAAAAAAAGTTTATCAAAGCCCTAGTAGTAGTTAATTTATACTGCATCTCCTAACCTTCAAGAATTAATACGCTCACGTTATCAAAAATATAAAAAAAAATATCCTCTTTATTCCAACTATTGCACGCCTCATAAGCGAAGCGTTGTTGCACACCTCATAAGCGAAGCGTTGAGGTGTGTTCTACTCCCGGTTTACACGGCACAACTGATTTTTCAAACTTAAAATGTCTCTATTTATCATATATTGCACTTGTAAAATAATATCTACACACACATATAAAGAACAAACACTATTTTTAACACTCATGATATTTTTGATGCCAATTTTGTTATTAAAACTAGTTAAAAAACTGTTTGAAAAAAATCTGGCTTGGATGTCCGTGAGTTGTAGGTAATGTATGTTAACACGATAACGATCAAAAGACTTTACTAATCGAGTCTTTTTTTTTCGTTTACGAATTATTATGACTAGGAATAGAGCCCTATTACTTTTCACGTTCTGATTCGATGTGGTTTAATTGTTATTAAATAAACAAAAAAATACTGAATACTTACGGCATTTACGCTCGACGCGACACTAAAACCAGTGCCTTTCGTTAGAACTATCTTTTTACGTACGCATACCACCAGTGGTTTTACTATCGTCAACAGAACGCCGTTCGCCCGGCCGGTACATTGTTTTTTGTTAAAAGAAAGTTCTTACCTTTGCTTGATGAACTGATGATATTTGTCAAGTATAATAACCATTTTATCCATGACACGAAAAAAACATATTTTACATTCCACAATATTTTTTGCGTGGCCTTGGCGTCACTGTGTTTTCACTTAGAACAAAGTATAAAATTATAAGACAACCAAGTTAGGAAGATAAATGGTTTAGAGATTTCTTGTTGAACTCATTGATTTTTAAATAAGTCGTATAATATTGTCCAAAGTTGCAATTTTCTATTGATGGATGTCGCTGTTTTAAAGTAAAAGAGATATTGACAAATGCAGCCCTAGATGTCGCTAATGGCAATTTTAGATGTCGATATCATTGTATTCAGTTGCTGTTGTATATATAGAGCCACAATATTGCTTTTTTTGTAAGCAAACTAGCGATGACTTTTTGTTTTCTCAAATTGTTTTTGTTTGCATCTTAATAAATTATTCAATTTTACATGTTTATATATATGCACTTATGCAGTATGCAGGTATATATGTAATCTCATGGATTGTTGTTCTTACTAATAGCCAGATGGCGCCTTGCAAAATGACTGAGAGGTAGACCAATATAGAAGTACTTCTTAAAATTAGCGCTAGATGGCGTATAAGACATGAAACCCATATTAGTATTTTTTTAAATTAGCGCTATCTATGTGATTTATTGAAAACTACTTAGTAAGACAAATACATTATTAGTTACTTATCAAATAATAAATTTTATTGTGAAAAATGAAGATTATGAGGCGTGCAGTTTTGGATTTTCCAAAGTATTTATTTTTCTCTATTATTAAACTAAATTAATATATTTAAAGTACAAATTATTAGTGAATGAGGAAAAAGAGAACTTTAGTGCAAGCGGGAATCGAACTTGTGTCCCTTTCAATCCGGGGAAGTACTCTAAGCCGCTGAGCTATCGGACTGACCTTAGGCCATACCCAATCTCCTCATCACATTTGTCTTTACGACCAACGCCACCTATCGCATGCATTTACATGCATTAATCCAATATAGTAAGTTTAATTTTGCATATTTAACTCATAGTATTTGATGGTGCGATTTTTTAAACATTTTGTTCTCTATTTTTGTGAATGAGATTCGATTCCCGCTCGCACTAAAGTTCATTCACAAATAATAATTTGTACTTTAAAGTACCTGAGCGTGTCAAGTGCTAAAATACAGATCAAAATGTTTAATATATATTTACTACAAGATTCTGGGTGGAGATCAGATGATTATAAATACATCATTCTACTGTATAATTATTATCTCTATATAAAATATGATATCCCACGGCAACCATTTATTCTACCGAAATGAAAAGTATCCTATGTCACTTCCTGGTCTTCAGGCTATATGTATTCAAAAATTTGATGATAGTAAGTTCTGTAGTTAAGGCGTAAAAGCGTATATACAAACAAATAAACAAATTCAATTTTGCATTTTATTAAGGACAAGGATTAATAGGTACTAAACAATTTTATGTTCGTTAACTGTGTTTGTATAATCCAAATTAATTTCAACAGGGCATTCAATATTAAATCTCGCATTACAAAGCGATAAATTTACCGTTTAGCCGCTAATCGTAACAGAACAGCCTAAATAAATAATTGATTTGTGGTTCAAGACCACAGTCGCTCAATTATTTTGTCTGTCTGTGGCTTTTACTGTTGTCATTTCTGGTCAATTTATTGTTTTAGAAAAGGTAAAATACCTTATTTATTTTTGCAATTACTTTTTTATTGAAATAACTACTGTACAATACTCCGCACCAGTGATAGCTTAATCTCAGTATTACGTAAAAGCTTTTTCTTCTTTGTCCGTGTGATGACGGACTAAGAATACAAGGGTCACTACCAAATTCTTTCCCACGGGTGTCGTATGAGGCAACTAAGGGAAGTAAGCAATTACCACCCATTGCATTACTGGTAGTAGGGCTGGGTGCCAAGTGGGAGTGCTCACTTGTTATCGGGCCCGAGCGGGTTGGTGCCATTATCCCCGTGTGACCGGCCATGAACCAAATCGGTGTGTTTTGGTTGTCGTAGGAGATAGCTGTTTATTCTTTCATTTCGTATCTTTGTAATGAAATGGAGAGCAGTAGCTTGGACTGCCAAGCTAGACGACTCCCGGTATAATTGATTCCGTGAGCGACTTACCATTTACCATCAGGTGGGCCGTGCCTCATCGACCATCATACACAATAAAAAAAAGCTTTGTGAGGATAAGTACAGTCATCCTCAGAGTTATATATATATTATAAGAAACAAATATATGAAAGTGGAAAAATACACATCAGTAAGCAGGATTCGAACCTGCGAGTCTGCCATTCCCGATGTAAACGTAGAATATATATTTTTTTTCTTTTTAACAAATTTTTGACTTGTAAAAAATAATCCATGTAAATTGTTATGTGGGAATCGAACCCATTAACTCAGACTGAGAAGTCAGAATCTAAATCACTAGGCTCTCCGTGTGATTCAGCCACTTTGTTAAGTTCATCACCATTTATCAACAGGGCGGTCAGTTGTTTTATCATTATAGGTTGTGAAAGGATCAGTTGTAGAAAATCTCTATGTTGCGCCGAGTGTATTATGGCTCAGCATCTAGGCAGGACAATTCTTAGTGTATTGCACTAATTATAATTCTGAGTCAAGGTGTACTTTGTGCCTGTATGTGTGCTCCTGCGTCCTCAGCCGCGTGGAATTCAGTAATTTTACGTTTTCTCAACAATTTTCTACAATGATTTTGTCATAACTGTTATGCTACCAAACATAGTACGGTTCTTGCGCTGAATCTGTCTCTTATAATAATTTACTGCGCTCGATAACAGTGTAGACCTATATTATTGGTTTCATGAATCTTACGATAAATGTGTATCTCATATTGTTATAAGCTGTTGGTAGTCCAATAAATAAATACGTCTCTCCATAGCACTCTAATTATATCTATGCAAAAAAAAAATTTACGCGTAGCAACCATCCATATTTCTGGTATAAAAGAGAGCCTATGTTTTTTTCTAGACTCCAGACTATATGTATGAAACACTATTATTGGTTTAGTAGTTACGGCGAGAAAGCGTGACAAACAACTCACTTTCACAAATAAAATATTACTAAGTATAACAAACAATTACATGACGTTGTCGAACTAAAAGTCAACCTTACACAGTGATTCTTTCAGTAATTCTAAGCGACAGTTCAACTGTTAAGAAATGACTTCGTATTTGGCAGGAGTACACTTGACCAACAGAAAAATATTGTGACAAAACCACCCTTTCATCTTCTCCATAAAACACTAACATTTTGAGTTGGCGAGACGGAATAATTTAATAGAGCTTTCCTCGGTCCATTACTGTACCTTCATATTTTTTTTTTCTTTTGGATATTTTTACGCAACACATTAGGCTGAAGTGTTTCATTCTGCCTCTTCGCTCGTAATTAAAAACCAACTCAACTTTTAAGACATTTTCCCTGTTATTTATGAAATATATTGTGCAATTTTAAGGCTCTTAATTACAGTAAACTTCCTCTGTGGTGCAGCAGTTGTGTGAGCGACTGCTGATCATGAGGTCTCGGGTTCGATCCCCGGGTCGGGCAATTTTATTGAAAATTCTCAGTAGCAGCCCAGAGTTTTGAAACTGTATCCCGATAGACAGCAATAGGCTCGCTCCCTATTACCTGGGACTTACATAGTTGGCGAACCTTGGGTGTGTAATGCACCTCTGCCTACTCTTTCGGGGAATACAGGCGTGATGCTATATTCTATGTAATTTACAGTAATGTAGAGGTTAAATATTTTGTGGTTGCGTTTATTTGTGCCTTGCTAATCTCAACGTGATTGGGTCAGGTGAACTGGGGAAATACAGTAGTATTGTGTGCATGAACTACTGAAGTGAATTTACGCAGCACCAGTTGCCCGCCAAATATGGGTGGGTGACTGTGCACAGTGGGGCTGTTTAATGGTTGCCCCACACTGCTTCGTTGTCTGCCCGACAGTGTGGTGTGTGGTAGATAGTCCAAAGTATCAATGTATGTAACAGTCATGACATGACCGATACATACATTGTATTGCAAAAAGGTGGAGTCAGGAGTCGTGCTAGCGAGGGTCTGTGAAGATAATAAATGAATCTTGAGGAATCGAGAGATGTGCTCTATTCATGAGCCTTTTGGCACTCAGTTCTCTCTTCGTACTCTGTAAGGGAGATATCGCGATGATAAGTAAGTAAGTAACTATATTCTTATATATAAACATAACTTTGTATTGGTAGCTATGTGTTGAACTGAGAATATTATGAACGCGAGCTTCATAATTCCACTGCCATTATTTATTACTTACCACATCCTGTAAGTTATTAAACAAAGCCACATAATGTGCTTATACACTAGCTGACATAGCGATACGTACATTTATGTTACCGGCTAATGTTCGAATTTAGGATTAAGCAATTCTGTCTAGAATAAACTAGGTTTTTACAAGTGTCACCACCCCATTCTTTTCCGCGTATGTCGTACAAGACGACTGAGGGAAGTAAGCAATTATCGCACATTGTATTACTGGTGGTAGGGCTAGGTACCGAGTTAGAGTACTCACTTGCTATTGAGCCCGAATGGCTCGGTACCACGTCAGTGTGTTTTAGCTGCAGCAGAAGATAGCCGCTTATTCTTTCATTTTATATCTTAGAAATGAAATGATACACAGCGGCTTGGCAATACTTTTGGTATAGTTAAGTCTATGAGCAACGGTTACCATTTACTATCAGGTAGGCCGTGGCTCGTCCACCGTCATTAGAAATAAAAAAGACTTGCAAAACTATGCAGGAGATTTTATAGTGCACGAGTATTTGCAAACACAAGTGCACTCTATACCCTCAGTGTTATAGTACGAGCGGTATTCCGACGCAGCCGCAAATAGATTAGGCACATAATCAACTACTTCACATTCTTTTCAACTAATCGGGGTGAAATACCACCAACTTCCAAAACTCTAAGGTGCTATTCAGAATGTCTTGACTAAAATATTTCAATAATTCTTCCTGGCCCGACCCGAGATTTTTGACCCTAAATGTTCATGATCCGCAGTTATACACCATCACTAGACCAATGAACCGAAACACCTTATAAGAGCCTTACAATCATATAATTAACTAATTAACTCCGCCGCAGCCAAACGCCAGTTTTTAGGTTATATCTCAGGTTCCTGATATGGAAGCGGGATAAAATGTATACTAGTTTTAAGTCTAATCAAGATCCATCAAACAAAAAAGTTGTATCAAAATCCGTTCAGTAGTTTTTGCGTGATGCGCGAACGAACAAACAGGCAAACATATAAATAGACAGACAAAAATTAAAAAAAAACTCTTTGTAAACACAAAACGTTTTAGTTAGACGTTAGACGCCTACATAGCCGAATATAGTATTTTTTTCTCAAATATCTTAAATGTACTGACATACATTTTATTACAGCTTTATAATAGTATAGATATACCCAAAATATATCTATATTCAGAATCTTATTACGAGACGAATGTTTGGGGAGGCTTGCAACCCTTTTTTTTGTTACAGCGCGAAATTTACCTAAGCTTACACCCGGGGTAACGACCAGGCTCGTATGAGGCCTTTCCCTACTAAGTAAGCGTGCCGTGTACCGTCTCTCCACCTATATAGGTAGACCACTGGAATTGTATGACGTTTTATTTTTATAATCAACACCCTGCACTAAGGAATAATCTTTATATCGCCGGGGAAAAAAAACATAGAATTTCACGGACACAAAGTACACCCAGACTCAGAACAACCATTTGTGGATCACACAAAGAGTTGTCCTGTGTGGGAATCGAACCCACTACACTCGAACGGGAGGCCGTTATTTAAACCACTCCGCCATCTATGCATTCACATGACTGTAGGGGTTCAGTTTGCAGCGCTATCTAACTCTATACTTACAAAAGAATTTCAAATATATTCTCTAAGAGATTTTATTGTATCTTCAAGTCAAATAAACAATTACATGAACCTATCAAAGCAAGTTGTACACAAAATAAGCCGGACCCTTTGTCCCAAACTTGTATGAGACATAATCAGTGCGCCTTAGGGATGTCAGTTGGGGCTTCCCACTAATACCCGAACTGCAGACCGCGATAAAGAAACCTCGCTTGAACTTGTCACTTTATTTAACAAACTAACAACGTATATTCTCAATTGTTTTTGTTATAATTTATTTTATTAATCTTTAATAATATTATAAATGTCAAAGTGAATTTGCTTATGTATCTTCTTAAAAAGCACACGGGTGGCAAACAAGCATACGGTCCACCGTATCCTATAGACGCTAGCTATACCAAAGCATCATATCCACGTCGCCTACTCCAAGGAAAGGGGTAGGAGGTAGATATGGAGAATAATAAGGAAAGGATAAGGGTAGAATTTGGGCAACAACCTCCAAAATACAACCTGGTGATGTTTCACACTGATCTTTTGTGAGAGGGTGGTACTTCCCGAGCTGGTCCATTTATGCAGGGAAAAACAAAGCCACCAAAACAGCTATTGAATCTATCATCTTGAAATTTTGCGGATGCGGTTGGGGTAGGACTGCTCTTAGTGGCGCTCTCTTGGGGAGGCCTATGTAATATATAATAAATGTAATATAGAAGGATGGAGTCATTACAGGTTGTCAGTCCTGAATAAAAAATCTGGCCCTGGTGTTTCTCTAAAATTGCACGTTGTCCCTTAGATGAGTCGTGGAGGTCAGACAGGCACTCGCTCCGTGTAAATACTGGCTGGTCAAAGCCGAAACCTACAAACAAAAGATTATTTACAAAATAAATAAATACTTAATAAATAAAATTTAAAATACCATTCCCACACCTGTTCTATTTTTTTTTGTTTAGACGGAAGAAATGTACCTTACCGCACACCCTGCCGTTCGGGGCAACGAACAGGGTAGTGTGGGGCCCGCATCCAATAAAGAAACCTGCCGTGTGCCGTCTCTCCGCCTGTGTTGACAGACCACTGGTACTGTGTTGTATTATTTCAGTGGCCCGCCGGCGATTTCCTCATATTATTTGAGATGAGTATGATAAACATAGTTATGTAGGTATAACAAATCAATCATTGTATGTAATTCAGGATTATTAAAAAAGAACATTTATTTACGCACATCATTTGTTATGGTAGAATGTCTCAGTCAACATCGTGTAACTGTCTACTTACTTTGTGTGAAAAAATGAATAAAAAAAATAAAATAAATAAGGCTAGGTAGATGATGATCAGCATAACTGTAGGTATTCGCTTTTAGTGAAACCTTTCTTAAAGTTTTAAACATGCAAATAACGTGTCCTACAATGTGTCCCCCTGTTACAGTCACAGCTTACCATCAGACCGGATTAATTTACTCTCAGTAAAACATTAACTATCAACAAGTTAGCAAATACTAGTTAATGCTATATGGATGTCTATGAGGCTCTCCTATGCCTAATATTGCAATTCAACCGTCGAGTACTCTGCACATAGGGTTTCAGGGTGAAAATGGATTTCACTTATGGATTATCTAGTAGTGAAGGCATATTCTGGTACGATTATGCGAAATAGTTACCGTAATAGTTATTTTTTCTAGGAATAATCTGTTTGTGTGTACAGGTGATATTACAAACATACCATTAATATACACAAAGTAAACTCGGTTTTTGTATAGTACAAAAACTTTGTTTTTATTGCAGGTAGTGGCAGACGAGCCACGGCCCATCTGATGGTAAATGGTAACCATCGTCCATGGACTCGACTATACCGAGAGTATTGTCAAGCCGCTGCTCACCAATTCATTTCACCGATATGAAATGAAATATAAACGGCTATCTCCTGCTACAGCTAAAACGCAACGATGTGCTTCATGGCTAGTCACACGGGAGATGGTGGTACCAACCCGCTCGGGCTCGATACCAAGTGAGTACTCCCACCCGGTACCCAGCCCTACCACCAGTTATGCAATGGATGACAATTGCTTACTTCCCTTAGTCGCCTCATACGACACCCGTGGGAAAGAATGGGGTGGTGACACTTGTATTCTTAATCCGTCACCACACGGACAAAGTATAGTCCGGGAATCAAACTTATAACATTCAGAATTGAAGGTTAATAAATTTAGTACAGGAATCGAACTTACAACATTCGGAATGGAAGGTTGGTATTTAAGCAGTGACAATAACAAAAAAGATTATGTAATAATCTACTCTGAAAACATGAAATTGCTCCGTCATAGTCGCTTATCTTTTTCATCGACATTCAAGAAATACTTATCATAGAAGATTGGTTATTCTATGCTCTTTATCATCAATTAAATATAATTTGTGTAAATGTATATGTATACCTATAAATTAAATATAAAATTTGAGTAGCTCCCTCAACTCATCAGAACATCATCAGAACAAGATTTTGATAAAAACAGGACGAATTTTATAATATATCCTTCCAAATAAAAAAAAGCTGTTCTAAGTCTATACAAATAAATAAAACTGAAGAAGGTACTTGTCTATTCGTAATATCTCAATAACAGCTTTTTACTAAATATAATATATATGAAAGTTACAAATAAAAAAATATAATTAACTTGTCATCACGCCATTTTCCTTGCGGAGAGAACAGAGTGCCAAGAGGCTCTATTCTTGCACACATCTCTCGCTTCCTCAACATTCATAATTTTCTTCATACACGCTCGCCGTTTTCGGAGACTCCTGACTCCACCTTCCTTCAATACACGACCGATTTGGTCTAGGTAGGTGAGTCTCGGTCTCCCCCTGTACTTACATCCTTCCACTTCCGCATTGTATATCTTCTTAACCAGTTGCTCGTCCGGCATTCTTTCCACATGTCTGAACCGTCGAGCAGCAAGCGTCCGTCGAACGCCGCAGTGTGGGGCCTTCACCCACTAAAGAAACCCGCCGTGTGCCATCTCTCCGCCTTTACTTGCGGGCCACCGGCACTATATTATATCCCTTCAGTGGTCAATATATTATTAGTTTTTTTGAGTTAGATTCCTCAGCTGCGCCACAGAATGTTTACCTCTCTGCCTGTCTGAATGGCATAAACACAAAAATCAGATTTTCGTAGCAGTTTAACAATGGACGGTGAGATTCACGAGGAAGGTTTAAGATTCATCAAGGTAGATTCATAAAGTATGGCGATGATTATTGAAGATGCTGACCATCATTATCAACGTGGTAGAACTCAACCCCATTCATTTTGAGGCGCAATAATGTAACAAGTACTGAGATGATACATAAACTGTAAATACTATCATACGAAACCGGGTCAAGTGACTAGTATATAATACAAATAGTCCAGTATTAGTTCCACAACCGAAATGTAACGGCGATTTATCCGCTCTATTAGTTCAGGGTCGCGGGTTCAATTTCCGTTTGGGACAAAAATCTGCACGACCAACACATTTGCTGTTGCTCTCGACGTTCGTGCTAGTGATTTATGTAATGGAATTCCTGAAACAGGAAATTCTGTGGAAGGCTTACGTACTCACCGATATGGAGGCTTAGAAATTGGTTTACTTTTGTTATTTTTTTTGGGTCCTTAAGTCTTCTGTGACATATGCATCAGCTTCGTACCAATGTATCATCTGTCGTGTTGAAATATGATTTAAATTAGCTTGTGGTATTGCTTAAGTTCGCTGACTAGTCACTGCTCATTTGGCAAGTGGTCAACATCGCTTATAAACTCAGTAATACTATTAAAATAGCAATTGTTGTGTCAGTCCAGTAGAACAATCATGAAGCATGAGAAGAGTGGGTGTGTAGTTGGCTATATTCCACTTCAAACAAAATACTTTGAGATGTTTTACGTCTGTTTTTAAACAGATTTATTTTTAAATAAACGAAAGTCGACATCTATAATACTTAAGGTGGTTGACAAACCAGGGACTCACGTGATGGTAAGTAGTGGTTTTAGCAGCATAAGGCATACAACCAAACTGCAGTCTAATGCGAGAACTATATTCTCAAATCTCGTTTAAAGAGGATACCTTTACATAGTCTTACCCCTGTATCCCCGAAGAAGTATAAAAAGGTGTATTACATACCCACGGTTCAACCACTATGTTTAAGTCCCATAAAAGAGAGAGAGTCTATTCACGGACACAAATTACAGCCAGATCAACCATTTGTGGATCACACAAAGAGTTGTCCTGTGTGGTAATCGAACCTACAACATTTGGACGGGAGGCCGGTATCTAAACTACCCCCCATCTACGCAGTTAAAGTCAGTCTTTTGCCGTCTACGGGCACACTTCCAAACTCCGGGCTGCTACTGAGATTTTTTCTTTCTACAAAAAAGCACAATCTTTTCGTTATTTTCTTTTTAATCAATACCCTGCACTAAGGATAATCCTTGTGCGATACAAGGAGGGGAGACTTTACAAACATACAATCTAGGGACACAAAGTACACCCAGACTCGGAACAACCATTTGTGGATCACATAAAGAGTTGTCCTGTGTGGGAATCGAACCCTTTAACGCGCGAGCGGGAGGTAGTTACACTTGTCTTATATCAACTTCTTAGAAAAGCGACATCTATATTTTGCATATCACACTCCAGTTTTAATTTAGTGACATATTTGTCTTACTTGGGGGGATGTTTAATAGGGTACAGCTTTCCACAAAATAAGCAGTTATGACCTTTCTTTTAAATCAGCTGGGTAGTTCCAGAGATTACCTATTAAATAAACAATCTCAGTAGATTTATTATATTATAGTGTGAAAAATATTTAGTTTATAAATCTAGAACACAGAATAGGGTCGTGTGACGTAGCCAGTAAACACTAGAAGTGTAGTAGAGCGACACGGGGCACGCATTAGCGAGTGCTGACTCGAGATGTTCATGGTTGAGGGTCGCTCACTCGAGTAAAGCTCACAGCGGGTCAGTGCATACTGAATTAGGACGATAAGGTGATAATTGAACTAGTTTGGGATGCATCAAAGGCTTAGTACTGACCTCTTGTGTATTTTAAACACGATTCTCATACAAGATCTTGATTAGTATATTTTGTGTAAACAGTACTAATATTTTTGAATGCAAGTAATCAGGTGAATGGGGCACTACACTCCTTTACAAGTAGTCGGAAAGTGTCTGAAAAGCACGACTCGCCGTGCACAATGGAGTGTTAGTACCAACTCTAATGTACGGAATCGGGAGTGAAAGTTGGGTATGGCAGTAGAAGAACGAGAGAAGAATAAATGCAGTGGAGATGAGAGCTCTAAGAAGTATGTGTGGTAAAACTTTGAAAGATAGAATAAGAAACAGTGTAGTGATAGAACGATGTGGTGTAAAAGAAGATATAGTGACAAAGATTGAGAAGGGAATGTTAAGATGGCTTGGACACGTAGAGAGGATGGATGAAAGCAGGATAACATAAAAGATACAATTGGCGAGTGTGAATGGTGCAGTTGGGAGGGATAGACCTCGTCGAACGTTCTCTGATCAAATCAAAGAAGTTCTCGAGAAAGGTCAGGTCTAAAGCACCCTTAACCGACGCGTATGTATGTATAAGGAATATAATGACAGTGAATGAGGCAAAAAAGGTGAGCAGGGATCGCGACAAGTGGAAATCCGTTGTCTCTGCCTACCCCTCTGGGAAAAGAGTCTATAAATAAAAAAAATAATACTATTAATATTTTTATGGTCAACAAATTCTCCTTGTTTTAGATACTACGCCTCTGATGAATACCACTGAAGTAATGTCAAACAGTTCCAATGGTCCACCAGCACAGGCGGAGAGACTGCACGCGGCGAGTCTAATTAGTGGGCGAGGGCCTCACACTACCCTGTTCGTTGCCCCGAATGATTAGGTGTGCGATTAGGTCCATTTTCTCCCCCTTTAAAAAAAGGCAGTAGTTATGCATAAGTATTCAGTTCACCTAATGGTAAGCGGTAACCGCACCGTAGCCTATAGACACAAGCAACGCCATTCGCGCGTCACCAACACCTAAGAAAAGGACAGGAGTTGAAGATGTAGGATAATAAGGAGTAGATAATGAATAATCATGAACGTGGGAATTCCCCCTTTCCCAGCGATGACTCGGTTGAGGTTTGTGGTGGTGCCCTCGGTTTTGGTTTTAGCAGGAGATACGTTTATTATTTTATTTCATATCTGCGAAATAAAATGATGAGCACCGGCTTGATAGTACTTTTAGTATAGCTGAGTCCATGAGCGATGCTTACCATCAGCTTAGACGTGGCTCGTCTACCACCATAAGCAATAAAAAGTAAGTAAATCTTTAGGTTTAATGCGATTTCATGGGTAGATGGAGCCTTGCTTGGAACAAAATAGGCTTTTTTTCAATTAATGTCATGAAAATCCTCATTTAAAAGTCAGAGAAAATCGTGATAAACAGTTAATTATCAAATTTTCATTAATATCAGAAATTATTGTAAAGTGTCTATTATTTCACGCCTAATAAGCGAAGCGTTGAGGTGGGTTCTACTCCCGCTTTACACGGAATAACTGATTTTTCAAATTTAAAATGTCTCTATTTATCATATATTGCACTTGTAAAATAATATCTACACACACATATAAAGAATACACTATTTTTAACACTCATGATATTTTTGATGCCATTTTTGTTATTTAAACTAGTTAAAAAACTGTTTGAAAAAAATCTGGCTTGGACGTCCGTGAGTTGTAGGTAATGTATGTTAACACGATAACGACCAAAATACTTTACTAATCAAATCTTTTTTTTCGTTTATGAATTATTATGATTAGGAATAGAGCCCTATTACTTTTCACGGTCTGATGCAATGTGGTTTAATTGTTATTAAATAAACAATAAAATACTGAATAAATAATAACACACCAACGGAATATTTTTAGCGGCGCGGGGGCCCTTTTTTTGCGTGGCCTTGGCGTGCGGGTCGCCCGTTACTGAGAGGTAGACTAATATAGAAGTACTTCTTAAAATTAGCGCTAGATGGCGTATAAGACATGAAACCCACTTTAGTACTTTTTGAAATTAGCGCTATCTATGTGATTTATTGAAAACTACTTAGTAAGACCAATATATTATCAGTTACTTATCAAATAATCAATTTTATTGTGAAAAATGAAGATTATGAGGCGTGCAGTTTTGGATTTTCCAAATTTTTTTTCATATTATAATCAAGTCCCAAAATCTGTATCAGATAATATTTCTTAAACCACTCTCAATGTAAGTCGAACTAGAATATCTCTGATCCAATCAGATGCTGTCAATATGATGCATCATCTTATCTGCCACCTGTCAGTTATCTGTCATGTAGAAACACGAACACGTCTCGCCATTTCTCTTTCTAATTTTCACTAAATAATGATATAAAATATACGAAACATAGATCTTGTGTGTACTGCAGAATATAAATACCTGACTTTGACGGGCCTCGGGGCGTAGTCGGTAGTGTAACCGACTTCCGTACACGAGGTCGTGTGTTAGATTCCCACTTAGGTCAATTATTTGTGTGATGAACATTTGTACTGCGTCTGGGTGTTTTCTATTTATTATATGTATGTATTTACAAAAAAAAAAGTAATATATGTATTATATACCTATTGCACAAGCGTTAAGCTTAGTTTGGGACCAGAGGTCGTTGTGTGAAAAATTTCTGTGAATATTTATTTATTTACCTAATTCTACAGCACATTAGTTGTATATATGCAAAAATAACAACAGGAACCATCCATTTATCTGGGATAAAAAATAGCCTATGTCCTTCTCCGGTCTTCAGACTACATGAACGAAAAATTTTATGATAATTGGTTCAGTAATTACGACGTGAAAGTGCAACGAACAAATAAACGAACGTTTCTAGTGCTACCACTACACTAGTGCTCGGCCGGCACGATCGGGGAAGAACCACTCTCTCACAAAAGATCAGCGTGTAACAACGGTAGTTACGCCTCCCGTTGTGTTTCGTATGGTGAGTGAGAGCGCCGGAGCTCCCTATACTTTCCTTATTATCCTTCCTCTCCACCTCCTATCCCTTTCCATGCAGATGGTGACGCGCGAGTGATGCCCCTGGTGATGATAGTGTCTATAGGCTACGATAACCTCTTACTATCAGGTGGGCCGTATAAATCAATTCACATTTAACGTAACAAAACATATGCTTAAACCAACCGAAATGGCGTATGGACTATATACAGAAAACTAAAACTAAACATAATTTTTCGAAATTCATTTTTGCATTTAGTGATTTTTTTTTATTATCAATTATATCTGAGATCGCCGTAACAAATTTATTTCATTTTATTCAAATAAGCTTAATTTTTATACAGTAAATAACAGCAGCAGTTTAATTAAAATGGAAGCTCCTTGTAATCACGATATCGAAAAACAAGCTAAATTTACCATCAAACAGTTAATTGTTTAATGGGACGTTTAGGTTGCTTTCTTAGGACCCGTTGTTACTTGTGATTGGACCAACAGCCAATAAAATCATCAAAATTCCAAACTCAAAGCCACTCTGATAAAAAACATTTTGAGTTATAGAAGGCAGCGATATGGAATGAGCATATTGAAAGTCGTATTGTCCGTGTGGTGACGGACTAATAATACAAGTGTCACCACCCCATCCATTCCCGCGGGTGTCGTACAAGGCGACTAAGGGAAGTAAGTAGTTATCACCCATTGCATTACTGGTGGTAGGGCTAGGTACCAAGTGATAGTACTCAGTTGCTATCGCGTCCGAACGGGTCGGTACCAGCGGCTCCTGTCTGACTGGTCATGAAGCATGTCAGTGTGTTTTGGCTGTAGCAGAAGATAGCCGTTTATTCTTTCATTTCATAGCTGAGACATGAAATGGTGCGCAGTGGATTGACAATACTTTCGCCATATTTGAATCCATGAGCGACGGTTACCGCTTACCATCAAGTGGGCCGTGGCTGCAATAAAAAATAAAAGAGAGTAGGGTTCAGAGAGCACAAGGAATCTGTGATGAAGAACACCTGGCTGGGGAGTTGCAGCATGTAAAGAAAGTTTTACATGCTAATAAGCTGCCGGTTTCATGCCGCCGTCACAGAAACCGAGTAAAGCCACCCACGGTTGAGCGGCTCCCTGCAGTCCTGCCCTATGTCAAACGAGTCAATGACAAGATTGGCTATATTCTTAAGAAAGCTTCAATTAAAACCTGCTATAAGCCACTTAAAAGAATTAGTCAATTTTTACCACCAGTCAAGTGCCATATACCCTTACAGGATGCAGGAGTGTACAATCTGGATTGTGATTGTGGTCTCTCCTACATTGGGCAAACAAAGAGATCCATAAGAACTCGGATTAAAGAACACATAGCTGATGTGAAGCACCGTCGCTATACAAAGTCTGCAATTTGTGAGCATACACAGGACGACACCCGCCATTACATCAGGTTTGACAAACCTCAAATCCTCGCAAAAGAACATCGATATCGTCCTAGAATGATATGTGAGGGTATTAAAATTAAGAAACATCCCAATTTCAATAGAGAAGACAGCTGGGTCTTACCATCAAGCTGGAATCCCGTGATAGGCCTCACCAAACATAATACAAGAGGGCACACCACAAGATTGCAAGCCACAGTTAGCGCTTATAGTGTGAATAAAACCCACGGTAGTGATTAGTTAGTATTTCTGCATAAATTTAATAATCCATAACTGTTGTTGCCTACTGAGTTTTCTGGCCGGATCTTTATCAGTAAGGCCGCGTTCCGATCCAGTGGTAGCTTTTTAGTCTTAGCTTCTATTAAAATCAATATATTTAATAGTATAAACTAATAATAAATATTGTCTTTTAACTGGTAGTTTTTTGTTTACTTAAAAATTTTAATTGGTAGTTTGTGGTAGAATTTTTAAGCGTTTAAACAAAAATTGTTAAAACTTAAAGAGAAGTATTATACTAATTTTAATATACTAGCTTAACATCTTATACATTGTAAGCATAAAAGTTAAAGTAGATATTTTTAATTGTGTTTCTAAACGAATATTATGTGGGTTGAAATAAATAAACCAATAATTTGTAAAATCATATTACTGTGGGTAGATGAAACCGTTGAAACAACATATCGGCTTTGGACGCCTACCATCTAAGTCCACCCATGATCATGAATGATGTAAAGTATTCGAAACGTCGGGATAGTATAAAAATCAAGTAAACGCGATAGATTCCGTAAACGTAGATTTATTTCAAAACAGAGTAGGTGATAAGCCACAACAGTAAGAATTTGTAAACCAAATGTGTAGTTTGTATTTCGATATCGTGATTACAAGAAGCTTCTATTTTAATTAAACTGCTGGTGCTATTTACAGTATAATCCGAAATTAAGCTTAATAAAATAATTGTTATGATGATCTTGGAAATAATTTGATAATAATTATGCCAAAAATTCACCAAATGCATAAAAATGATTTCGAGAAAATGACGTTTAGTTTCAGTTTTCTGTACATAGTCCATACCTCATGTAGGTTGGTTCATGTAAATAATGTTATGTTACATTAAATGTGAATAGATCTTAGGCTGTTTTTGCTACCACTGAAGTAATGTAACATAGTTCCAGTGGCCTGCCAGTACAGGCGGTGAGACGGCACACGGTGGGTTTATTTAGTAGGTGAGAGCCCCCACACTGCCTTGTTCGCTGCCCGAAACGACGGTGTGTGCGGTTAGGTACATTTTTTCCCGCCTAAATAAAAAAAATATATGCCTCTACATTTCTTTGAAGATGAGTTATGTGTGTTTGCTTATTATATGTACTCTACATATAAATTAATAATAGTACATTGTTACCCTAGGGGTGAAAGTAATAAAAAGCACAGTGTTTACCTCGGGTTAAAGACTTATTTAGTCCCTACCCTTAATTAGTTGTTGGATCAAAAATTGAAAATAAATTACTTATCATTTTCAGCATATTTTAAAAAAAAAAGCAAACAAAAAACATTGCATCGCGCTTGTATCCCCGAAGGGGTAGACAGAGGTGACACACTCACGGCTCGCCTACTACGTTAAAATTTTTCTTATTATTATTTTTAGTATCTGAGATTTTTTCTTATTATTATTTTTATTATTATAGTTTAAATCGCTCTCGCTTATGTCTCAAACTCCAAGAATCAGAAGATAATAGCGATGTTTGGCGAAAACTCGCAGCCCTCAGTTTTACGACACAAGTTTTGAGTTCGTCGCATCACTGGCTCCGCGTCACAAAATAATCGCTGTTACAGCAAAGTTTTATGGCGTAAGTGGAATAAGATGAGTTTAAGCAGTCGTTTCTGAACGGAATCATGACATATATAACATGCTTAACCAAACAAATTTTTCATTAAAGCCTATTCAATCTAAGTTAAGTGTGTACTTTAATCCTAGTAATATTATTTATTAATGTGTAATGTTTGAATATTTATTAACCAATCACATAAAAACTGCTTACCATATTTGCATGATATTTGGCATACAGATAGTTTACTTGGTATTAAGTGCAGCTATCGTATGAATGTTATATGTATTAACAAGGTATTATGTGTCATGAGAAATAAAACAAATGATTTCAATGAAAGCGCATAAATGACTAGCTAAAACAGAAAACTTTATTAAATTCATTGAACATTATTTTGATGTGGTACAGTTTGTTGGGTGAATACAAAGAATACTATTTATACCAAAAAATGTTAAAGTAACTGTTTTTGTATATAGATAATTAACATATGCGATAATTTATCCCGTGTAGTGACGGACCAAGAATACAAGTGTCACCACCTCATTCTTTCACACGGGTGTCGTATGAGGCGACTAAGGGAAGTAAGCAATTATCATCTGTTGCATGACTGGTGGTAGGGCTGGGTACCAAGTGGGAGTACTCACTTGGTATCTGGCCCGAGTGGGTTGGTACCACCATCTCCCGTGTGACTGGCCATGAAGCACATCGTTGCGTTTTGGCTGTAGCAGGAGATAGCCGTTTATTCTTTCATTTCATATCGGTGAAATGGTGAGCAGCGGCTTGACAATACTCGCGGTATAGTTGAGTCCATGAGCGACGGTTACCATTTACTATCAGATGGGCCGTGGCTCGTCTGCCACTACATGCAATAAAAAAAATACCACACGCAGCTTCTTCTTGTTTATATTATATCTTCCTTCTTTTTTACTTCATTTGTTATCTGAGCTTTGTTCTGATACTGTCTCCAAGTGACTTACATCAGGCGGTAAGTTTTTTATCCTCTTCTAATATATAAAAAACCGGCCAAGTGCGAGTCGAACTCGCGCACGAAGGGTTCCGTGCCATTTTTTAGAAACACGATTGTGTATGGGCCCCTTAAATATTTGTATTATTTTAATTTAATTATTTATTTTTAAAGTGAATATATAACTAAATATTCTGTGAATATTTCAAGCGTCTACCTGTTGCCGTTATCAATAGCAAGCAAAAAAGGTAAAAAAATCACGTTTGTTGTATGGGAGCCCCCCTTAAATATTGTTTTTTTTTTGTTTTTAGTATTTGTTGTTATAGCGGCAACAGAAATACATCATTTGTGAAAACTTCAACTGTCTAGCTATCGCCGTTCTTGAGATACAGCCTGGTGACAGACGGACGGACAGACAGACAGACAGCGAAATCTTAGTAATAGGGTCCCGTTTTGACCCTTCGGGTACGGAACCCTAAAAAGTGTCCCTAGAAGGTTTATATGTCACACTAAACAATATAAACAAAATTGAAAAAGAAGAGCAATCTTTCATAATGTTTTTCATTTCAAGTTACGAGATAGAAATGTGGAATCTTATAAACTACACGTCTTGAATGTGTAATCTTATTTCACCTCTAAAGCTCCTAGCCGGCTTGACAAATACGAGTACATACGATTATTTCGTTAAGATATAACGTAAGAAATATGTTTGTTGAAGAATTAATATATTTAGATATTTTATATATTTTTTTAGCATTTGAAATGCTTAGCACTATACATCAAACACAAAGTGAAAAATGTGAAATCGAAAATAACAGTCACGAGCAGGATTTGAACCTGCATCTCCTGGATACCGTCCAGATGCATTGCCAATTCAGCCATCGTGACAATTGCTCCTGACTGCTAATTTCGATAACACATTTATATTTAACATCTTTTGGTGATGCCTGCGTCATCTGTCGGAAGTATTTTCATACATTATACCGACCAGGTAAACTTAATTTTACAATTAAGATTTTTACCTAATAATGACGCAAACCCTATAAATATTTAGATGTTTTAATATATATTTTTAGCATTTGACATGCTTAGCACTATACATTAAACACAAAGTGAAAAATGTGAAATCGAAAATAACAGTCACGAGCAGGATTTGAACCTGCATCTCCTGGATACCGTCCAGATGCTTTGCCAATTCAGCCATCGTGACAATTGCTCCTGACTGCTAATTTCGATAACACATACATACTTAACGTCTTTGGGTGACGCCTGCGTCATCTGTCGGAAGTATATTCATACATTATACCGACCAGGTAAACTTAATTTTACAATTAAGATTTTTACCTAATAATGACGCAAACTCTATAAATATTTAGATATTTTTATATATATTTTTAGCATTTGACATGCTTATCACTGTACATTAAACACAGAGTGAAAAATGTGAAAACGATAATAACAGTCACGAGCAGGATTTGAACTTGCATCTCCTGACAACCGTCCAGATGCTTTGCCAATTTATGAAAATGTTTTGATGGAATACCAAGTGAAAATGGTTCGAGTAACTTTGCAAATTCAGCCACCGGGACAACCGCTCAATAATAATAATTCGATAGATGGCCCAGCGTGTGAAGTACATACCTATAAATAAAACTATCAAGATGTTTTGACGTTTCTTCATCAATAACGTTTAACAGACTGATTGGCTTTGAATATAATTTGTTAGGCAATTAGAAAAGAAACTGGAATAAATATTCCCGCCTCTTTTTATTAAAAAAAAATAGACACCGTGGGATATGTTTTTTTATCCACACTATGTACCTAACCCCACACCCCATCATTCGGGGCAACGAACAGGGTAATGTGGGGCTCTCACTCACTAAATAAACCCGCCGTGTGCTGTCTCTCCGCCTGTATTGGCGGACTACTGGAACTTTCTTACATTACTTTAGTGGTCACAGCCCAAACGCCTAGGGCTAAGGCCGTTAAAATTTATATAATAGATATGGGTTTCATTGATACCGTAGATGATTTTGTGAAAATTCTATTCAAAATGTTTTCTTAAACAACATCTTGCACTAAGGAATAATCCTTGTATTGCCTCATATAAAGTCATATACTTTACAAACATACAATTTCACGGACACTAAGTACACGCAGACTCGATGCAGTAAATTATCAATTATTACAATATTCTTTGACTTAAAATGTAAAAAAATATTTCTTTAATTTGAAGTTGATATAGCGATTATATTGTATAGTGAGGTAGGTAAAGAATATTAAGTAATGGAATTTAAAAGTTCGGACTCTAGCAAAGGATATAGGCTGTTTGTCCCGCAAAAAATTAGCAATTATTAACAAGTAAGCTATCTATTTATATTACTTGTCCCAACTCTTTTCACGCTGATAAAGTCGTGGGTAGACATAAGTGGACTGTATAAGTTAATACTAAGCGTGTTTTGAAAACCCCTCTGCACCCATGGGAGTCGTAAGAGCCGACTAAGGGAATACTGAGGGAGTGGGCAGCAGCACTCCTTCGAGTAACAACATCCACTGCGTTCGCCAACCCACCTGCCAAGCGTGGCGATTACGGCACTATCCCCCATTCTTGGGGAGGCCTATGTCCAGCAGTGGACGTTAAAGGGCTGATGGATGGATGGATGTGTTTTTAAAAATGTTTACTACTTCTGTCTTGCAGGTGACCAGTGTTCACCATATTATATTATTCATTTCATATTTAGATATATTTTTAGCATTTGACATACTTAGCCTTAGACATTAAGCACTAATACGAAAATGTGAAATCAAAAATCCTGCTCGTGACTATTATTTGCATGTCAAATGCTAAAAACATATAAAAAATATCTAAATATTTATAGGGCTGCGTCATTATTAGGTAAAAATCTTAATTGTAAAATTAAGTTTGTCTGGTCGGTATAATGTATGAAACGTCCGACAGATGGCGCAGGCGTCACCTAAGACGTTAAGTATGAATGTGTTATCGAAATTAGCAGTATTTCATGTTAAAAAAATGGTTCATTTTTTACATGAAATACAGGTTTAAAACAATGTTTAGGCTTACAATCGCCTTTTTATTAATATCAAAAATCGTATGGAGCAGCAAGGCAGGGTCTAATACCTAAAATTAATTATACAAGGGTTAGAGCGCCAATTAGTGCGTTCGCACCAGCAGTAAGCTAACCAAATCCCGCGCTGTCACCGAGCGGGGGAGGGGAATAATCCCTCTTGATGGATCGCAATCCCCGATCCGTTTTTGCGTAAATGAGAACAAACTGTTTGTCTAAACTGTCGTCTGGGTCTGAAGTAATTTTTCTTGTTTCTTTTATAGCTGGCAGTGGCAGACGAGCCACGGTACACCTGATGGTACGTGGTAACTGTAACCAAAACTACGAAAAAGCTGCTAATCTTCATTTAATTTCATAGAAGATTAATGAATGGATGAACGGTTGTCTCGTTTCAACCTAAGCACACTGAGGTGTTTTATGGTCCGTAACGTGAAGGATGTTGGTGCTGACCCGAATTATTATGATTTCTTGGTTCGCTATCGAAATTAATAATCTCGAGTGGATGTCACGTTAGCTGAATTAACAAAGCTTATGTAACGGTTTTCAAGGAGATTCAGGTTAAAATCCTGCTCGTGACTATTATTTACGATTACATATTTTCTCACTTTCTGTTCGTCAATTTCAAGTGCTTAAATCTTCTAAATATATAAAAATCCATAGCTGCTCATTAGTCGCGATAAAATTCAAAATTGGTGATTTTGCATGGGAATCGCCTTTTTGGACTATGTACCTACTAATTTCGGCTAACAGATAACAAAATGACAGCTACTATCATTCTTTTAGTGAACGTCCATTGGTCAGCACGCACGCGCCGTACGCATCGCATTGAATGCATTTATCGAAAGGGTGCGTCCACTGACATCAGCATTATGCCGATGTCAAAGTTGATGAGGTTGCCATTAATTAAAAATTGGTTGCGGTGTTTTGTAGTAAAACCTGAAAAATTGTATTAATTAATTGATATTTTATATATATTTTTTTTATTATTATTATTTCATTGTATTATTAATTAATTATTTTATTAATTGTTACCTTTCTAATACGTTTCTAATTCATTTGAATTACAAGCAACATTTAATAACCTATCTAAATTCAAACCGTAGATAACGCAGATTGATTACGATTGATAACTAACTAGCTAACTAACTTATCATCACGCCATTTCCCATAGACAGAGAGCACAGAGTGCCAAGAGGCTCTATTCTTGCATACATCTCTCGCTTCCTTGACATTCATAAGTCTCTTCATACACGCTCGCCGGTTTCGCAGACTCCTGACTCCACTTTCCTTCAATACATGACCAATTTGGTCTAGGTAGGTGAGTCTCAGTCTCCCCCTGTACCTTTAGGTCTTTAGGCCTTCCACTTTCACATTTTATATCTTCTATAATCGCTGAAATTGTAGGTGATACGAAGTTTACCGGGACAGTCATATATACAATTTTAACAATATATTTATAGTTTTCTCATCAATTGGTATCATTCTTAGCAGAGAAGCTTACTTGCCTGATTGTAGACACAGGATAACATCATTGTAATATAATATATTTTCGTTCTCTTTTTAAAATAAATTCCGTGCCAGTTGCAAGACGTTAATTAGTTGATAAAATATAACTACCCTTTGGGAATCGGTTATTCGTCTCACATATATAAAACTAATTTATCAACTTAAGATATACAATGCGAAAGTGGTAGGATGTAAGTAAGTGGAGGGGAAGCCCGAGACTCACCTATCTACATCATATCGGTCTTGTATTGAAGGAAGTAGAGTCAGGAGTCTCCGTAACCAGCGAGCGTGTATGTAGAGAATTATAAATGATACTTCTTACATACAAGAGATCCTTTTGGCACTCGGTTCGTTCTGGCTACCCTGCAAGAGAGATAGCATGATGATACGAGTAAGTATATAATACAACTATTAGCAACACAACTTCAAAATTAGGTGTTAAATTAAATTAAAATATATTTATATAATATATATATATATATATATATATATATATATTATTCCGTATATCAATATAAACCTGTAAAATATAATATTCAAAGGTAATATCTCTGAGCGATTCAGCCGACTCATAAATGTTCACCATAAAACAGAATACCCTAACAACAGCAGTTAACGATTCTCAACTTTAACATAAAGAGAAAAGGATCTTTTGTGAGTGCAATATTACCTATGTTAAAATAAATATTAGCACCCGGGTAATCTGTTATATCCAGATATTTATTTCTTGTAAAGTATTAGCTGCAATATGGAACTCTTTATGAACGGAAATAAAATATGATTGTTGTGTAAAAGAGTATTAATTAAATCCAAGTAATTTTATAAGCTATAATCTTAAGACGCAGGAAGCGGCCGGTTACAGGCGGCAACATTTTTTGTTTATATCTTAACTCCGCCCTAAAATAGGAGTTTCATAAAATGAATAATTCTGAATAAGAGCTATCGAACAATAAAGTAGTATCGTTAGTATTGCAGTGATAGTCCAGCGGTAAAACCAAGGACTGCAAAGACAGTTGTATCGAGTTTTACCCCCAGTCCAAGATCCAGACCTCGTACGGCACACAACTCTGACTTTCGAGGTTTTTCGAAATTACTGTGTGCCGAATGTCAAACCCCATTATTAATCCTCCTGTCTTTTTAAATAAACCACTGCTTAACACCAGGTGGGCCGTACGCTTGCCCGCATAGTATAAAACTTAATACGAGTATGTGCGTAATAATACTACATGCTGTAGATTTTTTCCCAAGACACAGTCCACCCGTATTGGTTGTGGAGATCCATCCATCAGCCTTTTAACGTCCACTGCTGAACATAGGCCTCCCCAAGAATGGGGGATAGTGCCGTAATCGCCACGCTTGGCAGGCGGGTTGGCGATCGCAGTGGATGTTGTTAATACTCGAAGGATTGCTGCTGCCTACTCTTCCGGTATTCCCTCAGTCAGCTCTTACGACTCCCACCTTACGGTTGTGGAGAATTGTGATATAAATCTCTGTTATAAGCGCTTGTGTATTTTAAACTCAACCACCTGTACTAAAGATATATTTATATATGGGGGACGACTACGAATTGTATTTTATAACCACCTACAAAATTTCGAATAATTCGTCAATTCAGAATCCATTGCACGCAATAAAAGCATTTTATGTCTAAATTTTCTGTTATATATATAATATTTTTTGAGAGAAGATTCCAAATATGTTGTGCTGTATCTTAGAAAAGCCTTATAGGTCCTTGCAAAAGTAGTAAAAATAAGCCGCTTAAAATAGCCAGTGTACTATAATTTTACTTACGTACTGAACACTGATAGAAACAGTTGCACTTATTGCGGCTGTACATAAAGAAACACTTTCCTTTATATTATTCTTTGTAACTTAGAAGCCCGGACTAAGACTCGATTTGTACAAGATTTTTATTGCAGTGAAATAAACATAAATATATCTGACTAGCCTTTTCTCGCGGCTCCGCCTCAGCCAAAAACTAGTTTTCATGTTATATATCAGGTTCCCGATATAGTAGCGGGATAGATATACCAGTTTTTAAGTCTAATCAAGAGCTATGAAATAAAAAAGTTGCATCAAAATCCGTTCAGTAATAGTAGTTTTCAAACAGACAAATATCTAAAAAAATGTTTTGTTTTCAGACATGCCTATACTACATATATCCTAATACAGTATTTTTTCTCTGCTACAACTTTATAATAGTTAGGATAAAAGATTATAATGGCAACACTAAGGCTGCTATGACATAATGATTCTATTGGCCAGTGGTGTTGCTCTAAATTACCCTTACTTTAAGAAGAGGCACCTTCCTAATAGTGGAACAATAATAAGCTATAACAAAAGGCATACAAAGTCAGAAATGCAATAAAATAGCGTATAAACTAAGCCACTATAAGTATCACAATTGTGTACTATCGAGCATATCACTTACATCATAAAACTCTTTTAATGAACCCTTAATTGCCTCCCATACGCCAAGGAAACTTGCAGTTACACGCAGTTACTTAACGAAAATATCCCTACAATACACAAGGTGTTATGATTATAACACGGCAATGTATCGTTGGTGTTCCCCAACTAAACTATTACACGGAGGTAAGTGAGTCTGTAATTTATTCGGGTAATCGTGCAATTTGTCGCCGTGGATTGGTGTAATTTGTCCGCAGGTGCGGCCGCTTTTCTCAGAAATACGAGTTGCTGTTTTAGTATTGGACGTTTTTGAGTTAAATTTTGTTTTGTTTCAGATGGCTTAAGGGTTAGGATTAATTTTGGTATATTTCTTTATATGAAACAAATTTTGTGGGTAAAATCTCGGGGATTCCCCTATACTTATGTATTGTCCCAGCATAAATAGGCACCTCGACCGAACATCTTAATAATGCAACGATAAGTACCCCTACAACTGTATTCTGTACCGCGTGTGAGAGCACCTTAGGCCAAAATATCTAAAACATTATTTATTCAGAAAACTAGCTCGGTTTTCCTCTAAGACTCATTGTCCGTGTGGTAACGGACTAAGAATACAAGTGCCACCACCCTATTCTTTCCCACGGATGTTGTATGTGGCGACTAAGGGAGGTTAGAAATTATCACCCATTGCATGACTGGTGGTAGGGCTGGGTACCAAGTGGGAGTACTCACTTGGTATCGGGTTGGTACCACCATCTCCCGTGTGACTGGCCATGAAGCACATCGTTGCGATTTGGCTGTAGCAGGAGATAGCCGTTTATTCTTTCATTTCATATTTGTAAAATGAAATAATGAGCAGCGGCTTGACAATACTCTCGGTATTGTTGAGTCCATGAGCGACGGTTACCATTTACCATCAGATGGGCCGTGGCTCGTCTGCCACTACAAGATATAAAAAAAAATGTTTTGGTTCTTGATGCGGTGCTATTTACTAGGAAGCTGACTGCTATTTACTTTTAAGCAGAGGTGTATTACACACCTACGACTCGCCAGCTATATTTAAGTCCCACGTAATAGGGGCGAGCCTATTGGCGGCTACCGGGCACATTTTCAAACTCCGGGCTGCTACTGAGAATTTTTCTTTTTAGGAAAAAGCTCAATAACGTTGCGTGACCCGGGGATCGAACCCGAGACCTCATGATTAGCAGTCGCATATACTACCGCTACACCACCGAGACAGTTTTTTTGTTTAGGTGGGAAAAAACGTACCTAACGACACACCCCGTCGTTCGGTGCAACGAACAGGCTAGTGTGGGGCCCTCATCCACTAAAGAAACCCACCGTGTACCGTCTCTCCGCCTGTGTTGACGGACCATTGGTACTGGGGCCTAGGCCTCCCCAAGAGAATGCCACGACAAACAGTCCTGTGTAGAATGCATCCAATGACTGCCTGCGACTTTGGCCAAGTCATCGGTGCACCTGATAGGAAGTTATATTATCTATGTTATCGTTATATTAAAATAATTTATTCTCATGTAAAGTATACAAAAATAAGTGTTAATACCCCATTATTTCCGATGGTTATTTTTCAAGACGATTAAGGGGAATAAGCAATTAACACCTATTGCTTTACTGGTATGTTTGGTTTGGGCACCAAGTTGGAGTATTTAATGGTTATTGGGCCCGAGCGGGTCACCACAGTTTATTGTATGTCTGAGCATGAAGTACTTCGATGCGTTTTCCCATCTCTGAAATGAAATAGTGAGCAGTGACTTGGCATTAAACACAAAGTGAAAAATGTGAAATCGAAAATAACAGTCAGGAGCAGGATTTGAACCTGCATCTCCTGGATACCGTCCAGATGCTTTACCAATTCAGCCATCCTGACAATTGCTCCTGACTGCTAATTTCGATAACACATTCATACTTAACGTCTTTGGGTGACGCCTGCACCATCTGTCGGAAGTATTTTCATACATTATACCGACCAGGTAAACTTAATTTTACAATTAAGATTTTACCTAATAATGACGCAAACCCTATAAATATTTAGATATTTTTTATATATATTTTTAGCATTTGACATGCTTAGCACTATGCATTAAACACAAAGTGAAAACGTTTTCACTTTGTGTTTAATGCATAGTGCTAAGCATGTCAAATGCTAAAAATATATATAAAAAATATCTAAATATAGTGACTTGGCAGTTTTTTAAGTCTTGTTGAGCCTATGAGTGGCGTTTATCTCTTACCATCAGGTGGACCCTGGCGTATCTGCTACCGTAAGCAATTAAAAAGACTGCTAACTTAAAAAAACACGCTGTGAAATATAAAAACTAAGAAAATAATTATGTATAAACATTAGACGGCCAGCGGTAGAACAACTGTTACAACACTATCTACCCATAATTATACCTTTTACAAATAGTTTTTGATTTTAACTAATATTACTGAATCGATTTTGAACTTCTTTTGTTTGATAGCTCTTGATTAGACTTAAAACACTCGTATACGTTTTATCGTGCTACTATATCGGTAACCTGATATTATAACATTAAAATAGCTAAGTCTAGTTAATCACAAATTAGTGTTCAGTTCTATCAATCTTCCCCAAAATAATAAGATCATCTAGATTAGTTATTTATTTCTGCTGTTAAATAATTAATATTGTCATTATTTAGTGTTTTCTTGTTATCCACCCAAATAATAGTGCTGTCTCATTCGGATAATCATGTCATCTCTGAGTTAAATATTCCATACTCACCGTCGTTGTTACATACACGTAAAGCCATATCTTCTAGATGATCCAATACAAATCTAAAAAATAAAACCCCTTAAATAACCACTCGACAGATCCCAAAAAATTGATATGCGGCCAACGTTTCACAAATTTTCAAATAAAAAATAAACAAACGCCAAATAAGTTGCGCCCATGAAGTACTTATTTACCTAGAGAACTTTGTTCAGAGTTCTGAAGAGCTCTTGATAATTTAATTTTTTTCCCTCTCGTGAGTTGCTCGTTAAGTATTCCAGACGCCCACTATTTACTGTGTATGTAATCCTCTCACGTAATAAATCACAGTTATTTAATCTACTGCATCATATGTGTACGTATTTACTAGAACGATTTCTGTTCGAATATTGTTTTTATAGTTTTACGCTTGTATTCACGAAGGTGGGAAGATCTTTATTTCTGCATGCCTGAGAAATGTTCTCGACAGCTTGTGAATTTTTCCAACCCACAATGGGCTGTAGTAAATTACTCGTGCACTGAAATGAGACAGACTGTAAAAATAATATAAAAAATATACCTACCTACTACTAACATCATTTCATTCGCGAATTAAAGATATTATTTTATACAGTTCGCTGCATAATTTGAATGGGATTTGTATTTTCAATATCGAAACAAAATTAAAATATTTAATTTTGTAGTTTGAGTAAATTTTAAAATAAAAGCTTCATTTTTCATTATACATAATCGGATTTTTTTTATAGCATGCTTTTCGATGATATATATTTTTATATTGTTACTTTATTGCAGATGATGGTGGGCCGTGCCCCACCTGATATTAAGTCGTACCTGACTACGCAATACTGAAAATACTGCCAAGCCTGTGGCCACTGCTTAGCGGGACATATAAAGTACATTGGAAATTTCTTTTACGTAAATAGGAGCTAGTGTAATTGCTCACCATTTGATGGCGGCCGGATGATATTAGTGTGATATTCTAGTAGTGACCTGAGAAAGAATAGTTGGAGTAATATAAAGTAAAAACGTCTAAAGTAGGATTTTGTGCAAATAAGAAGGGATCAGAATTTTAAAAACGATCTTTGTTTTTTTTTTTTTACTTAGTATTTATAGTATTTGGCATGCTCAGCCTACTATAAACGATTATTTGGGAAAGTGGAATAGAAGGATTTTGATATGAAACATCTAATGCGAGAGGTTAAAATCGGCTGTTAGCGTGGCGACACTTTTATTTTACTTGTTCCGTTCAAATTTGGCAAGTTAAATTTGACACACTTCCCGGTTTCCGATTGAGCTGAAATTTTACACGCTTATGTATATTGCATGACAATGCAATATTATGATGACATGGAGCTAGAAGGTGGCCATAGGAACTCCGTTATAAAATGATATAACTCCATCGAGTTTGGGCTCACATGATTTGTCTTGACGAGTACTTTGTCTCTAGATCGTATCCAGGGTCTGACGATGGAGCTGGAAGGTGGCCACAGTAACTCTATATAGAAACGACGCAACCCTATCGAGTTTATACTCCTTTGATTCGTTTTGAGGATTACTTTGTCTCTAGATGGTATCCAGGGTCTGACAATGGAGCAGGAAGGTGGCCACAGTAACTCTGTAATGAAACGACGCAACCCTATCGAGTTTATACTCGTTTGATTCGTCTTGAGGAGTACTTTGTCAAGTTATGATCATTTTATTTCTACAAAATAATTTCGATGTTTTCACATCTGCTAGACGTCCCGCTACGTCTAGTTTTTTTTTTGCTTCTAATCGACCTCAAACACTTCCTCAGAGTATTTGCCATTAAAAAACAAGAATAGACAGGAAGACCCATACCAGGTCTCTCTACTACTCTATTTTTTATGGAGAGTTTTCACAATGTAGGATGACAGGCGAAGTGGCTGTGGTATCCAAAGTAAAATTGGAGGCATAGAGTCGATAAAGACTTCTAAAAACAGTAGAGTGTACTAAATCTAAGACGGGCCTCGTGGCGTAGTCGGTAGTGTAACCGACTTTCGTGCACGAGGTCGTGGGTTCGATTCCGGCTCAGAACAATTATTTGTGTGATGAACACAGATATTTGTACTGCGTCTGGGTGTTTTCTATCTATTAGATGTATGACGTATGTATTTGCAAAAAAATATTATGTATTATATCCATAATCTGGTATCCATAGCACAAGCGTTAAGCTTAGTTTGGGACCAGAGGACGTTGTGTGAAAATGTCCGTGAATCATTATTATTATTAAAAACAGCTGCTGACCCTCTCCATCTCCCATCCCTATCCTTCGAGTTTGTCAACATGATAGTGGTGCCTCTAGTGTCGGTAACTGTCTACCATCAGGTGAGTTATATACTGTAGCTGTGGCAAACAGCCACCATCGAGGTACTCATAAACTTTTAACCTCTACTGAGCAAAATTTTATACTCTACACAGATACTGTACTATTTCTAACCAAAAAAATGCATATACTTATCCTAGTATTCGGACCCTAGACTGAACGTTCATGAGTAATTTCGGGTCAAAGTACCTAAATTCACAATTAGCGCAAATGTGCACTGTACCTTATACATTATAATATCCAGCAAAAATTATGGTCTCTACAACCATGTTTTTTAAGCGTTCCTAAATATGTTCAAATGGCGAATATCCATTAAGTACTTATGTTTTCAAAAAGTAAAATTGAAATTATTTTGAGATTCTTTTTTAAATTAACCTTTTTTGAATTGTTATTCATCATGTAAGTCAAAGCTTCAGCCTGGCACGTAATTTTAGATATCTCACCAAATTTTGTTCCGTTGTTAGCACATTCACCGTTATATATTATATTCCATGTAGGCCCATCAGGTTTGCTGAAAAGCTGCAGACGACGACAGCTCACGCGTGTCTAAACACACATTAACATAATCGAACGTGACATGCTCGTCTATCCAAAAATACTAGAATGAAAATACGATATAAATTTGCTAAATTCTTTCTTCATTCACTAAATGGTTAACCACCCGTCACGTCTCATGCCCGGTGGCCACCCGTTTGTTGGGAAATAGGCGTGACGATATTTTACATAGTTTGTTTTTTATTACCTTGGTCCTGGTCCACAAGATAATGATGGGTATTTTTAGTATTGTTAAGACCATGAACGATATCATCTCATGACCATCAGGTGGATGCATCATGTCTCGTTTGCCTTTATAAGCAACAAAAAAAGTTTAGCCAGAACTAGAGAAATTGGTAAAAATACAATACAACTTTTAAATAAATACACGAAACAAGATTAAACTACCCTAATAGGTGACCCCGTCGTTCCATTTATCTTGAGGGCCGACAGTCCATTTGAAAGCCCATCAAAACAAATGGCACAATTTATTTCTGGCATTTTCTATCGCTCACGTAGAATCATCTGAAGACGCTGTCCTAATTTTTGTAATGGCCACTAGAAAGAGTAATTTAATTTTAAGAAATAGATTTTGGGGAGAGGTTGTATGGTATGTTACTTAATCTGTGTTTTTTGGAGCAGAACTCCAATTTTACGTCGTAAATATATTGTAGCAATACTTGGTGTAGATTTATTACGGATGTGATGACGGATCAAGAATGCAAGTATCACCAACCCATTTTTATCGTTTTCTTACGGGTGCCGTACGAGACAATTAAAAGAAGTAAGCAATTATCACCTACTGGAGCAACACCACCTCCTGTGTGACCAATCGTGTGTGAAATACTGAAATCTGAGAAATGAAATTGCTCCAACACCTTTGACTCACAGTGAGATATGACCAGCTTATTCTCACTGTGACTCGACACAGTTTGCTAATCGCTATTAAAGGTACTTCATCGATTATTTTAATAAGTACTAGAATCCTATTATAGCTTTTTTTCAACTCGAAATTTTAATTCAAGCCAGTGAGACAGCTTTAACAAAAGACGAAACAAGCCACATATTGTGTCCATCTCTATTTTATTCGTACGTGCTCCGGTTAAGTTAGTTGGAAAAGAAAATAATTCTGAGGTAATGACGTAACCGACTATTACAACGTATATAAAAGGTCTTAACAAATGGAATGATAAATTGAATAAGGTCGACCTGTCTGGGGACTTTTTGTTACAACCTACTAGAGTCCCCTTACTGGGCATGGAGTTTTTCTCTGGGTTAGATGGATTTAGACTATGGTCATTCACGCTGGCCCAAAATGGCTTTGCAAACTTCACAGATATTAAAAAAAGCTCTCCGTTATGCAGATTTCCCCATGATGTTCTTCTCCATCTAACAAATACACACTTTGAAACCTTTGGGAAATGTGCCTGGCACAGATTTGACATCAGATCAGGGAATGTGTTTTAAATTAATTTGACATCAAGAGGCTATTTGGCTATGAAAAGCTGGCTCTTTCAGATATCCCCGTCACTCTAAGAACTCATTACGAGCATTATGCTCACAAGATATGCATTTACATTGTCATAACGTTTATTACGTTTTGTTTTGTACAAAGGAGAATGTCATTTTTCGCCCTGTAGCATCGGGGCTATGATAATTATTAGTATTTTTTATAATACAAATTGCATATTTCCATTTAACATGGACTAGCGCCATGTTATAATGAAGAAAAAAGTATTAGAAGGGACTATTTGTAGGTACATCCGATGCACTGCCATGTTTACCTGAAGTACATTCATCAATCAATATAATCGTTCTTTAATTTTTTTAAAAGCATGTAAGGTTATTTTTAAATCTGATTAGACTTTAGGAATTATATTAAAAATTGTGTGTAAAATTAATAAATCTAGACAAAAAATCAGAAGTTTTGTTTTATTAAAAGCTTTTTGATCTCACAATTTCTTAATAGATTTTGTTAATAGATGTCACTGCTTTTAATAGGTTTATTTTTACTATTAATATAAGACAAACTAAAAATGTCATTCTGAACTATAATAATAATCTAATCTTTATTGTATAAGACCAAGTCCAAGACGTTTGTGCGATACACCGTAAAGAAGTGCTCTGTAAAATTGTCTTATTAAAAATAGTATAAATAGTGTTAGACTTATAATATACATCAAAAGTTATTGGAAAACTACTGTTACTTAAAAACTATTGTTATCTCTGCATATCTTATAAGGGAAAGTGTTAAAAAACTAACTTAAAATTTCGAATCGTTTTAGACGCTTTTAAAACACAAAAAATACTTATCTGTTAGCTAAAAAGTGAATAACTTAATTACTACTTTACATAAATATAATTAAAATAAGTGCTAATGCAAAAGAATAATGTTTTGTGGTTTAATAAATACAACAAACATCCGATAATAGTTTTCACTTGTTCAATCATCAATAACTAAATTACACCATCATTATAAATAGTTACAGTGTAAAAGCAAGAGGCTGGCGTTCAAACCTAAGCTAACTGCTTCACTTTTTGTGTGTATTTATCAATTTATTTCTTGCTTAGTAAACATGGGCGAGAACATAACATTTAGAAATAAAAATATAAGAGCTCGTTCTAATGAATCCTTAAACCTATCATATGTATCGTCCATCCATCCATCCATCCATCAGCCTTTCACCGTCCACTGCTGGACTTAGGCCTCCCCAAGAGGACGCCACAACGAGCGGTCCCGTCATGGGGGATAATGCCGTAATCGCCACGCTTGGCAGGCGGGTTGGCGATCGCAGTGGATGTTGTTAATACTCGAGGGAGTGCTGCTGCCCACTCCCTCGGTATCCCTCAGTCGGCTCTTACGACTCCCGTGGGTAGAGAGGGGTGGGACAATTCTAAAGCCGGCCCCACACGGCATCATGTATCGTCACAGTCCGATTATTTGACGAGAAGCTTACCAGACTTATCGACAGATACAGGAACAAAAGTTGAGGACTTAATTCAACAAATAAAAGAATTAAAAAGCCAATTAGATAGTGCACACTTAGAGGTTGAAAAATTGTCTATTGAAAACAATGATCTCAAAAATATAATTATTCGTCAGAAACAGAACTTGGATAATTTTAAATCAATTTGTAAAAGTAGCTATATAATAACAGATAGTAAATTATTATCAAAAAATAAAAAAAGGCAAAATCATTAAAGTTAAACAATAGTATTTCATCGCAATATCTATATCTAAATATTTATAGGGTTTGCGTCATTATTAGGTAAAATCTTAATTGCAAAATTAAGTTTACCTGGTCAGTATAATGTATGAAAATACTTCCGACAGATGGTGCAGGCGTCACACAAAAAGACGTTAAGTATGAATGTGTTATCGAAATTAGCAGTCAAGAGCAAGGGTCACGATGGCTGAATTGGCAAAGCATCTGGACGGTATCAAGGAGATGCAGGTTCGAATCCTGCTCGTGACTGTTATTTTCGATTTCACATTTTTCACTTTGCGTTTAATGGATGTTGCTAAGCATGTCAAATGCTAAAAATATATATAAAAATATGTAAATATTTATAGGGTTTGCGTCATTATTAGGTAAAATCTTAATTGCAAAATTAAGTTTACCTGGTCGGCATAATGTATGAAAATACTTCCGACAGATGGCGCAGGCGTCACCAAAAAAGATGTTAAGTATGAATGTGTTATCGAAATTAGCAGTCAGGAGCAAGGGTCACGATGGCTGAATTGGCAAAGCATCTGGACGGTATCCAGGAGATGCAGGTTCGAATCCTGCTCGTGACTGTTATTTTCGATTTCACATTTTTCACTTTGTGTATAATGTATGTTGCTCAACATGTCAAATGCTAAAAATATATATAAAAATATCTAAATAACAATACTTAAAATACAGTAAAATACTAAAAATTTGTGTAAATTATTCCAAAAAAAATACAAACTATTCATATATAATAAAATCTAAAACCAAAAACAAAGCCACGTGGGACATAATCAAAAACAAGACTGATTCGCAAATAAATAAGACTCAGCAATTAATTATAACGGTTTAGTTATTTACAAACCCAGTGAAATAGCTGAAGCTTTTAACGATTTTTTTATATCCACATCAAATTTTAAATCTCCAATGCCAAATTGTACTAGACTCTAACTCACCGTTACCTGATAGAGTTAATACTAGTATTTTTTGAGACCATGCTCTCCAGTTGAAGTATGTCAAGTTATAAATTCATTAAATAATAAGAGATCAGTACGAGGCTACGATGAGGTCTCTACACATATACACAAATTGTCGGCCGGCATAATCTCACCAATACTTTGCCATACCATTAACTTGTCATTGACACAAGATGTGTTTTCCATACATTTAAAAAATTCTACAGTAAAACTGCTTCATAAGAGTAAAAGCACACTTGATATAACAAATTATAGACCTATTACACTCCTATCGATATTTTCAAAGATATACGAAAACGTATTCCATAGTCGCCTTACGATTAATGTATGATTTAGATAATAAACGACCTGTTACAGTGGTTTTCCTTGATATGAAGCCTTCGATCTGGTAAATCATAAAACTCTACTCAACAAATGTGAACGCTATGGCATTAGAGGTCCAGCTTTAGAATGGCTAAAAAGCTATTTTAGCGATAGGAAACAAACTGTTGTAATTGAGCAGATCAACGAGAAATTAATTAACATAGCGTACAAATCACCTTCACGATATAATAGATCAGGAGTGCACCAAGGAAGTATTCTGAGGCCTCAACTGTTTTTGTTGTATATTAATGACTTACCATGCATTACAGATTATAAATGTGTGTTATTTGCAGATGATATATCAGTAGTCATACCAGAATTTAATAAATTAACACATGATCAAGAAGTAAATAACACGATTCATAACATTATAGGCTGGCTAAAAAAATAATCTTAGAGTCAATTTACCAAAGACTAAATACATAGTTTTTGAACTATAAACAAAAACCTCAAAAAATTAACATCATTTATAAAAACTATCTGTGAAAATAGTAAGATAACATTTTTAGGGCTTACACTTGATAAAAATTGTAGTTGGAAACCACACATTGACGAAATTTGTAAAAAATTGAATAGATTTGTTTATGCTTTGAGACAACTATGTAATACAGCTAACGAAAAAGCGGCTTTATGTGCTTACCATGGATATGTGGGATCTATTTTAAGATATGGTATTCTTTTATGGGGAAACTCTGTACATATTTAGAGAGTTTTCTTAGTGCAAAAGAAGTGCTTGAGAGCATTAACTGGTACGGCACCGTACGAAAGTTGTAGGCCCATTTTTAATAATTTAAAAATTTTGACTTTGGTATCGCTATATATCTTTGAAATAGGCATGTTTGTAAAAAATAACTCACATATATTCACAAAAGTTGACGAAAATAGTAGATTCATCAAAAGAGACCCCACCAAATTACGATGTTTTGTAAAAGTTCTCTTCATCAGAAAAATAGTTATCTGATGTGTATAAAAGTTTTTAACCACATCCCCCAAAAAATTAGAGAGCTACCAATAAATTTATTTAGGCTCAACTTAAAATCCTGGCTGCTTGAGAAGAGTTTTTACACAAATAATGATTTTTTTACTAAGTAACTTCTTATAGATGTTTATGAATGTTATTCTTAAAATATGTTTTAATTATAATAATTATTGTTAATGTTATGGATTAATTTGTTATTATTATTGATTAATTTATTATTAGTTATATTATGTATCAAATTGAAGACTTAAAATTTAACTCAAATGTATTCTGACATAAACATGATAATGAATTTAAATTATTTTGTATTAATAATGTTGTGTGTAAAATTGTTAACTTAATTTTTTTTTAATATTTGCATGCTTTGTAAAAGGCGGATGTGCTGAATTATTTTATTGAACAACTTCTGTACCATATTCTAAGCAAATAAATATTCTATTCTATTCTACCTATAGAACATGAATAGCTAAAATATTTTTTGAAACACGTAAATATTTAATAGAGCTCCATCTAGCGTTGTAAATACGCAACTCTAGGATTATAATCCAACTGAATTGAAAAATATTACAAGAGTTAGTGAAACACCAATCTACTGCCATACGTAAACTGGTCCATTTACATTCCAGCTTTATTGTTTAATCAGACAGTATTTGTAATAGTATGATTTTCCAGCTAGTCCGCTATTAAATTATATTTCTATGGGAATTCAGTAATATGTTTTAACACAACACATGTTCTAGTTTTGAGGTTTTTTCAGGGCAAACAATTTATATACACATAGTGTAAAGCCGCCATGTTGGTTTGTTTGTCTAATTTATTTTTCTGAACCATAGCAACTGTTTTCAAGCTGTTTTCATTGGCCTTTAGATATTTTACAAGAAAGGTTTCTATGTACCTACATACTATTTTAAGGAAAGAAATTAAATATTTTATAATCAAGTCACATAAAAATCAATCTAAGGCACACGCTGGCTCAATCTTAAAAGATCGGACAAAATAATATACTACAGAAATTGCACCTGTGCTAAGCGAGGGCTGGTCCCTAGTGTATAATAGTATGAAAAATGTTTGACCTGTTAGTTATATTTTATGATATTAGATTACTATTAAACGGAGATAATATACTTACTTACAACAACTACCACCACGACTAAAGCTAATCGGTACATGAGCTGTGACTATTAATTTGTTTTGTACTACAAGCGTGGTAAACAAGCATCCCACCTGCCTAATAGTGCTTAGTGTAGTCTATAAATACTAGCAACATCAAGCTATCACAAGCTCGCTGTCATTACTAGAGAAAAAAGCAGGAGGTAGAAAGGATGAAGGGATAAAGGATGATATATAGGAAGAAGGAGGCGAAGGAGAAACACCTACTGTTGCTCAACGCTGATAATTTTGAGAATAAATTATCATCTTCCTAATCGTATCACGACCTTTTTTGAGGTCGGCATACGGTCTGTTTGGTTTTCATATTGCTTGCGAAGGCAGACATCTAACCTTATAGCAAGTGGTAACAGCTGGTCATGGACTTATCGATGCTAAGAATTCTGCCACCATTTCATTTCACGGATGGGAAATGAGTTAGTTAGGAGTTAGGAGTTGTCGCGGAAGAAAGCCATCAGCTTTCTTCCGCGACAACCAAAACATACCGATGTGCTTCACAGTAGGTCACACGGAAGACGGTGGTACCGACCCGCTCGGAGTCGATAACAAGTGAGTACTCCCACTTAGTACCACTACTACCAGTTATACTGAAATGTGTGATAAATGATTACTTCTCTTAGTAGCCATGTACGAAACCCGCTATAAAGATTGAAATGGTGACACTTGTATTCCTGGTCCATCATCTTACGGATAAAAAGTATTGGATTTTACTAAAACTTTCATTTTCTTAGGCCTTATACACCCCTAACTCATCCTACAGGCCCTTAAAAACGGTGTACTTTTTTCATCAAAGCCTCGTACCGGGGGCTCGTTTAATTTGGCGAATGATTTACTTGAGTTCGTAAAAGAAAAATCAGCCATTTATACTTCCAACTTCGGCTGTCGATAAACGAGAACAGTTTTGCATTTTAAAAGACTGATTTTGCGCTTGTCCTGAAAGAGGGAAGCAGTAAAAAGTTTCTGTTAGGCTCTTAATCTTGTTCCGGATTAAGAGTATCAATTTGGGGCTGGTTTTTCTTCGGGAAGCCAGCCATGGTTATGAAGTTTAAGTAGTTTATCTTTTAATAATTATTACACTTTTATAATTAAAAAGTCGTTCAACCTATTATTTAAGTAGCTACTGCCCGCAAGTTAGTCATATCATATATTTTAATGAGGATAAAATTTTCTAAACTAAGCTCTCCGTGAAAACTACGTTAATATTCGTGGAGTAATTTTGAAGATATGCGATAATAAACAAGCAGACGGACAAAAAATAATAAATTTAAATAAATAATAATAAATATACACGGATATTTTCACGCAACGTCCTCTGGTCCCAAGCTAAGCTTAATGCTTGTGCTATGGGTACCAGATTACGGATATAATACATATATTACATTTTTTTTGTTGTAATTACATACATATAATAGATAGGAAATACCCCGACGCAGTACAAATATCTATGTTCATCACACAAATAGTTGTCCTGAGTGGGAATTGAACCCACGACCTCTTGCACGGAAGTCGGTTACACTACCGACTACGCCACGAGGCCCGTTGAATATATAAATAGTTTGTTTATATTTACATTTCTGTTATTGTCAACTCTACATATTTGATATGATATAGTTTCAACGCATATTCACACCGATTTTACTGTTTCATTGTTGACAATACCAACATTTGTGGTAAGGTTTTGCTACGTCTCAACTACACTAAGATTATTGCCAAGCCACTGTTTACCATTTCATTTCGCAAATAAAATAAAATAATAAACGGCTAACTCCTACTAGAACCAAAATACACTGACGTTCTTCATGACCGGTCACGGATGACGGTGGTACCAACTCGCTCGGGCCCAGTACCAAGTGAATACTCTCACTTGGTACCCAGCCCTACCACCAGTAATGCAATTGGTGATAATTGCTATTTAGCCTCTGTCACCTCGTGCGATATCCACGGGAACTAATGGGGCGATGACACTTATATTCTTAGTCCGTCACCACGGACGAAATATCTTCAATAATAATTGTCTTACTTCAGCCAAAACCATTATGAATTGTATATTATATATAAACCTATCATAGCCACTCCATCTATTGGAGAAAACTGCATTAAAATATAAAGAATATAAGTCGATTTTTAGTCATTTAAAATTCTGTACTGTGGGTAAAATTGTACAAAGAAAATATTGAAGTGAAGCATAAAGTTGAACCAAAATGTTATGTTTTGGGATTTCCTTCTTTTCTTTCCAACCGGGGTTATAGTGGGCTAGTTTATCTCTCACTGAGGGGATTTTTTTTGCAAAATTATGGGGCAGAAATATATTAGATGTAAAACAAAACAATACCAGCAATAAAAAAAAACATAACCTCAAAAAGACCAGTTAGAATATATTCGTAGCAGGACGTAGCTATTCTATGAAGCGACGTAGCCACGTAGACGTGCTACGAGTAGATTTCAATACGAAATTGTTTTGAGTCGAGACGCCAACTAAAATTTGTGCTCGAAAAGCAACCATTTTTATGTTCTATTTCTATTTACTACTTTTGATTGCTGTTTTTATTCCCATAGTTTTCTGCTTTATAAAATAGTTTTTGATACATACGTGTGACACCATTCAAGCGATTATTTTGGAAAATACAACTAAATAAACATTCTTAAACCTAAATTAATACGCCAGCGCTTAAAAGACCGACAAAAAAGATTTAGGTAACGTAAATATTGACTTAATAACACTTACATTTCTTAGCAAAAAACCGATACCTGATCGTGGTAGAGCCTTACTTATCCCAGAAGCAAGCTCACAGACGATCAGTATGAAACAATGATAGGTAGTCCTGCGGCTGTGAGTGAGAGCACCGGAGGCCCAAGCCCCATTCCTATCTCCTTATTATCCATCTCATTCTCTCCTTATTATATTTCCTCTCCTCTCCTCCCTTTCCTTGGAGATGACGAGGTGCGAGTGATGCCTCTGGTGTTGCTAGCGTCTGTAGGTTACGGTAACCGCTTACCATTAGGTGGGTCGTATACTTGTTTGCAACCCACGTGGTATAAAAAACACTCCCATAGAAAATTTAACCCCCCATTTCCCCTACATAATATGTTAATATGCAAAAAAAATTTGACGTCCCGGGACGTCTACTAGATGTGAAAACATCGAAATTATTTTGTAGAAATTAAATTTTCATAACTTGACAACATACTCCTCAAGACGAATCAAAGGAGTATAAGCTCGATAAAGTTGCGTCGTTTTATTACAGAGTTACTGTGACCACCTTCCAGCTCCATCGTCAGACCCTGGATACCATCTAGAGACAAAGTACTCGTCAAGACAAATAATACGAACCCAAACTCGATGGAGTTATGTCGTTTTATAACGGAGTTCCTATGGCCACCTTCTAGCTCCACCATCAGACCCTGGATACAATCTAAAGACAAAGTACTCATCAAGACGAATCAAAAGATTCCAAACTCGATGGGGTTGCGTCGTTTCATTACAGAGTTACTATGGCCACCTTCTTGCTCCATCATCAGACCCTGGACACCATCTAGAGATAAAGTACTCGTCAAGGCGAATCATACGAGCCCAAATTCGATGGGGTTGCGCCGTTTCATTATAGTGTTCCTATGTCCACCTTCCAGCTCCATCATCAGATCAGCTCTATGCCATCATAATATTGCATTGTCACGCGATATACACATGCGTGTAAAATTTCAACTCAATCGGAAATCAGGAAATGTGTCAAATTTAACTTGCAAGATTTGAACGGGAAAAGTAAAATAAAAGCGTAACCACGCTAACAGCCGATTTTACCCTCCCTCCGCATTATATGTTTCACATCAAAAATAAGATGCGACGTTATTTCACTCAGTAACTGTATTTCAAAACATTTTTCTATATCTAAAGAACAAAGACTTTTATGTAAAGTTTCTCCTCCCATTCTTCTCTTAAAGATGGAATTCCCCAAAATCTTTTTAGCGGATGTTTTTTTTACGCCGTAACTATTTGACTGATCATTATGAAATTTAGACTATATAACCCTAGTCCTGAGCCCTAAAAGTCCTTTTCGTAAGCAATTATTTTCCAAAAAAATGGACGGTTTCTGTGAGTTAGCTATTAATACTTTACTTAAATAATACTCTACGGTGTATTACCACGCTTTTGTTTAGTGATACCTAGTGGTAGGTCGTAAGTTTGGTTCCAATTATAGGTGAAAGCATCCCATCTGGTACAAATTTGAACTTGAACTTTACTTTCCTTACAAGTCTCGTACGACACCCATAGGATATAATGGGGTACTGAGACTTGTATTCTTAGTTTGTCAGCCCCCTAATTAAGTATTAACTTTAAAGATTCCTAGTATAAAAGTTAATTATATAAATATCTACAACAGCATTTTGTTCATTGGCAATACCAATCATTCGAACCGCACTATTTTCGAGGAAACCGCAGTAAATTATTGGAATAATCGAATAAGCAGCGCTGGTCACGTACTGTCGACATTCATCCTCTACTGAGGTGCTTTGAGGAATTCCAATTGAGGTGTCGACGGGTCCCAATGTGTAATAGTTTCCGCCTTTGGGAAATTCACGACGCAAATTGTATCGAACGTCATACAAAAAACGGCCGGGTATTTTCTACTTACATTTTTGGTCAGTATTATATGTGATTTTATAGTGGCATCACTGGCGGGCTTGAAACATAAAAATATCTTCTTAATTTTGAACCACAATTATCGGCTATGCTTCGGTTTTAGGAAAGATAAAGTGATTATAATTGTTATAATGGTAGAGCCTTTGTCCCAGAATGAATGGGTTGGATTGACTGGTGAAGTACCACTCTGTTACATAAGATCAGGGTTAAATAACGGTAAATAGTAATGCATATGGTGAGAGAAAGCGCCAAAGATCTAAACTCCTTGCTTATTATACTTTCCCTCTAGCTTAGATTCATTTCCTAGGAGTAGACGACGCGTGAGGGATGCTTGTAGTATTGCTTGCGTCGGTTATAGACCGTATGCTTATTTTGCACCCTCGTAGTACAAAACAAACTTGCTGGACTTCACTCGAGCTTTGTTGAACTAATGGATGCCAGTGACATCTCTACACCTAGTGTTGCAGTATCTATGATCAGCATATATGCCACTTACAATCAGCCCCATGAAATGTCTGCTGTTGCAAGCAATAAAATCTAACTCTTTGACTTGAACAAATTTAAATTTAGATGTGAGCAAGATATGAGCCTGCATCTTTTTGGAATTTGAATGACCAAACAATATACATAAAGATAAAACATGTATAAACACCCGCGAAAATGTTTTGTAGTAAAGCTGTGATTTCGTCCTTTGTGACATATAGACTATTCTGTAGGCCTATAAAAAAAATCTGGAAAGCGGTTGACCCTAAAGGCCACCCCTGCAACTTCCCGCTAATTTGATACTCAAGCGCTCAAAATTGCACTTATTACGTTATTGAGCTCTTCGAGCTCAAAGAGATAACTGTTCTATGCTTTTGAGCTCTTTGAGCTCAAAAGTCTGATAGAGATTTAATAAAACACTATTCGTTGAATTTTCAAATCGCAATAACTTTTGAATAAATAAACCGATTTTCTCGTAGTTTACGGCATTCAACGCAGCTCTTTGAAGAATCTTAAAGTTCAAACTGGTCAGACTGAAAATTTCATAGAAATTCTGAAAAAAACATTTTTTTCAATTTTTTCGACAACGATATCTGACGAACGAATCAACCGATTTTGACCGGACTAGCGGTTATCAACGTGGTTTTTTAATGTTAAGAGCTGATTAGCTGTTTTTGGAATTGATCGATAAAACTGTTTAAAAGTTACTAAAAAAAAAACACATTAAAAAAAATTGTAACACATACAGACATACCGACATCATCGCGGAAACATTCTCTAGGACCTTAAAACATCAATATCCGTTGAAAACTCGATTTTAGAAAAACGGGGTAAAACCAATAACTTCCCAACTTTTGAAAATTTAAAATTTTCTTAGTAGGAAGTTAAAAATATACGAGTTCTTGCGAACTTAAATTTAAAAATAGAACACATATTTTAATAGATATATACACTAGTAGAAACCGTGGCGAACCGTGAGATTCATTTTTTTATAAAAAGCATTTTAGACCGTTTTAAGTGTTCTAAATGCAAAATTATTCATAGCAATACATAAATAGATCTTTTGATTAATATTTTAATTATTTGCTTTTTTATTACATTGTTATTTACTTTGATCAAAGATGCAATAGATTTCGCGTCGACCTGAAAAATATGTCTCGGTAAATAAGGGTGCACTTGAGAAGTGAGCTATTATTTTGTTTAGTTCAAACAGTACTTCATTTGTTGCTATAGTTTGATTAGTAGTAAATGTTATTTGTCTTTTCACTTACTTAAATGGCAATAATAAATTATTGCCTTGCTCGTTTTTTATGATGAATAACCGTAAATGTATGATAATATTTAAAAAAAATTTACTTTATTACTAAGTTCCATGTATAATTGGGTTGAACTTAAAATGGTTTTAAAACCTTTGTCTCGGTTGGTTAGTAAACAGATGTAGCTGTAGAAGTACTCGTATATATTCACACGGACAGTTTTTAGCTTGATTTTGTTCGTGACACTGTATCTTGTTAGTATTGATGATCGAAGGTTATTTATAACAACATAGCATTATGCCAGTATTCCCCGAAGGGGTAGGCAGACGTGTATTACACACCCACGGTTCGTCAGCTATGTTTAAGTCCCATGTAATAGGGGGTGAGCCTATTACATGGGACTTAAACTTTCTTTTTATGAAAAAGCTTAATAACACTGCCCGACCCGGGGATTGAACCCGAGACTTCATGATCAGCAGTCGCTCACACTACCGCTGAACCACAGAGGCAGTTGTTAATTGTTATTTATTATTTACTTATAGTATTTTTAATGTGAAACATCTAATGCGGAGGGAGAGTAAAATCGGCTGTTAGCGTGGCGACGCTTTTATTTTACTTGTCCCGTTCAAATATTGCAAGTTGACACACTTCCCGGTTTCCGATTGAGCTGAAATTTTACACGCATCTGTATATCGCGTGACAATGCAATATTATGATGACATGGAGCTGATCTGATGATGGAGATGGAAGGTGGACATAGGAACTCTATAATGAAACGGCGCAAGCCCATCGAATTTGGGCTCGTATGATTCATCTTGATGAGTACTTTATCTTTAGATGGTATCCAGGGTCTGATGATGGAGCTAGAAGGTGGCCATATGAACTCCGTTATAAAACGACATAACTCCATCGAGTTTGGGCTCGTATGATTTGTCTTGACGAGTACTTTATCTCTAGATGGCATCCAGGGTCTGAAAATGGAGCTGGAAGGTGGTCACAGTAACTCTGTAATTAAACGACGCAACTCTATAGAGTTTATACTCGTCGTCGTCGTCGTCTTGATTCGAAATGATCATAACTTGACAAAGTACTCCACTTTGTCAAGTTATGATCATTTTATTTCTACAAAATCATTCCGATGTTTTCATATCTGATAGACGTCCCGCGACGTCTAGTTTTCTTTTGCTGGGTAATTAAGTTTCAGTTAATTATTTTTGCATGTTGTCTACTTGTATGAATGTTGTGCGTATTTGTTGGTGTAATACGCGAGCCTTGTGTTCATATGTGCTTTGTAAATATTTGGTTTTAGAATGTAATATGATACCTAAATAAATAAATAATTAACAGCTATTTTTATGATAAAGAATGCAACATTAGCGCCACGTGGACAGAGACAAATTGGAGAGTGGGAATTATGCAATGCATAGTCGTATTCGAGACTCCAGCTGAGCCACACCTCTAATACTAAACTGTCGGTTTATTAAGCTTACTTTGATGGTTAAATCAAGTTTAAACATCAAATGGCTGTGGCTGAGGTAGTTATTAGTATTTTTTTATTGCTATTGATGGCATATGAACCACGGCCCACCTGATGGTAACTGGTAACCGTCGCTCATGGACTCAACCATACCAAGAGTATTGTCAAGCCGCTGCGCACAATTTTATTTCTTAAATATGAAAATAAACAAACGGCTTTCTTCTGCTACAGCTAAAACCCACTAACGTGCTTCATGACCGGTCACACAGGAGATGGTGATATCGACCCGTTCGAGCCTGATAGCAAGTGAGTACTCTCACTTGGTACCCAGCCCTACCACCAGTAATGCAATGGGTGATAATTGCTTACTTCTCTTAGTCGCCTTGTATGATACCTGCGGGAAAGGATGGGGTGGTGACACTTGTATTCTTAGTCCGTTACCAAACGGACAACGGGATTACAACTCCGAACTACAATATTGTTATCACAAAGTGCGAAAATTTGAAATCTAAAATAAGTCACGAGCAGGATTTGAACCTGCATGTCCTGGAATACCGTTCTTTGCTGTGAATGACTGTTTTCTATTTCATATTTTTGCACTTTGTGTTTATATGAATAAGCATGTACATTGGTAAAAGTAACTATATAAAAATTCAAAATACAATTGTCGTACAAATGAAGTTGTTACAACATGCAACTGCAATTGTTATTTTACGCCGTGGGTGAGAGTACATAAGTACTCTCTTATCAGCAGGTTTTTGTCTTGGTACAAATTCCTACCCCCAGAAAAAAAAAATATTTAACTCCTAAAAAGAAAAACGATTTATCGTAAAACAAGACAGAAGACATCAGAAAAACTTGAAGAAGATACTTGAGTAATCCCTTTTAAGAAATTTGTTATTTTTGACGGGATAACATCTTATAAATCGACGAACGCCGGCTACACGCATGAAAAAGTCTCACGTTCGGAGATATGTATGGCGACCGATGCATTGTTTGTGAAACTCTCAGAAAACATAGTTATGACGTTATCATGTAAAATTATCGTCCGCAAACCGACTTTACAGACAACCATATAACTTTTTTTTTTCAGCATGATTGGGCAAAAATCACCTCTCAGAGTGAGGGGGATGGTTTTCAGACTTTACAAGTCGTCGAGAACATCTCTCAGGCATGCATTTCCTTTAGCAAACAGTATAGTATATATGACATAAAAACCTAAGGGGCTTTGAACCCCACATTGTGGACTACACTCGAAACCACTGTCTTGTTTAATGCTGAACCCCATAAAGATATAAACCACGACAATGTATCAACTATCTATTTGCACATAAACGGTTTATCGTCACGTTATCGCTCGGACAATGGCCGCTGGAGTTGGGGGGATAGCGAGGTACAGGGACGTCCGTATCCGGCGGAACAGGAAATGGCTGATATGTGACTTTGTTTTGCGCCGTTTGTCGAGTTTCCTTTATTTACTGTCAGTAATAGCTATTAATATATTTTGAAATATCGTTAGGTTCTACAATATTGCGTGTTACAGGAAAATAGATATTTCTGTTCGTTGTTAGAAAAATAATTGGTGTCGCGTAATTTTGTCCTCATTATTTTTTCGCCTCTGTTGTTTTGAAAAGTATTTTATGAACTTGTCGATGTTCTATACTATATTAATTAAATAAATTGTTATTACTTTTATATAAAAATTACAAATTTTATTATATTTCACTACAATTATTATGTGACGAAAAAGTATTGTATAATTGAAGATGAAATGCTCAGGAGAGGAGATGAAGAGTTTTTTTATTGCCTATGGTGACCACGGCCCACGTGATGAAATGGAAATCGTCACTCATGGATTCAATTATACTGGCAGTATTGTCAAGTTGCTGCTCACCATTTCATTTCACAAATATGAAATGAAAGAATAAACGCCTATCTCGTGCTACAGACAAAACACACCAATGTGCTTCATGGCCGGTCACAAGGGAGATGGTGGTACCAACCCGCTCGGGCCCGATAGCAAGTGAGTATTCCTACTTGGTACCTAGCACTACCACCACCAATGCAATGGGTGATGATTGCTGACTTCCCTTAGTCGTCTCATAAGATACCCATGGGAAAGAATGGAGTGGTGATTCACAGATTGTTTCGTTTTCCGTCGCTCTCACTCTCCGAACAAAACACAACATTAAGATTACATATTATATTGTTACTATACGCTGATAGACTACTAAAGAGTGTTCTTCATCATACTAAGACTCTTCCTTAGATGCTAGTAACCCAAATAGCTAAGAAAGGTTAAGCAACTTTGTCACGGCCAGCATCACGTAAGTTACCAAATTACAAGTTTTTGTAAATATACATATGATCTCTTTGGTTCGGACACGTTAAGTACTAGATCCCGTCTGGCAAAATTAAATGAAGCTTAGGTAATTTGTTATAAGTTATCAGAATGTTTGCCGTGTGGGGCCGGCTTTAGAATTGTCCCACCCCTCTCCACCCATGGGAGTCGTATGAGCCGACTGAGGGAATACGGGTGGGAGTGGGCAGCAGCACTCCCTCGAGTATTAACAACATCAACTGCGATCGCCAACCCGCCTGCCAAGCGTGGCGATTACACTATCCCCCATATGAGCGAAACGCATGATTGTTGTGGCGTTCTCTTGGGGAGGCCTATGTCCAGCAGTGAACTTCGAAAGGCTGATGGATGGATGTCAGAATGTTAAATAAACATTTGGCTAAGAGCTTGTTCTAAGGGCATCAGTTGTCACTGAAGATCGTTGAAGTCAGACAAGCAGTCGCTCTTAGTAAATACTTAGACAGGTGATCATCTATTATAATTAAAAAAATAGAACACTGACACATAGTTTGTGATAAGGCTGCAAATATCATTATTAGCTTTGATATATTAAAATAAAAAAAAACATAGCATCACGCTTGTACTCCTCGAAGGGGTAGGCAGAGGTTACACCCACGATTCGCCGGCTATGTTTGAGTACCACGTAATAGGGGACGAGCCTATTGCCGTCTAACGGGCATATTTCCAAACTCCGGGTTGCTACTGAGATTATTTCTTTTTAGGAAAAAGCTCAATAACATTTCACGACATATTTTAAATTAGGCGCACAAATAGCTATGTTTATTACACGCTGATCTTCTGTGAGTGGGTAGTACTTCCCCAATCTAGCTGGTCCATTCTGCTGGCACAAACAAGGTTCTACCACTACAGGAATTATTGTTAAGAGATTTACAATAAATTTAAATTCACATTATATTTGAAAAAAGAGTGGGTAATTGTATTATTTGACACTACGCAGTATATATAATTAACTTACACATAACTTTACCAAATATAATTATTGGAAGAAAAGTTATTTGCTCGAGACAAAGACCTGACAAACTTGTCTCTACAATTACGTCGTACACTGGCGCCCTCTATACTGAAGTTTCAACTACGTGTAACTAATTTAATTACTTCTAAAATTAGATGTTTGACAATTTCAGTGGCAACTCGAGTTGATACGTGGTATCTATATTTCACAAACTGCCACTTTTAACTAAAAGACAATATAAGTTACAACAAAAAAAAAATATTAAAATCACTTTATTAACCAGGTTCAGTAATAAGTTATGGTACAATCAAGAATTGCAAAGGTACTGGAAGATGGACTAAGAATATAAGTCACCATTAGAACGGATAAAGTAAGAGGTACTAAGAAGTGAAAAAGAAGTAAAAGAAGTAATAAGTCCTAACCTATTACTTGCGAATATAAATATAAATAATAAATAAATATCTTTTAATCTTCTTATGTAATTAAATTATAATCTTCTATATATATATATATATATATATATATATATATATATATATATTATAATCTTCTATATGTAATTAAATTATAATCTTCTATATATATATAAAAGAAAGTCGTGTTAGTTACACTATTTATAACTCAAGAACGGCTGAACCGATTTGTCTGAAAATTGGTAGGGAGATAGCTTAGAACCAGGAGACGGATATAGGATTATACTTTTTTTATCCCGTTCCCGTGAAATGTGACATAAAACTTGGTATAACAAAACGCAACTGACAGGTGCGTGGGCCAACGCCATTTGAATCACTACGGACTGTTAATGGTACAATATTCCCAACATATCGTGCTGCATGTGAAGAACTCAATTTACCAGAAAACGGTACCCACTGGGATATGACAATCGTTGAAGCAATTATCTCTGTATCGCCAAGTCAGATACGCCATTATTCTTTATCATCATTTTGACATGCTTTCCATCAAACCCATCTAACCTGTGGCACAAATACAAGGATAATATATCAGAAGACATAATTAAATTCATGTCAGTTCAAGAAATCCAGATCTTGAGATGAATGAGGAAATACATAATCGGGCTTTGCTCTTGATCGAAGACATGTGTTATCTCATGTGAGGTAGTTTATTAGTCAAACTTGACTTCCTAACCAGGAATTCCAGCGCCAAATAGTGAAATGAATGACGCATTTAATAGAATTGGAACGGGAACGTGAATATGATCATTAGGAATTAGATTTAGTAATTCAAACGAATGTACGGCGGTTGAAATTGATGATGGAAATGGTGGTTTATATTTTCTGGATGCCCCTGGTGGAACTGGTAAGACATCCCTCGTGTCAGTAGTTTTAGCCACTGTTCGTACGAGACCCAACATTGAGGTTGCAGTTGTTTCTTCTGGAATAGCGCCCACTTTGTTAGAAGGATGCCGTACGACTCATTCAGCATTAAAATTACCGTTAAATCTTCAAACTATTGAACATGTAATATTGCAAAACACTCCGCAATGGGCAAAGTTTTATCAGCATCGAAAATCATCATCTGGGACGAATGCACAATGGCGCATAAACGTGCATTGGAAGCATTTAACCGAACATTGAAAGATCTACGCAATGACTCGAGGTGTTTTGGAGGCGCAATGATTTTAATGTCTGGCGATTTTCGTCAAACACTGCCAGTAATTCCAAGATCAACTGCTGCCGATGACATAAACGCTTGCCTTAAATCATCGAATCTATGGCGCTATGTGAAAAAACTTCAGCTGACAACAAATATAAGAGTTGCATTGCTGAATGATACATCTGCTGAAGATTTCTCTGAGCAATAGCTGACTATCAGTAATGATCGAGTACCTGTCGACGCATCGAGCGGATTGACTTTATTCCCTCCAAATTTCTGTAACTTTGTCTCATCGAAAGGCGAACTCATCAACAAAGTATTCCCAAATATCATTACTAACCACAAAAATAATGAATGGTTGAGTGAGCGACTAAAGGATGGCTCCGTAGATATCATGCTTCGAAACATAAACCGACCAAAACTGTGCAACGAAACGCGTTTAGTGGTAAGTAAATTGATGAAAAGTGTGATTTACGCCACGATACTCAAAAGAAAATTCGAAGGTGAGGTAGATCTCATTCCGAGGATCCCAATGATCCCAACCGATATTCCGTTTAAGTTTAAACGACTTCAATTTCCGATCCGTCTTGCATTTGCCATGACCATTAACAAATCACAAGGCCAATCCTTGAAAGTTTGTTGTCTGAATCTAGAAAATTCATGTTTTTCCCATGGTCAATTTATGTGGCATGTTCACGGGTCAGAAGACCATCTGCGTTATTTGTTCTTGCGCCTGATAATAAAATGAAAAATGTCGTCTATCACAAGATGCTTCACTGAAGAGTGCAACCCATGCATCAAAATACATGGCCAATAAAGAATCTTTAAAATACTTGATTTTTTTTATTTATATTTATTATCCTAATAAAATAAAGTCCAAAATCTGCTCATTTATTGCCCCTAAGGCAAAACAAAGTTCGCTGGGTCAGCTAGTACAATATATAATAAACATGATTAAAATATATAACATGCAATGATACTTACATAAATAATATATAATTCTAATAATATTTAATATGAAAAATAAATTTAATATTAACAAAAAATAATATAATAGCAATAAACAACACAAATAATTACCAAAAATACCTTTTACGTCCTCTTCTCCACTTTTCGCTGTGCCCAACAGGGTCCATAATTGTTACTCTTTTATTTTTATTTTACCACCTACTATATACATTGTGGAATGCGAAAATAAATGAATATGATATAATATCTGTAAGCTTAGCAAAACTATCTCAAAATTGTATGCGTGTGCATTGATATATAATTATATTTAAATTACCTATTGAGGCTTGTCATTGGCAATCTGACAATCCTAATTACGTAACACAAAGTTGATATTAGTCCGTAAGGCTTCCAAATAATAAATAAATAAAGTAAATGATCATGTCAAGTGTTAAAATAAAGATCAAAATACTAACTAATAACCCATTGAATTACCGGTGGCAGCATTCCAAGTGGTTGTACTTACTTGTTATCAGATCCGAGCGGGTTAGTACCACCTCCTTCTGTATAAACGAGAAGTACCTTGATGTGTTTTAGTCGTAGCGGGAGGTAGCCATCCATTCGTTTATTTCCTATTCACAAAGTTAAATAGTGAGCAGCAGCTTGTTGGTATTGTTGAGTCCTTGAGTGGCACCCGTTCCCATCAAGTGGACTCTCTTGAAGCATTTAAAAAAGGTGAGAAGAAGTTATATTTCCAAACTGATGTTATTACGTCACAAAGCACTGACTTGTTATAGCTATTAATAAATTTATACCTTATCGATGATATAAAATATTGTGAGGAAACTAGCATGCCTGAGTATGTGATTTTTCTCGTCTAAGCTACCACCATTTTACCCCTTAGATTTCTTAAAAGTTGAAAATTCTTGAAATTAAGATAATTCCATTACTAAATCCGCCATATTATAATCATGAATATGAACACTGCTGCCTACATAGTAAAGGACATGTTTGCACTTGTTTTTGTACGAACACTCGAGCTTAACATGTTTGAATGGGACAATGCCTCTGTAATGCAAATTTATGAACGATTCAACTGAATATCACACAAGTAGCAGTAATACAAGGCCTTAGAGCTAATGAAATTGTAATTTTATTAGTTTGCTGGCGTACAGTGTACTTTAGAACAATTTTCATAACCAACGTATTTCTGGCCTTATCCCAAAATTTATTAGGATGGGTTTGCGATATGTTTAGTTTTAGCTCATCACCAGTACTTATATCTAACGGCCTGCCTCTCGACTCAATCTGGATCACTTGCTATGCTTAACATTGTTGATCATTTGACTATCTAGTGCACAACTTGGCCACAATCAAAGAGGTTTAATTAATTTAAATGGACAAAGTCAACACCCAAATTACGCAACAATATCAGATTTTCCGCATGGCACTTTTAGCCTATGCCCAATAATTTTATCAGGATATCAGATCATTTACGGTCTGGCTACGGGAACGGGCGTTGTGAGCGGTGGTGTGGCGGGCGGTGCGACAATCCACGTGGCACAGTTTACACGCCACGGGTGCTTGCGTTTGTCGCCGTGACCAGTATAGACCGAGAGCGAGATGTCTTTATCAACGTTGTCTCGATATTGCTTGAAGAGAAGTAGTTTTTTTTTTCAAATATAATGCTTGGAAGAGATTGTGTCTAACTACTAACTACTTGCATAATTACTTGTACCTAAATTAATAAAAAAGTTACTACCTACCTTCACACAGTCTGGAAGTAGTATTTTAATACTTCCTACAATCTCCTCATTAGCTAGTCTAGTTAATAATTCTGCAATAAAAGTTTCGGTGTTCACTATTTTTGGTTCTTAACATTGACCTAATAAAAATGGACGTCGGTTCTAGTACAAAATTAGGAACAAATGAAAAAAGTGTATCTTTTTGAAATAAAACTACGTTTACGGAATCTATCGCGTTTACTTGATTTTACTCCTATCCCGACGTTTCGAATACTTTACAGCATTCATGATCACGGGTGGACTTAGATGATAGACGTCCAAGGTTGATGTGGTCTAAGTCCACCCGTGATCATGAATGCTGTAAAGTATTCGAAACGTCGGGATAGGAGTAAAATCAAGTAAACGCGATAGATTCCGTAAACGTAGTTTTATTTCAAAATGTGTAACATTCGCGTAAATATCGAAAAGTGTATCTATTCAATAGACTACAAGTCAATGACAGTCTATATTAAAACTTACAAACTTCAACATTCTAATTTGAAACCTTGTGCCATTATAATAGTGTTGAGTTTTCTTTGCAATAATTTATTAGATTATGGAGCTTCTACCAATAGCCCACACCATAATCACCTTTGGCAGCTTCTAGTGAATATTATGTGTTGATGATATATTTTTACAAATATTCAAATTATTTGTTTTTAAGCAAAAAAAGACTTGCAAATGATAAAACAATAGTCTACTTCCTGAAAATATTCTTTTTACACTTTATTTGAGTAGTTTTTACACGTTTTCACTATACAGTACGGCATATTGAACGTATAGTCAAGTCGGTCGACCAAATGAGATTGGCGCGTGATTGTTTATCTTTTGGCGTTTTCTTTCTATTTTGTTTCGGACTCTTTTGAGCGCAGACACGAGGTCCATTTGTTGGTAGGTTAACGGTTCTAAAGCCGCCGGTAAACCAACAAATTATTTGTCAAATTTTACGTGTTGGTCAAATTTATTTGATAGTATGGGGCTTTGTTTGACATGTTTGTCAAACAAACTACGTGTTTGACGTGTGTCGGAAAATTTGATTGAAAAGAGTGTTTGACGCGCTTTTGCCAAACATGTTTGAAAGTGTACGCAGTATTGTCAAACAAAATTTTTAGTTTCACGTTAAACATCATGGCAAGCGTACCATCGGATATGAACGAAAAAGAGTTTCTTTTATATTTCATCTCTTTATATAGAGACTTACCTCAGTTATGGAAGATTAAGTCAAAGGATTACATAGATAAAAATAAAAGGAGCAATGCTGTGAAAAAATGACTAATTTATAAAAATGATGCCGTTCAAGCTTCACTAAAGAGGACGTGAGAAAGAAAATTAATGTTTTACGTACAACATACAAGCGCGAAACTAATAAAATGAAAAAATCAAGACTGTCTGGTTCTGGGACAGATGATCTACCTTTGCTATGGTATTTTAAAGAACTAGAATTTCTAGAAGATCAAATGGATGATGAACCAGGTATTAGCAGTACAGAACAGGTACAGGGCACTCCTAAATTATTAAATAGCGAAAGGTGAGTACTGTAAATGATACAGTTTTACACATCTCTCAATTATTTATTTTTCTAATAATTTACCATTTATTGTAAGCACTTGTTTTGCCATGGATCAGCACCTACTGTATTAAAATATTTACAAAAATCATCTCTAATATTTTTTGCTAGCAAAGCACTATTCCTGGCTCGCGAACGTTCAAGGTCTAATAGATTTGGTTGTTTCGTCCAAGAAGCAAGCATAATAGTTTCCTTAGCAGAATCACCAATATCTACCTCTCCGGGTAGAATATAATTGTTTTGCTTAACAAGTAAATTGTGCAAATGACAACACGCCATAACTACGGTTTTTGCTTTATCAGGTTCCAGTTTAATAGGTGTTTGAAAAATCTTGAAACGACTTGTCATAATACCAAATACATTTTCAATTATTCGACGGGCACGAGATAAGCGATAATTGAATATCCTCCTGTTATCATGCAACACATTTTTGTTGTAAGGTTTCATGAAGTTTGGTAGTAGCTGGAAAGCTTCATCACCTACGAATACATATGGCATTTTTTTATCGGTTCCTGGTAGTTCTTTAGGATTTGGAATGTTTAACTGGTTATTTGCAAAAAGATTCCAAAATGTTGTCTTTTTTTAATACCCCTACATCGGACACTCTACCATTAGTGCCGACATCAACCATAAGTAATTCATAATTTGCATTAGCTATGGCCATAAGCACCATGCTAAATGTCCCCTTATAATTATAATAAGAGGAGCCGGAATTGGCAGGTTTTATTATTGAAACATGTTTTCCGTCTATAGCCCCAATACAGTTATGAATATTCCATCTGCTTCCAAATTGTTGAGCCAATATTGTTCAATCTTCTTGGGTTCTGGGTACCTGAAATAGAAAAAAAAAATGTTTATTAAAATGTTGTTTTATTTCTAGGAATCATCATCATCATTACAATCTTCGGCAATATCAAATCCAGTACCACAAAAGAAGAAAAGAAAGAAACAGGAGGACTTGCAACACGACCTGATGACGCTAGCTAGGGACCATTTTAAAAAACCTGAAAATTAATTCCAAGCCATGGCAAGAAACTGGGCTTTTAAACTGGAACGGATGTCGGCAGAGCAGAGACGACTGGCAGAAAAATTTATTAATGAAATACTATTTGAAGGAGAGGAAGGAAATCTTCATAGACACACGTTATCTATAAATCCGAGCAGCCAATTTTCAATTTTATCAACTCCATCTCCCATTCCGTCTCCTATTTCTCACCCTGTTATCCAGTTCCAAAATCTCCATCTCCCGTTCTTTAAATGTTCAACCTCACACTCCGGCTCTCAATTCTCAAGCACCGTCATTCATGTTTATAGAAAAAGCAAATCTGCCGAATACGGAGCAGCCCGTAATGATCCATATTCTAGAGATTAATATAGATACGCAAATAGCCGAAAACAGTCCAAATGAAGCACATTCAACTGCAAAATTCTTAGAAAGTTTTTCCGCATTCTAATATTATGTTTTGTAACTTTTATATTAAAACCTTACCTAAATATTGCTTAGTTTTTAATTTATTACTTCACAAGTTTCGATGATAATGTCGCTCAATGTACGAGGTGAAATGCAGGCGTGAAATTTTAACTCTTCAAAATCGGCACCACTAGCCAGGTATCTCAAAGTTATGGATAATCTTTGAGAAGCTGATATGGATTTGCGCATAACGGTGTCCATTTTTTCAATACGAGGACGGAGTAATGTTAGTAGTTCTTCAAAATTTTGATGATCCATGCGCAGGAAATTAGCGTAGTCTTCTGGTTCTGTACGCAATATATCTCGCAGCAAATTTTCGTGGGCATATTTATCTCTTAATTTCAGCCATTCCCTGCTCCATTGTCTTGTTTTTTTTTTCTTAATATACAGAGATAGAGTCAACGCCAAAAATGCGTCGTCTATATTGCTTATTATAAGCACTCTGCACCACGCACGTTATGTCACGACAAAGAGAAAACCAAATCTGGCACATTGTTTGACAAATTTGTTTGAAGCTCGGTTTGAACGTTTGAGCTATTGTTTGATGAAAACGTGAAATTTGACAGACGCAATGGTCAAACAAATTTGATCGTTTACAAGGCACTTTACACTATTCTCCGCATCTGCCGCTCGACACCGTGGCATGCGCCGTACAGTTTCATACATTTGTTTTTGTCACTCGCTGCACTGCCAGACGCTCTTGATTCGCTCGGCAAGTTTTGCCGGTCATCGGTGCTACGGGTGACATGCACTGTACCTTTTCATACATTTGTAGTCGTAAGACGCAGCTAATGTCCCGTGGCCAAGCCGTTAATGGGAATCTATCCTAGTCTATCTTCTCTGCTTCACGATGTCTACTCTAGGACCCTTAGACTCCAAAATCACTGGTTGCCAATACATTCGAATCGAAAGTTGTTAAACGGCATAGAAAATGATTTTTTGATAAGCTATTACTGCCAACGGGCTGCTCTTGACCTGAGAGGATTTAACACCATAATCGTCGCCGTGGCTTGTATGCAACCATGAGCTAAAAAAGGTTTGTAAAACAATTGAACTAATTATATTGTCTTAGTTTTCTTAATCATAACAGAACTTTGAGTAAACCCTAGGCTTCTACTTAAACTAAACAATTTAAACTTGAGGCTTGTTTACTTTGAATCTTGTCCTGAGGTCAAAGAGTCACTAAAACGTATTTAGTAAAGGCAGTGAAAATTAGTTTAAGCGAATTTATTACAGAACTATTAGAAAATAAATAAATAATAAATAAATATTCACGGACATTTAACACAACGCCCTCTGGTCCCAAACTAAGCTTAACGCTTGTGCTATGGGTACCAGAATACGGATATAATACATAACATTACCTTTTTTGTGTAAATACATGCATATAATAGATAGAAAACACCCAGACGCAGTACAAATATCTGTGTTCATCACACAAGTAATTGTCCTGAGTGGGAATCGAACCCACGACCTCGTGTACGGATGTCGGTTACAGTACCGACTACGCCACGAAGCCCGTCTATCCCGTATTAGTAGTTATATAAAATAGTAATTATTTTTACACTACTTTTGTGGCAAATAAGCTTATAATCCGCGTGATGGTAAGCAGTTAACGGAGCCTATAAGCCCTCTAACGTAGCTAGCAACAACAGAGCAATCACATGCACATCGCCATCTTGAAGGAAACGTATATGAAGTGGAAGGGAAGGATAATAAGGAGAGGATAGGGAGGGGGGTTTGGCTCTCCGGCCCTCTCGTGCACCATACGAAGCACTCCGGGAGAAGTATCTACCGTTAAGTAACGATGATCTTCGGTGAGAGAGTGGTACTTCCCTGATCGAGCAGGCCATTCGTGCTGGCAGAAACAAGGCTCACAATAAACGATAAGGATGTGAAACACAGTTTAATCTTAATGCAACGTGCATGGGTCTCCTCATAGATCATAGAAAAAGTGGCCCATGAGTTTCTTGCCGGGTTCTTCTCAAGAAAGGCTTTACTACGGAATCCGGCCGCTTGTGGCGATTGCAATCGCCACTTTGTTATTGCGGTTGCACTCGCCTCAGGCGCTCGTGTTAATTATTTGAATTATTAGTGTATTATTGACGCTTTTAAGTGCTACTTAATAGGCCTATGAAATAAAGATATTTTTGAATTTGAATTTGAATCGAGAAGGTTTTGGCTGTAATCCACCATATTAAAAAAAATACGGACATCATTTCGAAAATCTATGTTTAGAGGTGTGTGCTATGGGAGGTCCATCCATCCATCTATCAGCCTTTTTACGTCCACTGCTGGACATAGGCCTTCCCAAGAGAACGCCACAACGAGCGGTCCCGTCATGGGGGATAATGCCGTAATCGCCACGCTTGGCAGGGGAGTTGGCGATCGCAGTGGATGTTGTTAATACTCGAGGGAGTGCTGCTGCCCACTCCCCCGGTAATCCCTCAGTCGGCTCTTACGACTCCCATGGGTAGAGAGGGGTGGGACAATTCTAAAGCCGGCCCCACACGGCCTTTCTTATGGGAGGTATGATCGTGGAACTGGATTTCTAACTTGCTTCCACTGTCCTTGCGCGTCTCAAGTAAATTGTATGTCCTAAAATTGCCAGTGTATGGCAATAATATTTATGCATCTATTATTTAAAAGGTAAACTTTAATAAAACTGCATTAACAATAAAAAATTGTAATAGTTCAAAGCTGTGTGCCATGCGAAACTCATACTTCTTATAACAACTATTACAAACGACTATATCTTTCACATTTGCGCGCTAATAAGTCAAAAACTGGTTGAGATGCAGTCACACCGTTACACCGAGGAGAGCCTTATTGGGGTTCACTGGTACTGATTGCAGTATGGGTGGGCTGTACCAACTGTTTTGTAAGTGTGGTTAACAAGCATACTGCTCATCTGGTGGTAAGCGATTACCGTAGCCTATAGATAGCAACACCAGAAGCACCACTCGCAAGTCGTTAACTCCAAGGAAAAGGATACGAAGTGAAGAGGAAGCATAGTAAGAGAATGAGAAGAGTGTTTAGATCTTCTATTCTCTCAGAATATTGCTAGCGTTTATAAAATACAGTAGTTGTCTATATAAATATAAAAAAAATATTACAATATAATTTTAGACTTCAAAAGAGAGTACTTAATTTGAATTGTACACATAAATAGGTCAATTTTAATTAGGTACCTTTAGCCCGAGGTTTTAACTGCGTGTAACGCACAAAATGTACTTATTTTATACGCGAAAAACCTGTTTATGTTTTAAATATTGTTAATTTCATTCTATTATATTGTAGTCTTGCGTGGGAGTCAAAGCCTCAAAACTCGTCTCGGGAGGATTAAGGGCTTACAAAATGTTTATGTAGGTATTCAAATTTAGAACACAGATAACAAAGTGGTTTACATACTGACCTATCGTAGCGTGTGTAATCGGTTTCGTTCCCGTTCGCGACTATTAGTTCATGTTACAAACATACAAACTCACTTTCAGGTTTTTTTTTTTACAACCCCTTACTGTAATTGGGCAGGGCCTCCTATCAAAATAAGAGACAGGCCATGGTCCAACACGAAGACCCAACGCAAGTTGGCAGATTTTATAGGCTGTTGAGAAAATAACCTGTGTGGTGACGGATTAAGAATACAACTGCCACCACCCCATTCTTTCCCACGGGTGTCGTATGAGGCGACTAAGGGAAGTAAACAATTATTACCGAACAGGTTGGTACCCCTATCTTCCGTGTGACCGGCTATGAAGCATATCAGTGTGTTTTAGTTGTAGCAGGAGATAGCCGTTTATTCTTTCATTTCATAGATATGAAATGAAATGGTGAGTGGCGGCCTGACATCAATACTCCCGGTATAGTATAGGGCCGTGGTTTATCTGCCACCATAAGCAATTAAAAAAAGGTTAAAAAATCTGAAGCATGTAGCCTCGTGACCTTTCACCGGACAGTAATAAAGGTAATTACTATGTATAAACAAAATGCGTGTACTTATGTACACGCGTGAGAAGTTATACTTCTTTGGCATCATTAATAAATGAAGTAATTATTAAATTCGTAACTGCAAAACTTGTCACAGTTATGTTTTTAAATACCTTGATCGATAAAGTCTAATGTCACTAGATGGCGTTAGTAAAATTTTGAAATTTTTTATAAGTCGATCTTAAGAGTTTAGGTGTCTGATCATACCCCCTCCATGGTAGCGGTTAACGTTTAACGCAACCTTGTTGGAAGTCGCATTAGAAGTATAACTTCAAAAAAAAAAACGCATTCATTATCTTAGTACATCAAATGTTATTTTTATATACACACTAGCCATTGCCCGCGGCTTCGCCGCAGCCAAAAGCTAGTTATCTCAGGTTCCCGGTATAGTAGCGGGATAAAATGTATACTAGTTGTTAAGTCTAATCGAGAGCTATCAAATAAAAAAAGTTGCATCAAAATCCGTTCAGTAGTTTTTGCTTGATGCACGAACAAACAAACAGACAAACAATAAATCTAAAAAAATCTTTTTGTGCTTTGACACGCCTATATAGCCTATTGCAGTATTTTTTCTAAAATATATTTGATGTACAGACATAGCTATGTTACAGTTTTATAAAATAGTTTAGACTACATCAAACAATGTCCTTTAATTCAGCTCCTCGCTAAATCAATACAAACAATCCCGTCCCATCCCAACTTGATGGGCACCATGTAACCAAATCTGTATCTATGGCGTACTATAAAATTTTATAGCGATCGTAACATTTCTATTTGCAACTAATACAGATACATTTCAATATAGATTTAAACAATACAACAGCCGTACCAAATAGGATGTTAGTGATTGAAATTGCTATTTGTTTGGTAATGGCTGGTCTTTTGCTTTGGTACCAATATTCTACATCTTAGTACATCACATCAACATCTTAGGACTAACAATGTAGGATCACAATCTCATTTTTACACGCCGATGACGTACGAGGAAACTAAGGGACGTGTCATGATTTAATTTAAGTTGCAGATAATGTAACTAACAACAAGTTAGATATAATCCATCATTAAATTTGTATCCCTTACATGTTGAGTTCAATTTTATTCATTGTTATAATATATGTGCGTCGGGAGACAGCACATTATTTGAAAGGCGAATGTCATGATTTTAGTAAATAAATAGAATATAAATTAGCAACATTATTAACGACTGTTTTCTGGCGTAGGTAGGTGGCAGAGAATTGTAAAAAATAAACTAGTCAGTGACGCACGGTGAGTTAAGACGCGGGGTAATCTAGTTGCATGGATAGCGGGTAGACCGTAATTATAATTCATAAATATAAGTATTGGTAATATGGTAAGTTTTTAAAGTGTGACAAAAATTTATTATTATTTGTATTATTTTCGTTAGTGGTGTAACAACAGTTCCAGTGGTCCACCAATATACGTTGCCCCGAATGACAGGGTGTGCGGTTGGGTAAACTTTTTCCCACGTTGAAACAAAAAAAATACATGATTTCGAAAAATAAGACTTGTTTAGCGAAGTTTCATCCTTAGACCGTTGAACGAATTAAATACGTCTGTCTCCGTATTCCTGTCTTCCTAGACATAGTCTATATATTATATCTTAACATTCGTTACGGTGTGACATGAATCCACACTGACAGCCAGTAATTCTCTATCATGGGCAATGAGGCAAGTTTAATGAAATTCTTGGTGCTCCGATCTACGTACACTTCGCTTACACCGTGTTTCAGCATCCAACTCTGCGGGGAATGGATTGTAACAACTTGTGATTTATCTTACATGTTATATAAAACTTGAAAAAAATTGTGACAGTAAGAACTTTTGCATGCTGATAGCCATTTTGAGCACCTGTATTTGCTAGCAACACCTCAGACGTTGGAAATGCCAGAGAAAAAGGATAATACGAACAATAGATAGGAGATGTCTACGAAGCCAATCTTCTGTAAGTAGTATTTTCCAGATCGAGCCGGCTTATGCATGGTGGGAGAAGCAAGGCTTCACCTATTCTGCTAAAAATATTCTTTCAAAAGGCGAATACTCTGGAATAATGATAATACTTTCTGATATTTACGCGAATATTAGGTTCACATTATGAAATGAAAATAGGTTTATGGAATCCATCGCGTTAATTTTGAATTTCTACTATCCTGACGTATTTTCATTGCAGCATTAAAGGTCAAGATTTTCTTCTATCACATGAATACTGTAAAGTATTCAAAACGTCGAGATAGTAGGGAATCAAGTAAAAAGCAAAAGATTTCGTAAACGTAAGTTTAGCCTTTTTTTTGTTAAGGCCGGAAAAAATGTTCCTAACCGCACACCCCGTCGTTCGGGGCAACGAACAGGGTAGTGTGGGGCCCTCATCCACTAAAGAAACCCGCCGTGTGCCGTCTCTCCGCCTTTATTAGCCTAAAGTTTCGTAAACGTAGTTAAAGCCGTTTCGTGAATACTGCTCCGGCCTATTTATGTAACGTGATAATAACCGTAAAACATTGATAACTGATATAATTTGAGTTTATTGATTTTGACGTTATCATTAAAACATATTACAGAGGATTAATTTGAATTGCCGATCAAAATCAATGATGTATGCATACTAATTAGCGAATAACTTAAGCGTTAATCATTTGATTATAGACGTATTTAATGGTATTTATTGTTTGACTAGCTTTTACCTATGACTTCGTCCTCAAAATTGTGTATGCATATTAGGAACTCCTTCAAGTGAAATATTCTATGATATATTTAATTTATCTATACATGCTAAGTTTGACAAGTGCGTAATTAAAATAGCAGTCTCCAGCAATATTTTAACCTGCATCTCCTGAAATACCGTCCCAGATGCTTTGCCAATTCAGCCATCGTGACAATAAGTATTTTGGGGCTGGTTTAAAAATATATAAAAACAATGTTTATACGGCTATGACATTATTTGGTACGAATTCTAATTGTAATAAATAAGCTTACCTGCTCGGAATAATGTATGCAAATACATCCGACAGGTGGCGCAGGCGTCATCAAAGACATTAAGAAGGAATTTATAATCAAAATTCGCAGTCCCAAGCAATTCAATATTCAATAGATAGCAACCCCTGCTTGTGATTAATGCTTAGCCTTCTAATCACGCGTTCAACGAAAAAATAAATACAAGTGATCCCTCCCCCATTATGATATTTACTTGGTGATTTTTCGAGCCTATCATAATTAATGGATAATCCCTTACGCGAAAAATAATATATAATCAAAACGCATCCCAACAGCTTACACACACATAAATAAAAATGTCTTGGAATTTTAAATACAGTAACGTGGGTGTAATATTTTGGAGAATATGTGTGGAAAGTGCTGAAAGTACCAAAATAACTGCAGCATGTGCCATCGCCATCTAGTGATGAATATCATTACTAAATCGGTAATTTTGAACATAACACTTGGTAAGCATATAATTTAACGTGATAAAGATTATATATATATACTATACTCTATACGAGCAAGCGGTTCACCTTATGGTAAATGTCACCCACCGCTTATAAACTTTGGCATCATCAGGGGCACAGCCAAGCTGTTGCCTACCTTGAGTAAAGTAACCTCGTTTGAAGAAGGTTCAAGAGCCTACACATTTTTTTTTTTTGCTCTTTATTTTTTTTGGGACTTTTATTCATTGGGAATATGTTAGTCCCATCGTAAACTAAACATACAGACTTAAAATTTATTTTAACTTAAAAACTACTTACGACTAAGAAATACGAAGAATAGCCAACTCACATAATCGCTTTGCAGCGTCCGATGTTGGGTTGGTCAAGATAGTTTGCGCGGGGACGTCACTCAGAGAGGGAGCTCGACGGGGCTAGCCACCGCGCGGACCACTGAAGAGAACACACGCGGTACCAGTGGTCCGCCGAGTACGGGTGGATGAGGGCGCACGGCGGGGGTCAAGATAGTTTGAACAATGCCAACATTTAAACGATTAATGTTCAGACTATCCATGACTAACTCACGTTCACGCTGGTTCTGGGCACATTCCATCAATAAATGCTGAACATCGTCAACAACACCGCATGTATCACAATTTGGTGAGTTCGATTTACCCATAAGGTAAAAAAATTTTTTTGATGGAAAATGTCCAGAGCGCAACCTATGAGCAATAACCATGTGTAATCTATTAAAATTACAATTGATAAACCAAGGTGTATGAGGAGGCTGATACTGCATTGTTTTATACCAAATTCATTTTGATTTAGCTATTTCTTCAAGTTGATCTTTCCATTTTTGATGACAAATCTTCTTTAATTTATTAATTATTTCCGAAAAGTGAGGTTTTATATATGTATATATAACCTGTTCTATAGCCAATTTTGCAAGTCTATCAGCCTCCTCATTACCGCGTATACCCACATGCGACGGAACTCACTGCAATCTCAAAGTCCAGCCTACACATATGTGGTAGAAAAGAACGCTCAAAGCGAACCACTACCGAACACACAATCCGTAATCTCTCCGCTGCTACTACGACTCCAGATCGTCCGTGAGATTGGGATCATCGGCAATACGAATAGCACGCCTTTGCAGAGAGTCAAGTGGGTCGAGTTGATACTTGCTGCCCCTGCCCAGCGCTGTGAGCAGTATTCCAATTATAGTGAACTTGCACTTTGTATACAAGTTATAAGTTGTTGCCTTGGTATGAAGTACCACATGGCTCTGTTCAGACGCCTAATTTTTTATTTGGCATTTTGTCCTTATCCTCTAAATTACTCCCAAACTGGACTTTCTTGGATGTCGATGCCACGGATCCTAATGCTCTCGAAGACCAGGAGAGTCCGACTGCACAGATAGCGGAGTGGTTAGGTACCGGCCTCCCGCCCGAGTGTTGTGGGTTTGATTCCCACACAAGACAACTCTTTGTTCATACAATGATGATCCACAAATGGTTGTTCTGAGTCTCGTTGTGTCCGCGATATAGTATGTTTGTAAAGTCCCCCGCAATATAAGGATTATTCCTTAGTGCTTAGGCTGTGTTCTTTATAAAAAAGGCGTCTTGGGACGTCTGGCAGGTGAAAAACATCAAAATATAAATTGGCTAACAGCCGGTCTTACCCTCTCTCCGAATTAGATGTTTTAACATCAATATAAAGAAAGAGTTATTGTTTGGAACTAAATCATATAAAAGTATATAAGTATGTACCTATAACAAAACAGTCTGTCTGTCTGTTTGTTCTGGAAAATCTCCAAAACGGCTGATTGATGGTTTGGACGAGACTTTTACTGGCAGATAGCTGGTGATATAAAGAGTATTAAGGCTACTTTAATTTGGAAAAATAATAAGGGTTCTCCACAAAAAAATAAATTAATTACATTCCACGTGGGCGAACTTTGGAGTAACAGCTAGTTGATTATAAATCTGTTAAGCCGTTTTTGCGCAATTGATTAACGTCCAAATATTCAATTGTTTAAACACATTTATAATATTACAAAGAGAAGTGAGTTTAGTGTTTTAATCCATCCATCCATCCATCAGCCTTTTAAAGTCCACTGCTAGACATAGGCCTCCCCATGAATGGGGGATAGTGCCGTAATCGCCACGCTTGGCAGGCGGGTTGGCGATCGCAGTGGATGTTGTTAATACTCGAAGGAGTGCTGCTGCCCACTCCCTCGGTATTCCCTCAATCGGCTCTTATGACTCCCATGGGTAGAGAGGGGTGGGACAATTCTAAAGCCGGCCCCACACGGTAGTGTTCTAAACACACATTATAATAATTATGTTTGAGTGTTTGTTATATCTTAGTCGAATTAGTTACTATCGCTTACTAAACTAGACTCAGTTCAAACACATAACTTAGACTTATCTACAAATAATCAAGTTAAGTCGTAATTGTGCTAACCCGCTGTTAGCAAGTTCGTTACAGAGAGAGTTCGTGTGTTATTCATAGAGGACGTTTGAAATTAGCTCATATTAACTACCTAGTCTAAGAAATGGTACGATTGAAACATAAAGGTAATTTTGATTACCCACATATCGTGCCGACTAATGTGGGTTCGATTGCCACACAACAATTCATTCTGGGAACTATAAATAGTTGTATTTAGTCTTTGAAGTAATGCAACATAGTTCCAGCGGCTCGCCAACACAGGCGGAGAGACGGCACATGGCGAGTTTATTTAGTGGATGAGGGCCCCGCATTACCCTGTACGTTGCCCTAAGCGGCGGGGTGTGCGGTCAGGTCAATTTTTTTCTGCTTTAAAAAAATGGGTAGAGCAGGATATTGTATTTAAAACAAATAGAATATATAAAATTGGTTTGCTTAAGACAGTAGACAAGTGGTAAGCGCTGTTAAATGGTAATCAGTAATATAACCAGCCCCAGCCTTGAAGATTAACACCCATGCTCGAGAGCAACGATGACAGGATCAACTACCTCTCTCCTCAACTGAAATATATCGAAAGGCTTCAAGGTTTTTAAAGCAAAGATATATTTTGAAGTGCTTTTTAAAGTGGACTTTAGGGGTCACCATTAGGTCACTGCGATAGCTTAGCGTTCCAGAGCACTTTCCTAAATTGGATGGGATGTAGGTCTGAATCCTGCTCGCAGTAAAGCTCGCTTTTTCCGCTTTCACCAATAATTTTCAAAGGTACTTACCCGCTTGGGTACAACGACAAATGAGAACTTTTATTAGTTTAGTTGTTTTTCTTTAAATGAGGTTTGAGAACAGCAATTTGCTGATAGTAAGCGGTGGCTTAAGGGTATTCCTGGTTGGGGCAGAGCAGGTGCGAGTACCTGCTCCGTGTGTGGATGCGTCACTCAGTAGAGGATACCCGAAAGGGTAAGCCGGACCACTGAAGTAATGTGACACAGTTCCTGTGATCCGCCAATGCAGACAGAGAGACGGCACACGGCGAGTTTATTTAGTCGGTATCGCCCCACATTACCCTGTTCGTAGCCCTAAACGACGGGGTGTGCGGTTAGGTAAATTTCTTCCCGCCTTAACAAAAAAGAATTGGATTCCTGATTAAGACCTTACTGGTTTGCTATCTTAGGCGATACTTTTTACTTATTTGTTAAATATAAATGCAATAAAAACCTGCATGTCTTTGAAATTTTCAGTCTGCCAACCCACATTGAACTTAGTGGACTGTGAACTAAATCCCACTCACTGCAAGAGGAGATTTATGCTCAAGAGTAGGAGAGTGTTGGGAACATAGCATCACGCCTGTATTCCCCGAAAGGGCAGGCAGAGGTGTATTACGAACCTACGGTTCGCCAACTATGTTTAAGTCCCACGTAATAGGGGGCAAGCCTATTGTCGTCTATTGGGCATATTTCCAAAATCCGGGATGCTACTTAGAATTTTTTTTTTTTTGAAAAAGCATAATAACACAGTCCGACCCGGGGATCGAACCCGAGATCTCTTGATCAGCAGTCACTCACACTACCGCTACATCACAGAGGCAGTTCATTAGCTTGGAGATACAAATTTGTATATTCTTTGTTACCATTTTGGTGAAGTTTTAAAGACACGGGTGAATCCTCACTTGTAACTATTTATGTATAATATATTCTAGTTTCTGTTCCAGTAAAAAGCTAGACATATCGAATGCTTTATTAATTGTATATGAAAATAACAACATATTATAAGGCAATTCTAAAAATTTATATTATTGTCACTATTTGTACGGTGTGGTGGCGTAGTCGATAGTGTAACCGACTCCCGTGCACGAGGTAGTGGGTTCGATTCCCACTCAGGACAATTATTTGTGTGATGAACACAGGTATTTGTACTGCGTCTGGGTGTTTTCTATCTATTATATGTATGTATTTACAAAAAAAAAGTAGTATATGTATTATATCCGTAATCTGGTACACATAGCACAAGCATTAAGCTTAGTTTGGGACCAGAGGATGTTGTGTGAAAATGTCTGTGAATATTTACTTATTTAAAGTACAAATTATAATTTGTGAATAAGGAAAAAGAGTATTTTAGTACAGGTGGGAATCGAACCTGCGTCCCTTCCTATCCGGGGAAGTGCTCCAATCCACTGAGCTACAGTACTATCTTTTAGACATACCCAATCTCCTTATCACATTTGTCTTAACGACCAACGCCCTCTATTTAAAAAAATCACGCCATCAAATAGTACATATATACATCTCTCGCTTCCTCAATATTCATAACTCTCTTCATACACGCTCGCCGGTTTCGCAGACTCCTTACTCCACCTTCCTTCAATACATGACCAATTTGGTCTAGGTAGGTAAGTCTCGGTCTCCCCCTGTACCTACATCCTTCCACTTTCGCATTGTATATCTTCTTAGCCAGTCGTTCGTCCGGCGTTCTTTCCACATGTCCGAACCATCGGAGCATTCCCTTTCGCATCTTTACACCAATACTCTCTTTCATACCTACTCGCTCTCTTACGTCATTGTTACGAATGCGGTCAGTCAGCCTCACTCCACAGATTCTCCGCAAAGATCGCATTTCGATCGCATTAATTTTTCTCTCATGCTCTTCTTTACATACCCAACTCTCGCTTCCATATAATAACGTTGGGACAAGCACTGCGTTGTGTATTGCGACACGTGCCTTCTGGCTGAGGTGATGGCTGCCGAGAAGTTGTCCCAATGCTCCGTTCACTCTATTTCACGCATTCACTCTTCTTTCTACATCAGTGGTGTACCTTCCATTCCGACTGAATCCACATCCAAGATATACAAATTCATCCACTTGTTCTAGCACACCATTTCCTATTGCTACTCTAACATCTGTTCTGGCTTCTTCTCTTTCAAAAACCATTACTTTGGTTTTGATCACATTCACACGTAGGCCCCTTTTCTTACAATCTTCTGCCATTACATTATTAGTCGCACTTCTACTTCCACCAGATTGTATTTAAGAGCAAGTTGTTGATGGAAAATCCTGGCTTCTTGGTTATGTCTATGCAAATAATCGCCGTTTGCAAGACGAGTGCAACCAAAAACAACATGCCTGAGAGATTCTCCGGGTCGGTGGCATGCCCGACAGATGTCAACCGTACCATCTTTCAGGATATATTTTCGGTAGTTATTCATCATTACAACTTCGTCCATTATCGCAAAGACAAAACCTTCAGTTTCTCCGAAGAGATCACTGAATTGTAGCCAGGAAACAGATGCTGTAAAGTCAACATCAGGCCCATGTAGGGCCCGATAAAAACGTCCATGCAGCGCCTTGCTCCTCCATACCTCCCGTCTTCAATGCTAAGTACTATAGGTTTATGCCAGTTCTGTTTAGCCAAACCAAGCGGGGTAAGTCCTTGATCCGTTCTGACCACATCTCGATGCACGTCCGTGTCAGTATTAAGAAAATATTCTCTGAGGTTGTATACCTCGCGGTTATGAAAGGTTTTGATGTTCAAAAAACCACGACCCGCACATTTCCGCGGGATATACAGCCTCATTACCGACGAACGCGGGTGGTGCATTAGATATGCAGTCAGAAGTGTGCGAACCTTTCTATCAAGGGTATCTAGATCAGTCTGAGTCCATCTGAGTATACCAAAGGAATTCATCAAGACAGGCATGACCCAGCTGTTACAGGCACGCACCTTGTTGCCGCCAGAAAGTAAGCTAATAACTTACTTAAGCGTACTTTTCTTAAGCGGCAAAAGAAGCGCTCCTGCAACTTTTGTTTCATGTCTGCCTCAGAGATGTATAAAGCCTGTGACATACCCAGACATTTGTAGGTTTCAGTTGCAGAAAGAGATCGGAGATATGTGAAATCTGAAAGTTGCATTTCTTCAGATTCCACAACCCCGCCTCGCTTTACATGTAAAACTGCACATTGATCCACACCAAACCTCATTCTGATAGATTTACTAAAGGTTACAGTTATCTTAAGTAAAGCCATCAGTTGGGGTCCGGTGGAGGCAAATAACTTTAAGCCATCCATGTAAAGGAGGTGGGATAGGCCCCGAGTCTCTCTCCGCAACCGATAGCCTAGGCCTGAATTCTCTAGTAGAGTACTAAGAGGATTCAGGGCTAGACAAAACCACAATGGACTCAGGCTGTCCCCCTGAAAAATACCCCGCTCAATTTTTATTGGTTCGCCTGCAACCTGAAGCCAGCGACGATCTGGATAGCAAAGGGCCGTTTTCCATTGCCTGATACATGCCTTCAAGAAGGCACGTAGAGTTGTATCTATTTTATACAACTCCAATACCCTCAAGAGCCATGTATGGGGAACAGAGTCTTAGGCTTTCTTATAGTCTATCCAGGCCATCGCCAGGTCTTTCCGGTTACGACGAACCTGTTGGCTAATGACCGTGTCAATAATAAGGAGCTCTTTAGTTCCACGTGCCCCGCTCCTACATCCATTTTGAGATATGGCCAAAATTGAATTATTTGTAATATGTGAAGAAATTTTTACTGTCAAAATGGATGTCACTGTTATAGAGAAGATAGGTCGTACCGACTGTTAAAAAATGTGGTAATGATCCCGATGTCAAAGATAACTGAAATTGAGATGCCAAACGAGCATGTGAACTGCGTAACCATTTGATCCAAAAATTTTGCGGAACGAACTGCATTGGTTACGTCACTTTTTGTTATAAATATTGGTTCCATATTCGGAATATGTTCACATGATCGTTCAACATCCCGAATCCAGTCACCCTCCTCATGACTGACAGGCCTTGACCAGATGTTTTGCCAGAACGCACTAGTAGCATTAACATCAGGAAGATGCCCGTCATTCAGATCTACATCGGGACGTTCCCAGTCACGGTAGACCTTCCTCTCATCGCTTTGGAACGTGCGGTTTATAGTGTCCCCCCACCCGCTCTCTTTTTGTAGCGCCTAATGCGATTTGCCCACACATAAACTTTCTGCTTTAAAAAGTCGATGCGCTCCGTGACATAGGACTTGTATTCGCAAGGATTTATATCAATCTTCGTGAACGCCCGATTCACGAAGCGCATCACCCTCGGACGAGTATTACCCGATCTAAAGCAGATAAGCTTGCCGATGAGTACCTTGGATTCGGCTATACGTCGCTCAATCCTGGATTGCCAAGCCGGTGCGGTTATATGCGGTCTAGTAACAGGGCCTTCTTCTGAAACTTTAATTCCTGCTACTCGAAATGCCGCAACGGCTGTACAATACAGGATTGAGTGCGTGTCCGCCAAATTTTCACTGCTTTCTACATAAATAGGTAACAGCAAATCCAGGGCCTTCACCAGTGCTATATTTTTTTTATGAATAGGCAAACGCTGTAGGCGAGGTCTACATTTAGGAGACATAGATCTATACTGCTGTAATGCACGTTCCAAAGCGCTCCTTGATTTATCATTGTACTGGATACTTACGGTTACGGTTTCATTGTCCTCCATTTCCTCAGCGGGGTTCCACTGCGGCATATCCCTCGACACACGCTCAACAGTTTGCGAGGGACTTGGGAGCAAAGAAAAAAAAGCAAGGTTGGTAACTCCGTAGGTCTGAGCGAAGCCGTTCAAGTACGGTATCATCCAATAGGTGACAGCGCTGAATGGCCCGCACTTGATCCGATAATCGCTGTGCCGTAACGTTGACAGCCGGCTCAAGCTCCTGAAACAAAGGCAGCATACGATCACGGTACGCTGTGAGATTGCTTCCTCCCTCTGTTGCTGCATAATATGCCCGCATGACATTTTCATTCATCTTTTGAGACCATCTCATGCGGCGCACATCACCACCGGCAGCGGGGGCCCTATTTGAGATCTGTTGATCTCGGGTTCCCAAGCACGTCGGTGGCCGGCCTCTCCTCTTCCTACGCACTGGTGACGGCGACGTGGGCGGGGAGAAGTACTCGGTACTCGAACTTGAGCTCGACGCCTCGGCAGTAACTGATGTTACAGATTCCGGTAGCTGCGAGGCGGAGCTGAGTGACGGGTCCGGGGTTGGTGTTAGTGCGATAGTAGCCAGCCTGGCTTTTGCTCGTGTCAACATTTTCTTTCCAGTATTCCATTTATTTTATTGTATATTTCGTTATATTTTCTTTGGTGACATCTGTCATTTTTCTATTTGTGATTTTACTATGATTTATTTCGGTAACATTTCTATATCATTTCTTGTAAGTAAAGTTTTCTATTCTCCAAATTTATAAATATTATAATATTGTAACGGTATAAATCTTTTTAAACACATAAATAAATACATTTCTAAATAGCAGAAAAAAATGTGACACTGCACGGAATGTTGCCAGTTTATTTTATTTATTATTAATCCAGCATTTCAACCTTCTTATAAAATATAAGTGTAATGGAGTTATAGATCGATCCGTGTGGTGACGGACTAAGAATACAGGTGTCAGCATTCATTATGTTACTGGTGGTAGTGCTGTGTACCAAGTAGTAGTTGCTATCGGGCCCAAGCGAGTTGGTACCATTATCTCACGTGTGACCGACCATGAAGCACATTGGTGTGATTTGGTTGTAGATATGCGTTAAATTTTAAATTTAATATCTATAAAATGAAATTATGAGTAGCGGCTTGACAATACTCCCGGTCAGGTGGGCCATGGCTCGTCTGTCACCATAAGCAATAAAAAAATACTTATGTACACGCTTTAGAAGTTATATTTCTTTGGCGTAACAAGATAAAAATCTTTTCAAAAATTTTATCTTTTACCTTATTCTACGTTTGTAGAAAAAACGACACTAACAATAGAAAAAAGGTATTTAATACGTTGAAAGTTTTATTTTAACGCATTATCTAGTTAAATAAAGTTTATTTAAGTTTCACAAAAAAACTAAAATGTAGACTATAGCTAACTTCAGGGTGTAGGTTTTTCGTGACGGCGTGCGCGCGCTTCGTAAAAATTTACTCTCATCATTTTTCCCTAACGCGCCAAAATAAGTATAACTTCAAAAAAAAATAGAGACTGATACTATCACGTTTCGTTCGATGAGTGACACCGCAGGAGATCCAAACTCTCATTCCGTTCCTATATCTGTAGACTTGTAACATAAGTTATTAATAGGTACTTGAAAACGTAGGAAAACACAACACACTCTCACATAACATTAATCTATAATTTATTAACGCTATGTTTATTGTAGACAAGCTTAGTTCGGTCTATTTGGCTAGAACTGTTTATCTTGCGTCCCTGTGGCGCAGCTATTTCTAGTTTACGATTTGAGCAAACTGCGGGATTATGTTGCGAGTAACAATGTTTGACCAAATGTTGGTGGGACACTCAAGTTTATATTGGTCCTCTGTTGGTTTTAAAGCAAGCATAGTTTTATGGGAAGACCAAAGACTGACAAAAGAAAGTTAAGTACTGAGATCCATCTAAAGTCAAGATTTTATCTGTGGGAAACGTTTTATCGCCTAAGCCGTTAAGCTAACCTTGCGAGTCTCAAATTCCTACATAAGATATATTATTGAGTTTCACGTCATCTATAGAAAATGTAATTGTATAATTTATTATTCTGATATGGTAAGCTGAGTACAATTAAATGACCAAAGGAAGGTACAGAGAATAACTTTAGTGCTTCTGTACTTACTTATAGTAAGTTCTGTACTTACTTATAGTAACTTATAGTATTTAGGAATTGGTATGTGCAAATAATTGGTAATTGCAATATAATTGGTGAGCAGAATATGAACTTGCATCTTATTCCTATCCGGGAAAGGAAAAATACCCACACAGCTTTAGCCACTAAGCATATATAAGATGGAGTGTATATTTGTTTCCACCCCCTTTTTTAAATGGGAACAGATGTACTTAACCACTTACCTTGTCGTTAGGGGCAGAGTTAACGAGTATGGCTCTCCATGACCAACCATTTTTTATCTCTCCGCCTTTATTAACGGATCACTGGAATGTATAAAATTACTTATGTGATCTGTTTACCACCCCTGCAGTATTAAATATAATTTCAAGATCCAAGTACTAAATCTTTTCATATCCAAGAAATTATGAAAATTTCTCACCGGTAACTTATGAAATTATTTTATTATTCTCGCTTGAAAGGATTTATTGAATGAAACAGTCTGACCCGAGTGACGCCTCAAATTAAATTACAATTTTTGTCGCCCAGTTTCATGTTTTTGGGGGTCCTTTAACGGAATAACAATGAGCCATTTGTAATTCCGTCACATCCGTTTTCCTGTTTGTGCGTATTTAACTTTGTCAAACTCTCGTGTACATTTTGTTTGGTTTGTTTTGTTTTTATTGAATTTCTAGACGACCCATGGTTATTGTGATAAATATAGCATCACGTTTGAAGGGGTAAACAGAGGTGTATTATACACTCCCGATTCTCCAGCTATGAGTCATACGTAATAGGGGGCGAGCCTATTGACGTCTACCGGGCACATTTCCAAACTCCGGGCTGCTACTGAGAATTATCCTTTTTACGAAAAAGCTCAATAACATTGCCCGACCTGGTAATCGAACGCAAGACCTTATGTTCAGCAGTCGCTTACACTACCGCTGCACCACCAAGGCTGTCATATTGTGATACATGGTAAAACTCTGTGCAGTATTAAGATAAAATATTATAATAGTAATCAGGTAATAAGATAATATTTCTAAACTTACGAATTTATAGGCCCAAGACTAGTCTGACCTGGTAGTTGAAGGGAAGGTTTAAATACGTTGTTACTAGCATTTGTGTCGACCATAGAGATTGAAATCATATTAAATATAGAAATGGCAATGGCACAACTTTGACGACCAAAACATACAGTTGTTTCACGCTGTTTTTCTGTGAGAGGATGGTACTTCCCTGATCAATCCGGCCTATTCATGCTAGAACAAGCAAGACTCCCACCAAGAGACCATCACCCAAAAATAATTATATAGGTATGTAATCAGTTATATTGTAAAGGCACGGCAACAGTGATTGTGATTAAACTACTAAGGGCCACTTGCGCGGAAATTTTGAGATAATGAAGTACCTTTGGGTTTACTAACTTAGGTTACACAAATAATTATCTAATTCAAAATTTCTATTGCACGTAAGAAAAATCACGCACGTTTTACTAACCTCATTCCGCTTACAACCAGCCAAATACAAAAGGGATAAATGATGAACGACACAAGTATTCTTCTCTCTCTCACACAACAGTCACTTGCATAAGTCTTTGTTTAATATCAGATTTGAATTGACGCCATGTGTTTTTGGTAGTTTATATTGAATGGCGATTTGTCATTATGTCATATTATTGTTTGTTTACTATCTCGAGTGTATTTTGTGACAATATATCTGTATTATTTTGTGAAATGTGAAGGAAATCTTATATATGTTATTTTAACTTATCTTATTTTAACAAGTGGGGGCATTTTACTTTTTTGTGCTATAATAACCAAATATAGGTAAACATGTTATTGAAAATAAATAACTAACTAACCAGCAGTATGCTGGTGCTATCCTGAACTGGGCCCGGTCCTGTAGATAAGTGGCATCATAGATGATGTACTATATATAGAGAAGTGGCATAAATGCTAGTAGAACAGAATAAAACAGAAGAATAGAAGAATTATTCTAATAATCAATGTATGGGATTGACATAAGATTTCGACGACACATAATAAGCATATCCCGTTGTGTAAGGGGCCTGAACACCCATGAACACATCATCAGAAACCAAAAAGTCACTCATCAGGATAATAAAAATAAACGATGCAATATTATTCTGTTGTTGTTTTTTAAATACAAAACACGAACTAGCATAGTCTCACAATTTTGACGTAATAAACCCAGAGATAGACATATAACCCTCCAACTTTGGCGGGTTTAATAGTTAATTATTTTACGCATGGTATAGTGTTAACTCTTAGCAGTGCAAGCAAAAATAATTATTTAGCCTTGTGTTAGCAGTTCGCTCGGAGTTATACAAGTGGGCCTAAATATTCTAAATATGAACTTTTGTATATTTGGATATTTACTAATAAATCACACATACATTACTAAAAAAATTTGGATGAAATTTGGCACACAGGCTATTATAACCTTGTTTATTACATAAAATACTCTGTATCCTTGAAATAAATTAGATTCCTGTGGAAAAGTTATTAGTGTGTCATAGAATGAAGTAATAGGAGCGCCTGAGGAATGCGTCACTACTTATAATATTAGATTATTAGACGGACCTCATGGCGTAGTCGATACTGTAAATGATTTCCGTGCACGAGGTCGTGGGTTCGATTCTCACTCAGGACAATTATTTGTGTGATGAACACAGATATTTGTACTGCGTCTGGGTGTTTTCTATCTATTATACTATATGTATCTATTTACAAAAAAAAAACTAGACGTAGCGGGACGTCTAGCAGATGTGAAAACATCGGAATTATTTTGTAGAAATAAAATGATCATAATTTGACAAAGTACTCCAACAAACGTGTATAAACTCGACAGGGTTGCGGTCGTTTCATTACAGAGTTACTGTGGCCACCTTCCAGCTCGATAGTCAGACTCTGGATACCATCTAGAGAGAAAGTACTCGTCAAGGCAAATCATACGAGCCCAAACTCGATGGAGTTATGTCGTTTTATAACGGAGTTCCTATGGCCACCTTCTAGCTCCATTATCAGACTCTGAATACCATCTAAAGACAAAGTGCTCGTCAAGACCAATCAAATGATTCCAAACTCGATGGGATTGCGTCGTTTCATTACAGAGTTACTGTGATCACCTTCCAGCTCCATCATCAGACCCTGGATATCATATAGGACAGAAGTTTTAGTCAAGACATTTCAAACGAGCCCTAATTCGATGGAATTGCGCCATTTAATTACAGAGTTTTGCATGGCTACCTTCCAGTTCCATCATCAGACCCTGGATACCATCTAAAGAGAAAATACTCATCAACACGAATTACACGTGTCCAAACTCGACGGGGTTGCGTCGTTTCATTATAGAGTTACTGTGGTCACCTTCCAGCTTCATCATCAGCCCCCGGATACCATCTAGACCCAAAGTACTCGGCAAGACGAATCATACAAGCCCAAACTCGATGGGATTGATTATTGAGTTCCTATGTCCACCATCCAGCTCCATCATCAGGTCAGCTCCATGTAATCATAATATTGCATGGTCACGCGATATACATATGCGTGTAAGATTTCAGCTCAATCGGAAACTGGGAAGTGTGTCAAATTTAACTTGCAAGATTTGAACGGTTGTCCCGAAAGCGTCGCCACGCTAACAGCCTATTTTAGCCTCCCTCCGCATTAGATGTTTCACATCAAAAAGTAATATATGTATTATATCCGTAAAGTACCCATAGCACAATCGTTAAGCTTAGTTTGGAACCAAAGGACGTTGTGTGAAAATGTCCGTGAATATTTATTTAAATTAAATTTATTTAATTTGTTAAAGTGACGTAATCGTCAGATCGATGCAGACAAAGTTGCGAGCAATAGATGCATTTCTAATATCTAATTTACAATTCCTATGTTGTCAGTATTGGGTCCGCTTCAATATAAGTTATGTGACCTTGGCTGCAACGACTGCCGCCGTCTGCCGCTTACGACGGTAGGTGCCCCAAAGTTTAGTCGGTTCAAACAATAAATAACTTGTAAGAGAGGGCTCAGGGAAGGATTTTTTAGCGGCTATTGTATATTATAGGCTCAATTTAGTGCCTGATATTTTATCAATGATTTCAAACGATACCTTTGATACATTTTATTTATTAAACTAGGCTCCCCCCGCGCCTTAGTCCACCTTAACATCAGACTCTTTAGTAATATTATAAATGAAAATGTGATTTGTTTTTTATGCTTTCTCGCTGTACGGAGGATGGTGGATATATAATACATTTATATTGTATGTGGCCGTGTGGGGCCGGCTTTAGAATTATCCCACCCCGCTCTACCCACGGGAGTCGTAAGAGTCGACTGAGGGAATACCGGGGGAGTGGGCAGCAGCACTCCCTTGAGTATTAACAACAACCACTGCGATCGCCAACCCGCCTGCCAAGCGTGGCGATTACGGCATTATCGGGACCGCTCGTTGTGGCGTTCTATTGGGGAGGCCTATGTCCAACAGTGGACGTTGAAAGGCTGATGGATGGATGGATTGTATTTTATTTGACTATGTAGGGATATATGAACTCACTTAATAAGTATCTGTTTAAACATTTCGATCTATATTTTAGCACTTGACATGCTCAGCTACTCTTAAAGTACAAATTGTTATTGGTGAATAAGGAAAAAGAGTATTTTTAGTACGAGTGGGATTCGAATTTGCATCCCTTCCTTTCCGGGGAAGTGCTATAATCCACTGAGCTGATAGCACTGGCGATAGAAGGCCTTTGTCGTTAAGACAAATGTGATGAGGAAATACGGTATTTCTAGAAATATTACGTTAGCTCAGTGGATAAGAGCACTTCCCCGGAAAGGAAGGTTCGATTCCCACTCGTACTAAAAATACTCTTTTTCCTTATTCATAAATTATAATTTGTACTTTAAGCATCTGTTTTTTATATAATATATTTTTAAGTATTTTTAGCATCGTATTGGTTAAGACTGTAAGGATACTGTGAATTTGATAAATAAACTAATAAATAAATTTAAAAAATAAATAATTATTTTGTCCGTGTGGATTAAGAATACGAGTGTCACCACCCCATTCTTTCCCACGGGTGTTGTATGAGGCGACTAAGGGAAGTAAGCAATTATCATCTATTGCATGACTGGTGGTAGGGATGGGTACCAAGTGGGAGTACTCACTTGGTATCCGGCCCGAGCGGGTTGGTACCACCATCTCCCGTGTGACGGCCATGAAGCACATCGTTGCGTTTTGGCTGTAGCAGGAGATAGCCGTTTATATTTCATTTCATCTTTGAAATGAATTGTGTGAGTGCGTGAGCAGCGGCTTGACAATACTCTCGGTATAGTCGAGTCCATGGGCGACGGTTACCATTTACCATCAGGTGGACTGTGGCTCGTCTCCCACTACATGCAATAAAAAAAAAATCAAATAGCTATCCCACAGGAATCGTCTATTTTTCTGGAAAAAATCTTAATCAGCTCTGTGTGAGCCAAATTTCATCCAAAATCTGTTCAGCCATTTTTGAGTAACTAAGTAAGAAACACCTAGAAATAAATACGCAAATTTAAATGATTATAGTTGATTTTTACGTATACACGGAGTTTTACAATTATTTTGAGATAAAAGTATTACAGAATTTTATTTTGATGGAATTCCTAAATCTATACATGTATTAATACTATAGTTCCCGATGTGTTTGTAAGTTAAAGATTTTAGGATTAGGATTTTGTACAAGACAGGTAAATGTAACACAAAGATTTTGTCTGTTAGACGCTAACAACGCCAGAGGAAACACTCACGCGTCGCACACTGCAAGGAAGGACATTGGGAGGTGGTGGGTCATGTGGAGGGAGTGAAGAATAGCACATAACTCTCCTCCCATCATACGAAACACAATAGTGGGAGTACCTATCATGCCTTCCCGCTGATATTCCTGAGAGGGTGGTACTTCCTCCATCGGCCTATTCATGCTGGGAGAAGCAACAATCTACCAGAACTAAACAAAAAAAAAGAGAAATATCTTTAACTGAAATTAAACAAAATGTTAAACAAAAACATTAACTAAATCCCAACTGGCCTAATATAAACGTCGAGCTGAAATTAATTCGGAGTCTGCATTGAAATAAAACCCTTATTAAATTAAACTGGAAATGTAAACAACTGTTACGTATGTAATTTATGTAATGTTTAACTTATGAGAATGGGCGAGCTTGTAATGTGTGCTGAATTAGAAATTTTGTTTCACGAATTAGACGCTATTTCGTTGTGATTTCCACTATTCTATTTATAACTTTAAATCTAGTTTTTAACTAACTGAACACGACTTAATTTATGTAGAAGTCGATATGTGGTTCATTTACGCATATCCTGCAGGTACTTCTTAAGGGTAAAACACATTCTATGTCATAATTTATTCGTATATGAAATTTCGCACATATCCGTTTATTTTGTCTATATGCAAAAAATAGAGAATTGAATAAAAGCTATTCATGTTTAGGGATAAAAATAAGTATCCTATATATTAATATCTTATATATTATGTATAAGCAGTGGTAAAACCAAGGAATGCAAAGACAGTGGTGTCGAATTCGATTCTCAGTCCAAAGTCCAGACCTCGTACAGCACCTAGGTATACACCTCTGACTTTTCGAGATTTTTCGATATTATGTGTGTATTTGTTTATAATTTATCACTGCTTGGTAAAGAAAAACATCGTGAGGAAACCTGCATACCTGAGAGATTTTCTCGACGGCTTGTGAAGTCTGCCAACCCGCACTGGGCCAGTGTGGTGGATTATCGCCTAATCCCTCTCAACATTAGAGGAGACCCGTGCCCAATACTGGTAGAGAAAAAATAGTTTAAGAAAATATATTAATCCAATGTCTCATCTCTACTTACTAAATTTAATTTAAATTCGCTCAGTCGTGTAGGCGTAATTATTGACGGACAAACATCCAAATATTAACATCACAATAATGTAAACATCTTCACAAAATTTTAAATTTATAATATTAGTGGTAGGTACTAGTATGATTCTAATACCCAACCGTTGGAGACTAATTTATATATTATATACCTAATCGATAAAATTTCAGTTAGCTCAAAGTAGTATTATTATACTTATTTTTCTCTGATCTGTCTTTTATTCCGTGTGGGACTAAGAATACAAATGTCACCACCCCATTCTTTCCCACGGGTGTCGTATGAGCCGACTAAGGGAAGTAAGCTCTTATCATCCATTGCATGACTGGTGGTAGGGCTGGGTGCCAAGTACTCCCAGTACTGGGGTACTCACTTGCTATCGGGCCCGAGCGGGTTGGTACCACCATCTCCCATGTGACCGGCCATCAAGCACATCGTTGCGTTTTGGCTATAGCAGGAGATAGCCGTTTATTCTTTCATTTCATATCTGTCAAATGAAATGGTGAGCAGCGGCTTGACAATACTCTCGGTATAGTTGAGTCCATGAGCGACGGTGACCATTTACCATCAGATGGGCCGTGGCTCGTCTGCCATTACATGCAAAAAAAAAACTTTTTCCATATCATGTCTTCCTCTCCCCTCTATTCCTCGTTGTCTCGGAACAAACAAACATAAAACAAAATACTTTGGAAAGTCCAAAAGTGCACGCCTCATAATCTTCATTTTTCACTATAAAATTTATTATTTGATAAGTAACTAATAATGTATTGGTCTTACTAAGTAGTTTTCAATACAATACAATCACATAGATAGCGCTAATTTCAAAAAATACTAATGAGGTTCTCATGTCTTATACACCTTCTAGCGCTAATTTTAAGAAGTACCTATTAATTCATTAGTTCACTTATTTAAGAAACATTTTGCGGTGAGCTCGCCCTTGGGTCCTTCAAGGATGGTGGTGGATGCAGAGGCCGGCGTGACCGAACTATTCAGTGTGTCAGCTTAACAAATTGAGCGTATATTAAGCAAAATATCACGTGGAAAATCACCAAGTTATGATGGGCTCAGTATCGAACATCTGAGATATGCAGGGGTCCATCTACCGAATGTACTTGCGATTTTCTTTAATCTTTGTTTAAGTCACTCATACCTACCTGCTGCGCTTATGAAAACAATTGTTGTGCTTATTGTTAAAAATAAAACATGAGACTTGTCAGATAAGAGTAATTATAGGCCTATTTCTTTGGCGACTGTTGTAGCAAAGGTGCTGGGCAGTGTGCTTGACTCAGAACTTCAAAAACATTTGCATATTCATGAAGCGCAGTTCGGTTTTCGACCCGGACTATCTACCGAAAGCGCCATTCTGAGTCTCAAGCACACTTTACAGTGCTATACTGAGAGGCGAACACCTGTGTATGCATGTTTCCTAGATTTGTGAAAAGCTTTTGACCTGGTCACCTACGACCTATTATGGGAAAAGCTTAGGAAAACTAGTGTGCACACGCAGGTGCAACAGCTCTATCACTACTGGTATGCTAACCAAACCAACAGTGTGAGATGGGCTGGTTGCTTCTCTGATGCGCACAGGCTGGAGTGCGGGGTGAGGCAGGGGGCTTAAGCTCACCAAAGCTCTTCAACCTGTACGTGAATGAGCTCATAGCTGAGCTCGGCAACAGGCGTGTCGGTTGCTCGATTGATAACGTTTGTATGAACAAAATCAGCTACGCAGACGACGTGGCGCTGCTGGGCCCCTCGATGGGCTCTATAAGGGGACTGTTGGCCATTTGTGAAAGGTACGCGTTACAACATGGTCTTAAATATAACCGTACCAAGTGCGAGTATTTGGTCTTTGGGGCCTCCGGTAAATATCCCTCTAGCGTACTGTCTATAAAGTTGAATGGTGTTGAGCTCAAGAGAGTCCGCCATTTTAAATACCTAGGGCACTATGTTACCGAGGGCCTAGATGACCAAATGAATATTGAAAGAGAGCGCAGGGCACTGGCAGTTAGGAGTAATATGTTGGCACGCAGGTTTGCTCGTTGTAGTAAGGAAGTTAAAATAACGCTATTCAGAGCGTACTGTCAAACTTTCTACGCGATCAGTCTGTGGACCAGATACACTCAAAAAACGCTTGGTGCCTTACGCGTCCAATATAACAATGGTTTCAGGATGTTGTTGGGGCTGCATCGCTTTTGTAGTGCGTCGGCAATGTTCGCGGACGCGAGGGTGGATGGCTTCCATGCCATACAGCGCAAAAGGACCGCGTCACTGCTGAGCAGGATGCGGGGTAGCCCTAACACTATCCTGCAAGCCATCGTAAATAAGTATGACGCACCTATCATGAAGGCGTTCATGCGGGTCCTGGTCAGATAGTTCTAGGACTGTGTGATCTGGGAGCGCATGAAGTGCCTTTGTTATAAATGGTGCGACATAATTATTATTTATGTCTTTCATTATTGTTTATTTACTAACATTAAGTTTTTTAAGATATTTATAACTAACAAAATTTTATGGACAATGTCTGAAATAAAAGTTTATTATTATTCCTTTATTTACAATTCTTTTTCCACTTAATACATTTTTAAATATAAATATATTATAAAAAATAACATAATATTTAAAAATATAAAAAGTGCGTAGATCCACCGGCAGCGAGTACAAGGACCAAACTGCCAGTGGTTAGGGTTCCAGAGACAGGAACTTCCTCACGATGCGTGCCGTGTCCAGAAGTACCGCCTTCTGTATCAGACCCTTAACCCAGCCACCTAACGCGAGCCTCTTGAGATGTTGATCGAGGCTCTTGGCTATCAGTCCGTTAACTGTAACAACTATCGGTACAATGATAGCCGAATCCACATTCCACACGTCAACAATCTCGTGCGCCAAGTCCAGATACTTCATCTGTTTATCTTTTTCGGCCTTCACGAGATTCTCGTCATGCGGAATGGTGATATCAACAATCATTGCTCGGCGCTCAGATCGATCAATCACCACAATATCAGGTTTGTGGCCACAACAGTCCTGTCTGTGATGATTGATCGATCCCAGTACAGCGTGATACGACCGTTTTCGAGAACTGGCTCAGCTGTATACCTGTAGTAAGGTACCTCGAAGTCCACAAGCCCGTATTTCAGAGCAAGTTGTTGGTGGATGATCCTGGCCACTTGGTTATGTTTGTGCAAGTACTCGCCGTTAGCAAGACGAGAACAACCCGAGACAATATGCCTAAGGGACACCTGGACGGTGGCAGGCACGGCAGATATCGGCAGTACCGTCCCTAAGGATATGCCTCCGGTAGTTGTTCGTCATGATAACTTCGTCAGCAATTGCACAGACAAAACCTTCGGTTTCCCCAAAGAGGTTACCAAAACGTAGCCAGGACACGGAAGCTAAGAAGTCTACATCAGGCCCATGTAGGGCCCGGTAGAATCTTCCGTGGAGCTCTTTGCTCTGCCATACGGCCCTGCGTTCATCAGTACTCAGCACTACTGGTCTGCGCCAGTTCTCCTTAGCCAAGGAGAGTGGAGTGAGTCCGGAATCTAAAGTGACCACATCACGATGCATATCCCTATCAGTATGCAGGAAATATTCCCTAAGGTTGCACACCTCACGATTGTGCAAGGTCTTGGCATTTAAGAAACCTCGACCTCCACACTTTCGTGGGATGTACAACCTCATAACTGATGAACGAGGATGATGCATACGATTTGCGGTCAAGAGACTGCGGACCCTTCTATCCAAGGTGTCAAGTTCAGTCTGAGTCCACTTGAGTATGCCGAAAGAGTACATAAGAAGTGGCATGACCCAGCCGTTGAAGGCGCGCACCTTGTTTCCACCTGATAGAAGACTACTTAGTACTTTCTTCAGGCGGCCAAAGAAGCGCTCCCGCAACGATTGTTTCATGTCCAACTCACTAATGCCTAAAGCTTGCCGCATACCCAAGTATTTGTAGGTATCAGTAACGAGAAGAGGTCGTAAATAAGTAGAATCCGAGAGTTGAATTCCCTCGGATTCCACTACTCTTCCCCGTTTTACATGCATGACCGCACATTTGTCTACACCAAATTCCATCCCAATCGAATTACTAAAGGACTTGGTTAACTTTAGTAACTCTATTAGTTGAAATCTGGTGCAGGCAAACAACTTAAGGTCATCCATGTGATACAGGTGGGATATTTCACGACCATCACCTCGCAACCTGTAGCCTAGCCCTGAACTCTCTAATAGTGTACTGAGAGGGTTCATGGCTAGACAAAACCATAAAGGACTCAGACTGTCACCCTCGAATATACCCCGCTCAATCCTTATAAGCTCACCGCAGCGAACCAGAGTCTGCCGACACGCTGGATAGCTAAGAGCTGTTCTCCAGTGCCCCATACATGATTCTAGGAAGGTGCATAAAGTAGGATGAACTTTATATAATTTCAGCACCCTTAAGAGCCATGTATAAGGCACAGAATCAAAAGCTTTTTTATAGTCTATCCAGCATGTCACCAAATCCTTTTTCCTACGGCAAGCATTTTGGCTAATTGCCGTATCAATAAGGAGGAGCTCCTTAGTACCACGGCCCCCACTCCTACATCCATTCTGAGAGAAAGACATGACCGAATTTGTTTCAATATGATTAGAAATTTTTGTTCTCAGAATAGATGTAAGGAGCTTATAGGGTGTCGGTAAACACGTAATTGGTCTATAATTACATGGTTCCGTGGTACTGCTTATTTATGGAGCAAATGAGTGATGCCAGTAGTCATAAAATCCGGCAACGACCCCGATTCCACAGCCGATTGAGAAACTGAGAAGCCAAACGAGCGTGTGAACTTCGTAGCCACTTAAGCCAAAAATTGTGCAGTCCGTCCGGTCCCGGAGACTTCCAATTTACCAAAGAACGGACTGCACAGGCTACGTCTTGTTGTTCTATTTTGATTTGTTCCATCGCTGGGATTTGTTCACAAGCTCGTTCAACATTCTCAATCCAATCGCCCTCAGTATGTATGATGGCCACCGACCAGATGTAGCGCCAAAATTTATTTGTTGTTTCAGCATCCGGCAGCTGTACATCACACACACCTTCACAAGGCCGCTCCCAGCTTCTATAAACTGACTTCTCATTTTTTTGAAACATGCGATTCACAGTATAGCGTTCCATACGTTTCTTGTATCTGTGAATTCGATTAGTCCATGCATATAGTTTTTGTTTCAGGAGGTCGATGCGCTCCGTAACACGGGACATAAAATCTTGAGGCCTAATTCCAGTCCCCAAGAATGCCCGTTTTACGAAACGCATCACTCGTGGACGTGTATTGCCCATCCTGAAACAATTCAGTTTACCAATTAGCACCCTTGTCTCGGCGATATGGCACTCAATCCTGCACTGCCATACAGGTTTCGCATACAGCGGCCGCATAGGGGGACTCCTTTTTTAAAATAGCGAGTCCTGCCATACGGCACGCCGCAACGGCTGTACAGTACAAGATGGAGTGTGTATCGGCAAGATTTTCACTAGTGTCTAAGTAACTAGGCAAAAGCGAATCAAGGGTACTAACCAGCAACATGTTCCTCCTATGCATGGGTAATCGAGGCAGATAGGGCCTAAATTCTATTGGTTTGAATCTATACTCACAAATCGCACATTTCAAAGTCTCTCTTACCTCATCGCAGTACTGAGTGTTGACAGAAATAGTCTCATCACCCACATTCTCATATGACCTTTGTGGAACATGGTCTTGAACGGATGTAACAGTTATTGGTTGCAAAGGAATGCGGGTAACATGACTAGTCCGTATAAACTCCGAGCGTAGCCGATCAAGTACGGTGTCGTCCAACATGCGAGATCGTTGAATGGCGCGTACTTGGTCCGATAGTCGCTGAGCCGAGACGTTGATGGCTGGTCCCAGGCCCTGAAACAGAAGCAGCATACATTCACGGTAAGCGGTAAGGCAAGTTCCTCCCTCTGTGGCCCCAAAATAGGCGCACATGACATTTTCGTTTATCGAATTCGTCCATTTCATGCGCTGCACTTTACCACTGGCAGTGGGAACCCTGTTTGAAGCCGGTGGGCCTCGGGGTGCCAAACTAGCTGGTGGCCGGCCTCTCTTTCGCCGACGTACTGGTATTGGCGACGTCGGCGCTGAGTAGTACTCATCACTGGAAGAGCTCGGTGCGTGTGGTGTGACCGGTACCGCTGGTGCGATCACTGGTGGCTGCGGCGCAGAGCTGTGTGACGAGCCCGGGGGTGGTATGCGTGCTGCTTGTGCTTTTGATCTGGTTATCATATTATTAAAACGGTATTTATATCATTTTGTAGATTAGGATTTTCATCTTGACGTGTGGTCTCGTGTCAAATGTCATATTGTTATTACTTTATGCTTTTCTTCGTATTTTATAAATTTCCCAATAGATATAATATATAATTTGCGTTCTTTAGTTCTTTATATTTTACTGGATGTTGTTAAAAATATATAAATATTATAAAATAATATGTTTAATCAAAATCCATTTACAAATACAGTTAGCCGTTTTAGTGTTGCCAGATCATTATTATTATTAATATATTGGTCTAAAGAAGTAGTTCTCACGAAATAATGTATAGCCGCTGGTTTTAGTGTACCAATGTGCCATCGAGTCGAAAAGAAATATTCACTATTTTTTTGTTTATTTAATAACAATTAAACCACATCGAATCCGACCGCGAAAAGTAATAGGGCTCTATTCGTAGTTATTCGTACTCAAGTTAAAAAAAAAGAAGACTATTAGTAAAGTATTTCGGTCGTTATCGTGTTAACATACATTACCTACAACATACGGACGTCCAAGACAGAACTTTTTTTAAACAATTTTTTAACTAGTTTAAATAACAAAAATGGCATAAAAAATATCATGAGTGTTTTTTCTTGATATGTGTGTATATATTATTTTACAAGTGCAATATATGATAATAAGAGACATTTAAAGTTTGAAAAATCAGTTGTTCCGTGTAAAACGGGAGTAGTACCCACCTCAACGCTTCGCTTATGAGGCGTGTAAAAGATAACATCACGCCCGTATTCCCCGAAGGGGTCGGCAGAGGTGTATTACATATCCATATTTCACCAGCTATGTTTAAGTCCCACGTAATAGGGGGCGAGCTTATTGCCGTCTACCGGACACATTTCCAAACTTCAGACTGCTAGGTACTGAGATTTTTTCTTTTAACGAAAAAGATCAATAACACTGCCCAACCCGGGAATCGAACCCGAGACCTCATGATTAGCAGTCACTCACACTACCGCACCACAGAGGCAGTAGTCGTTTTCTCAGCATTTGCTTATTTGCATTCCAAAATGAATCATTCTTCATCCATCCACCTTCATGCTTTAAAATCCTACTAATATTAAGTGTGAAGGTTTAACCCTCTATTTGTGGCCGCGTTTTCTCGTCCGCTGTAAGTAACCACACACTCGAGCCACTCGACCACTGAGTCAGCTCGGCACAGCTCCGCGTACCTAGTCTTTCTGCAATTACCGTATCGGACTGGTAGTGGCTAACTACCACTAATGGCTCTGACTGGAGACCGTGTCCATCTACTAATAGCTGGGAGTACTGTACTGCCTCTGGTGACTTAACCACTTTAAGCCTCGTATCTCTTTCCCTCAAGTCATGGACTCGCAAGTGATCCATTGAGTATCGATGGCTATGGTAACCATTTACCATCAGTTAGGTCCACCCTTACAGTAAAAAAAAAATATTATTTAAACTTTTAAAATACAAAAATATTAGTAGAATGGGAATTCAATTCAAGCTAACCAAAAATTAAATTTCTCGAGAAATTGGAAAACGAGAGCTTTACTGCGAGCAGGATTCGAACCTACATCCCATCCAATCCAGGAACGTGTTCTGGACCGCTTAGCTATCGCAGTCACCTAATGGTGACACCCAATCTCCACATATTTTATTTTAGATGTCTTTGCAGAGCACGTCCCTGGATCTCTGTTTTTTCCAGTCTCACATATAACTTGGTTTTAAAGTAGCTGAGCATGTCTAGTACTAAAATACAGATCAAGATATTACAAAAAGACGTTTAGAATGTGAGGTAAAAATTAATTATTGAAATTTAATTATTAAAAATTAACTAGTACTATCTACAGTAGCTTAGTGGATAAGGAGTTAGTAACAGGTTTCAAGAAGTTGTTATTTTCAATACCACCTGTTTTAAAGGTATTATTTTATTTTCAAAAAGAGTATTCTTTAAGTTTACAACCAAAAAACTCAGTTCTTTGAACGGTTTCTCACTAAATTCTCAGTTCAAAAGACCAAATAAGGTCAAGGTCCTCTTAATTACTGGGTAAAAGTTTTTAAGAACCTTGTCAGTAAGAGTATTTTGTAGAGCAACTTGGTCGTAGGAGCGTGCGATTGTCGATGTTGTCGTGTCAATCGTCTGTTGACAAATTAAAGGGTCCTAAGGATCTCTAATTTGTAGTTTCTGTCGAGAGCAGTGTAGGGATGTCACTTATAAAAAATATTATTTTATATCAATACTAGCTTATGTATGCCGCGGGCTAAGAGCTAGCCGCTTCTAATTTAAATACAACACAAAAATTATATCCCACATAAAACCTCCACCAGGCCGTGTGGGGCTGGCACCAAGAATAGCTCCACCCCGTCTTTTCCTATGGGAGTCGTGAAAGCCGACTAAGGGATTAACGGGGGACCGGGCAGCAGCGTTCCCCTGTGTACTAAAACATCCACTGCGATCGACAACCCGCCTGCCAAGCGTGGTGATTATGGTAAAACCCCCATTTTTGGGAGGCCTATGTCTAGCAGTGGATGATAAGAGGCTGATGGATGGATGGATGGATGGACATGAAACCTCCATGTCCATTTCTGTAATCCAGACTATATGGTAATATGGTATTTGGTAATGATCGGTTAAGTACTTACGGCGTAAAAAGATAACAAACAAACTCACACTTTTCAAGCTTTACCCCCCCTCTAATATACCCCACGCAGCTAGTGACTAGAGAGGTTGACATGATAACGTACGTTTTATTTCCTTTCGAGTTTCTAATGTAGTCATGTAATTTTGTACGTCATCATATTAAGCATTTTATTTATTTAATGTTTTGCTGTGATAATCTATTCTGTCAATCCACACTGGGCCAGCGTGTAGGATTATGGCCTAAATTATGAGAGGGCCCGTGTCCAATAGGGGCAGTAATGAAAAAAGTATAAAATAAATAATAAAAAAATATATAATGCGGTGACAACCCTAGCAACAATATACAGGCAGTAAGTACGCTGAACTAAAATAGTGTGGATGAAATAGCTCTTTTTGTATACAAATAAAGAGTCCCTCCATTTGCCGTAATCTTGTTAGCATTAAAGGAAATTAAATGGGGAATGAACGTCAGCTGTAATTAAACATTCAAATAAATAAGGAGTTTTCTGAAAATGTTTTTTGCTAAATATATACCATTATTTTGTGTGACTAAGGGATGCAAAGACAGTGGTATACTTTAATCTTCAGCCTGAGGTCGAGGCCTCAGAAGAAACACGTCTTGTGTATTTTTTGACAAATTATCACTACCAGATATTGGGGATTGTTGTGAGGAAACCTTCACGTCTAAGAGTTACAGCAGATATTACAATAAACAACTAATTGTATGTATGCAAATAATGTATGTAAAATGATCGATGTGAATAAAATGTATGCAAATACATCCGATAGGTGGCGTGGGTTTTAAAGACATCGAAAACAAAATGTGAAGTGGAAATTGGGTGTCACCATTAGGTGACTATGATAGCTTAGCGGTCCAGAGCGCTTCCCCGGTATGGATGGAATACTGGGTCGAATCCTTTACCCATTCATGTCCCATAGAAGACATACTGGGCGTCATCGGGCGCAAGTCAATCTCCGGCTTCCATGAGCGCAGGCCTGAGGCACCATGAATGGACGCCCAGACCTGCTAGGGGTGAAGGAAGGAACACCGCGTGGTTTTAGCAGGTAGTCCACTGGGAGTCAAGCATAGCCCCTACAGGTTTGAAACCTACTCGAAATAAAGCTTCCTATTTCCGCTTTCACAAATAATTTGTTCTTTAAAGTAGCTGAGCAGGTAAAGTGCTAGTAGATAGCAATAGACACTGCAATTTTTATTATTTTTAAGATAAGTTAATACTTATTCCCTCAGTCGTCAATCAATGCATATAGCTAAAGTATAGTAACATTTATTTTGTGGAGAATTCATATTATTATATTGAGTAAAACTCGGTCCCCTGACAGAGGTCGCTGTCAAAATAACAGGAAATATAACGCTGCGGAGACTATCACCTCGTTTTTATTTCATCCCTCGTACGGCGACCTTTCAGAGTGAAATCACAGATATTGTTTATACCCGTGACTTCCATTGTGTGGAATTAGCTCAAACTAAAAAATACCCTTGTCATAAACGAATGGGCAAATCAAATGGTGAGCAGGGGCAATACTCTTTGTATAATTAAGTCTATGAGCGCTGCATCTACTACTTACCATCAGGTGGACTGTGATACGCAATCCACCATAAACAATGAAAAAATTGATGATAAATAAATATATTTTATTGTGATGAAAAGTATTCTCGGATATAAACTATGTGCCAAACTTCATCCAACTCCGTTTAGTCATTTTAAGTGTACTAACAAAGATATCTACATCTAAACACACAATCTTTTATATTATAATATTAGCTTATGTAAGTCAAATGAATTGAAGGAAAACAAGTTTTTTACTGACCAAGACTTGAGTTATTTGTGAAAGTTAAATTAACTCTCGTATTTTTCCGTCTTGCCCCAGAAAATAGTAGTATACAGACTACATAATGCTGAGTGCCATGGCCTGGATTTCTACAAATGACTAAATACTTTTGTGTTTTTATATATATCTCTGTATACAATATACTAGATTAAATTCAAACCGAGACTTCGTCCTCGCAGACTTAAAAGTATAAATACGTCACACTACATCACATTATTACTAGAAAAAAAATGCATTCCCACAGCAACCGTGAACTTTTTCGCAATAAAAGTAGTCCTTGTCCTTAACCAGCCTTTAAAATATCTGTATGCAAAATTTCATATAATTGGTTCAGCAGTTGTAGTGGGAAACTCACTTTCCTAATATTACTAAGGATAGATAAGATAAGATAGGCTAAGGCACATTCCCGCGGTGGGCTGTGGGTAGGCTGAACCGGGACCTACTGGTGGAGGCGGCCATCGTGTCATCCTGGCTGTCCTCACCCCCACTGACCGATGACGTGGACAATGAGGCTGGTCGCTGGCGCGAGGTGGTGTAACAAATCTGCGACGCAGCCATGCCCCGTGTACGGCGTCCACCCCAAAGGAAGGGGGTCTACTGGTGGTCCCGCGAGCTAGCGGACCTCCGTGCGGCTTGAATCCGTGCCCGGAGGCCTCGATCGTGACCCCTGGGGACGCCCGTACCGTTCGGCGCTGAATAAGCTCCGCACTCAGGGCCCCCCCCCTTACGGAGACGCTTCAGCCGGGCTTCCTCACCGAGGTCGAGGGTCGAGGGTCGAGGGTCTTTTCCCACAGCGGGCGGTGCACACGCCGCTGGTCATGGCTCCGCCAGAGGATGACCGAGAGGCCGTCGAAGAGAGTGTGCCACCCGTCTACGAGATGGAAATGGGGGCGGCGGTACTTGCCCAGCTTTTTCACGGGTCCCGACGCGTCCCACCCACCGGTGCTCCGATACTGGTGAACGGGGTAGGGGTCCAAATCCAGGCCCAGATCAAATATCTGGGCCTGGTTTTTGAAGGGCAGTGGCATTTTGACGAGCACTTCCGCCAGCTTGCACCAGTACTTGTCGGCACGGCGTCCGTCCTAGGGGGGTCCTAGGGTTTGATGCCAAACCTGGGTGGACCCAGCATTGCGTGCCGACGGTTGTACGCAGGGGTGGTTCGGTCGATGGGGCTTTACGGCGCACCCGTGTGGGCGGAGTCTCTGACCGCCCGCAATAGGGCTCTTCTGTGGAGACCGCAGGGAAGCATGGCGGTCAGAGCAATCCGCGACTACCGCACGGTGTCATGCGAGGCCGCGTGCGCATTGGCCGGAACCCCCCCGTGGGACCTGGAGGCGGAAGTGCTCGCCGAAGTTTATCAGCGGGCGTCAGCAGCGCGTGCGGGAGGCGTTCGCCTCCTGCCTCGTCAAATGAGCGCATGGCGGAGCAACGCTCGCTGAGCTATCATCGCCCGTTGGAGGGTTCGGCTGGAGACGCCTCGGACTGGTCTTCGGACCGTAGGGGCGCTCCAGCCAATTTTGGAGGAATGGATAGGGCGGCGGCACGGAGTCCTCTCCTTCCGACTGGTGCAGGTGCTGTCGGGGCACGGCTGCTTCGGCAAGTCCCTGTACACGGTCGCTAGAAGGAAGGAGACTCCCTGCTGCCACAATTGTGACTGCAGCGAGAACTCGGCGCAGCACACGCTCGAGACGTGTCCAGCCTGGGCTGGGTAGTGCCGAGATCTCACTGCAGTCATCAAAGAGGACCTGTCGCTGCCGGCTGTTGTACAAGCTATGGTCGGCGGTGATAGGTACTGGATCGCGGTCGCTGCCTTCTGCGAGGATGTCAGCTCGCGGAAGGAGGCGCCGGAAAAGGGCCAGGGAGGCTGATCTCTCCACCGCCGGCGCGCGGGGTGGCGTGTGCGCGACTATCTGCGCCTAATGCCGCCCTAGCCGAGGCTGCGGGCGGTTGGATCGGGAATTATCCGCCGCCCGCATCGAGCCTACCGCGAAGGTGTGACGTCCCAGGTGCGCGGGGATGTCACTCACAGAGAGAGCTCGACGGGGCTAGCCACCACGCGGACCACTGAAGAGAATACATGTGGTACCAGTGGTCCGCCGATTATGGGTGGATGAGGGCGCACAGCGGGTTTTAGTGGGTGAGATCCCCACACTACCCCGATGTCTCCCCGGACAGCGGGGTGTGCGGTAGGTACATTTAATACCGCCTAAAAAAAAAAAGGCTTAGAGCACTTCCCCGGATTGGAAGGGACGCGGGTTCGATTCCCGCTCGCACTAAGGTTCTCTTTTTCCTCATTCACAAATAATTTGTATTTTAAAAGTAGCTGAGCATATCAAAATAATGCTAAAAAATATAGATCAAAAATGTTTAAAAAATCGCGCCGTCACATATTATGTATATTAATGGCAAAATTAAACTTACTATATTGGATTAATGCATGTAAATGCATTCCGATAGATGGCGTTGGTCATAAAGACAAATGTGATGAGGAGATTGGGATGGCCGAGAGGTCAGTGCGGTAGCTCAGTGGCTTAGAGCACTTCCCTGGATTGAAAGGGACGCGGGTTCGATTCCCACTCGCACTAAAGTTATCTTTTTCCTCATTAACAAATAATTTTCACTTTAGTAAGGATGTTGAAATTGATAACTATAAGCTCGCGTAGGTTATTGGTCAAAGTATTAGATGCATTTTGAGAAGTCGGGTATTCAAATCTCTTTGTTTTTACACATATTATGATTTTTTCAGAAGTTATCAACAATCATCGTAATACTTCAGACAACTTAAACAACGTCTTCATGAATTATACATACACTCAAAGCTTCCTCTCGAATTACTCCATCCTTTGGTGAAAACGATTCTAATTATTTATGCCTTCAGAGTCCAACTCTCAATCAACCGATTGAATCGCATTAGACTCCCGGGGGGAGTCTTACGTGTGCCAAGCGCAAGCAAGAGGCCACGCGCCGTAACGGGTGGACATTTTTTATGAAAAAAATCATAAAAAAAAACTACTTACCCATTGTTGAAAAATCCATGTTTATTGTCAAGTATAATAACTATTTTATGCACTAAAACACTTAAAACACTATTATTATAATAACACTGACGTTATAAAACGAAAATTTTCCAAAAATTTTAATTTTATTTCACTTTCCCGTGGAAATCTCAACTTTATTACCGCATGGTTCGAGTCCATTGTCGCAATTGGTTGACGTTTACGTTTAGGAATTATTTCTCGTTGATACAGTATATATAGGCGTAGGCAGAAATAATACACAGATTATAGAATGAACAGACAGTATCGGTCAAAAATTCAAGAGTAGATAGCATTGAAAGTGAAGGAGTAGGAAATATTTTTTTTTGCACCAACATTTTTTGTGATTGTGCGCGCGGCGCGCAGTTTTCGCCTACGCGATGCTGACCCCTATTGCAAACCTGGGAGATTCTATTGTGTGTTGAGGGGTTCTACTACTATAATTTATTTTCCCGGTCATATGGCTATCTATAGTTGGTAGTTCTACCCTATGTTCTCTGATTCGCGATATAGATTTTAATATTTCTGTTCCAGTAATCATAGGTTCTTTAACAGATACGTCCAGCCCACTGCCACTTCAGTGTGCTAATTTAACTATGTTTTTATACTACAATCTGGGGTGACAATTAAGGATGCCGTCGCCTGATAGTAAGCCTTTATCGAAACATGTATACTGTTAACATGGATATTGTTAACATCATAGATAGGAGTAGTAGATGAAAGATGAGACAGGTGAATGAGTAGCGAAGAACGATGATGAACAGAGTACGAGGATCGGAACAAAGCAGTAGGAATAAATACATTTAAATTCTCTCATCTCTAATCAATACATTTAAGTAATTAACATTTAGTATTTACATTTTTTTTGAGTAATTTACATTTATCACTGGGCAGGGTATCGTATAGCCGTTTATATTTTCCTTTCATATCTGATTAATGAATGCGCAACGGCTTGACAATACTCTTGGAATATTTGAGTCCATGAGCGACGGTTACCACTTACCATCCGTCCGGCCGTGGCTCTTCTATCATCTTTAGCAATAAAAAGAAAAGAAAAAATAAGTTCTCCCGTGGTAATGTCTTAAAATTTTTATGTGAAAATAAAAAGTTCCAGCTAATCCGAAATAAAGCTCATGATTAAGGTCATAAAAATCTCTTTATATAATAAGTATTTTATTTAAATTTCAACTAATTTATGCGGCGCCTGTCACCTTAACAGTATTATAAAGAGGTTTGAATATAAAATGTATTATTTATTAATAGGAAATTAAGTTTTAAAGCAACTGTTTGACAGTAGACAATATTAAGTTCCTGACTTGAATCATTTATTTTGGTAATAACGCTAATGGTGTTCAGTCAAGTACCGATCTCGTATTACGAGTGTTGTCCTTTGCGTATTCCATAGTTCACTACTGTCAGTTTGGGTTTATTTTGTGTCTGTAAATTGTATGTTTAAAAGTCAGTATCACAGAGGTTCATTCCCTTGTATCAAGTGTTATTTTTATATAAAAAAAATGTTCAAAAATAAAACACAATGATCTGCTTACAAATAAGCGAGATTTTAAAAACGATTTCAACTTTAACAAAAAAGGTAGAATAGATAGAAAAATCGGAAAACAAACTCTTTAAACACAAAGCACACTCAGCATTTAATAGGCTGTACGATGTGTTTACCATGATAAAGAGCGAGTGTGAAAAAAACATGGCTGGAGTTGCCACCCCGATAAGTGAAATAAGGTGCCTCACAAAGCTGCTATTATTTTGGTTAAATGGAAAACAGTTTACTGTCTTAACGACTTCTATCGAACGATCTCTGAGAATATATGTTTTTCTCACAATATTGCCTTTAATTTAGCACAGAGAAAAATCATGTTTTATCAAAACTTTGACTATAAAAGTTAAGAAATAATTATTTGATTTTAAATTGATGATAATATTTATTAAACACAAAGTGAAAAATGTGAAATCGAAAATAACAGTCACGAGCAGGATTCGAACCTGCATCTCCTGGATACCGTCCAGATGCTTTGCCAATTCAGCCATCGTGACCCTTGCTACTGACTGATAATTTCGATAACACATTCATACTTAACGTCTTTGGGTGACGCCTGCACCATCTGTCGGAAATATTTTCATACATTATACCGACCAGGTAAACTTAATTTTACAATTAAGATTTTACATTAAACACAAATTTTTCACTTTGTGTTTAATGTATGTTGCTAAGCAGGTCAAATGCTAAAAATATCTAAATATTTATAGGGTTTGCGTCATTATTAGGTAAAATCTATACCGAGAGTATTGTCAAGTCGCTGCACACCATTTCATTTCTCTGATATGAAATGAAATAATAAACGGCTATCTTCTGCTACAGCCAATACACACTGACGTGTTTCATGACCGGTCATACAGGAGACGTTGGTACCGACCCGTTTGGGTCCGATAGCACGTAAGTACTCTCACTTGGTACCCAGCCCTGCCACCAGTAATGCAATGGGTGATAAATGCTTATTTATTTAGATATTTTATATATATTTTTAGCATTTGACATGCTTAGCACTATACATTAAACACAAAGTGAAAAATGTGAAATCGAAAATAACAGTCAGGAGCAGGATTTAGACCTGCATCTCCTGGATACCGTCCAGATGCTTTACCAATTCAGCCATCCTGACAATTGCTCCTGACTGCTAATTTCGATAACACATCAGACTTAACGTCTTTGGGTGACGCCTGCGCCATCTGTCGGAAGTATTTTCATACATTATACCGACCAGGTAAACTTAATTTTACAATTAAGATTTTTACCTAATAATGACGCAAACCCTATAAATATTTAGATATTTTTATATATATTTTTAGCATTTGACATGCTTAGCACTATACATTAAACACAAAGTGACGGTATCCAGGAGATGCAGGTTCAAATCCTGCTCCTGACTGTTATTTTCGATTTCACATTTTTCACTTTGTGTTAAATGCTTATTTCCTTTAGTCGCTTTGTACAACACCCGCGAGAAAGGATAGGGTGGTGACAATTGTATTCCTAGTCAGTCACCACACGAGCAAGACGCAGGACCGCCGAGAAACACCAGAAATTTCCTAACTTTGAGCCCCTATTGAGATTTCTCGAAGGAAAAATTCAGGATTCGAACCTGAGACCTCATAAGCAGTAGTAGCTTAACAACAACACGTGGCTCTAGAAAACGATTCCTGTGTCACGGAGGATTTGACCAATATCATTTCACAGTCGTCATCATCACAATTTGACCATAACACCATAAAACGTCGGCATCTTAATTAATATACCACCTGTGCAGTCAAATAACATACACAATTCATATATAGCATTACTTAACTTAATTATACAATAACTAAAACCAAATGAGGCGTAAAGGCCGCTAAGATAATTGAAATCGCAGTCCAAACTCACAGTACCTTGTTTATCTTTAATTAAACGGGAAACTATTGTAACTTATGGGACTCTGTCAGGTCTAAATCATATCGGTGCCATGGAATTAATTATACTGCTCAGTGGTCTGTTGATAGAAGGGAACGGTTATGTTGTGTCAGGCTGCGGTGAAACGGTATCGAAAGGAGATTTAAAGGCTTTTGCTTTATTATTTTTGCCAATAAAACGACAGTTTTTGAACTTCGCATTACACAAAAAAAAATTGTTTTCTGTGTCACATTAGAGATTTTAGTCCGTGGTGACGGACTAAGAGTATAAGTGTCACGACCCCATTCTTTCCCACGGGTGTAGTACAAGGCGACTAAGGGAAGTAAGCAATTATCACCCATTGCATTACTGATGGTAGGACTATGTACCAAGTGGGAGTACTTACTTGTTGTCGGGTTCGAACGGTTTTGTACCACCATCTCCCGTGTGACCGGCCATGAATTTGGTTGTAGCAGGAGATGTACTTTAAAGTAGCTGAGCAAGTCAAGTGCTAAAAATACAAATCAAAATGTTTAAAAAATCACGCCATCAAATAGTATGAATTTTAATTGCAAAATTAAACTTACCATATTGGATTAATGCATGAAAATGCGTTCCGATAGGTGGCATTGGTCGTTAAGACAAATTTTATGAGGAGATTGGGTATGATCGAAAGCTAGTGCGGTAGCTCAGTGGATTAGAGTACTTCCCCGGATTGGAAGGGACGCAGGTTCGATACCCGCTCGCACTAAAGTTCTCTTTTTCCTCATTCACAAATAATAATTTGTAGGTACTCTATTTTTATAACTCCATCTCTACGGGAGTACAACATATAAACGAAATTACAAAGGCAATCTAAAACGAAAAGTCTTTGTGGGCTGCAACAATCAGACGTTTTCTAATGGCAAAAGTGTCACTTGTATTGGCGTTCTTTACTTAGACCGATGTGACACAGGAATAGGAGATTTTGTCGCAGGGCTAGTGTGTGTGTGTGTGTGTATATGTTTGCGTGCGTACAAACGTTATACGTATAAACGTTAGCACAATTCAGATTGGCAGACTTTAAAATTTGCTTAATTAAATTAGTATTTATAAGTCGAAGCTAACCCAGCATTTTTGCTTTAATGATACACTGATTTCTTTTGGTTCGTTTGCTGATTTAAAAGATACGTAAGTTAGGTTCAAACAGTTTTATTTTTAAAGTAGCATAAACGGGTCTTTTTTCGCGTATAAAATAGGTGAAATTATGAACTATGGTCACGGGACAACACACAGTTGTCCCGTGACCACGGCTGCTGCAACGCAGTTGAAACGTCGGGTAAAAGGTAGTTCATAATTTCACCTATTTTATACGCGAAAAAAGACCCGTTTATGCTACTTTAAATATGTGTACAATTCGCGAATCTTTAAAAGTTTTATTTTTAATTCCTAAAATATTAATTAAACTATTTCATAAAATTTTCTGGTACATCATAACCAAGATCTAGCTATAGATCCTATAAAAAAAGTTAAAATTGAAATAAAAAGTGGGGCAAATACGTCAATTTTCAATTTATTTTTTAAATAAATAGCAGTATAGGAAGTGCATCAAGTGATCAAGTCATCATATACAAATACACATTGACTATTCGCTGAATATGTCAACTCTTAACTTGCAAACTTTTCGTGATACAAAGCCCAGTTAGATATTTATTGCTTACGTACGTGCGTTAAATTTTCCCCCAAAACAGATACCGATATCATATAGATATTTGAGATAAGCGATATCATATACCTATATGATTCATTACGCTTTTATCGTTAAAGCACTAAACAGGTATTCATAAAATTTCTTTTGTAGTAGGCATTAGCCCATTTTTTTTTATTAAGGCGGGAATAAATTTTCCTATTCGTACACCCTGCCGTTCGGAGCGATGAACAGGGTAGTGTGGGGCCTTCACTCTCTAAAGAAACCTGCCGTGTGCCATCTCTCCACCTTTATTGGCGGGCCACCGGAAACATATTACATTCCTTCAGTAGTCCAGTAGGCATAAGCTTTAAGGAACCACATAAACTATGTTTTTTAAACTTCACGGCGTTAAATTAGGGGATATAAATTTGTTGAAAATGTAACGTCAGTCTTTAAAGTAACTTCAATCCACCGTAAAACAATTTTCATCATAAAAAGTTACCTAGTTCCTTTCTATCTCATATCCCTCACCTTAGCTTTGGCAACATACGAATGATGCTTCTAGTGTAGCTAGCATGTATAATAAGGCTATGGTGCTACGATGATGGCTTACCATCAGTCGATAGTATAACAAAATTAATTAGGTATTTTCTTTACCGTGTGGGGCCGACTTTAGAATTGTCCCACGCCCTCTCTACCCACGGGAGTCGTAAGAGCCGACTGAGGGAATACCGGGGAAGTGGGCAGCAGCACTCCTTCAATATTAACAACATCCACTGCGATCGCCAACCCGCCTGCCAAGCGTGGCGATTACGGCATTGTTCCCCATGACGGGACCGCTCGTTGTGACATGCTCTTGGGGAGGCCTATATCTAGCAGTGGACGTTGAAAGGCTGATGGATGGATGGATGGATATTTTCTTTACAGCATCCGTGGTCACAGGAGGTTGTTTTATTAATTTTTGTACTTCAATATCACGCAGGTGAAGTCACGATTTCAGCTAGTTATATACAAAAAGTTTTCCAATCCAGCCCCAATTAGTTGAAGACAATAATCGGCAAAGTTGAGAACAGAAGCAGTTTGGCGTTACTCCAATACAGGACGTAATGAGACTTAACTCTAATGAATGAAACCGAACTTCGGCTGTTACAACGACACTAAGTATATGTCCCGGCTGCGTTCGCGAGATAACGACTCCACGACGCGTATTGTTTTAATATCTTCGTATATTCATAATTGCCCACAAAATGGCAACTTAAATAGGACAACGATGATGGTGGCCGTTTTCAGCATGAATGACCGGGGACGTATCACTTTCTCATAGAATATGGAGGTAAAGCAAATTGTAGGTTAACTGCTATGTTTCGTTCGGTGAGTGCAAGCACCGGAGTCACACAATCCCTCCTCTTTATCCTGTACACCTCCTTATTTCGTCTTTGTCAAACACATCTTATCTACTCTCATCATTTTTTTGGGATTGGCTATTCTTGAGTGATGAAGAATATTGATGCGGTACCACCGGTCTACCAAGTTTGGGTCGACGACGTAGGGCGGAGTGTTAGTTGGCGTGAACACCAAAACTACCTCTCTCTGAGCATTGGCATGGTGAACGCTTAGTTACATTTTGCCTAACAATAAAGGGACTACCCTAATTTGAGGTACTCCTGATTTGGCTCCTTCTGTATCCAGTCTACTTCAACCACTTCAAGTCTTAGATCCATGGCAGGCTGAGCTAGTGGTTATTTTTTACTACTGATATTTAGTATGCTAGTACAGTAAATTCATCACAAGGCAATATAAACCCCTCAGACATGCAGGTTTTTAGGGTTCCGTACCGGAAGGGTCAAAACGGAACCCTATTACTAAGACTTCGCTGTCTGTCTGTCTATCCGTCCGTCTGTCACCAGGCTGTATCTCAAGAACGGCGATAGCTAGACAGTTGAAATTTTCAGAAATGATGTATTTCTGTTGCCGCTATTACAACAAATACTAAAAACAAAAAAATTATAATATTTAAGGGGGGCTCCCATACAACAAAGGTAATTTTGTTCCAATTTTTTTCTCGTTCCTGATGTAATTGTACGGAACCCTTCGTGCGCGAGTCTGACTCGCACTTGGCTGGTTTTTTTCTTCTTTAGTTCCCATTCACAAGCAGTCGATAAAATCTCAGAGGCATTTAAAAAAAATCAAACGTGTTCATTTTCTTTACCAAGCCGAAAGCAAAACCGAAACTCATTAATACCTTAGTCTTTATGCTCTTTAATAAAATTATAAAGGCAGCTTGCAACCTCATTTGCGCCTCTTTTTGCTACACCTTCATGCCACATGTAACATACAGCATATTTGGTGCCAACAGCTAAGGTATTTAAAAACATAGTTTGACATACTTTTTTGTTTTGATTATCTCCAAAAGGGAGAAAATAAAAAAATGTGAATTGTCTATTATGTAAAGTAATTTCTGTGGTCTGTCGTTTCTTTGGTTGTTTTTTGGTGTATTTTATCATATATTCCCACTGTTTGTTTCTGTCTCCGAAAGCCCTGAATTTTTTAAATATATCTTCTCGTTGTTCTTCTGTAAAAACTTCAAAACATTTAAAACGACAACTGCAAGGTTTCTTCATGAGCTTTGCAGGAAACGATTTCCCTTTCTGGTTCACATAGCTTTTGCCTTGATTCTTCAACAATTTACTCTTATACACTATCCAGTCTTCCATAGGTACAAGTCGTTTTTTGCCTTTATCGGATTTAAAAGTACTCTTCTTTTTACCTTTAGTAGAAGTTGGTGTAGTACTATTTGCAATAGATGATATAGAGGGCGTTGGTAGATTTCCGTAAAGATCATTAGGAGTAATTAAAGCAATGTCTTTGGTACACTGGATGCAAAAAGAACTGTTACAAGGTTCATGAATCAGCGTTGGTGATGGAATAGGAGTTGCTGCTTCACTAATCTGAACTGGTATTCGAATTCTATTTACTGCTTCGTTAGTCTGAACTAGTGATGGAACAGTGGTGGCTAATATTTGAAACTTGTTTATTGTATGCCATTATATTTGGTATATTTTCATCAATTTCTCCATTAAACATTTGGTGAACACCCACCTGTTCTACTACGGTGCATTCAGGCTGGTCATTAAAAACATTTTTTAATAAAACAGATAGATTTTCTAAATCATGCTCTTCATTATCAGGAACAGGCGACTCACAAAACAGCCCTAAAAACAAAAATACTTATATAATAATTACATAAAGTGTAACTTTAACAAAATTATTGGCAATTATTAGTTGGTTGTTGTATATCTAACAAAATCAACTCATGATTTACGATCAATAACGTCAAAAATGGCAGATATAACAACATTGATCTAGTCACCTAAAATCACTAACGTCGAATGTGGCAGAATCGCCAATATACATTTTAAAATGTACAATCAAAAAGGTTGGGAGTGGCAGATCCTACAATGTACATTTAGAAGTATACAGTCAAAAACGTAGGATGTGGTAGATATTACATTGTCCATTTTAACATAAACAGTTATTAATGTCGGATATGATCGATATGTAGTTTTTAAATGGACAAAGTAAAATTACTATTGTTCAACAGTGTAACCTGTTGTAATATTAAGCATTGAATAAAACTAAAAAAAATGTATTTTTTGTAAATACTTATTGCAACAACAAAAGGTGACAATAGCCATTAAAATATGTTTTAAATAAAATTACAATCTTACCTGTATCAGCATTCGAGGATATTGCATTATCATTATTATTTTCATTAACTCGAACATTGAAATGTATTAAGTCCATTATCCTAGAGGATCTACTTCGTTTATTTGCATAGGACATCGTGATTAAAAAAAAATTGAAAATATTAACGTGTTACTCTCCAGGCAATAACTCGACAACTGGCAGATAGGCATGCTCGTCCGCTCGATTTGCGCAGTCAACATCGATGCTAAGTATGTACCTACATTTTATAAACCTTACTACCGACAATGTTGATGAAATTATCTTCGTAAATTGATTAAAATAAATATTTTTGTGAATGTGGGATAATTTATTACACAATTATATATATTAAAATGTATTAAAAAAAATATCGATAAAATTCAGATACTGCGTTGTTGATAGCACGTGTCGATATATATATTGAATGGTGGGAATAATAATTTCACAGCATGTCGGTGACGCAAAATCATAAGATTTTGCCCATTGCCCATCGAAAATTCGCCAGACGTTTCCAGTTCCATAAACTTTGTTGGTTGGTTGTAAGAGTAATCTAGGGAACTACTGAATAAATTCTAAAAATTCAACAAGTTAAACTAATACAGACCCTTCTGTCTGCTGGACTTTTTACTCAAAATATCGTAAGTTTATAAAAGCTTCCATGGTGTGCAAAATTAATTTTAAATTTGGAAGAATATAGTGTGAGGAGCATTGTCACACGCAAGTTAAATTCTAGTACTCTAAATACTAGAACTAAATTGAATAACAAATTTACTCAATTACCGACAAAATAAAATCTATTATATTCGTCTCGGCCACATTATTTCACGGCATTATTCTCTATTGACAACCCGCTGACCCACGGGATCCTACCCTCCGATATTTTTCTACTTTCTATGCGAGTGACCTTATCTTTGTCGAAGGTGCCATGTTTCCAAGCGAGTGAACGCAAAGGAACGGAGCCTGAATAACTTATGTATAGGTATAGAATATTAATAGAATATACATTATAGTGATTCCACAGTAATAACAGCGTACAATTTTCAATAGCAAGCAATGAAAGTGCTATCCCTCTCACTTCTTACTTTGACTTTAATTCCTCTACTTCAAAATATCATAGCATAATATCAAGTAGCATAAAAGTTCTCGATAAACAGGCTATAAAATATATAGTAAATAATTGACCAAATCAGACTTGTAGTTTCAGAGATTAGCGTGGTCAAATAAATAAAAATAATATGTCTTCTGCTTAGGTATAGGTATATACGAGGGGTGATCCAAAAGTAATGATAATTGGTTACTTCAGGTCCACATATAAATCCAAAAAAAATCTTTTCGCTAGCCTATACACTCACTACGTCAGCCTAAAAAAATCATATAAATAGGTCAGGATTTCCGGGAGATACATTCATTTGAATACGAACTGTCGAAGAGATAACATCAACATGGAGAAAAACGAAATTAGAGCTGTGATCAAGTACCTCTGTTTGAAAAAAATGTCTACAAAAGACATACACTGTGACTTGGTGGAAACATTGGGGGACTCTGCTCCTCCATATTCTACAGTTGCACGCTGGGCCAAGGAGTTTAAGCTGGGCAGAACATCCACTGAAGATGAACATCGCGAAGGACGCCCATCCACGTCCCTCACAGAAGACAACGTGAAAAAAGTCGAAGATGTTGTGTTGGTAGATCGAAGAGTGACCATCAGGCATGTAGCTGAAGTCACAGGGATCTCATATGGAAGCGTTCAAAGAATCATTTCGAACGAGTTGCATATGAAAAAGGTCTCTGCGCGTTGGGTTCCCAGAATGTTAACCGACGAGCAAAAGAAAAAACGAGTTGACATTTCGAGGGTCAATCTCGAAAAGTTCCAAGCAGATAAAGAAAATGTTTTGTTGCGTTTTGTGACTATGGACGAGACCTGGATTCACCATTTTGATCCTGAAACAAAAAAACAATCGATGACTTGGAAGCGAGCCTCCTCACCGACGCCAAAGAAATTCAAAGTCTCAAGTTCGGCGGGAAAGGTTATGGCGTCTGTTTTTTGGGACGCTAAAGGAATAATTTTGGTGGAATATTTGGAAAAGGGAGCCACTATTAAGGGCTCTTACTACGCAGACCAAATAAGAAGATTACGGGAGGCCATTAAGGAAAAAAGACGCGGCAAACTGCGAGCTGGAGTGCTGTTTCACCAAGACAACGCACCGGCTCACAAAGCCGCAGTTGCGATGGCTGCCATTCAAGAAACGGGATTCGAACTGGTCGAACACCCTCCCTATTCGCCAGATCTGGCTCCTAGTGACTTTTACCTCTTTCCTCGGCTCAAGGAACACCTCCGAGGCAAGAAATTTGAAGACAATAGCGAAGTTATGGCCGCTGTTGAGGCGTTTTGGGAGGGTCAAGAAAAGGAATTTTTTTCAAAGGGAATCCTGGGTTTAGAGAAAAGATGGACTAAATGTATTGATTTGTTAGGAGACTATGTAGAAAAATAAATTATTATTTTAACTTTAATTACCGTGTTTTATTTTCATTATCATTACTTTTGGATCACCCCTCGTAGATAATATCTAATTAAATGTTATACTACTTTGTCAAGAAAGTACCGGGAAAAGATCAGTAATACACAATTTTTTTGTTATTCATCCAAATTTATTTTATCACCTTCAAAGTATGCTCCTTCAGAAACGATACACTTACGCCAACGAATAATCCAATCATCAAAACATTTTTTAAAACGCTGTTTCCGGAATTGAGTTCAGTTCTCGCCGCGAATTCTTCTTTATGTCTTCTACCGATTGAAAACGAGTGCCACGAAGTGGTAATTTGAGTTTGGGAAAAAGAAAGAAGTCGGTTGGAGCCATATCTGGTGAATATGGTAGTTCCTCGATGGTATTTGTTGAGTGTTTGGACAAAAATTAATTCACAATGATGGCCTTGTGTGAAGGCGCATTATTGTGGTGCAAAATCCAAGAATTTTCTTTCCACAAATCTGGCCTTTTTACAGGCCTGGCCACTATTTCCTTCACTTTTGAAATGTTAACTTCAGTTGCAGACGTTGATGGCCTACCAGAGCGAGGCAAATCTTCCATCACATCTCGACCGCTTTTAAACATTTTGTACCACTCATAAGCACGTGTTTTTGTCGTAATATTAATTACCGTTGTTACGGTAATTAATATTACCGTTGATTTCGATAACACATCATACTTAACGTCTTTGGGTGACGCCTGCGCCATTTGTCGGAAGTATTTTCATACATTATACCGACCAGGTAAATTTAATTTTACAATTAAGATTTTACCTAATAATGACGCAAACCCTATAAATATTTAGATATTTTTATATATATTTTTTAGCATTTGACATGCTTAGCACTATACATTAAACACAAAGTGAAAAATGTGAAATCGAAAATAACAGTCAGGAGCTGGATTTGAACCTGCATCTTCTGGATACCGTCCAGGTGCTTTACCAATTCAGCCATCCTGACAATTGCTCCTGACTGCTAATTTCGATAACACATCATACTTAACGTCTTTGGGTGACGCCTGCGCCATTTGTCGGAATTAGCAGTCAGGAGCAATTGTCAGGATGGCTGAATTGGTAAAGCATCTGGACGGTATCCAGAAGATGCAGGTTCAAATCCTGCTCCTGACTGTTATTTTCGATTTCACATTTTTCACTTTGTGTTTAATGTATAGTGCTAAGCATGTCAAATGCTAAAAAATATATATAAAAATATCTAAATATTTATAGGGTTTGCGTCATTATTAGGTAAAATCTTAATTGTAAAATTAAGTTTACCTGGTCGGTATAATGTATGAAAATACTTCCGACAAATGGCGCAGGCGTCACCCAAAGACGTTAAGTATGATGTGTTATCGAAATTAGCAGTCAGGAGCAATTGTCAGGATGGCTGAATTGGTAAAGCATCTGGACGGTATCCAGAAGATGCAGGTTCAAATCCTGCTCCTGACTGTTATTTTCGATTTCACATTTTTCACTTTGTGTTTAATGTATAGTGCTAAGCATGTCAAATGCTAAAAAATATATATAAAAATATCTAAATATTAGTTTGATTTGTTTATCACCATATTTCTTATTACTTTCATTTAAAAGAGCATTTGAATAACCTGGTTCTGAAAAATTATCTGTCAGAAGAGAAAATGAAACTAGAAGTAATTATTTTTTTAGTTTCTTTCTTTTTCTTTTCCTTCTCCGTCTTAGTGATCGCTTTTTTCTTCTTCTCGGCTCTTTTTACCGCTTCATTTTCAATTTCATTTTTTTCAGGCGTGTCTGTCAAAATTCTGGTCCTTCCAGGCTTTTTTCCGCGTTGAGCACACTTTCGAGGACCAGCTTTTTTGAAAGGACGTACGGTTTCAGGCGTAACTTGTGGTGTATATTTTAGTGGAGTTCGGAAAACAGGCTGTATTGGTAACATTTGTTTATCATTATGAATTAGCGAAAGATATTCTGTGACTGTCTTATAAACTGAATCTTTTAATAATTCGTTTTGATGCAAGCTATCAACGGGATGTTGTATACATAAACTATTCGTTGGTATCGGTGTTTCTTGACCAGTACTGACGCTTTCAGTAGCAGGCCCTTTTTGATTTTTGGTAGGGTTTTCAATCACATTTTGGCTTGGGTCTGGATGATCAGTAACATATGAGCATAAGAAATCTTCTTCGGGAAATATATTGCTATTGTATGGATATATACCGGAAACTTCAAAGCCTTTTAGGATGTTTCTTGGTGTAAACGAAATTCCATATGCTTCGCCAGCTAATTCTGCAACGTCATAAATGGTAATAGGTTTACCAGGATGATTGAGCATCCACCTGTCCGCAGCTTGGCTGTATTGAGTTTTAAATAGTCCAAAAACAGTTCGATCTAGTGGTTTCAATCGATTGGATGTATGTGGAGGCATGTGAGTATGATTCCATTCTCTTTGGCTTTATCAATTATCTCAATGGAAATATGAGTCTCGTGATTGTCCATTATTAAAAGAACTGGATTTTCTCTTTTAGGTTTGGTGAGTTGTATAAAGTGGTCTAAAAACTTGTTGAAAATGGGTTCTGTTGACCATCCTGACTGATTTTCCACACCCAATGAACCCGGTGGAGCTCCTTTCAACATGTTATCTTTGTAAAAAACCCTTGAAAATATAAACATTGGAGGTACGGCATTTCCAACAGCATGCAACCTATCATTGTGATATTAACACTTCGATCTCCTGATGTCATTTTTCCTAGCTGACGAATGTCTTTGGGGGCCAATACTTTTCCTAGTTTGTGCACTGTGGAGATCCCAGTTTCATCAACGTTATAAATAGACCCTGGTCCAAATTTGTGTCAATTCATAACCAATTCCAAATTGTTGAAGAAATCCGTCACATTTGTTTTGTTTAAGCTAGTTGCTCGCGCTATACTAACCAACGGGTTAGGGTTTGCGAAGAGATAACTCCGGGAAACGTAATCTAAAGTTTCGGAGCCATCCAATTCCTGTTATTTTATGCTTTGCCCAATTATCAGGCACATATATTTTTTGTTTACAAACAACATACTGGTAAGCCAGCTCTCTACATTGTTTTTGATTAAGGCCGATGTAGAAATGCTGCTTTTCTTAAACATTTGCAAAGTAAAATTTCTTCATTGCGGTCAAATACTTGTCTTATATCATTTTTAACAGCTCAATGGTTTGGTTCTTCAAATCCTTGTTTTTATGTAGCTTCAAGTATTTAAAACTGGTTGATTTTGGTATATGATACTTTTCAGCAACTTTCCTTATCAAAGTGCCACTTTTCGCTTCTTTTACCGCTGCAGTTAGGGTATCGGGACATATAATCTTTCTTTTCTTACCAGTCTTACTACGAGGCACTGAAAAAGAATCATAAAAAGACATGATTATATTAACGTAAACAAAACGTCAATATAAATTGTACCTATGGACAGTCCATAGGTACACTCATTATTTTGTCCACAGGTACAATATTTGGACATAGAAAATAAAACTGAAATAACTGCATGTAAAACTGACTTTCGAAATTGGCTTAAAGCACTAAATACACAATAAACAACAAATATCATAATGCAAATACAATCAAGCCAATATCGTATGTACTTTTATTATAAAACTTTTTGAAATCAGGCATATATACTTACTTTTTTGGTTAAAAAAATTTAATTGCCGACACAACAACAACTGCATAGAAAACAAAGATGGCGATACGTCAATTCTGGCAACCATAGACAATACTTTACGGCTGCGTTCAATTTAAAATTTTAGAGTTGCTAGTTTCATTAAATTCGATGTTGTCCACAGGTACAAGTGTCCATAGGAACAGCACTTGCCTTTACCACCTAGCCTGAGCAGTTTCATAATTGGACGTAGTTACGCAAACAAGAACCAACCCTCATTTTTTATCAAACTGGGTTAAATATGCAGATGGTTCCATAGATAGTCGTTTTATTTGTGCTAAAAAGATCCAGGCAGTTTGACAACTTTAACTTAGAAAAATAGAATGCTGGCAAAGGTACCAATCCACATTATGCCAGGTTTGTGTATGATAAAAAGATCTATGACACTTGGTACTTTGTGTTATTTATTATATTCATTTCACAAACAAGAACCAAACCACATGATTTATCTTTTAACTCGAAACATACTGTTCTTTAATATACAAAAGATACCATGGCACTTGGTACCACCAGAACTTTACTATTTTTGTTACGCAAACTAGAACCAACCCTCATGAGTCTTTTTAAGTATGTTTATATAAGAAAAAAACAAAACCATGCGTATTGGTTCTTGTTTGCTTTATAAAAATAGCTAAATTTCGAGATAATTAGTCACGTTATGTTCTGTATTCATATTAAATTACAAAATATATCTTGATGCTGCCAATCAAAGTACATTTTTAAGGTAATTTGATACGGCAACACAGGGATAAAGTTGGCAACATTCTTCATTCCCTATGTACTTTCACTAATCACCTGTTGTTCCGGAACTGCAGAAACTGTTTTGCAAAAAGTTTATTAATGGTGTTTCAAAATGAATCCACGCGTAAGTTCAAGATCAAAAGCTCTTGTTAGTGCTTGTTTACCTGAAAAAACTAAAAAGGGTATTGAAGAAGCAGAAAATTTAGATAACGGTAAGTTACCTATATTAAGTTTTTATAACCTCAAAAATGTAACGCATTATGATTGTAGTTTAAAATAATTTAGTTATATTATATTCTATATAAAGAAATTTATCTATTTTTTAAGCATTTGGCATGCTAGGCAATCAAATATTAAATATTAAATCAGTGAACTAGAAAAATTATGAAAAAATTGCAATGTTGAGAGCGGGATTCGAACCCGCGTCCTCAGGAATCGCGCCCGAGTGCCTAACCTCTCGGCCATCCGTCACCCCAAGACGTAAAAACTTGAAGTGATCTAGAAATTTGAAGAAATTGTTGCATGTTCGGATGGCCGAGAGGTTAGGCACTTGGGCTATATATTCTATTTATCTCTAAGATATAAACTGCATGCTTTTACTCTCTTGTTTCTATTACTTCATATAGTGGATAAGCCGTTGGTTAGCTTCAAATGAAATATTATTTACCCAGGCTAGGGTTAAGAGTAATATTCATATTTGTTGCAGACATAATAGAAGAGTCTCCGCAAGGAAGTCCAGTAGCACTAGAGAAAGGTATCAAAAATTAAATTTATTCATAAAGTATAAATACATATTAATAGGCATATTAATTTACAAAAATTAAACGACTTTCAAAAAAAAAAGTTTTTAATTCATTGCATTTGTTTGTGTTCAATTTCAATACAGCTTTAAAGAAGCCCCATAATAATGCTAGTTGCTGCACTTTTACAACCAAATCACTGTGTAGGTACCAAAAAAAGAAGTATAATCCATATATAATGACAGAAATAAAATAAAAACTACTTAATTATCTGATTTTCTGAAAAATAAGTCTAATGATTTTAACAAATTCTGTATGGAACTTTGTTTTATCTACACTCAATTTAAAGAGAAACATCGAGTAGTAAAACATCGATATTACTATTAATAAAAACTTTACATGAAGGTGTAATTTTGCAGCTTTACATGGCACACGAAAATCGCAAGCTTCTCATTTGCTGAGCGAGGTGTCAGAGGGAAAAAGTCAAATGCTTCATCAACCTCCTATCCACCAATCTAATCTTTTGCCTGTTGCCAAAATACTAACCTTTAATTCACCTGAGCCTGAAGATTTGCCGCATGAAAAACTAATAGCAAAAAATATTAAACCATCCTGCTCTTCTTCTTTGTTAAAATTAAGACAAAATCCTAGTCATAAGATGCAAGCAGATCTGCCTAAAATAGGAGCTGAGGCACCGAATGTCGCAAAGCCTCCACTTACACCAAGACTAACTTTTTTTCCGAAACGCGGCAATGATCCTAATGCCGTTGCACAAATTTCACCTCTCTCGTATCCTAATCTTCTCTCTCAAGAAACAACTGCTGAGAGCAGTGTAGAAGCCCCACCATTTTCTCCGCTTACACCAAAAACAAATTATTTTACAAAGCAAGTTCCTGATCATGACATTTCACCGCTCCCATGCCCTGCTTCGCCTTTGCCATATATGTCACCAGGAACAACCAATTTATTCAATATTTTAGCCGATTCGATGGACATTGAGAGTGATAATGATGGACCAAATAATAATTCTGTTGACAACAATCAACCGGAGTTTGATAATAATGATGATTCGGTACAAGATCCTGATTATATTTACAAGCAAAATAATTCTAACTCCAGCGATAATAGTTCAGAAAAATCAATTTCAGTACTAACCACTTCTGCAGAAATTCATCGACCGACTAAAAGCTGTAACGAAATTTTAAGTTGCAACGTAATGTATCAAGGAACATTACCTAGCACCCGTTGCATTACTGACGATGACGAAATTACTATGTGTGAAACTGAGCCTGAAAGTAATAAGGGACCCATTTTATCCGTTGATGATAATGCAGGTGTTGTACCAGCAGAGGAACTTCGGGAGCTGTTGGAAACATCGGAATCATCAGGTAGACCCAAAAAGGGTAGAAAAAGACTGTACGGTGGACAAACTAGGGAAGATAGGAAAAAACGAAAGTACTTGAACCTACCTTATGTAAATTGTAAGAAGAAAGAAGTTCCACCTAAAAAATTCATCGACTTTCACTGCAACTGTAAAAAGAACTGCCAAGAAAAAATTTCCGTTGATAAGAGATTGGCCGAATTTAAAAAGTTTTACGATTTAGGAGCTTATGACGCCCAAAATATGTATTTGGCTGCTTCTGTCAAAGAACAACCTGTAAAACGAGGATACGTTTCAAAAAACCCTGGCAATATCTCTAAGAAAAAAACACATTCCCGAGAATATAGTTTACAAGGCATTCTAGTATGTAAGCTAATGTTCATTAAGACTCTTCAGACAACTTCCAAACGGATTAACACTGCGCTGCTTAAAATGAGGTCTGAAAATTGCATCACGGATAAACGTGGTCGTCTTGCCGGAATTAATAAAATACCTTCTGATAGTGAGCAATTGTTTATAAATGTTGTAAGAAAACTGCCTACCTATGTTTCTCACTACCGAAGAGCAAATAATAACAATACTAGATATCTTAGGCCTGATATGACTTTTCAGAAAATATATGATATCTACTGTGATGAGTCTAAGGCAGCTCAAAAACAGGTCATATCTTTGGCAAAAGCTAGACAGGTGTTTGTAAAAAAATTCAATCTTCGTACAAAACCTTTGCATAAAGATACATGCAATAAATGCGATTATTTTGAAAGCCAACTATCACATGCCAAGTCTGAAGAAGATAGAATTCTAATTAAGCATAACCACGACAACCACATTGAAAAAGCGAACTCTTTGAGAAACCAATTAAAGACGGATATGAGACTCGCAAAAGATGATCCATCTACCGAAACCTTAACTTTTGACTTGCAAAAAACCCTACCTCTGCCTCGCATACCAACTAATTTGGTCTTTTACAAAAGGCAAATGTGGGTTTACAACTTGGGTATACATTCAGGAAGCTATGAACAAGTACACTGTAATGTATGGATAGAAGGAGAAGCGGGCAGGGGTGCTCAGGAAGTAGGCTCCTGCATCATCAAACACGTGAAGGAGAGATTGAAAGAAAATGTAAAAACACTGATACTCTGGAGCGATTCATGTGGTGGTCAGAATCGAAATATTAAATTAACTTTAATGCTCAAAGCTTTGTTAAATGACCATCCCACTCTCCAAAAAATTTCTATTCGTTTTCTTGAGTCCGGTCATAGTTTCCTACCAAATGATACAGACTTTGGAAAAATTGAATGTGCTTTAAAACACCAACAAAGAATTTATACGCCAGAAGATTACATGCAGATTATGCAATCTTGCAAAAAAAATAAACCGATGAAGGTCCACAGAATGCAAAAAGAAGACTTTTTATCCTCTTCTAAGCTCGAAAAAAGGATTACTAACAGGAAGAAGGCTGTTGATGGAAGCAAAATTTCTTGGCTTAACACCAAAGAGATTAGGCTTAAAAAAGATTTTAAAGATTCCATATTTATGAGGGCCAATTTAGATGGAGAATTTCAAGAAGTAAATTTAAAAAAAGGGTTTCGCAATGTGTCCTCCACTCTGACCGTTGATTTAATGGAACCACTATGGCCAAACGGTAAAGCTATTCCGGAAGCTAAAGTAAATGATTTAAAAAGCTTAATGCACCTTATTCCAAAAGATGCTCAATCATTTTATAAAAATATAACAGGTGACATGCAGATTGAAGATGATATTGACGGATTTTCCGGTGAGCCTGACTTTTGTATTGAATTAGATCCTGTAGAATAAGCAAAATTTCATTGTTTATCGTTGATTTTATAAGAAACAAAATAATTACAACATAAAAAATATACTTTCAGTTAGTTTCTACAAGATTTTATAATTATATGTGTTTTATTAAAGGAACCAACCCCAAAAATATGCCAAATGTTGTATTTTGCAAAAAAGAACCAGAGATATTTTGCCAAAAAAAGGTATTGAATCAAAAGTAATGTTTCATAATTTTGTGCGTCTACATCCCAGCAAATACAATGAATAATCTGCCACACTAAATATTTTGGAACAACTGCCTTGAAATTTTCTGCACTCATATTTACTTTAAAGCTTATTATCTCCACTCTAACTTCATGTGGATTGGTTCTACTTTGCGTAACTACGTCCAATTGGCTACAATCCTGCTTCGGAACGCATCATTACTATGAAACTGAACACAAAACCATGCCTACTAAATATCGTCCAGATATCATCAGTCAGTCGGTCGGTAGCTCGACACAGTGCGCACGTGTACTAAAATCGGAACCGGGAGTTATTGGATATTAACTTACAATGCCCAAGTGTGATAATTTCGAGAAGATCATTACAAAAAGAAGTCCTGGTCTAGAATCCAGTAAATGTGGAAAGATTGTTCATGCTAATCAAGTCTGCACGGGTTTATCAGCTAAACAACTGGCTGCTCTGCGAAATACTGACAGCCTAGACTGGACTTGTGATGAGTGTCAACATAGCTCACCGAAAAGAAAATCATCATTTATAATACCTGAAGAAGAGGAGGAAGAGTATGATGGATTACTGCCTGGTAATTTAGAGGAAAACTGTACAGTGGATGTAAAGAAGTTTTTGCGCGATATAACTGTTGAGATGAAAAATATACTTAAACGTGAATTGCAACCGATAGAATCATCTGTAAAGTTTTGCTGTGAAAAAATGGACGTTCTAAGCCACACTTTAGAATTGCAGTATTTGTATGAGATATTATAATGACAAAGATTTTCGCTACTTATTTTCTAAGTTTGTAATCTTAGGTTTTGATTTATTGTACATTAATTGCATTTTGTATAGAAAATTATTATAATAAATAAGTGTGCAAGCGGTACGCCGTCTGAATGTGAGTACCTTCTCAAACTTGTATTAGTTTTTAGGTACTATATTGGATAATTGTAACTTTCTTTAACTATTTAAATAAAATAAAAAAATATATATATATGCTGTAACCAGCTCAGCGAAAACTTCTGAAGCTGAACTAGAAGTTTTCTACAACAAGTTGGAAGAGGTGCTTGAAGCAATACCTAACCGTGAGATGACCATGATCTTAGGTGATTAGAATGCGAAGGTCGGCAGCACTAAAGAGGGCGATCACTTGCGTGACGTAGTAGGCAAATACGGCTTGGGCGTCAGGAACGAATGCGGTGAACGACTCATCGACTTTTGGGCAAGCAGAAAACTGACGATTTTAAACACCTGTTTCCAACATCCCTCCTGACGTCTGTACACATGGATATCTCCAGGCGATAGATATAGAAATCAAATTGATTAAATTATTTTGAATTCTCGCTGGAGATCGTCGGTCAGTAATGTGAAGACGTACCCCGGGGCTGACTGTGGATCCGATCACAATTTGCTTGTTGCGAGTTTCGGGCTTCGTCTGTAGACACCACGTAGACGTCCCAAGTCATTGCCCAGACAGTTAAACCCAGTAGAAGAAGTTGTGCGCACAGGATGACGATGTCTGGTCTGTTGCGTAGGTTCTTCAACGCCAGATATTGTGATTTGGACAAATTTGGTTTCGGCCGTTTATTTCGACGTAACAGTGAAGATACGTCTAGGCGAATAGCCTCCATGTCGTCCGGTTTCATAACATTTTTGGCCAGTACGTCCTCAACAGCACAGATAATTTCCTCATAGGGGATTCGGTATGGCGCTACAGCAAATTTTAAACCTTTATTTAGTGCCTGAAATGAAGATTCATCTAACCATTGTTTCGACAAATTTATGACAGCTAGATTTGGATCTGCGTAAGAGTCTATGGTTGACGGGCTCGTTCCGTTTCCACAGTTGCCATGTTGCGTTCCAGTAAAATCATTTGATTTTTGCAAAAGTTTTTCAAATTTGATAAGGTGTTTATTTTTGCATTCATTATACCTATGTGTTTCGCGCTTGTTTAAGTTTAGTTTTGAAATCAGCTGTCGTCAAAACAATCTTAATTTTAATAGATATTGTCTCAATCTGTTGGTTAATATTGTGTAGATCGAATCTATTTTGACGAATAACCGCTACTAACAATTAAACACAAAGTGAAAAATGTGAAATGTGACGGTATCCAGGAGAAGCAGGTTCAAATCCTGCTCCTGACTGTTATTTTCAATTCCACATTTTTTCACTTTGTGTTTAATGTATAGTGCTAAGCATGTCAAATGCTAAAAATATATATAAAAATTTATAGGGTTTGCGTCATTATTAGGTAAAAATCTTAATTGTAAAATTAAGTTTACCTGGTCGGTATAATGTATTAAAATACTTCCGACAGATGGCGTAGGCGTCACCCATAGACGTTAAGTATGATGTGTTATCGAAATTAACAGTCAGGAGCAATTGTCAGGATGGCTGAATTGGCAAAGCATCTGGACGGTATCCAGGAGATGCAGGTTCAAATCCTGCTCCTGACTGTTATTTTCGATTTCACATTTTTCTCTTTGTGTTTAATGTATAGTGCTAAGCATGTCAAAGGCGGCGTGGAACCTGCAGCTTATTAGCATGTAAAACTTTCTTTACATGCTGCAACTCCCCAGCCAGGTGTTCTTCATCACAGATTCCTTGTGCTCTCTGAAACAAAGATTTAGACACGGTAGCTAACTGTGAAGGATGGTGGTGAGACTCTCCATTCAGGTTACTTATCAGTCAGGCCAAACCCACAGTAGTGATTAGTTAGTATTTTCCGCATAAATTTAATAATCCATAACAAGTTGTTGCCTACTGACTTTTCTGGCTGGATCTTTCTCAGTCAGGGCGCGTTCCGATCCGGTGGTAGCTTTTTAGTCTTAGCTTCTATTAAAATCAATATATTTAATAATAGAAACTAATAATCAATATTGTCTTCTTAATGGTAGTTTTTTTGATTACTTAAAATTTTAATTGGTAGTTTGTGGTAGAATTTTTAAGCACTAAATATAAACAAAAATTTTTAAACTTAAAGGAGTATTATACTAATTTTATTATACTAGCTTAAAATCTCATATATTGTAAGCATTAAACTTAGAGTAGATATTTTTAATTGTGTTTCTAAACGAATATTAGGTGGGTTGAAATAAATAAACCAAAAATTTGTAAAATCATATTACTGTGGGTAGATGAAACCGTTGAAACAACATATCAGCTTTGGACATCTACCATCTAAGTCCACCCGTGATCATGAATGCTGTAAAGTATTCGAAACGTTGGGATAGCATAAAAATCAAGTAAACGCGATAGATTCCGTAAACGTAGTTTTATTTTAAAATGTGTGAAATTCGCGTAAATGTTAGAAAGTATTATATCAAACAATTAATTAGGATATCCAAAAATAGCAACTGTTTGTTTATTATAGTTTTAAGTTTTCACTTTTGTCGGCAGTTCTCATGACTGATTTTTTTTTATTTTAGTGTTACAAACACTGTATCCAGAACTTGTCGATGAAAATATTAATCGCAATTTTATCTATGTTGGTAATATTTTATCTAGCCTTATTTTCAATATACACAAAATCCTTTTCTTTATACAAGTTTTGTATCAAAAAGTGTTTTCTTAATATCCAGACGGAGCCTTATTGCAGTATTCTACAGATTTTAACATAAAGATTATCCGCAAAAATCACAATTCTGAATAGCACAACTTGATATACAGAAATCAATCTTAAATGTAGAGAACAGAGTTAGTTTTCGAGCATGTTAGAAATAAGGCTATATGGTAAGATCTCCTCTAGGGATATTAGACGGTGGTGAGGATGGCACACAATTTGATTTCAGTTTTACGTTAACTGCACTAGGTTGACTTTGACCGTATTGATTTAACAAAGCTATTTACTTTAACACAATTTTAGTAGAACTAATAAGTACGAGTGAAGGTTAAAAGACAAAATAATTCTGGCATCATATTTATTATTGACTAGTTCACTCAAGTGTAATTTAAAGAGGAGTATATTTTAGGTTTAAAGAAAACAAGTTAAAGTATAGCATTTATAGCCTAGTGGTGAAGCCAAGGACTTCAAAGACGAAGTATTGAGGTTGATCCCGAGTCCAAGGTTCAGATCTCGCACGGCATATTTACACCTATGACCTTTCGAGATTTTTTGAAATTATGTGTGTATTTGTCTACAATTTATCACTGAGCGGTGAAGTAAAACATTTTGAGGAAACCGGCATGCCTTTATTTTTTGTTTAGCCGGGAAAGATGTTCCTAACCGCACACCGCGTCGTTCGGGGCAACGAACAGGGTAGTGTGGGGCCTGCACCTACTAAAGAAAACCGCCGTGTGCCATCTCTCCGCCTTTATTGGCGGGCCACTGGAACCATGTTACATTCCTTCAAGTTTTCCTTGACGGTTTGTTAAGTCTGCCAACCCACATTGGCCCAGCGTGGCCAACTATGGCTGAATCCTTCTGACCATGATAGGAGACCCGTGCCCAATATTGGGACAGAAAAAGGGTAGAAAATAAAATAAAAAATTGTCAGCGTAAGAATTCACTTTATTCATTAAAATATTTCTTATGTAACTTAAATACAAAAAAGTGAAATTACGAAGCTCTGTACAAAATACATTTTCTTGAAAACTTTTAAGTGCCTGTTACTAAAAACCATATCAAAATACACTGCGTGGTCTAGAAGAAATAAGCGGCAAAAGTAAAAAAACGTGAAAAGCAATTTTCTTTTACTATTTTGATGTGTATTTTAGCACTTGAAATGTTAAAGAACAAATTATTGCTTACTGCGATGGTTTAGCGGCCTAGAGCACTTCTTCGGTTCGAATCCCGCTCGCAGTAAAGTTCTCTTTTTACACATTCACAAATAATTTGTTCCTTCTTTTAGTTGTTCGTTCGTCGACTGTCGAGTAGTAAACACCGCGCTCGTTTCGTGTTCAATTAATATTCAAAATTTCATACATCATAACAATACGTATACCTCCTATTTATTTAAATTGTGTATAATTATTTTTTAGTTTTAAATACTGTCAGGACTTACTTTTCTTTGGCATGGAGAAACGTAATATGTGTGGGGGCTGTTGGGCCGTAATACCGGACAAAAAATGTATGAACTGTTTGGGTTGCGATCAGAAGTATGACTTGCAATGTGCTAATCTTTCGCCAAAGCGGTACAAGGCACTGAACGAAGAGAACAAACGTAAATGGAGATCTCGAATGTAACAGCAAGTTGCCAAAAGCAGACAACATAAATACACCTGTGCGTTTGTCCGGCACGTCAAAAGTATCAGCCAAAGACTCAGACAGTGGATGTTTGACTGCCAGCAGTAACGTAACTATGCGGAGAAAACCGTCGCCCACCACTAACTACATTACAGAAGATAAAATGAAGGAGATTCTAAAAGTTAATAAGCAAGAAATGAGGTCTGTTATTGAGTCATGTGTGCAAGGATTATCTGATCAGCTCAACGCAATAAAAGTGCAATGCACTGGCTACCAGAAGTCCTTGTCATTTGTCAGCAAACAATACGACGATTTGCGAAAAGAGTTTGCGGACCTGAAGAAACAGTGCCACTACTTCTGAGTTAAAGTGTTTTAAGGACGAGAATAAGGTCCTCAAGGATAGTTTGAATGCTCAATCCGCTAGAATAAAGGCGTTAGAAGAAGATAACTTGAAGCAGCAAAAATGGTCAAGAATGCAAAATATTGAGGTTACTGGAATTCTTGAAAATAACTACAACACTACAGCTATTATTATGAAAGTTAGTCAGCAAATTGGAGTCCCTATCCAAGCGACAGATATCGAGTTCGCACACCGTGTACAGCCGCGACACGTGGCCAGCGCCGCTCGTGCTCGTCCCATTATCGTCCGCCTGAAACAACGAGCCATCAAAGACAGAATAGTAGCTTCGGCTCGCAAACACCGCAATCTGAATGCTAAGGAGATAGGAGTGGGAGATGAGGCCAACCGTGTTTTCGTAAACGAGCACTTAACTTAGGAAAATAAAATATTATTAAAATTATGTAAACAAAAAGCTAAAGAAGCCAACTACACATTCGTATGGACAAAAAACTGTCGCTTTCACGTCCGGAGAGGCAAGACCTCGCATGCCGTTCCAATTGTTGCATCAATCGACCTTTCTAAGATTGTTTATTAATACACCAAACATATCCCACAGCACACTGACACACGTACATAACCCAAATACAATTATTTATCTCATACACATACTTAAATTATAGTTTCTCATCTTGCTACATAAAATGAATCTACTATTAATTTATTGTTATTATTTATTATTGCATAATAAACGAAACTATCATTCTCACATCATATTAGATAATCAAATTATATATCTCAGCTATCATTTTAACTATTGTAATAGAACTAAAACTAGATAACACGACTAAAAAACTGAAATTGTTTTATCAAAATGTCAGAGGCCTACGCACTAAAACTACGGTTTTTCACGACAATCTTTTATTGTTTGACTATGACATAGTAATGGTTACTGAAACATGGTTATGCGATGGAATTGTAGATGCCGAGCTAAGTAATGGTAAATATAATATTTTTTGCAGAGATCGACAATCCTTGGGTGGTGGCGTAATGGTTTTATGTCGATCTGAATGGCAAGCGCGTCTGCGGCCGGAATGGGAACGGCATGATCTCGAATGTGTTTGGGTCACTATTCCAGCTAAGGTTATAGGATCAAAGTATGACATACACATTGTCGTGGTCTATATACCTCAAAAGTCACAAATAACATCTTGAACTAAATCCCTAATTGAATTAATCTCAGACTTTCGCGACGTACATCCAAATGACCATCTAATTATTGCAGGTGATTTTAATTTGCCATGCATTGATTGGACGTCAGATAAAGTCGTAATAATTTAGAAAGGATCTATATATACTCAAACTGCGGCATCTGAACTTATATCGTATTTTTCTTTCATTGGTCTTTCGCAATATAATACACTTAAGAATAGCAGTAACAATACATTAGACTTAGTTTTTTCTGCCTTTCCAATTGACATTCAGAAATCGAACTCGATACTTGTAAGTGAAGATTCGTATCAGCCAGCTCTTTACATGACCGCTACCGATGTATTAGTGCCTTTGCTAAAGACTCTTTCTAGAATGAAATCCCTATTTAAGCAAGCAGACTTCTTAAATATCAACAAATCACTTTTTGAACAAGATTATATATGACATATTACTATAGAAAATAATTTCGAAAATGTTAAGAAATTCTACCTCACTGTAGATAGTTTGATTGAAAGGTATATTCCTAAAGTTCGTAGTGGTGGTACCTATTCTTATCCCATCTGGTACAATAGAGCACTTATTAACCTAATTAAAGAAAAGAGTAAACTGCATGCTAACTGGAAAAATTATAAGAACCCCAATGACTAGGCAGACTTTTCTGAATTAAGGAAAAGGCAGAAGATTATCCTCAACAAATGACGTATGGTAACTCTCAGTTAAATAACCCCATCGATAAATGTTTCACGTTTAACGATTTCTTCAAGCGAAACTTTAGTGTACCTGTTAATACTAATTATTATCAAACTAATGAATACGCCAACAGTTTGCAACCCAATTTAATTCATGATATCACTATAGGTCCGGATGAAACGGAGAAACTCTTAAACAACCTCGATATAACTAAAGGGGCGGGAAATGATAATTTACCTCCTATTTTCTTTGAGAATTGCGCTAAATCTCTGGCTGTATCAGTTGCCCTACTTTTAACAGATGTTTTCAAGATGGATACTTCCGAAATGCTTGGAAAGAGGATCACGTTGTCCCAATACACAAAAAAGGCCTTAAGACATCAATCGAAAATTACCGACCAATATCTATCCTTAACGTGCTTAGTAAATTAATGTAAAAAAATTGTTCATACGCGTATTTACCCTATATTGTCATATTCCATACCTCCGGAACAACATGGCTTTATATAGGGACGCTCTACTGCTACAAAGTAAGTTTGGAAAGTTTTATGGATTATGTTGCTACTAACATGGACGGGGGCTCTCAGGTAGATGTGATTTACACTGATTTTGCGAAAGCTTTTGATCGTGTAGACAACATCATACTATAACGTAAGCTTTACGAACTAGGAATACGGGGTAATTTGTTGAGATGGATGAAATCGTACTTATGGAAACGATCACAGACAGTCGTGGTGGGAGGCTTTTGCTCCAATTATATGGAAATTACATCGGGTGTCCCTCAGGGCTCCATATTGGGGCCTCTTCCGTATTCATGTTACTTATATGATGTTGCTAAGTGCTTCCAACATGCTAAGTTCCTTATGTATGCTGACGAAACTAATTTTTTTATGAAAATTAAAGATTATCATGATTGTTTAAAGCTTCAAGCCGACCTTGATCAGCTCAGTAAGTATTATGGAGAAAACCGTATTGGAATCAACGTTAATAAGTGTCTCTTATGTCTCCTTTACACGCAAGAGAAATCCTATATAATTTTAATATCAAATAAATAAAATTATTATAAATAAACAACAATTAGTAAGGGATTTAGGTGTTTTACTTGACGTTAAGCTAACATTCTTGGAACATATTGACACTAACATAAATAAATCTTACAAGAGCCTCGGTTTTATCTTGCGTATAGGTAAAGCTTTTTCTGATATATCCTGTATGAAACTATTATATTATTGCTATGTCAGAAGCATTTTTGAATATTGTAGTGTTATTTGGACCCGTCATTATATAACATACATAAATGTTTTAGAAGATATTCAACATAAGTTTGTAAAACACCTTAACTATATAATAGTAAACACAAATATTCGCTTAACTATAAAGAATCATGCAGATATCATCATCTTGCTAGCCTTGAAAACTGCCGTACTTTATTAGATGATGACCTTCCTACACGGTATATGTAATGGAAACATTGACTGTCCCAATCTTTCTAGTAGAATTCTACAATTTTGTACACTGAAAATTCGTACAAGACATACAAGTTTGTTTGCTGTCTCACGATCATTTACAAATTATGCACAGCACTCGATAGTTAATCGATTCTAAAGGGTTTTTAACAAAAAGTTTCAATCAGCTGACTTATTCCACAGTGGCAAGGTATCGTTTAAAAGAGAATTATCAAAAATAATGCAAGAAGACACAGTATAGATTCACTCAGACATACAAGTGGGAAGCTACCACTCTCACACACACATATATATAGACACTTACGCATCTACACATACACATATAGGTACACTTACGCAACTACACATACACATACATACTTTATACCTACTGATATATCTGGCACATCACATAATAATAAATTACATTATAATTAAACATTAAATAAAATTTCTGTTTTCACTCGACTAGTTTGTAAGCTCTAACTATATAATGTTAATCCATTATTGGCCTTAAGTTAAGTTAATTATGTAAATGGGGATATTGTTATCGAGGGGTGTGGATTTTGTTAAATAAATAAATAAAGTAATTTTGAGACCTAAAAAGTCCAGCATGTTCAGAGAAAACAATATTTAAAAATATAGGATTACATTACTAAATCAATTACCTATCTTGTTATATAATCGTGAATTATCCTGCGGGGCTCGAAACTAAAAGCGACATAATTGAGTATGTTAACCACTAAGCCACTTTTGCAACACTTAATTAAAGTAAGAATTTCATTGAAGTACACCAATGGCAGTTAAATTTACTGTAATTAGAATAGCCAGTATTTGTATAAAAGGTCTGTCAATAATACAGATTATATTGAATTACAATAAGCAAAGGTATTATATGGCAATCCCAATCTCCTTAATTATAAAGATCAAACAGTAAAAATTGGTGGAAAATAAAATACGTCGATAGAAAATTGGATATCCAAACCTTTGTTTGAGATGTTTATAGAAATTATTGAATCGTAGTATCTCTTGTTGTTAAACAAAACATTTTTATTTGTAGACTACGACCATAAAACGAATCAGACAAATGGAAGAAAATGTATCACACAATAGAATTACTGTGAACTTACAACATATATAGTATACTACAATTACTCATATTATGTTTAATATAGTAACCTGTGCCTCAAATTACCCAAATATTATTATTATAGAATGGATATTTTAAGAGGAGAGCTCACCACTCACCGACGGATTGTCAATCCCGGTTATCTTCACAAACAAAATAACCTAAGATTACCAATCCTCACTCTCACAGATAGAGAATGTGATAATAGCAAAAAGCATTCACGATAATAAAAAACTCACCAATGCGACACAACCATGCGATACGGCAGGACTCTCGGACCACAACGTTGCAATATTCCGCATAAATCCGAACACAAAGTCAACACGTGTTTCGCCTCTAAACGAGGCATCCTCAGGAACGCTCGTGATGAGCATAGCTCGTTTGTAGCCGAGCAGTATCGTATGATTGTGACGCGTTGGTGAGTTTTGTTATCATAATATATACCTAAACGACTCTATGAACCTTTGAAATTCACGCGGACGACGTCGCAGGCTGAAGCTACTAATCAAATAATATTGGCCTATAAAGTTTCAAGGATCGCGGCTAAGCGTCACATAATTGGTTTCAATGTCTGTGAATAGTCACAGTTGCTATCTCGAAATGTTATTGAAATATCAATATTTAGTTGTGTTTTATTGTTGTTTAAGTTTAGTTGATAATGATTTATTCATCAAGAGAGTATTATAATTACAAAACTAGCTGTGCCCCGCAGTTTATTGCGTCTTTTAATGTAATTGAAAAAATATTATTTATAAAAAATAAAAAGCACCCGTTTTATGTTTTACATATCGAGGTCAAGTTTTAATTTTGTGACATCATGATTTTTATTTTTATTACGTCAAATAGGTTCTAGCTTTCAGTCGATTCTTACGACTCCCGTGGTTAGAGAAGGGTAGGACAATTCTAGAGCCACGGTCATTTAGTAAATAACTGTTATTTAGACATTTAGATTTTTTTTATATATTTTTAGCATTTGACATGCTTAGCCGTATAGGCACATTAAACACAAAGTGGAAAATGTGAAATCGAAGATAACAGTCAGCAGCTGAATCGGCAAAGCATCTGGACGTTCTCCAGGAGATGCAGGTTCAAATCCTGCTCGTGACTGTTATTTTCGATGTCACATTTTCCACTTTGTGTTTAATGTTATTTAGGCATAACAAACAGGCACTTCAAATTTACAGCCTCAGCGGGCCTCGTGGTGTAGTCAGTAGTGTAACCGACTTCCGTGCACTCGGTCGTGGTTCGATTCCCAGTCAGGATAATTATTTGTGTAATGAACACAGATATTAGTACTGAGTCTGGGTGTTTTCTATCTATTATATATATTATGTATTTACAAAAAAAAAGTAATATACTTATGTATTATATCCGTAATCTGGTACCCATAGCACAAGCAGCATGTTAAGCTTAGTTTGGGAACAGAGGGAAAAAAAATAAGAAAAATGATAGTCATTTAGTAAATAGCTGTTATTGAAACTTCAAATTAATTAGATATAGATACATACATTTGTACAGATTATAACGTTTCGTGTGATATTTTCTATAATCATATTTTCTTCAAAGCTACAGTAAAATATTTAACACAACCACTCTGTATTTCACTTGGTTTCAATTCAACGTAATCGCGGCTGTACGACGCACCGCGGCCCCATCAGATTACTACGTAAACACACGCGTTGCAAGGATTTACTTCCCTTTATGTAGGGTGACCAGCATTCAGTAAATTTGGTATAAATATGTTAAAAAAAAACTCTGATATTGAGAATACGTGTGGTAACGGACTAAGAATACAAGTGTCACCACTGCATTCTTTCTGTTAGCAGTTATCACCCATAGCAAGGGCCCCAGTGGGTTAGAGATACATACCACTACTTTATTGTAACTGTTCATCTCTTCCTGTCGGCGAAATAGTAAGCATCGGCTTGGCAATATTTTTTTATATATATTATGTTAAGACATAAGGAAAGAAAGAAAGAAAAATAAATATTTTTTTTTTGCATAGGGTTAATTTGTAAGTAATCAAAAAAAAAAGAAACAAAAATATTGAAGATTAATTAAAAGGCTTACAAGCTTAATATAATATAGGTATAATCTATATCTATACTATTATAAAACTGTAACATAGCTGTCTGTGCATTTAAGATATTTGAGAAAAAAATACTGTATTAGTCTATATAGACGTGTCTGAACACAAAACATTTTTTTTTAGATTTTTTGTCTATTTGGCTGTTTATCTGTTTGTTTGTTCGCGCATCACGTAAAAACTACTGAATGGATTTTGATTCATCTTTTTTTATTTGATAGATCTCGATTAGACTTAAAAACTGGTATACATTTTATCCCGCTACTATACTGGGAACCTCAGTTATAACGCAAAAACTAGCTTTTGGCTGTGGCAGAGCCGCGGGAAAAGGCTAGTTACTGTATAAAAGAAGAAAAACACAGAGGTAGTACATTACAGATATATAGGCTATGTAGCAACGCAAATTATTACGGAGGCAAGGTGGACCATGGCTTGTCTACCACCATTACAAGCACTTAAAAAGTTAAAGACGTTGTAGAATGTAGACCTTAAACTGGGAATAATATTTTGATAGTCATCTTACCACCGCTCGTTACCTCAGTCTTTGTAATTTTCAGCCTTACCGTTAGGATTTTAGTTATAAATAACTAAATTGTTATTACTGACCTACCATGATGGCCAAGTGCGGATTGGCAGACTTTACAAGCCGTTGAGAAAATCTCTCAGGATTGTAGGTTTACTTACAATGTATTTCTTCACCGAGCAGTGGCAATTCCTAAAACAATATTATCGAAAATAAAATAAATAAAATCTCAAAAAGTCTGTGTTGTGTGCCGAGACCTATGAGTGGGGATCGAACTCGATACCGTTGTTGTCAGCTTTTGGTATTACCACTAGTCTGCAACTGCTTACTATAACTAGATTATCACTGTTAATATATAAAAGTGATAAATTATTTAAATAAATTGTGATCAATTATTTTAAGAGTTTAGCTTTAAATGCTACTTCTTTGGACAACGTAACTTTTTATGCAAAGTGGTCCAACTGCCATACAGGACAATATCCGTGTTGTCTACGAATGATTTTTCTGACTCTGCGTGCATTTCTTGTCCATTAAATTGTATTTATGTTTGTAAAGTGTCCTTTCAATATATCATAGTATAGGCTGTGATCTCTGTAGGAAAAAAATAAAAAAATATATATTATTATATACACTTAAGCGTGGTCACCGTACAGAAGAAGGATTAGCTCTAAGCGGGTACGAGTCTCTAAATTGTTGCTCAATATGAAGTTATTTTATGTTAAGATAAAATAAAATAAATTTAAAAAATACATTGCTTATTATGCCGCGAATAAATGCATAACTAAATTCGATACAGAAAATACACGACAATTTTGAAATAAATTTGGGAATGCCTGGGACGGTATTCCAGGAGATGCAGGTTCAAATCTTGCTCGTGATTGTTATTTTCGATTTCATATTTTCACACTTTGTGAATATTGATATGGCTAAGCATGTCAAATGCTAAAAAAATACATAAAAATATGTATCTACTTTTTGTCTCAGTTAATCACCGAAATAGCTGAACCGAATTGAATGGGAATTTCGCTGCAGATAGCTGAAGTTATAAGGAGTATCTACTCGAGTTCTGTGCAAAAAAAAACCACGCGTAATCGCGAGTAGCAGCTAGTCGTAAATAAAATGGTACGTTATAACTGTATAAATTTCGATCAGAAAATTCTAGAACGTTACACAGTTCTTTTATAACTACATTGCAAAATATTCCCGGGAAACTTATTCCGAAGTGCAAAATGCAATATTGTAAGTTGTTATGATTCGTCCCGGGAATAGTTCGAGCATCCCGGACCCCGGAATCTGCAGTCGAAATTGTCAACGCTTATTTAACTTTATCGGAACGGTTTATGCGCAGTTTTATGTTCGTATAATGCTTGTTACAGGGTTGTTACGCGTTAGTACTATTGTTTACCGTATTGTACCTACTTTACATGTGGAATTTAGTAATTTATATTTATTCTTACATAGCATCACGCCTGTATTCCCCGAAGGGGTAGGCAGAAGTGTATTACACACCCACGGTTCGCCAGCTATGCTTCAGTCCTACGCAATAGGGTGCGAACCTATTGCCGTCTAACGGGCATATTTCCAAACTCCGGGCTGCTACTGAGAATTTTTCTTTTACGAAAAAGCTTAATAACACTGCCCGACGCGGGCATCGAACCTGACACCTTATGATCAGCAGTCGCTTACACTACCGCTGCAGTTATTTTTTATTTAAGTAGGTACTATACATGTTTACATACATTAAAAAAATAACTAGTCACTTTGTCCGAGTGTACTTTAAAATCTTAGTAGATTTAGTCGTTTAGGCATATACCATAAGAGTTTCTTATCGGGGCATATTTATATGTACACATTTCGTACAAATCCAATTAGTTAATAGGAAAAATACTTCTTCTTATAATATAAAATCACCTTAATAATAATCTTATACTCTTTATTACACATTACATCAAACAATAAAATAAAAAATAAATGCACATTTGGTGGTCTTGCAATTTCTTCCAGACAACCTTAGCATGGACAGATAAAAGTAAAATAAATTTTAAAAAGGCACTTGTAGTATACTTACCATCCATCCATCCATCAGCCTTACACGTCCACTACTGGGCATAGGCCTCCCCAAGGAATGGGGTATAGTGCCGTAATCGCCACGCTTGGCAGGCGGATTGGCGATCGCAGTGGATGTTGTTAATACTCGAGGGAGTGCTGCTGCCCACTCCCCCGGTATTCCCTCAGTCTGCTCTTACGACTCCCATGGGTGGAGAGGGGTGTGACAATTCTAAAGCCTGCCCCACACAGCTAAGTGTACTTACATATCAAAACAAAGTAAAAAGTGCGACACCGTCACCCAAATGGTTGGTAAGCAAAGCATTTGGGACGGTACTTCAAGAAATGCAGGTTCAATTATGTTAAATGCTTAAAAACATATCATTTATTTATTTACATAAATAATACCATATTTAATGTTCTTGTTATAAAAACAAATCCTCTCACTTTTCCCATTAAATTTTCTCTACTAAATCATGAAACTCCAATAATGCTGAAACACCCCATCATTTATTTTGGTATCTGTGGTAAATAGCTACAATTCCAATTTTCAAGTCGCCACCTCTATTAGAACCGTAACTCCCGCTCAAACTTTTACCTCCTATTTCCCCGCATAACATGTGAATATACATAAAAGTTTTACTTCTACTCAGTATTTCAAATTAACATGTTTCTATCTACAAAGAACAAAGACTTTCATAAGTTCCGTCTCCCACTGAACTCGTCTGTCGTCGTTATAAAACAAGTTTTTACTTCAAACGCGAGTTTTAAAACTGTACCAAAAATTTCCAATACACTGTCACTTATTGATTTCTCACCAACGAAGGAAGCTGATTCAACAGCCCATTTATCATCGTCAGCGCAAGGGTTGTTTGCTGGGGGTACGCAGCCCCTCCCTGACCACTCGCCTCGTGTTTTTGCACCTTTTTCAAACAATTTATCTTCGTAGACTCGGGTCTGGCCTTTCATAAACTCGCGTTTCAAAGAACTTGGTTTAAATGTGTTGTTTTAAACTTTGATAAAACTAGGTATTCAAATGTGTTGTTTGATTTTTTTAATTATTATAGTTTTTAACTTTGGGGTCAGAGAGTTATGTTAACTGCAGTAATTAATATATTAAGTACGTCTCAATACGTGAACTATAATGATAAGGCTTGTTCTCAAATTCAGAGTAGCTTAACGTGTAATGGAGAATGCTGTACTTGGATTTCTTCAGACGGATAATATCCCCAACAAGTATATCTGCATAGAAAAAAAACATAGCATCACGCCTGTATCCCTGAAGGGGTAGGCAGAGGTGTATTACACAATCATGGTTCGCCAGCTATGTGCAAGTCCCCACGTAATACGAGACGAGCCTATTGCCGTCTACCGGGCGCATTTCCAAACTCCGGGCCGCTACTGAGATTTTTACTTTTTACTAAAAACTCAATAACACGGCCCGACCCGGGAATCGAACCCGAGACCTCATGATCAGCAGTCACTCACACTACCGCTGCATCATAGAGGCAGTTAAGTTAAGTATATCTAACAGGACTAAAATTACCAATCAGCGTTATTTTTTTTTTTAATGCGTATGGTGGCAGACGAGCCACGGCCCACTTAACTATATCGAGAGTATTGTCAAGCCGCCGCCCACTATTTCATTTCATAAATATGAAATGAAAGAATTTTCTCATCAGTTTTTTATTTTTTTAAAAGTTAAGTTATATTTTGATCTATATTTAGCACTTGACATGCTCAGCTACTCTTAAAGTACAAATTATAATTTGTGAATAAGGAAAAAGAGTATTTTTAGTACGAGCGGGAACTTCCCCGGAAAGGAAGGGACGCAGGTTCGTTTCCCGCTCGTACTAAAAATACTCTTTTTCCTTATTCACAAATTATAATTTGTACTTTAAGAGTAGCTGAGCATGTCAAGTGCTAAAATATAGATCAAAATGTTTGAAAAATCACGCCATCAAAGTAGTATGAATTTTAATTGCCAAATTAAACTCACTACATTGGATGAATGCATGTAAATGCATTGCCGATAGATGGCGTTGGTCGTTAAGACAAATGTGGTGAGGAAATTCGGTATTTCTAGAAATGGTACGATAGCTCAATGGATTAGAGCACTTCCCCGGAAAGGAAGGGACGCAGGTTCGTTTCCCGCTCGTACTAAAAATACTCTTTTTCCTTATTCACAAATTATAATTTGTACTTTAAGAGTAGCTGAGCATGTCAAGTGCTAAAATATAGATCAAAATGTTTGAAAAATCACGCCATCAAAGTAGTATGAATTTTAATTGCCAAATTAAACTCGCTACATTGGATGAATGCATGTAAATGCATTGCCGATAGATGGCGTTGGTCGTTAAGACAAATGTGGTGAGGAAATTCGGTATTTCTAGAAATGGTACGATAGCTCAATGGATTAGAGCACTTCCCCGGAAAGGAAGGGACGCAGGTTCGTTTCCCGCTCGTACTAAAAATACTCTTTTTCCTTATTCACAAATTATAATTTGTACTTTAAGAGTAGCTGAGCATGTCAAGTGCTAAAATATAGATCAAAATGTTTGAAAAATCACGCCATCAAAGTAGTATGAATTTTAATTGCCAAATTAAACTCACTACATTGGATGAATGCATGTAAATGCATTGCCGATAGATGGCGTTGGTCGTTAAGACAAATGTGGTGAGGAAATTCGGTATTTCTAGAAATGGTACGATAGCTCAATGGATTAGAGCACTTCCCCGGAAAGGAAGGGACGCAGGTTCGTTTCCCGCTCGTACTAAAAATACTCTTTTTCCTTATTCACAAATTATAATTTGTACTTTAAGAGTAGCTGAGCATGTCAAGTGCTAAAATATAGATCAAAATGTTTGAAAAATCACGCCATCAAAGTAGTATGAATTTTAATTGCCAAATTAAACTCACTACATTGGATGAATGCATGTAAATGCATTGCCGATAGATGGCGTTGGTCGTTAAGACAAATGTGGTGAGGAAATCCGGTATTTCTAGAAATGGTACGATAGCTCAATGGATTAGAGCACTTCCCCGGAAAGGAAAGGACGCAGGTTCGTTTCCTGCTCGTACTAAAATACTCTTTTTCCTTATTCACAAATTATAATTTGTACTTTAAGTTAAGTTAATTCAAGAAATATAAGATGATTATCTACCAACAGAATACTCACAGACCCAATGGTACACAATATATTGTCAAGATCAGTAAATATTCAAGAAGGGTGTAGGGAACCTCGACACTAAAATTTACACAGTGTTTGTAGTAAAAGGTTGTAAACGATTCATTGACAAAGGTTCGTGTCAAAAGCTGGCCGTGAAATACGCTTGGAAAGCCTTGGAACAAACCCCGGTTACATTTTTACTTACACGCTCTGTATATTTAACCGTCTTCAAAAAAATAGGAGGTTCTCAATTCGTCATAAATGTTGTTTGTATGTATGTCCTTTGATATCTTCGCTATCTATGAACTGATTTCGATTGTTATTAGTATTCAGTAGTTTATTTCTCAATATTGCATGTGTAAATTGTATCTAAACTGTTCACTAAATATATTTTAATATTTGTAGGCATTTGACATGATTATATGCCATATAAATTAACAGCCCGGAGTTTGGAAATGTACTCGGTAGACGTCAATAGGCTCGCCCCCTATTACGTGGGACTTAAACATAGCTGGCGAGTCATGGGTGTGTAATACACCTCTGCCTACCCCTTCGGGGAATACAGGCGTGAAGCTAAGTTTTTTTTTAATTAACATGAAGTACGAAAATATGAAATTGAAAATAAAAGTCATGAGCAGGAATTGAACCTGCATCTCCTGGGATTTCTGTTCAAGCTGCTTTACCAATTCGTACCCGTGAAATCTGCTCGAGAATATTAACAGGATTATTACGGGTTTCAAGATGATGCAGATAGAAGTCCTGCTCGTAACTATTTTTATCAATTACACATTTTTGCAGTTTGCGTTCGTTCACGAAATATTATAATAACTAAAAATTATTAGTGGTAGTGCTCTTGCTTGTCCTAGTAGGAATTAGCTCAGTCGGGGAAGTGCTACCCTCTCACGGAAAACCAGCGTAAAACAACGGCAGGTACTCCTACTATTGTGTTTCATACGGCGAGTGAGAGCGTCAGAGGACCAAAACAGACCATATTGTCTCAACCGAAGATTAAAAATTGAATTTTATACGTGTTTAGTAGCGTAGTGTTTAGCGGTAGTGTATGCGACTGCTAATCATGAGGTCTCGGGTTCGATCCCCGGGTCGGGCAATGTTTTTGAGCTTTTTCCTAAAAAGAAAAATTCTCACTAGCAGCCCGGAGTTTGGAAATGTGCCCCGTAGACGTCAATAGGCTCGCCCCCTATTACGTGGGCTTAAACATAGCTGGCGAGTCGTGGGTGTGTAATACACCTCTGCCTACCCCTTCGGGGAATACAGGCGTGCTGCTACGTTTTAGTAGTTATTGGACTAAGAAAAATCATCTACAGACTGGATAATGCATATCGCAGTTTTGCCTTCGCTTAAAATAATATATAAATAATAAAAAAAAAATAACATAAGCAGTCCGGAGCACTGGAACTGAAAAAATACATGCCTACCTCATAATAGTTTCTATGTATCTTAATAGATCTTATATGTAGTGGATATGTTGGATTATGAACAGTTTTTAGTACACATTGTTTCGATAGATTGTGTTGTATATTCTGAATGCCAGTGTTACAAATTTCGCACACACATAGTGCCTATATCAGTGACTGAATTCATAAAAATCGGCGTAACTTGTCCATAGAAGTTTCTACTTCAAAAAACATTGATTATGACATTAAGCTACCGACATAAAATGCTACCTACCTACCTATACAGGTAATCTACATTTACTTTTGCGATTTCTATATCACATTCTTGCCGTCTATATTACTTGTTCATCTCAAGTACACAAATGAGCAAGGAAAAATCCTGCAATAAGGAAACAGCTCTCCAGTCCTCGTAATTTGGGAGCTTTCAAATGCATAAGTACTGTCCTATTACGTGGAATCACCTGAGGGAGGCGCTTTGAGGAAAACGGAAGGCTTCGGTAATCTCACATTATTAGCGAACCATTCTATATAAGGTACTGATTATTGCCCCTCACGGGTTTGGTCAAAGATTAACAATACCACGTTCTGTAATCCAGCAATAATTCATTATGAGTAATCTGTAATTAGGTCTTCGAGAGAGCTACAATATATTTTAGGTATAAATATATTGGAAGTCAAGATACTTCTTTCGTATTAGGAGAGTGGCAAGCAATATATGCCTATAGCTGACCTGATGGTAAGTGATCTACTAGCTTATAGACGCAAACTATTCCAGGGCCATCACTTGCACCACCGAAGGAATGTAACATAGTTCCAGTGGCCTGCCAACAAAGGCGGAGAGATGGCACACGGCGGGTTTCTTTAGTGGGTGCAGGCCCCACACTACCCTGGTCGTTGCCCCGAACTACAGGGTGTGCGGATAGGAACGTTTTTTCCTGCCTTAACAAAAAAAAAGGGCCATCACTTGCGATTTGTCAATCTTAAAGAAAAGGACTATCCTTTTCCTTAAGTTTAGAAGTTTTTGGTGGAAAGTGTAAGGGGATAGGTTAAGCCTCTTTTTTATGTTTATTCGCCCATCACGCAAAAACTACTGAACGGATTATGATGATTACTTTTATTTAATAGCTCATGATTAGACTTAAAATCTTGGATACGTTATCTTCAGCTACTACATCGCAAACCAGAGGTATAACCTAAAAACTAGTTTTCATATAGATACTAAATTGCCGTCAAATTCATCCGCCTGGAATTTTAAATATGAATACGTCGGAACACTAATGATCTCTATACAAAAATACGATCCCTCAGGAACCATACATTATTCCGCCTATCCTTTTCTGACTTTTGGACTATATGACATGTGTGGACTATATGACATGTGTGTCATGTCGATCGGTTTAATAATTATAACGTGAAAGCGTACCAACCAAAAAAACAAACGTGTATTTGCATCTATAATAATAGCAATAAGGATTAAATAATTCTCCGCGCAGACTTAAGGTAATAATAATAAATATTCACGGACATTTCACACAACGTTATCTGGCCCCAAACTAAGCTTAACGCTTGTGCTATGGGTACCAGAATACATATAAAAACTCAATTTCCTTGTGAAAACTCAGACACAGACAGTTGTGATGTAGTCTCATCACAAATCAATATCACACACTCGAACACAAATCACAATTCCGCTGAGTCAAGTTTCCAGTGTTGTCAAACGAAAAACAATATCTATACTCTACACTTAGGGAGAATTTCCGAACAAAGCGTTCAACATTTTAATGGATCATAAAAAGCTCTGGAAGATTAATGTTGGTATTTCCAAGTATAGTTTAGCACATTTTTTTCTTTTCAGGAACTATAATTTCTTTTTAATGGCTTAAAAGATTACTCAGCTTGGGGTACTAAAATATACCATTTTTTTTTATTTAGGCGGGAAAAAATGTAGCTAACCACATACCCCGTCAACGAGGCAACGAACAGGGTCATGTGGGGACTAAAATATAACTAATAGTATTCAGTGCATAGCCGCTAGCGATACCACTAGCACTTTGCTAGCTGCAGTGGAAGGTGTAGATATGGGGTGAGGACAGTTACCTAATGAGGATTTTATTTAGAGAACGAACGCCCTACCATTATATGCCAATATTTTGTAGAGAAACTTCCCCAGTCAAGCCAGTTCAATCGTGTTGGAATCATGAAGTTTTTTTAAAAATACTACACCAAAAGTTAATGACATATTATAGTTAGACAACATATCAAGGTATTTGGGGGCACTAACTCCCCGTAAATAATCTATTGTCACTTAGAGTATATGAAAATTGAAACGATAACTTCCAGTTATCAGGCTTGAACACAAAACATCGAAAATTACTGTCCATTTTATTGAACTTCGTCTAATAAATATCGTAAATACAATTTAATAAATTGATATATCGAACTAAACTTAAATTACATTAAATCATAATTTGAAATCAAATTGGAACATGAATTAAAATTTTTTTAGTACATTAATTTCAATAATTTGAAAGTTGTACGTTCAGGGAAATTATAACACTAAATCTGGCAACCCTGCAAACCGAAGAGTGATCGTTAACCCACTCGTATCTCGCTATACTTTTTGTTGCGTCGTATATTTTCTAGCGGCGCTGACGAATGACTTCATGTCATATTGTTGCCAGATTAAAATTGTCACGATGTCAGGAAGTTATGCTCACAGGAATATATTTATCACATATATAGAAAATATTTATCACAATCTTTTTATATTTTAGTCGCGACAAAAGTGAATAGATGTTCTCTCCTGATCCTATAAAACAATTTCCGCCGACGTTGCTTTTAAAATAAATTTCCCAGGTTAATCTTAAGAACACTTTATTACTGCGAGATTCTCAGTTATTGGATTATTTTATGGAAAGGTAGAGATGGAATAAATACTATATTATACTTGAACAAGATCTTTAAGGACGAGGCGACTAAGGAAGTAAGCATATATTATATATTGCATGACTGGTGGTAGGGTTGGATACTAAGTGAGTCTATCCAAAATAACCACAGGACGTTAAGTGTGTTGTCACGACGGCTGACTTGGCAAAGCATCTGGAAGTTATCCAGGAGATGCAGGTTCAAATCCTGCTCGTGGCTGTTATTTTCGATTTCACATTTTCCACTTTGTGTTTAATGTATATGGCTAAGCATGTCAAATGCTAAAAATATATATAAACAATTCTAAATACATATAGTATTATTGATAATGTTATTGATGCATTGCACGGAAAAGCTAAAAGAACTTAGAAATAAGTTCTCTCTTATATATAGCCTGTAACACACGTAGCTATATCTATAACGAGGTTCTTTGGGTTGAAGTGTACATGGATGAAGTCATATCCAAAAGCTAGTTAAACTATATAATAATGCCTAATTCATCCATCCATCCATCAGCCGCTTAACGTCCCCTGCTGGACATAGGCCTCCTCAAGGGAACGCCACAACGAGAGGTCCCGTTATGGGGGATAATGCCGTATAGCGCCTACACGGAGGTTAAAAGAAAAAAAAAACAGTATTCATAAGTAATAACAGTTTTTATGTAGGTATCTAAATAAATCTCATATCATATTTTTGTAATTTATATAGGTATTTGTATTATGGATGGACAGAATGAAATTTAGTACAAATTGTTTTTATAGATGGTGTTGTGCATTATATGAATGGTGTGCTTATTATGTCGGTGGTGCGAATTCATAAGATTTTACCCTTCTAAAATCCGCCAACTCTCTAGTGTCTCTGTTATAAAAGAAAAAATAAAAGTAAAACGCATTACCACGAAGCGGATCTAAATTCTCTCCGCTATCTCATTAAGTCTTACAAAGGCAGTAGAAAAAGTTAAAACTTCAAGTGTAAAGGAACGCAGCGTAAGTATACCGTCGAACGAACTGCAACCATTAACTTGGATGTGTTTCTTGTAAGACCTGCACATGTAAAGGGATATTACATGTTGTCAAGCGTAGCGGGTGATTAAAAGGCGGTTTTTAAATTAGTACTACTAGTTCCCGTCAACTATTTTTATATAAATACACCATATACATAGAAAAAAAATCTTATTGTATGAAGCATCTCCAATCTGTAATTTTAATATTGACAACGGCCTATAAGTGTGCGTTAATCTGGATTACAAACGATATGTTCCAAATCCCAACCAAATCAACAGTTTTTGGGTGATTATATTTTGATCCTTTATTTACAAGTACTTGTCGATCCATAAATAGATATAATTTATGCCGGCAGTCTTCGAAAAATTAAAAATAAGATATCTGAAAAAATATCAAACGAAGCCGCCGCCTGTCACAGGTACCGCTATTGTACCTATTCCTTTTATAAGCCGCCCTTACCCCTTAGTCTCCCGCGCAGATTTCTTTCAAACGGCCGTCCGTATTTTCACGTAATATATACCGTGAGTGACTTGTAATTTACGAGATGTCGTATTCAATCGAGGAGTATTTTAATATGTTGATGTGTCTTGAAAAATGTGACTGCAATTATGCAGAGGCGCGCAATATTTACGAGGAACACTTCAGTGTTCCACGGAACATTGCATTGCCGTTAGCGATGGCATTTCAGCGTTTCCACGTTCGCATGTACAGTATTGGCAGTGTGCACGGTCATAAACAATAGCGTATTGACGCAGGAAGGCCAAGACTGCATGACAATGTCGAAGAACAAATCTTGGATATATATGGGGAAGATCCCACGTAAAGCAGGAGGCACGTTCAGTAGGACGCCAGCTCGGTGTAAACCACATGCGCATTTGGTGAGCACTCAAAGATGATGGCAAGCACCCATATCACTATATTCGAGTTCAGTCTCTACTTCCTACCGACTACGAGTCTAGAATGCAGTACAGCAGATGGATCTTAGATAAAGTTCAAGAAGATAGAGATTTTTTGAACCACATACTGTTCATTAAACACAACGTGAAAAATATATAGTGCTAAGCATGTCAAATGAGAAAAAAATATATAAAAATATCTAAACACATACTGTTCACTGATGAGTGCTCCTTTGTTAAAACAGGAATCTTTAATGCACTCCATGGACACTTATAGTTTACCATTAACCCTCATTGCATAAAACCCAGTCACTTCCAACATCGATGGAAGATAAATTTTTGGGCGGGAATCATTGATAATAAGGTTATCTTATTTTCTAGAAAGAATCATGAGTGGTAGCAACTACTATCGTTTTTTGCGAGAAGAACTCAATGAAGAACTTAATGAGTTAAATCTCGATCTTGTAAGTCGTATGTGGTTTCAAAACGACGGCGCGCCACCGCACTTTTCCCGGACTGTTAGAGACTATTTAAATACAGAATATGGGGAAAGGTAGATTGGCCGTAGTGGACCAGTTAATTGGTCAGCGCGGTCACCTGATCTCACTCCATTAGATTTTTTTCTCTGGGGAACCATCAAGCAGTCTGTATTTAGAAAAACATGCGATACTGAGGCAAAATGTGTTTACGGATAGTTTCGGCGACCAAATTAACCCGTCATGCGTCCAAGGCTCATTGGTTAGTACCTAAGCAAATGCGCACAGAGGCGTCCAAGGTTCATGCATGTGTACCTGAAGACCAGTGTGATTTATTTCTTGTTTTTTCTCTATCGGCATGGACGTAGTAACGTTATCTATTTACTTAGTCTATTGCCAATGTAACAGACTACATTTCTACCGCAATATTTACACTGTATATACATAAGCTGTGGTGTGAAAAAAAAAAGACGTACTAAGTAGTGTCCCGCTGTCGCGATTTCGTGCCATTTTGAATCGCCAGCTCATTTCACGCGCGTCATTCGTTGCGTAATGATATATAATAAATGTTGTAGAAGCAACACCGGTAAATAAATAGTTATAATCTTTTAAAAAATGTGTGTAGAATATGCTAAAAGTGTTATATTAAATGTTCATTGTGTATTTAAAAAATGCAAACATAAAAACTTTTAAAGACCTTCCGAGTCGGTTCATATTAAGATTTCTGTATATAATATAATTCGAAGTATACATTCAAACGACGTAATTGTATGTAAAATTATTAATAACTATTTAACAATGTTTGAGAATAATAGTTTACTATTTTATGTGATTTATAAAGCATTTCAATTTAATCAGTTCCATTTTTGACTACTCGACCATACGTAATACACAGCGTTGTGTTCAAGGTTATCTCAACCGGCCGGAACAAAGAACGCGCCAACGGCTTAGTGCTCGCTTTCACGTTTGCCGCCTATTATTTATGTTAGTCTAAAGTGTCGTTTTTATTTATTTAGTGTTGTGATTTTTGATAGTGATCTATTAAAGTGATTGACAATTAAGTTGTTTAAGATAACATAATACAATTAAGTGCGAAATTTCAATGGTAAAATACAATATTATTCAAAGAAACTTAGGAGGTTCGTGCAAAATTATGTAAGTACTAGATTTAAGCACTATTATTATAATTGTTGGTAATTTTAAGGGAGTTATAATTTATATACAAAGCTAGTACACTTCACAAGGAATCTTGTCATATATGCAACATATACTATGTTAATAATTATAAAAATAACGAGATATCACCGTTTTTAAAAACCTATATTTTAAAAAACAACACGTTGCAATTTTTTGGGGCGCTCACGTAAATTTTTGAATGTTTGTTTTGTTCCCGTGACGGGTTAAATCCGATACATTAGTGCTGCAACATGATTGTGAAAACATTCGTAAACGATGCAAAAAATGCGTAGACTTACAAAGCGGACACATTGAACAACATCTCCGTAACCATCATGTTGATGTGATAATAAATTAGTATTATTGTGTGTGGTATTATCGGACGAACCAAATTAAAAGTTGTAAACAATCGTCTAGTAAGGTGATGAAATTTTTAAATCTAGTTACACGTGACAAGGTCATGACCCTCAGTGTAGGCATTGTTGGTTCGCTGAAATACTTGCGGCGCTGTTTTGTCCCGAACACAAAGGAGCCGCGCGTGTAGGTATGCAACGCAGCACGCAGAATATCAGGGGTAATAAATCGATTTAATTTTACAAATATTAATGAATTAATATTTAATATCATTTTTTTAATTGAATATTTTCCAAAATTACTTGTGCTGTTATATTTGGATATTGATAGCGATAACGTAGCTATGATATCGAACCGTTTGATAGCTACGTTATCGTTATAAACACCTTTCCGTGTGATAACGGACTAAGAATACAAGTGTCACCACCCCATTCCTTCCCACGGGTGTCGTATGAGGCGACTAAGGGAAGTAAGCAATTATCATCCATTGCATGACTGGTGGTAGGGCTGGGTGCCAAGTGGGAATACTCACTTGGTATCGGGCCCTAGTGGGTTGGTACCACCATCTCCCGTATGATTGGCCATGAAGCACGTCATTGCGTTTTGGCTGTAGCAGGAGATAGCCGTTTATTCTTTCACTTCCTATCGGTGAAATGAAATGGTGAGCAGCGGTTTGGCATTACTCTCAGTATAGTTGAATCCATGAGCGACGGTTACCATTTACCATCAGATGGGGCGTGGCTCGTCTATATGCAATAATAAAAAAAAATATGTAATTACGTATTTAGATATTTTTATATATATTTTTAGCACTTTGTGTTTAATGTAATTACGTAGTTATTATTACACGCTGTATAGATTTTTCGTTGTCTGTCAGTTTAAAATGTCAATTGTTTTTGCTAACACACCTGTCAAATTAACAATTTCGATTGATAACTTATCGAGCCCTTGGGACTGCCCGATATGAAGAAAAACTGTTGATATCATACACTAAGTAGGTAGGTACTAAATATAATATTTGGGTCGAGAAATTTCTTAAAATTTTCGGTCCACCCTTCAAAGATAACGGCTTTAAGGATTTTCTACGAAAACGCAGGTGAGTGGGATACAATACAATTTAAAATCAACTGGGTCCCAATAATAAGGTGGCTAACTCTCCCCATTATCGGTATATAAGCTTGATAATTTCATCAATGACGTTATATACGCTAATATTACAAGTTCTAATAAATTCTAAGCAAAATAAAAGCATAACTGTAATTTCTTTTGAGTTATTCGGCTAAAATAGGTGGTGCATTTTTAGTGTACAAAGCTATAATCATAGTTATCTTCTAAAATTATTCCGGTTATCATATGTCTAACTATTACTATCTCCAGACTGCATACTCTTAGAACGTGTCTATTGTTTATATCCTCTATCTAGTCTACGCCTTACTTTGACTTTGAAACTGTCAACACTAGTGCTACCATATTAATAATTTATTTTCCACGAATTACATCGTCGGTGTTTAATAAAATTAACCTATCAAGCTAAATAAAAATTTATAAATGTTATTTTTGGAGATTATAGATCAATATGTAATAAACGTACTATAGTAAATATGTAATAAGTACCTAGGAATCACTATTTTGATAAGATATTTTTCCCATTATCTACCTTGTATTTTTTTTGACTGGTATTCATTTCGATATCATAACGACAGGGTTTATCGATGTCGAGACTGCAGGCACAGGCCTAGATCAATATATAGATTACTTTTTTATGTTGGATACGTCATGGTTTATGAATTTTAATTCTGAACTTCAGAAGCTAGCAAAATACAGTCTGAAAGTTGTTTGTCATTTTCGAATCAACTCCACCAGTGCTGGACATAGGCCAATAGATCAAAGCCCGAGAGAGTGCCACAACGAACAGTGTTGTGGCGACTAAATCCAATGGTTATTTGCAGCTTTAAACCAGGTCATCACCGATCGTCGTGACCGATGCATGGAACTACTAAGGAACCTTTACTTCAGCCTGCCGACCCAAATTGCTATATCAGTCACTCTAATACTCTTTCGCGGATTTCCGTATGGTAGCTTTTATGGTACTGAGAAAATCAAGCGTTGCCTAGTGTGCCATGGATAGCACTTATTTTTAATAATAATTGGTAACAATTTTACAAAAAATTATAAACGAATCTATTACTTTATGTGGCACCATTGATTTTATAAACACGGCCAATGAGAGTACTTCTCCAGCCGCCATGACACAGACCATACACAACCAAAAGATCAGCAGGAGGCAGTTAAGATTGAACAGCAAGTCTCATTACGCGATACAACGTGGAATGTCCCAGATATATTATGTAGTATTCTGTGACACTCTTCTTCGACCCGCGCGCGAAAGACATTGTCTTCTTGCTAAATATCGCCTAGATATAGTTTCTAAGGTTATCTGAGACCGCCCCAGAGGAACTTACAACTTTTTTCGAGTATTTTCTCAAGCCTTTATTGTTTTTGTAATTTTGGTGGAGACGCTGGTCCGCGCTGTTTGGACGGAGGATATGAAACATCATATTAAAATATACTTTTAAAAATACTGGTGTAAGTACATACGCCTAGTTAATTTTACACCAACACTAATTAACATCTAAACATGATCAATACTGTACCTTCACTGAATAATTACTATAACATGTTCTAGGACGTCACATGCAATGTACCGAATAGTTAATTAAAATTTTGATTGATTGACACATAGTTAACTTCGTAATAGATGCGACGTCAATCACCCACATCCGTACTAATTATTATAAATGCTTAAGTAACATTAAGTAAGTAACATTTTACCGGTAAACAACTGCTCTATTTTACTCTGAAATTTAAACCCCAAAAAGGATAATCATTTTTGAAACCTCGTGAGGATATATAGTGAATGAAGGTTTTGTGATTTGGTAGTTAAAAATATAATGTCAGTCTATATAATATGTAAGTGCTTCAGAAGGCACGCTAACCAATGGGCCCCGGCTGCCAAATAACATTCTGGTAGTCGTTAATGGTAAGTGAATAAATAAAATTTCAAAGCAGTCATGAGGACTGCCGACAGAAGTGAAAACTTAAAACTATACCAAACAGTTGTTATTTTTGGATATCCAAACTAGTTGTTTGATCTTAAATTAAAACTTGTAAATCAAAATTATTCATTCATTCATTAAAAATAATAATATTTAAAATTAATATTTCATTCAGAGCTGGCCCAGAGCAATAAGTTACTTTATTTTATTTATTTTAGGGAAAACAAACAGCAGTATATTAAATATTAACATTGTAATCCTTAAAATTAGTGTTATCAAATATATTAACTACCAACTACATTTTCCACAGATTGTTATTTGGTATGTTATTCTGGAAGCAGACGCAATGCCACGATAGCTCTGTGTTTAAACAATAATGATAATAATAAACTAAAAAAAAAAAAAACTAAAACTGGCAACACTACACGCCAAGAGTCACATTTTCTTACACTTCCCAAAATTAATTGAAATATCAGTTTATATTGCTTTTGATAATCATTTTACAACAATATTTACAAACTGTGCAATAGAAAACCATGAAAAATGGAAAAATTAAATAACGCAACCACAATGAATTCGTAAATACAATATCTACCTATATGTGAAAAATGACAGATGTCATGAAACATTTTCTGTGTAATATGAAAATTATATAAACGGAAAGAAAATGTTAACTCGGGCAAAAGCCAGACTCGCTGCTGCACTAGGAACAACCCCGGACTCGTCGCTCAGCTCCACCTCGCATCTACATAATCCAGTTTCAGTGACAGCGGTTACTGCTGAGGTGTTGAGTTCAACATCAAGCGACGAGTACTTCTCCCCACCTACGTCGCCGCCACCAGTACGCAGGAAGAGGAGAGGCCGGCCACCGACACGCTTGGGACCTCGAGACCAACAGGTCTCAAATAGGGCCCCCGCTGCCGGTGGTGATGTGCGCCGCATGAGATGGTCTCAACAGATGAACGAAAATGTCATGCGGGCATATTATGTGGCTACAGAGGGAGGAAGCAACCTTACAGCGTATCGTGATCGTATGCTGCCTTTGTTTCAGGTGCTTGAGCCGGCTGTCAACGTCACGGCACAGAGATTGTCGGATCAAGTACGGGCTATTCAACGTTGTCAATTGTTGAATGAAACCGTACTTGAACGGATTCGCTCGGACGTGCGGGGTAACATTGTATCCCCCATTTTCTCGCAAACTGTGGAGCATATATCCAGAGATATACCGCAGCTGAACCCAGCTGAGGAAGTGGAGGACAATGGAACCTTAACCGTAAGTACCCAGTACAATGATCAATTAAGGAGCGCTTTGGAATGCGCTTTACAGAAGTATCGAACTATGTCCCCTGAATGTAGACCACGTTTACCGCGTTTGCCTACTCATAAAAAGAATATAGCGCTGGTGAAGACCCTGGATTCGCTGTTATCTGTTTATATAGATAGCAGCGAAAATTTGGCGGATACACACTCAATTCTGTATTGTGCAGCCGTTGCGGCATGTCGAGTAGCAGGAATTAAAATCTCTGAAGAAGGTCCTGTTACTCGACCACGTACAGCCGTACCGGCTTGGCAATCCAGGATTGAGCGACGTATAGCCGAAACCAGGGTAATCATCGGTAAGCTTATCTGCTTCAGGTCAGGCAACACCCGTCCGAAAGTCATGCGTTTTGTGAATCGGGCTTTCTCGGGGACTGAAATAAATCCCCGAGAATATATGTCCCACGTCACAGAACGCATAGACTTCCTGAAGCAGAAAATTTATGCGTGGGCAAATCGCGTTAGGCGCTACAAACGGAGAGTAGGTCGATGCACTGTGAACCGTACATTCCAGAGAGACGAGAGGCAGGTCTACCGTAATTGGGAACGGCCCGATGTAGATCTGAATGTCAGGGATCTTCCAGATGTTTATGCCACTACTACGTTTTGGCAAAACATCTGGTCGAGGCCTGTCATTCATGAGGAATGTGGCTGGATGCGAGATGTCAAACGATCATGTGAACATATTACTGATATGGAAGCAGTACTAATAACAACAAGTGATGTAACCAGTGCAGTCCGTTCGTTACCTAATTGGAAAACCGCGGGAATGGACGGACTGCACAATTTTTGGCTCAAATGGTTACGCAGTTCACATGCTCGTTTGGCATCTCAATTTCAGTTGTGTTTGACATCTAGGTCGTTACCACGTTTTTTAACTGTCGGTACGACCTACCTTCTCTATAAGAGTGGTAGTTCCGCGGACCCCAAAAATTACAGGCCCATTACTTGCCTGCCTACAATATATAAGCTCCTTACATCCATTTTGACAGTAAAAATTTCTTCACATATTGTGAAAAATTCTATTTTGGCCAAATCTCAAAATGGATGTAGGAGCGGGGCACGTGGAACTAAAGAGCTCCTTATTATTGACACGGTCATAAGCCAACAGGTTCGTCGCGGCCGGAAAGAGTTGGTGATGGCCTGGATAGACTATAAGAAAGCCTATGACTCTGTTCCCCATACATGGCTCTTGAGGGTACTGGAGTTGTATAAAATTGATGCAACTCTACGTGCCTTCTTGAAGACGTGTATGGGGCAATGGAGAACGGCCCTTTGCTATCCAGATCGTCGCTGGCTTCAGGTACATGACGCACCAATAAAAATTGAGCGGGGTATATTCCAGGGGGACAGCCTCAGTCCATTGTGGTTTTGCCTGGCCCTGAATCCTCTTAGTACTTTACTAGAGAATTCAGGCCTAGGCTATCGGTTGCGGAGAGAGAGTCGGGGTCTATCCCACCTCCTTTACATGGATGACTTAAAGTTATTTGCCCCCACCAGACCCCAACTGATGGCGTTACTTAAGGTAACTGAAACCTTCAGTAAGTCGATCAGAATGGAGTTTGGTGTGGATAAATGTGCAGTCTTACATGTAAAGCGAGGTGTCATTGTGGAATCTGAAGGAATGCAACTTTCAGATTTCACACAACTCCGGTCTCTGTCTGCTACCGAGACCTACAAATATCTGGGTATGTCACAGGCGTTATGCATCTCTGAGGCAGTCATGAAACAAAAGTTGCAGGAGCGCTTCTTTTGCCGCTTAAGAAAAGTACTTAATAGTCTACTTTCTGGCGGCAACAAGGTGCGTGCCTGTAACAGTTGGGTCATGCCTGTCTTGATGTATTCCTTTGGCATACTCAGATGGACTCAGGCTGAACTTGATACCCTTGATAGAAAGGTCCGCTCACTTCTGACTGCATACCGAATGCACCACCCGCGCTCATCGGTAATGAGGTTGTATATCCCGCGGAGATGTGGGGGTCGTGGTTTTTTAAACATCAAAACCCTTCATAACCGCGAGGTATACAACCTCCGAGAATATTTTCTCAATACTGACATGGACGTGCATCGTGATGTAGTTAGAGTGGATCAAGGATTTACCCCGCTTGCTTTGGCTAAAGAGAACTGGCACAAGCCTATAGTGCTTGGCATTGAAGACCGCCGGGAGGTATGGAGGAGCAAGGAGCTGCATGGACGTTTTTATCGGGCCTTACATGGGCCGGATGTTGATTTTGCAGCATCTGTTTCCTGGCTGCAATTCAGTGATCTCTTCGGAGAAACTGAAGGTTTTGTCTTTGCAATAATGGATGAAGTTGTGATGACGAATAACTACCGAAAATATATCCTGAAAGATGGTACGGTTGACATCTGTCGGGCATGCCACCGTCCCGGAGAATCACTCAGGCATATCGTTTCCGGTTGTACTCGTCTTGCCAACGGCGATTATTTGCACAGACATAACCAGGTAGCCAGGATTGTTCATCAGCAACTTGCTCTTAAATACAATCTGGTGGAAATTGAAGTGCCATACTATAAATATGTGCCCGACCCAGTTCTCGAAAATGACCGTGCCACGTTGTACTGGGATCGGTCTGTCATTACTGACAGGACTATTGTTGCTAACAAGCCTGATATAGTGGTGATAGACCGATCAGAGCGCCGTGCAATAATTGTTGACGTCACTATTCCGCATGACGAGAATCTCGTGAAAGCTGAAAAAGAAAAGCAAATGAAATATTTGGATTTAGCTCACGAGATTACCGACATGTGGGATGTTGATTCAACAATTATTGTTCCGATAGTCATATCGGTCAATGGACTGATTGCCAATAGTCTCGACCAACACCTATTGAGACTCTCGTTGGACGGCTGGCTTAAGGGCTTGATGCAAAAGGCAGTACTCCTCGACACGGCACGTATTGTGAGGAGGTTCCTTACTCTGGAGCCCTAACCACCGGCAACTTGGTCCCAGCACCCGATGTCGGTGGTCTATCTATTTTATACATTTTTAAATTTGTTATGTTTACTCGTTTGTGTTTTTGTTTGTATTTTTATAAGTATGTTTGTGTGAGTGTTTGTTTCTTTTCATAATATATTTAAAAGTGTATATAATATGATATAAAATAAATAAAGAGAATAATAATAAAAATAAAAAACAAACATAATCCAAATTAATATAAAATACTTTGGAAAATCCAAAACTGCACGCCTCATAATCTTCATTTTTTACAATAAAATTGATTATTTGATAAGTAACTAATAATGTATTGGTCTTACTAAGTAGTTTCCAATAAATCACATAGATAGCGCTAATTTCAAAATGTACTAATGTGGGTTTCATGTCTTATACGCCATCTAGCGCTAATTTTAAGAAGTATTTCTATATTGGTCTACCTCTCAGTTCCGGGCCACGCGCACGCTAAGGCCACATAAAAAAAATTGCTCTCGCACTGCTAAAAATATTCCGTTGGTGTGTTATTATGTACCTGTGTTTAGTGTTTTTAATTATTGTTATGGATAAAATAGTTATTATACTTACTTACTTACTTATCGTCACGCCATTTCCCTTGCGGGGTAGGCAGAGAGACCAGAGTGCCAAGAGGTTCTATTCTTGCATACATCTCTCGCTTCCTCAACATTCATAACTCTCTTCATACACACTCGCCGGTTTCGGAGACTCCTGACTCCACCTTCCTTCAATACATGACCGATTTGGTCTAGGTAGGTGAGTCTCGGTCTCCCCCTGTACCTACATCCTTCCACTTTTTCATTGTATATCTTCTTAACCAGTTGCTCGTCCGGCATTCTTTCCACGTGTCCGAACTATCAGAGCATTCCCTTTCGCATCTTTACACCAATACTCTCTTTCATACCTACTCGCTCTTTTACGTCATCGTTACGAATGCGATTAGTCAGCCTCACTCCACAGATTCTCCGCAGAGATCGCATTTCGACCGCATTGATTTTACTCTTATGCTCCTTTTTGCATGCCCAACTCTCACTTCCATATAATAACGTTGGGACAAGCACTGCATTGTGTATTGCGACACGTGCCTTCTGGCTGAGGTGATGACTGCCGAGAAGTTGTCCCAATGCTCCATTCACTCTATTTCCCGCATTCACTCTTCTCTCTACATCAGTGGTGTACCTTCCATCCCAATTGAATTCACATCCAAGATATACAAATTCATCCACTTGTTCTAGCACACCATTTCCTATTGCTACTCTAACATCTGTTCTGGCTTCTTCTCTTTCAAAAACCATTATTTTGGTTTTGCTCACATTCACACGTAGGCCCCTTTACTTACAATCTTCTGCCATAACGTCGACTAGGGTTTGCAGGTCAGCCACGGACTGCGCTAATAAAACCGCATCGTCTGTATATAGCAGAGACCTAACCACTGAGTCGCCCATCTGAACTCCCACATTAATTTCATTCAACCTTTGTAGACATTTATCCAGATATATGATAAACAGTCTGGCTAATAGAACGCAGCCCTGTTTAACGCCGATATTGACATCAAACCAGGGTGACATTCCATCATCCAGCCGCACACAAGCTCTGCAGTCCATATAGCTGGACTGCACCGCTTGTAGCAGTCTACCGTTAATACCATATTCCGGCAAAATATCCCAAAGTTCCTTTCGTACAACCGTGTCAAATGCTTTCTCCAAATCCACAAAACTGCAGAAAACCCTCTGGCCTACAGCCAGATGCTTCTCCACAATGTTGCGCAGAGAAAACACTTGATCCATGCATCCTCGTCCACACCTGAAACCTCCTTGTGCCTCACACAAAAATTCATCAGACACCATCCTTATTCTCCTTTCAATAATCTTACCATACACTTTGGCTGCTAAACTGGTCAAGCTTATGGCTCTGTAGTTTGCACAGTCATAACGTGAACCCTTGTTTTTAAACAATGCTAAACTGCGCTTCTCCAGTCCTTGGGAACCATTCCTGAGCTCCAACATAAATTGAGAAGCATCTGGAGGAATTCCCAGACACATGAGCCTCCAAGCTTGATCATCTCAGCAGACACTATATCAATACCCGCTGCCTTACCATTTTTCAAACTTCTTATCGCCCATTCAACTTCATCCATACTAATGTCATCAGAGGATGCCGATACCGAATGCTGATCTGTTAGACTACATATGGCACCGGCATCACCCTGAACATGCGCATACATATCTCCAAAATATTCACTCCATCGGCTTAACACATCTTGTGTTTGCGTAAGAATGTCTCCACCTTTAGACCTTATTTTATTCATTCTGAAAGCTGACCAACCACTCCGAGATTTCTGCACCTCCCTCCAGAAAAGTTTGATGTTGCTCTCGAAGTTTTTGGTCAGCCTTTCTTCTGCAATCATATTTGCTCTATGACGCTTCTCTTTCACTAAGGCTTTGGTGTCATTGTTACGTTGCCGGTATATTTCTTTCTTCTGTTCTTTCATACTTGCACTCAGGTTCAAAGAAGATACATAGTCCAGCCACGCTTTCTTCTATTGGTCTACGGAAGCTGCTACTTCCGTATCCCACCATGCATTACCTTTCAGTTTCCTATGCTTCTTTGAGGATCCACATACTTCTTTCGCTGTATCTACCATACTTTCTTTCAATACTCTCCAGCATTCTTCCATGTCAGATTCCGGCTGACTTGCCATTGTCAGCCGGTCACGGACACCCTCTGCATACTTTGCTCTTACACTCTCTTCTTGCAACTTTTCAATATTTATTCTTTCAAGCCCTCCGAAGTTGACACGTTCTCGCCAGTGTCTCCACTTTCTGAACAGACCACTAAATCTCACAATAACGAGATAGTTGTCCGTGTCGACAGTGGGACCCCTGTAGGTTCTTGTATCCAGAAGTTTACATCGGAGGCGACTGTCTACCAGAATTAGATCTATCATATTTCTCTGTTCATTCCTTCTCCATGTATACATATGGATGTCCTTATGTTGAAAAAATGTGTTTGACACAATAAGGTTTCTCTCCATACATACATCCGCAATGAGCCTACCTGCACCGTTCGCTCTCTTATCACCAAATGAACCAAGCACGTCCTCGAAGTCTGGACGCTTGGTTCCAACCCATCCATTCAAGTCTCCGCATACTATCACACGTTCACTAGCTTCTGCCAAATCCAGAACTTACCTAACATTATCCCAGAACTTCTCTAGATCCGATGCCACCGAAGAGCCTATGGGAGCATAAGCTGCGACCATGAAGACCCTGGTGACACCTAGTTATATTCGGACCCATAAAAGTCGGGGAGTCAAACATTCCGTAGTCTTTCACACCTGAGGCCAAGCGAGCGGACAGCAACACCCCCACTCCCATACTAGCTCGATCGCTCTGCGGTACACCAGATCACAGAGCTAACCCGCCACCAGGAAGATCACAGGCGTCGCTACCCTTTCGCTTGGTCTCTGTTATACAGAGCACATCAAGCTGTCTGTCGGACATGACGGTTACCAGCTCGTGTAACTTACCTTTCACACCACCTCTTACATTTCACGTGCCTACTCGACATTTTGCTCCCCTCGACTCGCCAAACTGGGCAAGGTGTGATGGGTGGCCCCCATCGCTGCATCTGCCATAGTTCGTACCGACGGGGGCAGGTCGGTACGCGTCGCCTCTGGGGCACGCCCTAACCCACACTGCGGTACGCATTCGAGCCGGATTGCAGCCTGTGGATTGCAGGCTGGCAGGGATCGCGACGAGCACGCTCCGGACTATGATCACCCTGGTTATTATACTTGACAAATATCATCAGTTCGTCATGCAAAGGTAAGAACTTTCTTTTAACAAAAAACAATGTACCGGCCGGGCGAACGGCGTTCTGTTGACGATAGTAAAACCACCGGTGGCTCTGGCAATGCGTACGTAAAAAGTTCTCATGAATGGCGCTGGTTTTAGTGTCGCGTCGAGCGTAAATGCCGTAAATATTCAGTATTTTTTTTGTTTGTTTAATAACAATTAAACCACATCGAATGAGACCGTGAAAAGTAATAGGGCTCTATTCCTAATCATAATAATTCATAAACGAAAAAAAAGACACTATTAGTAAAGTATTTTGGTCGTTATCGTGTTAACATACATTACCTACAACTCACGGACGTCCAAGCCAGATTTTTTTCAAACAGTTTTTTAACTAGTTTAAATAACAAAAATGGCATCAAAAATATCATGAGTGTTAAAAATAGTGTTTGTTCTTTATATGTGTGTGTAGATATTATTTTACAAGTGCAATATATGATAAATAGAGACATTTTAAGTTTAAAAAATCAGTTGTTCCGTGTAAAGCGGAAATAGAACCCACCTCAACGCTTTGCTTATGAGGCGCGCAATGTCTGCAAAATAAAGATACGCCATCTAGTGAAAAACATCAATACTAAATTAGTAATCGTTATCCATCCAAGAAGAAAGTACTTTATTATCATAAATTCGAAAATAAGTTTGTTCTTTTGTTTATTCAGGCCTAACTATTAAAACGGGCACCATGGATATAGTTTGGAGCCCAAAATAGTTGGGTAAAGCTTTTATCGCGGAATAATGGACGGTTCCTAGATAAAAAGTACTCTTCGTGTTATTCTAGGTTATAAGCCGTGTTCTAACTATATTTTACCTAAAGTATTATATATCAGCGCTATTTTTGCGTCATGGGTAACAAATATTCAAATTCAATTTAAGTGTACAAACAATTACTAAATCCATTTAGAATCCATTTGCATATATAGCTATTCGTACCTATTAATGTTTACACAGTAGATACTCAATGGTAAAGACTGGATTGGATATTTTATCCGCACGGGTTTCAGAATAACAAACTAGTGATATCTTTGCTAAAATTGATGTCCCATAGGGCCTATCCATTTTCTCAGGATAAAATGCCCCTAGCCTATGCTCTTTTTTTGGGTTTCAGATGATATGTATCCAAAATTTATGACAATCGATTTAGTAGTTATTGTGTGGAAGCGTAACAGACAATGGCACAGTTGCATTTTTAATAAAGTAATGTTGTTGTCTCTGTCTCTCTGTATAGTTGTTTCGGAGATTAGCCAAAGACCGCAAACACGATATGCGGTGGATTGGCTGTGCCCATCCACTGTGCTGTGTGGTGTTGCCAAAGTTCATGAGCGGCAGTTGCCGCTTACCATCAGATGGGCCGTTTGCTCGTCTGCAACCGTTGGTAATAAAAAAACATTACTTTCACCGGCAAACAGTTGATGTTATAAGGACTCAAATATAAGCTAAAGAAACAAAGTAAAATTTAACATCGATAGAGTTACGGGTAGCAGCTAGTTTATAATATTAGCAAGATCTATCTATCTGTCAGCCTACCTGCGTCTTCCGTTGGACATAGAGCTCTCACGATAGCGACACAATAAACAGTCCTATACTGCTTGCATCTAACGGCTCCCGATGGTTTTGACCAGATATTCGGTCCACCTAGTAGGATATCATCCCACGCTGCACCACCCAATACTTGTTCACCGCTGCAGACCCTTTCTTTGCCGTAAGTTGCCGGTCATGCCCATGGCCACTTCAGCGCAAGATAACTGAAAAAAATCTAGTACCTTATTTCTACTTATCACCACGCCATTTCCCTTGCAGGGTAGACAGAAAACAGAGTACCAAAAGGCTTTATTCTTGCATACATTTCTCGCTTCCTTAATATTCATAATTGTCTTCATAAAGGCTCGCTGGTTTCGGAGACTCCTGACTTCACTTTCCTTCAATACATGACTGATTTGGTCTAGGTAGGTGCCGTTTGCATTTGCCATTCTTCATGCCAATGAAATTATTGACAAGAAAACAACTTGCCTATATAATACAGATAAACTGAAGTTTTCCTCCTTTTTGATGTCGTTTAAAACTTATCTAGCAAAAAAATTACAAAAATATTTTTTTTAACAATTTTTTTAAAATTTGAGTGCAAAGATAGATCTTCTACCAACACATGACCCTTAACCCCACCTCAGCGTACGTTCATTTTTACTGCAACATACAGGATGTATATGACTCATACTATACAGGGTGTACAAACCTATTTACAGTCGTTAATGCGATCTGCTACGGACGCTATTTGCGTCGGAAATGGCTTCCGATGTTTGCTTTGCACCGTTTTAAATAGAAAATATAAACCTACATATATTTTGTTAATAAAACTCTTTGTTTAAAAGGTGGGTACAAAATGGACCTAATATCTTACTTATGCAGGTATAGTCACGATGTTTTCCTTCAGTAATAGATAGTAGGTGCCGTGTGGGGCCAGCAGTAGAATTGTCCCAACCCTCCCCACCCATGGGAGTCGTATGAGCCGACTCCTCAGTCGGCTCTTACGACTCCGATATAATACCGGGGAAGTGGGCAGCAGCACTCCTTCGAGTATTAACAACATCCAATGCGATCGCCAACCCACCTGCTTGGCGATTTTGGCACTATCCTCCATTCTTGGGGAGGCCTATGTCCAGCAGTGGACGTTAAAAGTCTGATGGATGGATGGATGAATAGATAGTAACCATATATGCATTTTAATTTTAAAAATTCAGAGAAATGATACCTTGGAGCGTCTCTGATCCGGTTTGTGACCCTTATGTTCACATCTATCCACATACTTTAACAAAAGTTGACATTTATTACTGTAGGCAACTAGTGGTAGAACCTTGCTTATTCCAGCACGAATGGGCCGGCTCGTTCGGGGAGCACCCTCTCACAAAAGATTAGCACGTAACAACGATAGTTATGCCTACCATTATGTTTTGTATGGTGAGTGAAAGCGCCAGAGGGCCAAACCCTCTTCCTATTCTCTCCTTATTATCCTTCCTATCCTCCTCCTATGCCTTTCCTTGGAGATGCCGACGCGCGACTGATACCTATCTCTGGTGTTGCTAGCGGCTATAGGCTACATAATTATTCTTAGTTGGAATCGAACTCACGACTTGCATGGAAGTCGGTTACACTACCGAATACGCCACGAGGCCAGCAAAAACAAAAGACATTTTCCAATTCGTTTTCTTATATTAATATTTTATCTATGGATTATCCGTTGATTTGGAAGTTTTGAATATAGTTTTATTTTATTTTAAAACTTTTGCACATGCTAAGTACAAGGCGGACTTAATGGCTTAGACATTCTCTATTAGTCAACCTGAGGCGGAGCAGAAATGTAGAGAAAATTAATAATAGGTAATGATGTATCAGAAATGTAGAGTAACGTAGACTAATTTTCATGCGGTTATTATTCGTGATGGAGTGATTCATTAGGAATATTTAGGTATATTTATTAAAGGTTTTTTCTAAATTAGCTGACGTATGACGATGGATGTTGAATACGTCGGAAAATTCTTACCGAGTGGGAAAGTAAAGCACTTGACTGATATAAAAACAATTAGTGTATATCCGCAACGGAGCTGCGGGTTAAAAGATGGTTATAAAGAATATTATGGAGATTGGATGCCTTGTTCAAATATCGCGATAGGTCGGATGTGAAAGCGTTGGACCCCGGAAACACAGGTTTCCAGCGTTGAGTCTGCTTGACTTTACTTTACACTTTGTGTTGCACATGTTAATTCCCTAATTCCCCTACTACAGTATGCCCATTTGTGATGAAATCTGCAAGGTTCTACTATTGAGTTATAGAGCTGAGTTGTGATGGCTTATGCAATAAGCTTCTGTCCAATAAATTTACGAAACAATTACAAACATGTCCGCAAGCTACATGAATCACACATTCACAAACGCCATTCAACTTTTAAATATGAATCACAGGTTTATATGACAAATTAAAAGCGGACCGTACTTAAATTTGAACGAGTTTTTACGGTTGTTCATAATAACACCTTATATAAACTACTTATAGATCATTTTTCTTTGTTGTCAAAAGTTAAGGAACTTATATGCTGATTTATCAACTGCAGCGTGAAAGAGCTTTAAAGTGATTTGTTTAAGATTGAAAATTGATTGAAGAAGTTTTAAATTTATGCCAGGAAAGAAGTTCTTTTGCATTAAATAACAGTTTCGAAATACCATATTACGATTATTAAGAAATCAATCCATTTAGAAATAATTGAAGAACCAATTCTACATGTTGATTTGCGTAATTAATGTCGCTGATTAAAATATTGCCAGTAGTTCTTTATTTAGTTTCATTGTGAATGAATTAATTTAATAACGTTGTTATTTTTATATATTTTAAAGCGCTTGATATGCTCCTACTAGAACATAAAAGGCATATACGTAAATTTAACGATAGCTTAATTGGCGGAGGGTTTGAAATTGTAATCCAAAAGAAACAGGTTTAAATCTCACATTTGGAACATTTTTTTATATTTGCATTTTATTTCTGGTAAACGTAGTTCAATTAATTATGATTCTGAATAATCCATTATTTTAATCACAACAAACCTGCACGGCTTCCATCACAGTCAATGGGATGTTGATATTGACGTGTAATTTACACATCGATGGCCGGTGACTTTGGATGGCACCTATGCAAGTAGATTTCAAATTTTTCGATGTTCGGAGTCTAATACTCCGACCACGGTCGTCGAATGTTGTCACTACAAAATTAATGCTGGCCTTATGGTATACAGGGATCCCCACTCTCCCCAACGCCATTAATTCTATACAAATATTATTATACCGTAAAATGTGTTGTCATCCTTTCTTGTTCTTAAAACGAAATAAAGTGATACCGTATTTATGTTGAATTAAAAGCCAAAATCTCGATCCACAAGAGTCCCAATTCACTTATGTGCTGAGATCTGCTGATGCCATTTGAAGCTAATATCCAGTCCAAATCTCACAGGCCCCAGTCAAATAGGTCCTGAAACAACAACAAGCTGAAAGGATTGGTTTGCAAAACTGGAACATTATTCAAAATCTATTTCAGATTTGTCACCAATATAACTTTTAATAGATGGAACCCCGAACCCTCGTCACCAATGCTGTCGTCCGTCGAGGTTGTTCTAAGTAAGTGTCAATATCTGAGATTGTGTTCAGGAAAGCATAACTATGATTCTAATGGGGGTATTAATTCTGCAAGACTCATCGTAGCATTCATTTTGATAGATTTTTTTACATTTTATCATGGTGCAACATCAGGGGAATTAGTAGATATGTGTTGCGAACTTTAGGGAAAGGACCACGAGGTGGAGAGAAGTAAATAATAGTAAAATGGGAAGAAGTGGATGAGTATGCTCTATTCTAACTCAATTCATATATTATTTATTTAAAAGCTTTCATTTCACCGTCCGTTTCCTCCAATTTTGTGTTTTAATTTTTCTGATACCTGCAGAAGTAAAGGTATGACTTTCTTCGAATTCAAGTCAAAAGAAACGCTAAAGAATTAAAAACTAAATTAAGAGTGCGGTTCTGCGAAGCTGGAAATTCAATATTGAGTTTCAATCTATTTTAATACCAGGAGAAATATAAGGCGAAGAAAAATGGCGGGCGACGGTGAAACGATAGCGGCACACCTTGGAGACTTTAATTAATAATTGAAATGTGAGCAATGTGAAATATCTACTTTCCCAATAGATATAAAATTGTTAAGATGACTGTAGAATAGTCGGATATCATTTTATTTCGTCGAATGCCAATTTTGATTTTATCATTATTAATATAAAATGAGGCAACATTTGATGGAAGTCTATTGTTATTAATGTTATCAGAGAATGGATATTGTAGGAGTAGAAACCACCACACCCCCATGAATTGTCAAATAACGATCTAAGGGAATGTGAAATATCTTATTAAATGTGATGCAGCTATACGATGTGGCAGGAACCCCAAAATCACAATGTGCAATATTCTGACAAATTCCGAACACAAATTCGACACGGGTTTCATCTTTATTTGTTTTATTGTATATGAGCTAAGATAGCTGGGATTAATAATCCGTAGGTGTGAACGGGGTCTCCTCCTAAAATATCCATTCTATAGTAACAGGCCAGTGCCGAAGACTTTGAAAATGGTAAAAAGTGAAAAAAAATAATAGTAGGATGAAACCCATTGGAAAAGTAAGAAAATGTTACAAAAATAAAAGGAAAAATAATTTACGGGCGATTTGAGGTCCGGAAGGGGGTGGGGGTGGGCTGTTAAAGGTAAAAATCGGTTTATCATGATTTCCGGCAAAACTAAGAGTTCTATCGAAAAAAGTAAAATGGCAAAATTGTAGGCAATAAAAAGATCTACAACTTTTGTATAAACACTTTTTTCACATAACCTCAAAATATATGTAAAAATCTCAAAACCGACTTTTTAGTTTTTTACTTGTAAATTCCACGAAAAATAATTAATTTTAAAAGTAAGTGAGTAAATGTTCTCAGAAAATGCAAAAAAAAAACGTTATATTTTGACAGAATTCCCTTAAAATCCAAAAAGTTTGAGATATAAAAAGGTAAGTTTTCACCAAATTTCGCAAAAAAATATTATTTTTTGTGGAAGTTAAAAGTAAAAAACCAAAAAGCGGTTTTTGAGATTTTTCGCATATATTTTGAGGTTATGTGAAGTGTTTATACAAAAGTTGTTGATCTTTTTATTGCCTACAATTTTGTCATTTAACTTTTTTCGATAGAACTCTTAATTTTGCCGGAAATCGTGATAAGCCGATTTTTATCCTTAAAAGCCCACCCCCACCCCCTTCCCGACCTCAAATCGCCAGTAAATTATTTTTCCTTTTATTTTTGTAATATTTTCTTACTTTTCCAATGGGTTTCATCCTACTATAATTTTTTTTGGCTTCGAAAATTATCGGCACTGGTCTATAATGCCTTTATCAGGTCAGACTTAGCGAAGCAATGTGTATATTTATGCGATGGAAACTATTTCAACCACTAGTAGATTTTTGAAGAAAGTGAGGTATACCTATGGAGCTTTAAAGGAGCACCTAAAGGTGACAGGCTGAAAAATAAAAGAGACATTACAAAAAGAGATATGAAAAAGAAGAGAGTGAACGTTGAGATGGCGACTGATAGAAAGGATGGAAGAAAAACTGGGATTAGGGCAAATTTATGATGACACAAATTTTAAGATATGAAAAAAAAAATGAAAAATCAAAATCTGTCTGCATAAAAGTAATTCACTAAAAAGACGGAAACAAGATTTAGAATAGAAAATAAAATTTAAATAAGCCAAAGTAGAGCTTATTTATATTTTCCTGTTCCTAATTTCGTATTTTATCCTACTACTTCCTTATCATCACGCCATTTCCCTTGCGGGGTAAATAGAGTGCCAAGAGGCTCTATTCTTGCATATATTGCTCGTTTCCTCAACATTCATAATTCTTTTCATACACGCTCGCCAGTTTCAGAGGCTCCTGACTCCACTTTCCTTTAATACATGACCGATTTGGTCTAGATAGTTCAGTCTCGGTCTCCCCCTGTACCTACATCCTTCCACTTTCGCATTGTATATCTTCTTAACCAGTCGCACGTCCGGCATTATTTCCACATGTCCGAACCATTGGAGCATTCCGTTTCGCATCTTTACACCAATACTCTCATACCTATTCGCTTTCTTACGTCGTCGACGAATGTGGTCAGTCAGCCTCATGCCACAGATTTTCCACAGAGATCGCATTTCAACCGCATTGATTTTACTCTTATGTCCCCCCTTGCATACCCAACTCTCGCTTCTATATAATAACGTTGGGACAAGCACTGCTTTGTGTATTCCGACACGTGTCTTCTGACTGAGGTGATGACTGCCAAGAAGTTGTCCCAATGCTCCGTTCTCTCTATTTCCCGCATTTACTCTTCTCTCTATATCAGTGGTGTACCTTCCATATTATTTATAAACAACGCTTCAGATTATACATACATAATGTCACGCATTTTCACCGTAGGGGTAGGCAGAGACCGCTTCTCTCCACTTGCTACGATCCTGACACACATATTTCGCTTCATCTGCTTTCATCAGCGCTTTCATGCATGCTCGTTAGTTACGAGTACTCTTAACCTGGCCTTCCTTAACCCTAGAAAGTTAACGTTCATGAACCTCTATAATAAGCTAACCATTCGACTTTTTGACGAACACTTCTAAATATATTTTTTTATTAAAAAAAATGTTATTTTAATGAGGTTTATTTTATTTATGGGATAAATGCAATATGAAATAAAAGTAATTATGATAAATATGAATATTTATTTAACTATTATATACTAAATCACAAATAATAAATGGTATACGTTTTTTGAGATTAATTAGGCACTAAATATTTCTTTTACTATATTAGAAATTATTGTTTAAATATTTCATTTTTTTTTGATATTATAACGAAAAAAACCCCAAAAGTAACTGTAAAGTATCAAATGACTTAGAGTTTTTGGGCACAAGTTGGGTAAAAGTCGACTTTTTGTTCGCCACAAATGGGAACTTTGCAACTAGTCATGCGCCTTTTCATAGGAACACAAACTGCAACTTTTTATTTTCCTCGTTGTGGCATTTTCAGGCAGAGGACTTCCAGAAGCAGATTGCCCAAGAATGTGTGGCTTTTTCAATGTTGTGTGCGAGTTCTCAGTTCCTTCTTCGTCACACAAGTCAAACAAATAAACCGTTTTGTATGACTTTTGTTTGAATGGTTCCTACCATTTACACCAAACCACTAACTTTCCTAGTGGTTCTTCATTTCATCCGGTATTTCTCTTTTATTGGCCCGCAAAGTTCCAACTATTATCAACTTCTAAGCTTGTTGTTGCAGTTTCTTTGCTAATGCGATGGATGTAAAGCAATTATCAGTGGTTACGTTTCTGTTTGAACCATGAATCCATCCATCCATCCATCAGCCTTTCAACGTCCGCTGCTGGACATAGGCCTCCCCAAGAGAACGCCATAACGTCCTGTGCCGACCGCATCCAACGGCTCCCCGCGGCTTTGACCAGATCGTCGGTCCATCTGGTGGGGGGCCGTCCTACGCTGCGCCATCCGATACGTGGTCGCCACTTGAGAACTTTTCTTCCCCAACGGTTGTCGGTTCTTCGAGCGATGTGGCCTGCCCATTGCCACTTCAGCATGGCAACCCGGCGGGCTATGTCGGTTACTTTCGTTCTCCTACGGATCTCTGTATTACGGATTCGATCACATAGGGAAATACCAAGCATAGCCCGCTCCATGGCCCGCTGAGCGACTTTGAGCATTAATACGAGGCTAACATTCAGAGACCACGTCTCTGTTCCATATGTCATCACTGGTAATACACACTGGTCGTAGACCTTCGTTTTCAGACACTGCGAAATATTGGACGAGAAGATCTTCCTTAGCTTGAATACTTGAGCCATGAATACTCCGTGTTAATTCATATTCAATAAGAGGCAACCTTCTTTGTTCCTCTTCAATGGACTTACTTGTATTTATTCAGTGTCGGAGGTTTCGTCGTGAAAGTCTCTTTCCACGTCATCAACCAACAAACCATCCTCATTCTTACTATCAGAAAAATAATTTGTGTAGCCATAATCTTCATCACCTAACCCACGAACCATATTGTCATCTGTGATAAACTTCGCAGCCATTCTTCACTCTCAACATTACAACTAAAAATAAAAATCAACACAAAGCACAAGTCTAAAAATTACGGATAAGCTAACCATTCGTCAAAATGACGAGCATGCAGTAGGTATCTCTAATCTCTGATTTTATTCTAGGGTAGTTTGCTATACGTAACGTAGTTATATACTTTCAAATGCATTTAGTAATAAGCTGTTATTTAGATTTTATCAAAATATCTGAACTGCAAAGTACATAAATTGCCGTTAATATCTCATGAATGGCTCAAATGAACTCGATAATAAAGTAATTGTGAACTCTCACTAACACGAGCTAATTTCAAATAGTCACGTCCAGGCGCAGGTGCTGCTCGGGAATCGAATCACTTACCAGTCTATAGCACTGAAAAATGTACCTTTCTATATCTTGTTATACTGTTAACCATCCATCCATCCATCAGCTTTTCAACGTCCACTGCTGGACATAGGCCTCCCCAAGAGAACGCCACAACGAGCGGTCCCGTCATGGGAGATAATGCCGTAATCACCACGCTTGGCAGGCGGGTTGGCGATCGCAGTGGATGTTGTTAATACTCTTGGGAGTGCTGCTGCCCACTCCCCAATATTCCCTCAGTCGGCTCTTACGACTTCCATGGGTAGAGAGGGGTGGGATAATTTTAAAGCCGGCCCCATACGGCCTACGGCCAATACTGTTAACAAACTTACGATATTCAATGCGAGAGTGGTAGTCCTCCGGGTAAGCTGGCCCCTTTTTAATAAGAAGAGCGATTTTTAAAGAACTGAATATTATAGTACAAAAATATAAGTCTGTAGACACATAAAATTTTCTAAATAGAGTTCGTTGGTAGATTCTTAACATTCAAGCTATCCCAGAAAGTTTCCTTGCCGCGCTCCAGGCTTCGTATCTTTCAAACTTATAGTAGCGTACTTTACTTACAAATGTGTAACTTAAAATTTGTTATCGTCGGGAAGTGTAGTTTTTTTGCCTTTGTTTTTGCCTCTGAATGAGAAGATCACATTTTAGCTGTAACTCGCTAGCCTAAATCGGGTAGGCACACATCACAAAATCGTTAAATCCTCGTTAATCCGTCGTTAAATCCTTAAGTTAAGTTACCTCGGGCAGTGATGTTTTTAAACGCATCCCTACATAATTTCGAAAAGTCAGCAGTTCCATCCAAAGTTGCGGTCATACGAGCATGAATCGAAAATGTTGCTTTTGTTTTTCATGATGTAACTACGGGTTTTAGGAATCATAGTTAATTTTAGCTATTAGTAGCTACTACTGAAGTAATGTAACATATTTCCAGCGGCCCGCCAATACAGGCAAAGAGACGGCACACGGCGGGTTTATTTAGTGGGTGAGGGTTCTATACTACCCTGTTCACTGCCCGAACGATGGGGTGTGCGGTTAGGAGGATATTTTCCCGCATTTACAAAAAAAGGTATTAATTAAACATACAGTTCACGCTAGTTTGGGAATCAGGGCTTACATATAATCTACAAAATGTATTTTGTTGCAATAAAGAATTTTTTATTATTATCTCTTTATTTACATATATCTTACAACTAAATACATTTTTAAATATATGTATTATGAAAAATAATAAAATATTTAAAAATATAAAAAGTGTGTAGACCCACCGGCAGCGGGCACAAGGGCCAAACTGCCAGTGGTTAGGGCCCCAGAGACAGGAACTTCCTCACGATGCGTGCCGTGTCCAGAAGTACTGCTTTCTGTATCAAACCCTTGATCCAAATACCCAACGTGAGCCTCTTAAGATGTTGGTCGAGGCTCTTGGCTATGAGTCCGTTAACTGAAACCACTATCAGTACAATGATTGCTGAATCTACATCCCACATGTCAACAATCTCGTGAGCCAAGTCCAGATACTTAATCTGTTTATCTTTCTCGGCCTTTACAAGATTCTCGTCATGTGGGATGGTGATATCAACTATCATTGCCCGGCGCTCAGATCGATCAACCAACACAATATCAGGTTTGTTGGCCACAACAGTCCTGTCCGTGATGATTGTTGGATTCCAATACAGTGTGATAAGACCATTTTCGAGAACTGGCTCAGCTACATACCTGTAGTAAGGCACCTCTACGTCCACAAGGCTGTATTTCAGAGCAATTTGTTGGTGGATGATCCTGGCCACTTGGTTATGCCTGTGCAAGTACTCGCCGTTAGCAAGACGAGAACAACCAGAGACAATATGTCTAAGGGACTCACCAGGATGGTGGCAGGCACGGCATATGTCAGCCGTACCATTCCTCAGGATATGTCTCCGGTAGTTGTTCGTCATGATAACTTCGTCAGCAATTGCACAGACAAAACCTTCGGTTTCCCCAAATAGGTTACCGAAACGTAGCCAGGCCACGGAAGCCATGAAACCTACGTCCGGCCCATGTAAGGCCCGGTAGAACCGTCCGTGGAGTTACTTGCTCTGCCATACACCCCTGCGATCGTCAGTACCAAGTACCACAGGTCTGCGCCAATTCTTCTTAGCCAAGGAGAGTGGAGTGAGTCCGGAATCTACAGCGACCACATCACGATGCATATCCTTATCAGTATGAAAGAAATATTCCCTAAGGTTGTACACCTCACGATTGTGCAAGGTCTTGGCATTTAAGAAACCCCGACCTCCACACTTTCGTGGGATGTACAGCCTCATTACCGATGAGCGAGGATGATGCATACAATATGCGGTCAATAAACTGCGGACTCTTCTATCCAGAGCGTCCAGTTCAGTATGAGTCCACTTGAGTATGCCGAAGGAGTACATCAGAAGTGGCATAACCCAACCGTTGTAGGCGCGCACCTTGTTGCCACCTGATAGAAGACTATTCAGTACTTTTTTCAGGCGGCCAAAGAAACGCTCCCGCAACGATTGCTTCATGTCCACCTCATTAATGCCCAGAGCTTGCAACATACCCAAGTATTTATATGTGTTACGAGGAGTGATCGCAAATGAGTACAATCCGAGAGTTGAACTCCCTCGGATTCCACTACCCTTCCTCGTTTTACATGCATGAACGCACATTTATCCACACCAAATTTCATCCCAATGGAATTACTAAAGGATTCGGTTAACTTTAGTAACTCCATTAGGTGAAATCTGGTAGGGGCAAACAATTTGAGATCATCCATGTAATACAGGTGGGATATTTTGCAACCATCACCTCGCAACCTATAGCCTAGTCCTGAACCCTATAATAAGGTACTAAGAGGGTTCATAGCTAAACAGAACCATAAAGGACTCAGACTGTCGCCCTGAAATATACCCCGCTCAATCCTTACAAGCTCACCATGACAATCCGGGGTCCGCCAACATACTGGATAGCAAAGAGCTGTCCTCCAATGCCCCATACAAGACTTCAGGAAGGTGCATAAAGTTTCGTTAACTTTATATAACTCTAGCACCCTCAAGAGCCATGTATGTGGCACAGAGTCAAAAGCTTTTTTATAGTCTATCCAGCATGTCATCAGATCCCCTTTCCTACGGCGAGCCTGTTGGCTTATGGCCGCATCAATAAGGAGGAGCTCCTTAGTACCACGGCCCCCCTTCCTACATCCATTCTGAGAGTTGGACATGATCGAATAAGTATCAATATGTTTAGTAATTTTGGTTCTCAGAATGGATGTAAGAAGCTTGTAGAGTGATGGTAAACACGTGATAGGTCTATAATTACCTGGTTCCGTGGTACTGCCTGATTTATAGAGCAAATGAGTGATGCCAGTTGTCATAAAATCCGGCAGCGCCCCGGATTCCACAGACGATTGAAACTGAGATGCCAAACAAGCATGTGAACTGCGTAGACATTTAAGCCAAAAGTTGTGCAGTCCGTCCGGTCCTGGGGATTTCCAATTTGCCAAAGAACGGACTGCACTGACTTTGTCCATTGTTGGGATTGTTTCACATGCTTGTTTAACTTTCTCAATCCAATCGCCTTCAGAGTGTATGATGGGCACCGACCAGATGCTGCGCCAAAATTTATTTGTAGCTTCAGCATCGGGTATCTGCACATCACACACAGCTTCACGAGGTCGCTCTCAGCTTCTATAGACTGACTTTTCATTACTTTGAAACATGCGGTTCACAGTATAACGATCCATACGTTTTTTGTATCTGCGAATTCGATTTGCCCATGCATAAAGTTTTTGCTTCAGGAGGTCGATGCGCTCCGTTACACGGACCATAAAATCTTGAGGCCTGACGCCAGTCCCCAAGAATTCCCGCATTACGAAGCGCATTACTCGTGGGCGTGTATTGCCCAACCTGAAGCAATTGAGTTTGCTGATTAACACCCTTGTCTCGGCGATACGACACTCAATCCTACACTGCCATGCTGGTTTTGCGTTCAGAGGCCGCATATATATAGGATTCCCTTTTTAAGAAAGCGAGTCCAGCTATACGGCACGCAGCAACGGCCGTACAGTACAAGATGGAGTGTGTATCGGCAAGACTGTTGCTAGTGTCTAAGTAATTAGATAGAAGCGAGTCAAGGGTCTTAACCAGTAACATGTTCCTTCTATACATGGGTAATCGAGGCAGATGTGGCCTAAATTCTAATGGTTTGGATCTATACTCATGAATCGCAGATTCCAAAGCAGCTCTTACCTCCTCACAATACTGGGAGTCCACAGAATACGTCTCGTCACCCCCATCCACACATGCCCTTTGTGTAACGGATTCCCTTTGTGTAGCCGGTGTTTGCGAAAGAGTAGGGGTAACGTGACTAGTCTGTATAAACTCCGAGCGTAACCGATCAAGTACGGTGTCTTCCAACATATGAGATCGTTGAATGGCCCGCACTTGGTCCGATAGTCGTCGAGCCGAGACGTTGATAGCCGGTTCAAGGCCCTGAAACAGAAGCAGCATGCGGTCACGGTACGCGGTGAGATTGGTTCCGCCCCCTGTAGCCCCGAAGTATGCACGCATGACATTTTCATTTATTGGTCTAGTCCATTTCATGCGCCGCACATTACCACTGGCAGTGGGGACCTTGTTTGAGGCCGGTGGGCCTCGAGGTCCTAAACTATCCGGTGGCCGGGTTTTCTCACGCCGACGTACAGGTGGCGGCGACGTCGGCGGTGAGAAGTACTCGTCGCTGGAGCTCGAGCTCAACGCGTGCGGTGAGACCGGTTCCGCTGGTGCAGTCACCGGTGGCTGCGACGCGGAGCTGTGCGACGAGTCCGGGGGTAGTAGGCGTGCTGTTTTTGCTCTGGATCTTGTAATCATAATTATAACGGGAGCTGCATTTTCATTTTTTTGTATTTTTCATTTTAACGTGGATGTCAAATGTCATGTTGCGTATATTTTCACTAGTTTATTAAATATTCACGAGGTTCTATTTGCATTTTATATTGAATTTATGATTTTGTGGTATTTGAAATATTGGGAACTTATCAAAAGTGTATAAATATAGTAAAATAATATTTTTTGACAAAGTCTGTTTGCGAACACAACTCTCCGTTTCAGTGTTGCCAGAGTATTTATTATTATTAAGAATTTAATTATTATTATTAAGAAGTTATTGTTTCCAACTTCAGAGATAGTTCATTTAAAGTAGCTGAGCATGTCAAATGCTAAAAAAAATACAGATAAAAATGTTTAAAAATCACGAATTTAAATAGTATGAATTTTAATTGCAAAATTAAACATACTATATTGGATTAAAACATGTAAATGCATTCCGATAGGTGGCGTTGGTCGTTAAGACAAATGTAATGAGGAGATTGGGTATGACCGAAAGGTAGTGCGGTAGCTCAGTGGATTAGAGCACTTCTCCGGATTGTAAGGGACGCAGGTTCGATTCCCGCTTGTACTAAAGTTTTCTTTTTTCTTATTCACAAATAATAATTTGTACTTTAAAGTAGCTGAGCATGTCAAGTGCTAAAAAAATACAAATAAAAATGTTTAAAAAATTACGCCATCAAATAGTATGAATTTTAATTGCAAAATTAAACTTACTATAATGGATTAATGCATGTAAATGAGTTCCGTAAGGTGACATTAGTCGTTAAGACAGATATGATGAGTAGATTGGGCATGAGCTAAAGGTAGTGCGGTAGCTCAGTGGATTAGAGCACTTCCCTGGATTCGAAGGTACGCAGGTTTGATTCCCGCTGCACTAAACTGCTCTCTATTCTCATTCGCAAATAATAATTTGTACTTTAAAGTAGCTGAGCATGTCAAGTGCTAAAAAAATACAGATAAAAATGTTTAAAAAATCACGCAATCAAATAGTATGAATTTTAATTGCAAAATTAAACTTAATATATTGGATTAATGCATGTAAATTTGTTCCGATAGGTGGCGTTGGTCTTTAAGACAAATGTGATGAGGAGATTGGGTATGACTGAAAGGTAGTGCTGTAGCTCAGTGAATAAGAGCACTTCCCCGGATTGGAAGGGACGCAGGTTCAATTCCCGCTTGCACTAAAGTTCTTTTTTTCCTCATTCACAAATAATAGTTTGTACTTTAATATACTAGCTTCTGAAAAAACTAGTTTGTTTAACACAATTTTATTTCTTTCTCTTATAATCTATACACTTCAAAACGTTAAATTGAGTTAACGGGAGCCGATGACAATTGGCACAATATTTTTTACTATATCTTAATCATAATATATAAAAAATCTTAATATATATACTAAATCTTATAAACAGCTAACAATGAACTATTCGTAGCATTTGATATCAAGCACATCACACTTTTTACAATCATTTATTAATTATAATATTATTTAACACTTTTTAGTTCATCTAGCTTTTAAGTCATATTTTTTACTATTTATAAACTATAATTTATTTGTTTTATATATCAGGTTCATGACATAGTAGCGGAAAAAAATGTCTACTAGTTTTTAAATATTATCAAGAGCGATAAAAAACTGGTTTTAACTAATATTAGAAGGTCGCCAAGGTTTACGTTATGAAATCAACATCTTATGATCAGAGTAATGTAGGTACTTATAAAAAAATCAAATCAATATAAAAAAGTTGTTAAATATCACAAAAGAAACCCATATGAGTGCAATTCACACACGGCAGAAGTGAAACTTCTGAAAAGTAGCCTACGAGAGATTGAGATGTATATAGAGTATCAGGAGTATTAGGATAAATGTAAGGTTTGTTATTTTTTTACCAAGCCTAAAATAACCTTTGTTAGAATGGAAATAACTGGCCAGGTAATATGTCAAAACATTTAATGGGTTCCACAATACGTACAAAATACAAATAGCGAGCAACAGTAACAATCGCATGCGTTCGGTATATTCGCCACGGCCCGACTGGCGCAATGCAACGCGCCACGGGCAGCGCGGTCTGCGTGAGCGACGGTTGAGGGGCGGTACCTGTGGCGCGGGGGAACAGGGCCTCGTGTTGGCATGCCACGGATTTGCCGCGTACCCACCTACTTTATAACTACGCGTGACATGCGTTCATCTTACATCCTCCCCCACTAGTCCGAACTAAGCGCCCTCGCGTTCGGAGTAGTAACCTTCCTGGGTCTCCCTCTCTTGCGCTTTGGCTGGAGCGGTGGTTGAACACATCCAACGAATGGAGTAAGCTGTGAGACGTGGTATTTCCCTACGGTCTCGCCATTCTCAACACGACAGAGTACATAGGTAGTTGGACTGGCAGCCGACGCGATACGATACGGACCGTCGCCGCGGGGTATAAATTTAGGAATTTGGTTCCTACCAGCATCGTTGGCGCCTTGCGTCTTTAACAGCACTAGGTCGTTAACCTCAAATTCAGGCGCGGGTCTTCTGTGCTGATCTGCGTATCTCTTTTGATAAGATTGCCTTCTCTCATGCTCCGTGAGTGCGACGGATAGACCCTTTAGGTAATTACTCAACGAAGTGACGATGCTATCGCTTTGAGCAATAGACTTCATATCGTCTACCACATCAGCTGGCACACGGAGCTCGCGGCCGAAGGTCAAGAAAGCAGGTGAGTAACCTGTGGTGTACGTCACTGCAGAGTTCATCGCGAACCGGATGGCAGGTAAGTGTGTATCCCATGAGTTATGCTCTTTTCCCACTAGAATTGAGAACTGCGGTTTCAGATCGCGATTTTTGCGCTCCACCGGGTTGGCCTCCGGATGATATAGTGGGGTAAGTGACTGGCTTATGCCAAATACATGGCAGGTCTGCTGCATTACTTCAAAGATGAACTGGACACCGTTGTCGCTGATGACGCGCCGTGGTACTCCATGGCGTAGGTAGACTTCTGCGATGAGTGTCTTCGTGCAGTCTGCACTAGTGGCCACCTTCAACGGTAAAAACCGCTCTGTCCATCTGCTACATACATCCTCTACGATCAAAATCCATTTGTTACCGGTGGGAGTTTCAGGCAGAGGGCCAAAGAGATCTATGGCAACCACTTCAAAGCGTCGAGCTGTTGCGGGTCTGCAACAAAAAAGTGGTCTCCTCGTGTCGATTTTGTAACGCTGACACGCGACGCATCCTCGCACGTATTCGGATACATATTTGCGCATGTTTGACTAAAAGTATTTATTGTGCATACGCTGTAACATCCTTTCAACGCCAAAATGGCCAGCGGTCGGTGCGTCATGGTATTCAGCCATGATGTTGGCACGTTCATGCGATGGGACAACCAAACATGCTGATTCGTGGTTCGATTCCGGGTTATACCGGTATAGGATGCCATCCGAAATGCCTTTGTCGGCCCAGGTGCTCCCCCTAAACAGATCGTCGTCCTCGAGATCTTCGATGATTTTCTTTACTTCGGGGTCTTTCATCCAGTCAGTTCAACCAGTCTTTCGGACGTCCGTTGGATTTCGATTTGGCAAGTCCACTTGGGCGTAGCAAAGGTCACAATCGTCACAGGTTGGGCGAGATAGCGTGTGAGCGATCGCATTGCATCGCCCTGGTGTATACTCGACGTGCATGTTGAATTCTTGCAAAGTGAGTGCCCACCTGGCTAGACGGCCGCTCGGGGACTTCAGATTTATCAACCATCGAAGCGGTTCGTGATCGGTTTTGACTATCACTTCGGACCCCTCAATGTATCCCCAGAACTTATTGACCGCCCAAACAACTGCAAGGGCCTCTCTCTCTGTTGTCGTGTAATTTTTCTCAGCAGGATTTAGCAGCCGGCTGGCGTACTCTACTGGTCTCTCGTCGTGTCCCTCCCCCTGCATTAGGACAGCTCCGAGGCAATAGCCGCTGCTATCTGTCCTAAGGGTGAACGGAAAGCTTTCGTCAGCTTGACGGAGGATAGGTGCTGAGGTGAGTTCACTCTTAATGTCCTCGAACGCTTTCTGTTAGGCTGAGGTCCAAATCCATTGGCTATCTTTCTTCAACAGGTTGGTGAGTGGCTTAGCGACGTCAGCTTAGTATGGTATAAAGCGCCTAAATCAGCTGGTAGTTTGTAGAAACGTCTTCAGATGCTTAGTGTTTTTAGATGCTGGCATCTTCGAGATAGCCTCCATTTAATGAGGGTCGACCTGTATACCACCTGGGACTATTATGTGGCCGAGAAATTTTATCGAGTTCCTGGCGAAGGCGCTCTTCTCTCGGTTGATGCGCAAGTTAAATATGGCTAAACTATCAAACACAGCTTCCAGATCTTGCAGGTGGCTGTGAAAAGACCCTGATAGCACCGTAAGATCATCCAAATAAGCCAGTATTGTTACTCCTGGGAGGTTCGACTTGACTCTATTGATGAGTCTTTGGAACGTAGCACTGGAATTACGTAGGCCCATTGGCATTCTTTTGAACCTGTATGTACCCAGTGGTGTCACAAAGGCTGTTTTGTCCTGGTCTTCCTTTCTCATAGCCACCTGGAAGTATCCTGACCTCAAATCGCAGGTGCTCATGAAGTTGGTAGTCTTTGCAGCGTGAAGGACGTCTTCCATCCTAGGCAGCGGGTACCGGTCCGGTTCAGTCACAGCATTGAGCTTGCGGTAGTCTATGCATAGCCGCCATGTCCCATATTTCTTCGGCACCAGGACTGCGTTCGCTGCCCAAAGTGACTCGCATTCTTCAATAACATCCGCTTCAAGTAGCTTTTGCAACTCCTGTTCTAAGGCCTCTTTCTTGTTGGTGGATAAGCGATACGGTGGCGAAGCTATAGGCTCCTGTCGGTCACTTACTTTAATGTGGTGAACCGCAAAGTCAGTCGGCGGACCCTCGGTCGCAAATCTATCAACCTTCTTGGTTAGCAATGTGTTCAGCTGGAACCTCTGCTTGGCGGTCAGATTTGTGCCCTCATCGACGCGCAGAGTTATGTTGGCTGCGTACGTGCATAATAATTCTGAGTTGGCGGCGGCTGTAAGCTGGTAAGTACCGGTGAAGTGGTGCATCTGTTCGGGTGTATCAGCAAAGGTAAATGTCCCTTGAGATAAATTCAGCACGAGGCCAGCGTTTACGATTACATCCCGCCCCAGCAGCGTCCGGGTGTCTGAACCGGGAAACACAATGAAAGATGCCGCGAAAGACCTACCTTCAATGGTCACGTGGGTGGTGCCTAATAGCGTCTTCTTTGTCTGCTTTGATCCGTCAGCAAGGCCCACAGTGTGCAGGGATTCTTCAAATTGTACGCCATTTCTGCATAAAATGGCATACAGCATGCAACTAGCTATGCTGTGTGTGTCCACTATAGCTACGCCCTGGGTCCCAAGAATATTAATCTTTACGAGCGGGCGCAGGACAGATTTACCCGTCAATTCCGCGGTGTGAAAATCACAGTCGGCTCTCTGTCTATGATCGCTGTCTCCTAGACTATGATTAGCGTCTAAACTGCATAAGTCAAAGCTGCCCGTCAATTTCGCGGTGTGAAAATCACAGTCGGCTCTCTGTCTATGATCGCTGTCTCCTGGCCTATGATTAGCGTCTAAACTATCTACACTACGTAAAACGGCTATTTGACTACTCGCACGAGATGTCTGCTTACATGTCTCACACCTCGAACGGACTACACCTTGTTGTCCGCACCCATAACAACGCAAGGGAGGGTTTCCAGAGGGCGTTTCGGACGTTGCGCGTTCTTTCGTTTGACATTCCTCAATACTGTGACCGAATTTCCTACAATGCGTGCATCGTGGCCTTACTCTAGCCCCCTTCGAACTAGAGGAGGAGTTTGCGAACGAAACACTAGCATTAGGTACTTTTGATAAAGGCTGGTCTGTAAACGTCGGTCTGTCCGATGATGGATTGGTTTTATTTTTGCCTGTAGCAGGGTTAGTGAAGATTTTTTGCATAGTCGATGCCTGGTTAACGTTTTGGGTTACGGCTTGGAGGTTAAGATTATTACGGCTATCGTTAGTAGAGTTAACTTTGGAAAGGTAGTTCACCTCATGTAACGCCTCCTCAACAGCCCTACACTTCGTAATTAATTCGTCTAAGCTCGCCATACAATCACGTGGTATGCGTTTTCTTATTTTTCTACTTAAAAGTCCATATACTATGTTCAGTTTCATGGGCTTACTTAACTCGTAACGTAACTTTGATAATAACGCACGCACTCGCGAAATTCACAGCTAAATACCTGTCGAAATATCTTGTGCGCCGGCAGCGGTATCCCGTACATGCTCCGTATTCGCTCGATCGCCGCACTCCATGACGTCATGGTGCTCTTGACTCCTTGCCACTACACGGCGGCATCGCCGGTTAACAACATTGGTAGTCCTCGCAGCGCGTGGTCGTCGGATGGCGTCACTTGCGCAGGAGTACTGGTAGCACCGGGTGCCTCCATGCCTGGAGGCAACACGGTTGAGTGTCCGCTCGTCATCCTCTCCATGAGGACGCGGTTTGTCTCCGCAGCCTTAGCAATGGTGTCCAGCAGCACGGAAAGCTAGCCTGCTGTCACGTTGGCAGGTGCCGTCGCCGCGGTCTCTCCACCAGTGTGGCTATATTGGCTGTCCTGCTCGTTGTCGTCGTCGTTCTTACGCCTCGCTCGTCCTTTCTTCGGAGCCATTGTGAATGCAACGAAACTCCGGTGACGGTAAAGAGTAGGTAGGTACGTTGGGGTGGTAGTTACTCGTACCTTCACCCAACTTTAACAACGACAAGTCGGAAATAGAACGTTGGGGTGGTCTGGCCGGGTAGGTAGTACCTACTTATCACTTCGCGCGAAATTAGTGGTAGAAAGTCACTGGTAGGTACAATGTTCACTTCGTCACTACGCACGACGCGTGTTTTGTTTTTTTTTTTCTCACTAAACGTATCGCCACTAGTTGGGCGTCACTGTTAGAATGGAAATAACTGGACAGGTAATGTGTCAAAACATTTAATGGGTTCCACGATACGTACAAAATCCAAATAGCGAGCAACAGTAACAATCGCATGCGTTCGGTATATTCGCCACGGCCCGACTGGCGCGATGCAACGCGCCACGGGCGCCGCAGTCTGCGTGAGCGACGGTTGAGGGGCGGTACCTGTGGCGCAGGGGAACAAGGCCTCGTGTCGGCATGCCACGGATTTACCGCGTACCCACCTACTTTATTACTACGCGTTACATACGTTCATATTACACCTTTCATTAATTAAATTTAATGGAGCATTAAAATTCTTTTTTTTTGCTGCAAAGATATAATGGATTCCGTAGGAATTCATGGGACAACTTTGGTAAAAGGTCTTGTGAACCTCAACATAGCAACATAAATAACAAAAGTAGGTATATGATTTACTTCGGGGGTAGGAGAGAAAAATACTTTAAAACTGGCATGGGAATACCAAGTGAACATTTGTTATGTTTGTACAGGGATAATATCTCTTAAAGTAATATTATTACTTTATTATTGAATGTATATCACGTTTTAAAATTTAATATTATGTACACCGTGGTCATATGGTTTAAGTATTGATTATGCAAGCCGGAGACCAAGGTTTCAAATCAACTACTAAAGAATACTTTTTGTGACAAAAAAAATATTTCAATGTTAAAATAACTATTGGTGTTTTGATCTTTTGACCAACTATTAATACTATACATATATGTGTTTGTTTTGACTCATTTTCGTTTCATCAAGTTTCAAATCACAACAATTCTAAAGAAGCACTTCAATAATTACAATAATTACCTACAGTTGGAAAGTTTAAAAAACGATCATCAATCCTAAGTCGGTTAAATTGGATTTGTTTACATAACTGTTAGTTACAATAAACATATGTATGTTGCTAAGCATGTAAAATCCTAAAAATATATATAAAAATATCTAAATGTTAGTTACAAGTTAAAAAAGCGAGTTAACATAAAAGAAACAAGTTATTGTAACGGCTTTTTGTGAGATACAAAAATAATGAAGTGGCATGTCTAGTACCGCAAACCAATGGTTGAAGTTACGCGATAAAAGTGTGAATAATCAACTATTAAACTTAATAGCGTCGTTTTATTGTAAACAAAACCAACAATTACATTACAATCTGAATAAAGGGAAAAGTTTGATTAAGAAAATATATTTATTTGAAAAATGCCATGAGTTCGGTCCCGATCACTACTAAAATTTTAAGGGAGAAAACTAAAGGCGAAGAGACGGCATACGGCGAGTTTATTTAGTGGGCGAGGGCTCCGCACTAACCTATTCGTTTCCCCGAACAACGGGATGTGCGGTTAGGTAGGTTTTTTCCCGCTTTAACTTTTTGAAAAGGAAGAAAAGCTCTTACATATTGCAAATATGCTTTGTACTCACTAATGGAGATATTTTGTTCAACATATTGAATTATGGTAATGTAACCTTTAACGACTAAATCACAGCAACTATCCCAAATCCCTAGTGATAGTATAGCGAAAGGGCTGGCCGTAAATCTAGTGTTGGTGTCACAAAGGATAGCCTTTCTACATAGTGTCACACGCTCAAATCACGTCAAAGAGTATTAGGTTCAGGCAACTTTGATAACCCTGGGGAATTAACGTGACACCTAGGTCGACATTTGATATTATAATATTACACTAAAGTTTCAATGATTGAAATTGAAATCTTTACCTTTATAAACTCATATTACAAATGAATTTGTGTATTTGTTGTGCTTTCCAGTCATTTTCTTTTCTTTTTTTTTTGTACAACGTAGGTGGTAAACAACCTGATGGTAAGTGGTTACCGCAGACTATAGATGCAATAATAGAGCTATCACTCGCGCGCCATCTCCAAAGAAAGGGTTAGGAAGTGTACAGAGAAGATAAAAAGAACTAAGGAGCTTTTCCCGCCTAAAAAAATAAAAAAAGATACTAATAAGGAGTGTATAGGGAGGGGATTTGGGCCTCGGTGGGCTGCAAGCACAGTACAGTGCAGTGGTACCAGCTCATATCGTTTTCATCTGCTTCAGCAAATATGACCTCAATATAAATAAACCTCAACAGGATTTATAATCTGGATCTCAATAAAAACTTGTTAATATAAAATTTAAATCCAACGTCGAATTGACTACGATGACAAAGGTCGTCCGGTGGGAGACCGCGGCGCGTATCTATTATAAGTTGAATTAGTGCCTGCCATGTGTCTCGAGGGTGGTGAGTGACGAAGGTACCGTTTTTATGCCTCATGATCGATGGTACTGAAATTGTTGTTTGTTTATGTTACTTATTGTTGTAAACAGCACCAAAAAATTTGCATTCATAAAAACTTAATGAATAATCAATTTATAATTATTTATTTATGACGTGGGCCTCAAAATTGGGTCTTTAATTGTCTTTGTACAAAAATACATTTTACCTTGCAGTTTTCTGCGATAAAATGTATCCAATATGTTGGTCTGGGTAATAAACTACAGCACTGTGCCTTTCATCAAAATCTTTTCAACTTTTCAAACGACTTCCAAAAAGGAGGAGGTTCTCAATTCGGCTGTATGTTTTTTTTTGTGTTTGTCACGCGATTATTGCGCCAATTATGAATAGATTACAATGATTCCTATTTTGTTTGGTAGTTTCTGTATCAGAGGTGATCCCATTTAAATTTAATCAAAATCGGTTAAGCGGTTTTTAAAAAAACAACAAAAATCTAAAACATTGCATCTGGACATACATCGGTGATAATTTCAACCGACTCTATGGCTCATTGGAGCAGTGCGTTTAATTGGCATAGCATCATGCCTGTATGCCCGAAGGGGTAGGCAGAGGTGTATTACACACCCACGGTTCGCCAGCTATGTTTAAGTCCCACGTAATAGAGGACGAGCCTATTGCCGTACATTGCCTAGAATTTTTCTTTTTACGAAAAAGCTCAATATCACTGCCCGACCCGGGGATCGAAGCCGAGACCTCATGGTCAGCAGTCGCACATACTACCGCTGCACCACCGAGGCAGTTTAGTTGACGTACCCATATTATATGTATATGGGTACGCCAATCTTTCTTCACGGTCTTCGGAAGACTCTCGCTCTTTTCTATTGCACGCCTCATAAGCGAAGCGTTGAGGTGGGTACTACTCTCATTTCACACGAAACAGCTGATTTTTCAAACTTAAAATGTCTCTATTTATTAAACACAAAGTGAAAAATGTGAAATCGAAAATAACAGTCACGAGCAGGATTCGAACCTGCATCTCCTGGATACCGTCCAGATGATTTGCCAATTCAGCCATCGTGACCCTTGCTCCTAACTGCTAATTTCAATAACACATTCATACTTAACGTCTGTGGGTGACGCCTGCACCATTTGTCGGAAGTATTTTCATACATTATACCGACCAGGTAAACTTAATTTTACATTTAAGATTTTACCTAATAATGACGCAAACCCTATAAATATTTAGATATTTTTATATATATTTTTTTTATATTTATTTATAATTATTTTTACATTTTATATATATTGCGTTATAGATAAAAAGTAAAAATCATTAAATAAAGAAAGAAAAACCCATTATAGACTAAAAATCTTGGAATGCGATAGCAGCGCCACCCATGTTAAGATTAATTCCGTTCACAAAATCTTATAGACGATCATACGACGTAAACAACGTTCATAAACTAACATTTGTTACATTGTGAAATACTTTCTCAAACTAATATTGCAATGGAGGTAGTGGAATTACATAAAATTTATTAGTTTTATATTCTCAATCGTCTCGTAAACTCGTAACAAAGCTTATATGTAATGTGGAGATGCACGAATTACACCGATATTTGTACGTGAATCGCTCGTAAACGGATACTATTTATATATCTATATGTTTGTTATAACAGACGATCTTGTTTCATTAATAAATTATTATATTATCGTGTATACATAAAGAAATACTCTGATATAACGGATTATTAACGAGGTTATCCTGCACAAATCATTGATAATATGTGACCATGAATTATTTTTAAATAACAAACAAACCGCCTTTAGAAGACACCTAGGAACTAAAAAGCAATAAATAATTTGTATTTACATACGATTTCCGTGCTGGATACCTACTGATGTGTTTAAACTCGGTTCCAAAAATGATGTTAATGTTATTATAAGTATATATACCTATTTGTTATTTTTGGAGTAGGCAACGACATTTTTAAAACCGCTTAATCGATTTTGATAAAATTTAAATGACCACCTCTGAAGTAGTTAGTACCTACTAAACAAAACCCTCCTAAACCTACGAGAATATATCACAAGGTTCTTTCAACTTTTAAAACAATATTCGTGTTTAATCGTGATTAAATTTAACAATACCAATATAAAACACCCTCTGAAAACAAACATTAGCCTCTTTGTACGCTGCCCATCACTAAATCCGAAATACAAACACGAACACATCGGAAATGTAAACACAAACCTTATCAATTATTTTACATATCAATTTTGTTACGTTTCGATTGAGTTACGCTCCAATTGTGACACAACGATTGATTCATATAAAATAAACAAGATTTTAGGAGCGGGTTCGAATCCTATTGCCTCTAAAAACGTTCGTTGATTGTGTTTTACTCGGTATGTTTGTTTTGTGCGAGTGTGTTTGTAAAAGATGCTAAGGGATTGCAAGGCCTCGAATGTTTTTGGGTAGAATTGAATTTGAATTGTGTTCGAATTTCATTATTTTGAATGTATTGTTTTAAATATGAGATCATCGGTTTTAAGTCGTAAATAGCACCCATGTACTTTATCAATAAAGCTTTGATTCAAATAAGAATAATAGTCGGACCTTATGTAACCTTTTAATTTGCTTTTTCTATTCAAAATCATCGGCCATTGATGTTTATTATATTTATTAAAAAAAGAGATAGCCAATATAATGACTACGTGAGAATAAGAAAGCACATGTGTATATCTAAATTGATCTGAAACCGTTTGACAGCAGTTTGGAATAATAACAAAATTGTGACCACCCTACGAATAATGATCACTAAACGGTATTGACATTGGTAATTGTCAGTTTTCGCCGGCCACTCTCACCCCCTCCCCATACTTCGTTTTCGTTTAGTGTATATTATACTTTCTGACTTGTAATCTTTGGGCTCAGTTCCTAATGATAGTATCATGATATTAAATAGCCTGTAGCATTTTTCAAGAATTGGCCTATTAAAAAGATTTTATTATGTAAAGATTATTGAAAGGAGAATGGGGATGGTGTCTGATGAATTTTTGTGTGAGGCACAAAAATTCACACACAGGTTTCAGGTGTGGAAGGGGATGCATGGGTCAAGTGTTTTCTCTGTGCAACATTGTAGAGAAGCATCTGGCTGTTGGCCAGAGGGTTTTATGCAGTTTTGTGGATTTGGAAAAAGCATTTGAAACGGTTGTACGAAAGGAACTTTGGGACATTTTGCCGGAGTATGGTATTAATGGTAGACTGCTACAAGCGGTGCAGTCCAACTATATGGACTGCAGAGCTTGTGTGCGGCTGGACGATGGAATGTCACCCTGGTTTGATGTCAATATCAGGGTTAAACAGGGTTGCGTTCTATCAGCCAGACTGTTTATCATATATCTGGATAAAGGTCGACAAAGGTTGAATGTAATGAATGTGGGAGTTCAGATGGGCGACTCAGTGATTAGATTTAAGACGATGCGGTCCTATTAGCGCAGTCCGCGACTGGCCTGCAAACCCTAGTCCACCTGATGGCAGAAGATTGTAAGAAAAGGGGCCTATGTTGTTTTATGTTAGAGTAGCAGTAGGAAATGGTGTGCTAGAACAAGTGGATGAAGTTGTATATCTTGGATGTGAATTCAGTCGGGATGGAAGGTACACCACTGATGTAGAGAGAAGAGTGCATACGGGAAATAGAGTGAATGATAACTAACTCATCATCACGCCATTTCCCTTGCGGGGTAGGCAGAGAGAACAGAGTGCCAAGAGGCTCTATTCTTGCATACATCTCTCGCTTCCTCAACAATCATAACTCTCTTCATACACGCTCGCCGGTTTCGGGGACTCCTTTCGGATAAAGTTTAACTTCACGGAATATTTTTTTATTTGTCATACATTTTAAATGACATGGCTATATTGATGAAAAAATTGAATAATATTCAGTTACTATGTTAAAAATAAATTTCATTGGTTCTGAGGCGTAAAGAAGTTTGCCGGGTCATTTAGTTGTGAAATAAAACTATTTATTCATGGTCCACACCAGGGGGCCCGGCAATCGGTGTGACAAGGATATCTTGCTTAAACTAGCCTTCCATAAAGACTTTTTGTTTCAATCAATATTTCTTTGTACTTAGTTACCTTTACAGAAGAACATATATAAAAAAAAACTAGACGTCCCGGGACAACTACCAGATGTGAAAACATCGAAATTATTTTGTAGAAATAAAATGATCATAACTTGACAAAGTACTCCTCAAGACGAATCAAACGAGTATAAACTCGATAGGGTTGCGTCGTTTCATTACAGAGTTACTGTGGCCACCTTCCTGCTCCATTGTCAGACCCTGGATACCATCTAGAGACAAAGTAATCCTCAAAACGAATCAAAGGAGTATAAACTCGATAGGGTTGCGTCGTTTCTATATAGAGTTACTGTGGCCACCTTCCAGCTCCATCATCAGTCCCTGGATACCATCTAGAGACAAAGTACTTGTCAAGACGATTCATACGAGCCCAAGCTCGATGGAGCTATGTCGTTTTATAACGGAGTTCCTATGGCCACCTTATAGCTCCATCATCAGACCCTGGATACCATCTAAAGATAAAGTACTCTTCAAGACGAATCAAACAATTCCAAACTCGATGGGGTTGCATCATTTCATTATAGAGTTCCTATATCCACCTTCCAGCTCCATCATCAGATTAGCTCCAAGTAATAATAATATTGCATTGTCACGTGATTTACATATGCGTGTAAAATTTCAGCTCAATCGGAAACCGGGAAGTTTGTCAAATTTAACATCCGAGATTTGAACAGGACAAAAAGCAAAATAAAAGCGTCGCCACGCTAACAGCCGATTTTACCCTAGATGTTTCACATCAAATAACAGCATCACGACTGTATTCTCCGAAGGGGTAGGCAGAGGTGTATTACACACCCACGATTCTTCAGCTATGTTTAATTCCCAGGTAATAGGGGACGAGCCTATTGACGTCTACCGGGCACATTTCCAAACTGCGGGCTGCTACTGAAAATTTTTCTTTTTAGGAAATAGCTCAATAACATTGCCCGACCCGGGGATCGAACCCGAGTATATATACTATATTTTATACAATATATATTTTGTATTATATAAAATACTATTATTATATTCATGGACAAAGGTGACTATTTTGATCTTACTATAACATTGACTCCACAGATGGTGGAGTGGTTTAGATACCGGCCTCCCGCCCGAGGGTTGTGGTTTCGATTCCCACACAGGACAACTCTTTGTGAGATCCACAAATGATTGTTCTGAGTCTGGGTATACTTTGTGTCCTTGAAATTCTATGTTTGTAAAGTCCCACGCCATACAAAGATTATTCCTTAGTGCAGGGTGTTGTATTTAAAAGAAAATATGAATTGAAATACCGAAGTTTCTAGTAGAAACCAGTACTCATGACATCACCCCATTATCTAGACAGTGAATCTTATATGTTTCATCTTTATTCGCAGCGTAATTACATTTACACCACTGTTCTATTTTTTTTAAATATATACTCGCAGTTTAAACGACCGGCAAGGCTAAGCAACTTTTACTTGGCTTGCACCAGATGGGTCACCTAAAAGTGACACCTATTTATGGACACCTGACTTACTGCGTGTTTTGGAAAGCAGTGGTGGGTCCTGACCGTCAAATATCAACATGACGTAACGATTGTTTATCATTATTGAATGAAAAATCGGATTCGGTGTTGTACTAAGGTCGCCAGTTGGCCGTGGAGGTCAGTAGGCAGCTGATCCATCTAAATAGTCGTTGGAAGGTGACTCGACAAAATTTAGAGAGATGATGATTATCGTACATTGTGGTTATTTTTTACCCCCGACTTAAACAGAATGGTGTAATAACTATATTTGTGTATCTGTCTGTACCATCATAGTTTCCAAACGGCTGAGTGGATTTTGATTTCATTATTTTGTTAAAGGTAATTTGATCAAGGGTGATTAGCTATGAATTAAAAAAAAACTGTTCAGCTTTAAATACAAAGTGAAAAATGTGAAATCGAAAATAACAGCCACGAGCAGGATCCTACTCGCTGCTCGCACTGCAGCAATATTGGTGAATGGGCACCTTATTGTCATGTAATTATCTTATGTTTAGCTTTACCTAATATGTAATATTATTCTAATTGAGATTCGTGACAATAAAACTTGGTTTTCTTTCTTTCTTTCTAAAAATATATATAAAAATATCTAAAAAAAAAATCTGTTCAGCTGTTTGAAGGCTTGAACCTTTTTTTCGCCCACCTCTATGACCGGTTACTCTTCACCTCTTCGTTTCTTGTCTCCTTCCTCTATACCTTCCCTTTATTTTTGCGTTTGGTGGCAGATGAGCCATTGCCCACCTGATGGTAAGTGGTAAATGTCGCTCATGAACTCAACTATATCGAGAGTATAGGCAAGACGCTGCTCACCATTTCATTTCACAGATATAAAATGAAAGAATTAACGGCTATCTCCTGCTACAACCAAAACACACCGATATGCTTCATAGCCGGTCACACGAGAGATGGCGGTACCAACACGCTCGGGCTCGATAAAAAAAGTAAAAGTAAGTGAGTACTCCCACTTGGTACCCAGCTCTACCACCAGTAATGCAATGGATGATAATTGCTTACTTCCCTTCGTTGCTTCATACGACACCCGTGGGAAAGAATGGGGTGGTGACACTTGTATTCTTAGTCCTTAGGTAATGCACGAGTTATGCCTCTGGTTTTAGTATAAAAACTGAAACTTCACTTCATTAGATTTAACATTAGCTCACAACGTGAACAATGAATAATCACAGTTTAATACATTTTTCAATCGTACCGACATTCGAGATTATCGATTGTATTATTTCCCCCACTTAAAACCAAATCGAGAACAATTAAATCCATGAAATCCTCTCACCATTTGCATCGCGTTACTTCCACAAAATTAAACACGTTTATGAAGAAAAGGCCCATCTTTAAACGCCATAAAGTATTTAAAACATTTGGATGTTTTGGAGCGACGCCAACTCTCACAATCTGCGGAGGCTGTGGCGAGCATTGCTTCTTGCATAAGAAATAACACTCTTTAACCACACTATGACAACACTTAGATTTTTAGGGAATATTTGAACCGATAAATTACGTAAAATTAGTGTCAACTAACACAAAGTATGAAAATGTGAAATCGAATATAACAGTCACGAGCAGTATTTGAACCTGCATCTCCTGGATACCGTCCAGATGCTTTGCCAATTCAGTAATCGTGACATTTGCTCGAGACTGCTAATTTCGATAACACATAAATTCTTAATATCTCTCCTTAGTATCCTTCAGCGTCGTCTATAGACATAGGCTAAGGTAAACATATACCATCAAGTGGGCTGTATGCTTGTTTGCCACCCACGTACCTACTGCAAAAATTTGCCTAGATCAAATGCTACAACAGCAAATAGGCTTAGTAGAGACCTTATTATTCCTTAAAATATTATGTATTTAACTATTTTGTTACAAAGGTGTTGTGATAAGTTTTAAATAAGGATTTTTTCTATAACCGCAACCCCCTTTTTTATTTCTTATTTTTTTTTTATTTTACGTGGGCAAAAATGTCCTACCGCACACCCCGCTGCCCGGGGAGACAACGGGGTAGTGTGGGGCTCTCACCCACTAAAAACCTACCGTGCGCCTCCACCCGCCCTTGCTACGGCGGAACACGGGTACCGCGTCGTGATCCGCAGGCCGCAGCCCCTTCGGGCACCCTGTCTTGAGCGACGCCTCGCGCACTTGGGCATCGCACCTTCGCGGTAGGCTTCCGCGGACGGCAGGGTACTCCCCGACCCCACCGTCCGCAGTCTCGGTTAGGGCGGCATCAGCGTACGGGCGTCCCCAGGGGTCTTGCTCGAGACCCTCCAGCATCTCCTGCCTTTTCGCATCATTTGTTTGATGGCCAGCTTTAACGCGGCGCGCGCACTGCTGTACGCCGCATACAGCCGGCCCTCCCGCTCTTCGTCGCGGATTCGGTGACGTCGGCTGCGAGTGTAGGACCTCCGAGCACGAATACAGGCCGCACGGAGGTCCGCCAGCTCCGGGGACCACCAGTAGACCCCCTTCCGTCGAGGCGGGTGCCGCACACGGGGCATGGCCGCATCGCAGACATGCGTAAGCATGCCGCGAATGCGGCCAGCCTCGGTTTCCACGTCTTCCATCAGGGGGGAAGGCAGCCAAGACTGAAAAATGGCCGCCTCCACTAGCAGGTCCCGGTCGAGCCACCACAGCCCATCGCGGAAAAGCGGGAGTTCTGTCCGCCACGTGACCCCTGCTGGCGCCCTGAAGGGTCCAGGAGACCTCTATCTGAATGTATCTGTAGTCAGATAGGGTCTTGACCTCCTCCAGGACTCGCCAGCTCCTTACGCGTGCGGCGACACCGGGGCTAGCGAACGAAAGGTCCACTATCGACCCGCCCCAGGGTCGCACGCACGTTTGGGCGGACCCTCAGTTGAGTAACACGAGGTCAGCAGCTGCCACCCACTCTTGGACCGCCGCACCTCGGGGGTCCGTCCTGGGGGACCCCCACGCCGTTGATTTGGCGTTGAAGTCCCCCAGCACGAGCACAGGGCTCGGTGCTATACGCCGTATCGAGGTCTCCAGGTTTTGCAGGAAGACCTCGAAAGCCGCCAGACTACGACTAGGGGAGAAGTACACGCCATACAGCGTGACCGCTCCCCATTCAGCTGCCACATATCCCGTGCCCTGGTCTTTGAGTGACAAGGGCGGGAAATGCGGTGCCGCCGAGCCGACGAGCCATCCCCGCTACCCGCCCAATTGGGGCGATCCGGGACTATGTAGGGCTCCGTGGCTACAGCAACACCGATCGACCGCTCTGCCATGTATTGCAGGAAGAGGTCCTGTGCCCTGGCGGAATGGCCAAGATTCCCCTGGAGGAGGATAGCGTCGTGATCCGTTATTGGACCACGATATCCTCCTCCATGCGCTGCGGCGGTCCAGCCGTGCCGGGTTGGGCAGCCGGGGCCAATTGGCTGCCCGCCCTCTTCTCTTAGGGCCTGACTTGGCCGGAGGCCTGCACCCCACCCGCCCCATACAGTGGTTAGCGGGGCGATTACCCGCCGCGCATGCGGGGCAGTGTGGGGTGGCAGAACAGTCCACCGCCTAGTGCCCTGCCTGACCGCAGCGGAAACAAAGCCCGCTGCAGTCGAAGCAGTTTGTGCACAGCGGCCGGGTATGACTGACCGCCATGCACTTGTAGCACCTGGCAGACCGGGGCTCCAGCGCGATTACCCGCGGGGCGCTCCAGCCCACCAGAAGTCTACCGGCGGCGACCAAGTCCTTGGCCGCCGCGACAGGTCACGAGACCCAGACGGCACCCACACCACCTGGACATGGGCGAATGGTGCCCACCCGGATGGCGCTGCTGGGAGACCCGGTTTTCGAGACGATTGCCTCCCGGATCTCTTCCGCCGTCACGGAATCATCCAGCCCGGAAATGCGCAGTTCGGCGCACTTCACGGGTCTGGTGACCCGGACATCACTCTCCTCTGGGAACAGGCCCAGCAGCCTCGCGGCCATTGCGTCGGCCGTTTTGGCGACGGAGCCGAGGCGGTCGCGGAGGCGGGGCGGAGGCGCGGTGGCTGCGGCGAGGCGGTCACGGCGAGACTAGGCTCGACCCGCATTACGGAAGCCGATACACTCGGGATGGCCTCAGGGAGCCCAAGTTTGGCTATCATATTGGCCATCCCTCGGTGCAGCTCCTCGAATGTTGTCTCCAGGCGCTCGTTTCGCGCCCCAAGGTCGGCTACCTCCGCCACAAGCCGCTCCACCACGTTGTACAGTTCCGTGGCGGCGATTTTAAGACCTCGGACGAAGCTACTTTTGAGGTTCCTCGAGCCCATGGCCACCGTCGAAATTATGGCCACGCTGTCCGCGGCTCTTTCGGCAAATTTGGCCGCAGTAGGCGGCCCATTGTTGTCTATGGGAAGACGGAGCTTCTCAGACACCACCGCTCCTCTGCGTGTTGCACCGTCTCCGCTCGCTTAAGACATCGCGTCTCGGCCTCTTTCGCTGAGGCGGCACGCGGTATCGGCGTCCCGGGTCGGCTAGTACTTCGACCCCTAGCCGCTGCGGGGATTTTTGGGGGAGGCATCTCTGCCGAGCTCAGGTCGGACTCCGTGGCAGCGCCTCCCTGAGACAGGGTGCGCTTACGCCAGAAACGCGACTCCGACACCACCTCTGCCGGCCGCGATAGCTGACTCTCGGCAGCCTCAGTCAGGCCACCCTCCTCAGCGGCAGACATCTCGGCAGCTGATGTGCAGGCCGACCTGCCCGTCATTGAGTCGTCCCTTGAAGACTGGGGGGACGCTCCCTTGGACGTCTTTTTGCCTTTGGGGGACTTTCTGCTGCCGCGTGTTATACGCGCAGCTGCACTAGTAGGGGCCGCATTTATAACCGGACCCCTATCGGCTGAGGCGTCGGGATTTTCACCCAACTCTGTCAATTTTGTGTTTTTTAACAAATTATCAATGTTGTTCCCACGAGTATGGGAGATAGGAGGTCCACCTGGGCAGAGCTCCCTGTACCCGGGTAAGCGTACATTTGTAACCCAACACAGGGGGTCCGCAGGTACCCTGGCTAGGGCCGCGCTCGAGACTGAACTACCCATCAGCTATGCATCTCCTCACCTCGCGTCAGAGCTTGAGATTCGGGGTAATTTTTTATAGAGGTTGTCTTCCTCGCGGTCCGGGCGATTAAGCCAAGACCCTCGTTCCTGTATGACCGCGAGACGTAACCACAGACACGCGCTCAGGTTTACGATTTGCGACGGTGGGGGGCCGCTGTGGCCCCACTGTCCTCCCTCTCCAGAGCCCGGTGAGTCAGCCTGGCCCCACCGACTCCGACGCCTGGTCTATCCGCCGTGCCCTCTGCTGAGTCAGAGTGACACGCGGAGACCCGTCCTGTCCGGAATTTTAGCCGCCGGCGACTGCCGACTTTGCCCAGGGTGCACCACTAGGAGGTAAACCGGACGAATTAGCACCCCATAACCGCAACCCCCTTACCTATACTATTATAACACTGAGAGAACTATGTTTTTACATTTAAGATATTTGGGAAAAAATTACCAGCCATGGGAACAAACTAGTAGGTAGTAAAAATAACTACTAGCCAAAATATTTAGTTATTTTGTACTTATAATTCTACGCAACTACAAAACTAACATATTATATATGTTTCACAAATACTTTGCGTAAATTTTACCTGTGTCTGTGTATATATGTATATATGTATATAAATACGAAATCCCTACAAAAGAGGTATTGTAAGAGCCGCAATTTCGACATCCATCAAGTGGACCGGCTACTCGGCGATACAGTTCCCTTGATCAACGAACCGGATCTGAATAAATAAAGTTCTTTTAGGTCACATTTTATTATTCATACACAACCTTTGATATACGAATTGTTAATATATTTTGACTAGAGTTTTGGTTTGGCTCTTTATACTGCTTCTAGGCATTTAAATTGTAATAAGTTGGTACTGCTTTGCTTATGACAGACTAAAAATCAAAAAGAGTTTCTAAAATAAATGTTTGAATAACCAGAAATAAAACAGTGATAATGTAGGTACTGGTAAGAACAAGGACTTCAAATATCCATCCATCCATCAGCCTTTTAAACGTCTACTGCTGGACATAGGCCTCCCCAAGAATGGGGATAGTGCCGTAATCGCCACGCTTAGCAGGCGGGTTGGCGATCGCAGTGGATGTTGTTAATACTCGAAGGAGTGCTGCTGCCCACTCCCACCCCAATAAGTCCCTCAGTCGGCTCTTACGACTCCCATAGGTGGAGGTGGTGGTGGACAATTCTAAAGCCGGGCCCATACAAACTTCAAATAGAGGAGAATTCAATTAGACCTTCCGTCAAGACTGCACAGATGGCGAAGTGGTTTAGGTACCGGCCCCCCATCCGAGTGTTGTGAATTATATTCCCACACAGGACAAGTATATGTGTGATCCGCAATTGGTTGTTACGAGTCTGGGTTTGCTTTGTGTCCGTGAAATTGTATGTTTGTAAGTCCCCCGCAATAATAGGATTATTCCTCAGTGCAGGGTGTTGTCTTGATGATGATATAACTTTTAACTGTAAGAATTGTAATATATGCCTTGCATAGTAATAGTAGTGTGGCTAGTGAATATTTTTTTAAATTTTAATATTTTTTGGCCAAAAAATAGCTTTTGATGTATAAAAAATAGACATATATGCTATTAGATGTCTGTGTGGTGACGGAATAAGAATACAAGTATCGCCACTCCATCCCTTCCCGCAGATATCGTACGAGGCGATTAAGGGAAGTAAGCAATTATCACCCATTGCATTACTGGTGGTAGGGAGTACCAAGTGAGAGGCCCGAACGGGTCAGTACCACCATCTCCTGTGTGCCCGGTTATGAAGCACGACATTGTGTTTTGACTGTAGCAGAAGATAGCCGATATACTTTCATTTTATATCAGGAACATAGCATCACGCCTGTATTCCCTGAAGGGGTAGGCAGAGGTGTTTTACACACCCACGACTCGCCAGCTATGTTTAAGTCCAGCGTAAAAGGGGGCGAGCCTATTGACGTCTACCGGGCACATTTCCAAATTCCGGGCTGTTACCGAGAATTTTTCTTTTTAGGAAAAGCTCAATAACATTGCCCGACCCTGGGATCGAATCCGAGACCTCATGATTAGCAGTCGCATACACTACCGCTACACCACCGAGTCAGTTCTATCAGAGAAATGAAATAGTGCTCAGCGGCTTGACAATACTCTTGGCATAGTCGAGTCCATGAGCAACGGTTACCATTTATCATCAGGTGGGCCGTGTCTCGTCTGCCAAACGCAATAAAAAAAATCACAATATACTAACTACACAGCATCTGATGCGTAGTAGCAGACAAAGTAAGTATGCGCAATACGAAGTAGAATTAAGTTATTTTCTTTTCTTCCTAAAATAAAAGAGAGTTAGAACTTACAATATCCTGCCAGTAAAAGTTGCGTCCAAATCAGGCTGGCCGTTTTGGATATAAGCCAGAACACCTTGTATTCTTAGTCCGTCACCACAAGACAAGAATACATAAAGAATGTAGAAAGAAGAATTCAAAAAATATAAGTGTCTATTGACTATGATGTCCTTTGATTATTAAACTATACATGTGCCGTGTGGGGCCGGCTTTAGAATTGTCCCACCCCTCTCCACCCATGGAAGTCGTAAGAACCGACTGAGGGAATACCGGGGGAGTGCAGCACTCCCTCGAGTATTAATAACATCCACTGCGATCCCCAACCCACCTGCCAAGCGTGGCGATTACGGCACTATTCCCCCATATGAGCGCACAGGACCGGTCGTTGTGGCGTTCTCTTGAGGAGGCCTATGTCCAGCAGTGGACGTCAAAAGGCTGATGGATGGATGGATGGTTGGATCCATGACGAGCTTTTTAAAAAATTACAATTCTATCAGATGTATGGTGCACAATGTGTATTGATGATAAACTTTATTACTATCACATAATTTTATGACGCATAGTTTAAGAGATAATGAAAAATTAAAATAACTCAACATTCTGCGCGTTTGCAACCGCGGGTCACAACTAATTCATATATTTGTAGTACTTGCCATGCTCAGCTATTAGAATACTAAGAGTGAAGAAAATCATACAGCCGAATTGAGAACCTTTTTCGAAGTCGGTTAAAAATTTAATAATTATAGCTACAAGCGGTGATAGAATCTACGATTCTGCAACACCGGTACAGACGCTCCACCATTGACATATCGCAGCAGTCCATCATAACCTAAGACAATATTAAGGAAAGCAGGTCTTTGTTACGATTTATCGTCCAACAGTTCTGCCACTTTGGCAATACAAAAATAATGTACAACGCTAATTGAGACCATTTAACGTATGAGTAATGACACAAATGAGTTCAGCATGAAACGGAAGGCCATGAGTTTCGTGACACATACAATTTGTACGAACATCGGTACTCTTAATTAATTAAATGTTGTAGAACTACGGTTGTTTACTTGGTAAATATAACATGCGGGTAGTTAATTTAAAAAAACAACACTGCCTTAAGAATTAATCAATATTTTAGGGTGTTGCAAATATACAATTTATGCACAAAATTACACCAAATTTAATTATTTGCAAAGCATAGCATCACACCTGTATTCCCCGAAACGGGTAGGCAGATGTGTATTACATACCCACGGTTCGCCAGCTATGTTTAAGTCCCACGTAATAGGGGGCGAGCCTATTGCCGTCTACCGGGCACATTTCCAAACTCACAGCCTGGAGTTGCCCGGCTGCTACTTAGATTTTTTCTTTTTACGAAAAAGCTCAATAACCCTGCTTGATCAGGGGATCGGACCCGAGACCGCATGATCAGCGGTCGCTTACACTACCGCTGCACCACAGAGGCTGTTATTATTTGCGGATCATAGAATTGTTCATAGTGAGAACCGGATCTACAACACTCAGTATGGTATGGTCAGATTGTTAACTACTACCATCATTAGACGACTCTGAAAGACCCATATCGTCATATAAATAAACACAAAGTGCGAAAATGTCAAATCAAAAGTAACAGTCAATTCAGCAATGTAACAATAGCTTGGAACTGCGAATTTCGATAACACATTCCTTTCTAATGAATTGGCAAAGCATCTAGGACGGTATTCCAGGAGATCCTGTTCGTTACTGTTGTTTTCGATTTCACATTTTCGCACATTGTGGTCAATTGTCGTATAATTAATTCAGTAATCACTAGATAACAAGTTAGTGCTAGCTTATCTGGTACCGTTGACTATAAAATAAATATAATTCCAGAAAAAGGACAAGTAATATAGACGACTAGTCATTGCAATAACGAAGTCTGGGTGTACGTTTCTAAAGTCTCCCTCGGCACTAGGAATATACGCACGAGTAGTTTTATTTAACTAAAAATACCAACATTATTATTCTTATTTTCCAGCTACTATTTATGAAAAACATACTAACTGACCCAGCTCAATGGCTTTGCATAAATAGAAAGGTATTTTCGAAATTAACCGTTGCTCTTTTGAAACATTTCATTGAAGCTTTCTAAAAAGGACTCACTATGAATGAGGTTTAGCTTTTTTAAAAACTGAAGCCTCATTATCAGCTATTTTTATTATAGCCAGCAAAGATTTACGTTATAGCCTAAGGATTTTTCAGCCAGCCGAACAGTGGACATATTATTTGTTAGGTATGATTGCAATAAAAGCGTGTCTAAAACATCTTGATGAAACCAATTTAGAAAGAATGTAAACGAGACCTTCAATTATGTTGACATATCGTCTTCCTTATACTATAGCTAAGAGAACTCGCAGAAGTTAGCTTCAAATAAAATTTAGAGGAAAAATGACACAAAAAAATAGTTATGGACGAGACTCAAGCCATATATAATATTATAAAAACTCAAACCCCTATATTTGATATTTTTAAATCCAGCGTAAATAAGTTGACTTAAACCGGGGAAAACCACTCCCTTCCTCAGGATTTTGATTCAACTGGTAACAACTGATTATTAGGTTTTTTTTTTATTTTTTTAAATCATTTCAATATCGTACTAAAACAGGGATCTTTATTAGAGTAACAGAAGCCAAAATAACAATTATTACAATTTTTGTCTGTCTATCCGTATGTTTGTTCGCGCATCACGCAAAAACTACTGTATGGATTTTGATAAATCTTTTTTCTATTGATTGCTCTTGATTATTTAGATATTTTTATATATATTTTTAGCATTTGACATGCTTAGCACTATACATTAAACACAAAGTGAAAAATGTGAAAACGAAAATAACAGTCAGTAGCAGGATTTGAACCTGCATCTCCTGGATACCGTCCAGATGCTTTACCAATTCAGCAATCCTGACAATTGCTCCTGACTGCTAATTTCGATAACACATCACACCTAACGTCTTTGGGTGACGCCTGCGCCATCCGTCGGAAGTATTTTCATACATTATACCGACCAGGTAAACTTAATTTTACAATTAAGATTTTTACCTAATAATGACGCAAACCCTATAAATATTTAGATATTTTTATATATATTTTTAGCATTTGACATGCTTAGCACTATACATTAAACATTCAGTTAATCAGTATTTTGTCAGGATGCTGAATTGGTAAAGCATCTGGAAGGTATCCAGGAGATGCAGGTTCAAATCCTGCTCCTGACTGTTATTTTCGGTTTCACATGTTTCACTTTGTGTTTAATGCTCTTGATTAGATTTAAATCTGGTATACGCGTACGAAGTTGCGGGCAAAAGCTAGTGTACAACAAATCAGAATCTTAGATTATTAACTTAACATCATTGTTATTATATCTGATACAAATACATGTTCATGTTACTTTGAATAACAGAGGATAGTGAAGACAAAAATGCAATCTTATGGCCACCCTTACAGTATATAAAAAAAGTGCAGAAACTGGGTTTCCAAAATCACAGCAAAATACAAGCATGTTCCATTTTAACATTTACGTAATCAGCGGACATCATAAAACGAATGCGAAAATAACACAAAGAGCAAACAGAGGCTTAAAGTATTTGCAATTCCAATGTATTCTCTCATTCGTGCCGGACGAACGGTCCACGTAATTGTCTAAACTAGAAAATGAACTGCAACAAACTGCTCGGTGGATAAAACACCGCAGGGAAGTGTGAAGTGTTTGTTCCTCTTTGTGTGAAGCAAAATGCGGCTTGGCTACCGTAAAAAAATCATTTTGTGACAAATAGCGAAGGAGTGCTTGGTGCTGCGGTTGCGTATTTGTAATTCTGTGTGATGACTACCTTGTTCATTTCTGCTAATAGCAAGGTCGGGACTATAATGTTGGTATGTAATATAACTTTTCCCGAGAAGACGAAATGTACCTAACCACAAATCCCGTTGTTCTGGGCAATGAACAGAGTAGTGTGGGGCGCTCGCCCATTAAATAAACCCGCTGTTTGCCACAACATTACTTTTAGTGACAGTCTTCGATCAAAAATGGTATTGTTTATATTAGTAAGAGCAAAAATCCAAACTTTCATTCCATTCCTTTTCCTAGTACAATTTACCTGTAATGGGTAACAATCTAGTGATACCTCTGGTGTTGCTAACGCCTGTCTGAGTATTTGCCACTCATATAGTAGGTATACGTAGTTCTAGACAGCGTTGTTGAGAATTTCTCCACGCAAATACGAATCTAACAATTATAATTACTGGAAAACCAATCGTCCAAGTTAAAACGAAAAAGTATTCACATTAAGTCGTGAAGCAGAAATAGAAAATTACTTTTGAATTCAGTTAAAACTACAGTTTATTCGTATATTTTTTTGTTTCCTTCATAAAAGTTGTGTCAGCTGGCTCGCAGAGAATTTGCCGGGATGAACGTTTTTCTACAAGTTTGGAAGTTCGCCGCGCGCCGGGGAAAATACTGGGTATATTATTTTAACCGATCAATGTATACTTTCAACATATGTTTAGTAGATATATTAAAACAATTTGATACTAAGCAGCTGCTGGAATATAAAATGTAATTATTTACCGGATATTTAAAGATTGAACGGCTATCTTCTGCTACAACCAAAACACAACTGGTGCTCTGGCCCGATAGTTAATACTTCCACTCGGTAGCCAGCCCTACTACTAGTTATAAAGAAAGTAAAATGCTTATTACTTTCTTTAGTCACTACGTATGGCACTCGTAGTAGGAACCACATAGGTATTCAATTTATTTTTAAAAATAAAAAGTAGTATTTGGCGTCACACAAGGCATTAAGCGTGTGTTATCGAAATTTGCAGTCCCGAGCAATTATGACGATTGTTAAATTGGCAAAGCATCTGCGGCGATATTTCAGTAGATTCTGGTTTAAATTCTGTTCTTGACTGTTATTTTTAATATTGCATTTTTACACTTTGTATTCATTTATATGGATAAGCATATCAAATTACTTAAAACATTTCATATAAAAATATCAAAAGTTTTTTTTCATAAACTCTTATTGACCCACCGCTGGGCAGGGGTGTCCTCTCAGAGAAAGACAGATTTAGGCCATAATCCACCATGCTAGCCAAGCGCAGGTAAACAGGATTGATAAGCCATCGACAAAACCTCTCGTATCACTGAGTAGTGACTATATCATTAGTGACAATCAGAGTGTGTGTTTTGTGAGGTTTTCGACCTTGGACTGAGGGTCGTGCTCGATACAATTACCTCTGTAGTCGTTGGTTTTAGCGCTAAGCTATCATAAATAGTTCGTACATATTGCATATATTATGAAGGTGTAGGTAACCCATTGTTACATGTGCTTTGATTAACAGTCGTATATAGATGATGTTATGACAGGATGATAACTTCACGACCTGATGTAGAAGTTTACTCAAAGTGTTTATATGTGTAATTATATTCAAGTTCTATACACCGCAGGGCATAGTTCCCTTTGTCAGACCTTATACTCGCTTGTTATTACAAATTGTATCGGGACCGGTCATCTATTCAAAGTAATATAAAATTAATTTTGCTAGGGTGCGGCTGTTTTCCGGTCTATGGAGAGTACCTCCGTTTGATTTAGGAGAAGTAACAAAGGCGACAGGATGGGTTCCTTCAGACTGGTGCAGGTGCTGTCGAGGGACTGCTCCTTTGGCAGATACCTGCACAAAGCAGCAAGGAGGAAATACTCGGACCTCGCTACCACAGTCAGATATGCATTTCCGATATTGAATTAATTGTGGGGAAACCGCCGTCTATCTGTACAGTCTATTTTCTGTACTGTGGATTATATTCATGTTTTTTGTATAATGACTCGTTAAGTAGCTACAGCGTCAAAAGGTAACGAACAAACAAATAAACTCATAATAGTTGTATGTTCACAAATTATGACTGACAGTGAGTTGAGCTCACGGGACCAACTATGGGCCATTTTCTGTCGATCTTTTTCTGTGGGGAGATTCAAACAGTGTAACAGTAATCGTTTCTAAAATGCCAAATAGAAAATATTACTACGTAGTATTCCGTGACGGTAGTCATAATACCTTCAGTGACGTCACAAATTCCGTCCCTCATACGTGACTCCCACCATTAATCGTTAGAAATTACTGCATTAATTATGTTAGAGCAACTAGCAGTAATTATAATCACTATAATAACTAGGTTATGCTAATAGAGATTCTGGTGTAGGCCATTACAGTTACAACCAATATTATAATATTATTACAACCAACAAGGTTATGAATTAATCTAATCTACCGAATTCTAATGTATTCTTTAGGAATTGGTTTCATAAACTCAGCAAGGCTTGCTTAGAGATGTGGTGTAACGTTAAAATAACAATGGTGCCAAATAATTCCTTGTGATACTCCAGCTGCTATTCAATAGAGCGATGAAAATTTTCCCTCCATCGCTACCAAAGTTTTGATTATTGTATTTAGTCGGGTCTTGAGATAAGGTGTAAATACACAACACTACGGGTAATTTTTCCATCCATCCATCTGATGGATGGATGGATGGAAAAATTTGCCTTTTAAAGTCCACTATCACACGATGACAAAGCATTTATATCGAGGAATAGTGCTGCTTCGCAGGACTCACTCGTACAAATTTGAGGCTGAGTGTTTAATTCACCTTATTTAGTGGAAATAAAAACCGACTTTATGGGGGCGTATTTCAGTACTTTGTAACAGATCCACGGTGGTTAAAATCTTTTGATAACTCTTCTACTAAAGTGTTATAGGTAAATTTTAACTAAAATTTTATATTTGACTTAAAATTTATTTTGAAATGATCACGCAAATCGTCTGACCTTTTAGTGTTGCGTTCTTACGACCAATTTGTGAGAGTGCCTCGTTTTATAAATTATCTCCACCTAAAAGGAAGTTATTTTTTTTTCAGAAATCTTTTCCAATTGTTGTGTGTAACGTACATGTCGTAATATTATAGGTATAACAACTTTCATCTTCTTTACTTTCATCTTTTAAAATGGGGAGAAATATAGACCATTGTAACAAATATTATCCCATTCCATTAACTAAAACATACCACAATAATTTGTCAAAATGTAATGTTTACTTTAAAAGAGATGTCTTTGGTGGCGGCTGCGTAATCTCTCGGACGTACTTGTATACAGTACTTCAAACTTAAGAACATTAAGTAGGAATATGTTATCGAAATTCACAGTCCCAAGCAATTGTCACGATGCCTGAAATGGCAAAGCATCTGGGACGGTTTTCCAGGAGGTGCAGGTTCAAATCCTGCTCGTGACGGTTATTTTCGATTTTATACTTTCGCATTTTGTGTTTATTTATATGGCTAAGCATATCAAATGCTTAAAAATATAATACAAGAAAAATTATGTTTGGTATACTACAGATTTATTTATTTATTTATTCAGGGACAAAAAACAGTTAGGGGAGAGTGGGAGAATTGGAGCCATGTAAGGAAAAGTAAAAAAAAATACCAGTTACAGTTACAATTATTTATATTTTTTGACATTAATCAGTCATTTAGCTATCTTTCTTTCAGTAATTACTAAGAAAAATTTATAAAATATACCCAGCTAGTTAAAATCACCTTTTTTATAGAGTTTACTTTCGCTCCCATTACCCCATACATTAGGTAATGAGAGCCAAAAAACCTTCATATGTGTAATGAGAGCCATCACATAATATTAAACAAAATTAAACTTTTTTTATACACATAACAGAAACTAAAACTATTCATAACTATAAAGTAATCAACAAAACATAATAATAATCAAAAATAAAGCATTTTTTGAAGAAAATTTTCCTCATCTGAGGGTTCAGAACCATTGTCACACCTTTACTTTTGTTGACAGACGAATCCTCAGTGGTGCTGTTTTGGAATAATTTTTTTATTGTTGCTGCTTTTTATGTTTTTTTTTTTGAGATTATTTATTCTTAATCTTTATTTTAGTGTTCGTATTTAAGAATTTGATTTGATCTATTCTCTTTTTTATTCCTCTTCACTACTTGCCAAGACTTCTGAATGCTGCTTATTACTATTTGTTGATTTTGTTAATGTTTGTGGGCGAGGACTTAAAACATTTAATATATCAGCAAAACTTGTAGAAGCTTGTAATATCATTACTACTTGTTAACCTGTACCGTTTCTTCGTGCGTGTGTTTGATATTGCTGTGCCACTTTATTAACTGATATTCCTTCAAGTTATATATTGCATATGTTTCTATTGTAGACTCAAACATAGCCGAAGTCCAACTAGACTGATATCGCTCGTTTACTAGTTCATGGCATCTAAAAATAAAATATACATTAGATGAATGTTGCTTCTCGAAAGGGGTAATAGGAGCCATGGCGGGGTAATGGGAGTGTGAGTAGCTCCTATTACCCGAATAGTAACCAACTCAAAATAATGAAACTAACCTAAAAAGAACATTGCTAAATGATCTATCATCCACTATTATCTTGAAGTTTATGGAATAATGCATATAATAGACACAAAATACAACAGAATAATAAAAGTTTAGATACTTACTTTGGTTGCGAGATTTGGCACTTTTTAATAAAACTTTTAACTCAAAGTCACTTTTTAAATCAAAGTGTAACAAAACCGACGTGGTCTTGTCACCGCCATGCGTGCGCTACTAACCCGAACAGCAGCGATCGCGTGATATAACCCAATGTTTCCGAAACTATTCGTGTCATATTGGCGTGACTTGTACGATCCTGTCTAGGTATATTGTAGTGGCTCCTATTACCCGCTAGCTCCTATTACCCCACTCTTCCCTACATAGTGTGATTACAACAAAGTACTTAACAATGTAAATATATATTAATATGTAACCCACAACAATGTCCACATATTAAACATAATAATAGGAAGAAAACAGACTACAATACATCGCATTTGTTATATGATTCCACCTGTATCACAATATAAATACATAATTCTACTAGCTGATCCGGCAAACGTTGTTTTGCCATGTGTATTATTTCTAGGAAACATTTTTTAGTTCAATAAAAATAACTATCTACTCTAAGTGTGCGGGGATTTACTCATAATCGAAAGCGTTGTAGATAACTTTTCACAATAATAAAACAGGTATATTTATTGAACACGTACACGTTTTTTGTTTTTTTTTTGTTTTGATTTAAAACTATTTCTAAAAAATGTTAAGTACAATATATACAGGTACTGTAATGGCCGTTGTTGGCGGGAGCTCAAAACACGTGTTTATTTACATGAGATCACTTAATTAACTAATAGTTAAAACTGTCTTTATCAGTTATTAATAAATTGCGAATAAATAATTATTGCACTGGAAATTAATAATAAATTTACGATGAGAGTAAAATTAACATGAGAGTTGCACAGAAAAATTAAAATAATACGTATAACAGTCACTGCTACGATCGATACACAAATAAAACCAAAAAAAAAAAATGGTCGAAAACTGTATAGTAATTAAGACAGGAGACCGACTTCGTTCTCATCCTTACTCCGTGATGTTTGCTGGATGAGAGGTGACAACGGTAGACATCTAGCGGGGATAACTGATCGATTGATAGTTGATCAGTTATCGACCGGTGAAGGCGGAAGATCAAATTGAATTGGGAAAAAAATCATAATTAAAGGAAATTATTAAAAAAAAAAGTGATGGAAAAATGGGGGTTGTTCGTAGGGGTGGAAAATCGAGAGTAATATAATTTTTTTTATTCTAAGTCGTGACAAAATAAAAATAAAAATCTTACAAAAAAAAATTAAAGTTTATAATTAACAAATTAAAATTGGGATTGATCGTAGAGGGGTGAAATATTTAGAGTAATATAAAATTTAATATAATATTTTTTATTCTCAGTCATGACAAAATAAAAATCTTGCCAAAAAAAATAAAGTTTATAATTAACAAATAAAAAATCGGGGTTGTTTAGGGTTGTATGTATTTTTTAATGTTGTATCATAAAAAAATAAAAATGTAAATATTTATCTAAAAAAAAATTTGGGTGAAAGGGTAGTCCCTTAACATTTAGAGGGATGAAAAATAGATGTTGTCTGATTCTCAGACCTACCCAATATGCACACAAAATTTCATGAGAATCGGTTAAGCCGTTTCGGAGGAGTTCAACCACAAACACCGCGACAAGAGAATTTTATACATTAGATTTATTTAATTTATGAGTTAACATTTGTTTAAATTTATAACTGGACAAATGAAAGATGTCTATGTTGGTGAAATGATTATTATAAATGACAGACATTTTGACATAGAGGCGACGAAGAGGTGCTCTTACCCCGGCGTTAGATCTGCACCTACTTACATGAAACAAGCGAGAAATGCGTGCTTTTCGTCGTATTACAGTTCTAGGAACCGTGTAACATAATTTGTTTGTAATATTTACACAGCCGTATCTATTGTTACATATGTTGTATAACACTATAGTACCGAGAAAGAGACGTCTGGATTCTAAACTTAAAACATTATAACGTAATGTTTTAAGTTTAGAATCCAGACGCTTCCTTATTAGTAATAAATCATTATGAGGAATTTTACTATGACAGCATTTGTAATTCATAGAACGTAAGAATTTCTTTTGTACGTTTTCGAGTCTATCTATGTATTTTTGATATATAGGATTCCAGATCGAAGTCGCGTATTCCAATTGAGGGGGAATTAATGTTTTATATAATAACAGATATGTTGAGGAACGTATAAAGTCAACCGAAGATCTCATCACGAAACCATACATCTGTAGAGCTCTGTTGATAATAGCCTCAATATGAACATCAAAGTGCAGAGAAGAGTCAATTAATACTCCTAAATCACGAACTACTGTTACATTATCTAAAATTTCGTTATTTATAAAATAATTATAATGTATTTTGTTTTTATTTTTCGTAAATTATATAGTGTGATATTTAGGTAGGTTGAGTGTTAGCTTATTATTATTGCAATATATGTAAAGTCTATCTAGGTCTTCCTGAAGTAGTATGCAATCATCAGTGCTATTGCATGATTTATAAATTTTTATATCATCTGCGTACATGAGAAAACTGGAGTGAATGAAACAGTTTTTAATATCGTTAACAAACAGAATAAACAGAAGAGGACCCAAAATTGAACCCTGAGGAACTCCAGATGCAACCGTTACACAATCAGATTCAAATCCATTTATAACAACCTTTTGCGTTCTGTTAGAAATATATGAGACAAACCACCTAAGTAAATTACCACGAATTCCATTAAATGCAATCTTTTCAAGAAGAAGCGATAATTCATTATGTAGTAAACGAGCCCAAGTTTATAGAAACAAAATGACTAATGTTTTTCTAGTACAGGAGAATTTACAAACCATAATCTGCTAAAACACGGACTTACTTTCTCAGAAAAACAGTATTTAAATCCGTATTTGACTTGTCACACAGAATCGCTTTAGCCTGCGACAAAGCAATCAATTATTGCGGATTAACGCAGCCCGTGGCGGTAAAATATCTCGTTGTGTGTTTTTTTAAGTACCTAGATATTGCTTATGCAGGGGCATCTAATGTAGAGAGACATTTTTGGTGATGTATTTGTCTGCCATATATTTTTTTATATTTTTATGCTACATAGGTGGCATACAAGCATACCTACGGTCTACCTGATGGTAAGCGGATACCGTTGTGTAGCGCTAGCGACACCAGAGCCATAACTTCCTATCTCCAAGGAAAGGATATAGGGTGAATATAATAGGTAGGATACTAAGCAGAAGATAGGAAGAATAAGAAGGAGAGGATATATAGGGAGTTTGTGCCTCCGGTGCTCTCACTCACTATACGAAACACAAAGGTAGGAGTAACTACCGTTGATGATCTTTTGTGAGAGGATGGTACTTCCCCGATTGAGCCGGCCTATTCATGCTAAGATGAGCAAGGCTACCCCTAAGAATTTCATAATTATTTATTGTCTATAGACATTGAAAGACACGAATTGGCTTCAATAAAAATGTGCATAAAATTATCAGGTTGTCAAGTAAACATTATTTTTCCCTATTTCTAAATTCAAATGAAAATAAACAGAATATAATACTAAAACTATTTTAGAAATTCAAATCATCCATTCATTACTGAATGATAATCGCTAATTGAACACGTTGTATACATCAATCTTGTCATTCATGATTAAAATTTGCGCTGTCGATCAATCAACAAATGGCGTCGGTAAAACAGACAGGATTTTAACTTATTGTGTATTCGCTTTTACAAATTTTCAAATTGAAGTAAAATCTTGCCTGACTCAAATTATAAATGGCAAAGAATTATTTTGATCTGTATTTTAGCACTTGACATGGTCAGCTACTTTAAAGAACAAATTATTTTTGATCTATATTTTTTAACATTTGCCATGCTCCGCCACTTTTTAAAGTACAAATTATTTGTGAATAAGGAAAAAAAGAGATTTTTTGTACCAGCGGGAATCGAACCCGCGCCTTTTCCAATCCGGGGAAGTGCTCTGAACCACTGAGCTATAGTACAGATCTTTCGATCATCCCAATCTACTTACCACATTTTGTCTTTACGACCAACGCCATCTATCGGAAGCATTTACATGCATTAAACCAATATAATAAGTTTAATTTTGCAATTAAAATTCATACTATTTGATGGCGCGATTTTCTAAACATTTTTGATCTATATTTTTTAGCATTTGACATGCTCCGCCACTTTTTAAAGTACAAATTATTTGTGAATAAGGAAAAAGAGATTTTTTGTACCAGCGGGAATCGAACCCGCGCCTTTTCCAATCCGGGGAAGTGCTCTGAGCCACTGAGCTATAGTACAGATCTTTCGATCATCCCAATCTACTTATCACATTTTGTCTTTACGACCAACGCCATCTATCGGAAGCATTTACATGCATTAAACCAATATAGTAAGTTTAATTTTGGCGTTGGTCGTAAAGACAAAATGTGATAAGTAGATTGGGATGATCGAAAGACCTGTACTATAGCTCAGTGGTTCAGAGCACTTCCCCGGATTGAAAAGGCGCGGGTTCGATTCGCGCTGGTACAAAAAATCTCTTTTCCCTTATTCACAAATAATTTGTACTTTAACAAATTATTTGTGAAAGTGGGCGGAAAAAAGGAGAAACTCCGAAAGAGGATCCGAACCTGTGTTCCATCCAATGCTCTGGACCTCTAAGCTATTGTAGTCACCCAACGATAATTCCAAATCTCCACTCCACGTTTGTTTTTGATGTCTTTTCTCCTGCTTGCAATAAAGATCCCTTTTTACAATTTTATAAATAATTTGTCAATGAATTGCATGAAATTTAGCAAGCAGATATTTAACTTGCATTAACTTATATATTTTTATCACATTATTTTTTTCAATTAGTTCTTTAAATAAAGAAACTAAAATATGTTTTATACTATAAATATAGTGTTTTATACTATAACTATAGTATAAACAAATAAGGTTAAAGAATTTAAAAAAAAAATTCGCTTATAAGTCGTACTATATTAGAAATGCATTGTGATATTAATATATTATCTTTAATGTTTAATTGTACTTAATGAATTCTTATCTATTGTAATTTGGTTTATTATTCTATATTTTATGTTGCCTGAATTTAATTAATTGTCAATTGTTATATATTATGCTAAACATTTGCATGCCATGATAACATGACATAATGTGTCTTGTTCTTTTAAAATTATGTCATCTTTGTACCTACCACATTATAAGCAAATAAATAAATATAACATATTCCAGTTTTTAAGTCTAATCAAGAGTTTTGTTAGTTCTAAAAAGGTCTAAAAAGTTATATAAAAATCCGTTCTGTAGTTTTTGCGTGATGTGCAAACTAATAAACAGACATACAGAATATGTACAGATACAGCTCTATTATTTATAATAGTAGAAATAGATTTTTCTCTGCTCCCAATTCTGAACACTAAGATGGACGCAATCACAGATAAGAGCTAGTACGCCTGCTATATATTTATAAGGAACTATGTCACATATGTAAGATATAGGTTTAATAATAAGTGCATGACTAAAGACTTAGGAATTGTATAGTATATTCTTTTATAATTTTCACAAGAGTTAAGTTAATTTCTAACATTTCTTGGTATCGTATCATTCATTCATTCATTCACCGCAGCAATATAATATATTGTCATAGCGTGGTTAAGTGTATCATTTCTTATGCAAGAAGCAATGCTCCCCGCAACCACCGCAACTTGTAAGAGTTGGCTTTGCGCCAACTCTATATAAATGTCTAATATAAAGTTTTAGATACATTATAGGGTTTAGAGGTGGTGGCGGTGGGGTGTCATTATATTACGGTGTTATTTTGGATAAAATGAAGTCAATAGGTATTGGTTTACGATTTTTAACACATTTCTAGACCCTGTCATTTTCCGGATCGAAAAGTCCAAATTCATTTAGTAGTTTTTTGCGTGCTCCAGCAACACATATCTCAGACACTTATAGCGGAGTGGCTTCGATACTGATCTTTCGTGTCGTGTACAGGTTCAATTCTCAGATAAAACAATAACTTGTGTGATCCACAAATGGTTGTTCGAGTTTAGGTTGGGTTGGTTGTGTCCGTTAAATGCTAACCCTTCTGGTACCTGCTCTTCTTTTTCTTCTTCCTACCTTCACTCATGGTATTTGAGGCCAGGTCTCCGCACTTTCCTGCACCTAGTAAAATTTTAGGCACCTGAGTTTTTTGAGGTTTCGTTCTATATTGGACCACTAGGTTAAAGGCCTTTCGGTATATTTTAAGCACTTAAAATCCTCGGCCATTTTCCACAATACAAATTGAAAACTGTTCCAGATGCTTTGCCAATTCAGCCATCGTGACATCTGTTCGGGATTATAAATATCGACGACACATCGCCAACTTCTTGATGTCTTGGGTGATGCCTGCACGGTTTTCCAGGAGATACAGGATCAAATCCTGCTCGTGAATGTTATTTTTAATTTCCCATTTTGTGTTCTGGTAAACACCAGCATTTACACGAAGTGACGGTCTATTTGACTTTCACGACCTAACGAAATTACTGGTGACCTCAGTATAAGATCAGAGCTACGTTTTCATTCAGGATTCTTCGCCTTATTTTTTTTTAAAAGAAATACTAAGGAATAATATTTGTGTCGCGCGGGACTTTGCACATATACTTTTTCATGGACACAAAGTACACCCAGACTCAGAACAACCATTTGTGGATCACACAAAGAGTTGTACTGTACGGGAATCGATCCCACAAAACCCTGCCGGGAGGCCGGTGTCTAGACCACTCCGCCACCTGTTAAGTTATAGTCATTACAATCCTTCCTATCCACTTCCTATTGCTTTTCTTAGAAAGGGCGACGTGCGATTGATGACTCTGGTGTTGTTAGTGTCTATAGGCTATGGTAACCGCTTCCTATCAGCTGAGCTGTATATTTATTTGCTACCCACATAAAATTATTAAAAGAAACTATTGATACAATAGCTACCAAACTCACTCACTCGCTGTGCTACTCTGAAGATTAAAAATTTCATCAAAATCGGTCGCGCACTTTTGACGTCTAAGAAACATACACACGTCGAGTTTAATACATTTAGACTAGTACTCCATATAAAATATACGTCAAGTTATCTGAACTTTGCTCTAAGTTCATCTGCATAGAAAGGCTTGGATGATCCAGGCAAGTGATGTAACACTGATTTAATTATAGCTTTTACTTAACGTTATTGAATAAGTTTGCATTTTAAATGCTTTTATTAGCTTTGGCGAGGTATTGAATTGATTCTTTCAGAAACAACGATGGGTTCAATATTCATACCTTTTTTATTTTGATGTTGGACGTTATCATTGAAAATAAAACTGAAATCAAAAATTTTAATGTAAAAGTTTTAACGTTTTAGTGCAGCGATAGCCTGGTGGTAAAACCAAGGACTGCAAAATCAATAGTATTGTGTTCGATCCCTTTTTTATTTTTTTTATTTTTAGGTGGGCAAAAATGTCCTACCGCACACCCCGCTGTCAAGACAACGGGGTAGTGTGGGGCTCTCACCCACTAAAAACCCACCGTGCGCCCTCACCCGCACTTGCTACGGCGGATCACGGGTACCGCATCGTTTCGACCGCGATTCGCAGGCGCCAGCCCCTTTGGGCACCCTCTCTTGTGCAACGCCCCGCAATCGTGTTCGATCCCAGTCCAAGATCACGGCACGGTGTGATCATATAATGAGTTGTCCTGTGTGGGAATCAAACCTCCTTTTTTTTTGTTAAGGCGGGAAATAATTTTCCTAACCGCACACCCCGTCGTTCGACAGGGTAGCGTGGGGCCCTCACCCACTAAAGAAACCCACCGTGTGCCGTCTCTCCGCCTTTATTGGCGGGCCACCAGAACCATATTACATTCCTTCAGTGGTGGGAATCGAACCTCCTGCACACGACACTAAGGATCAATATCAAGGCCACTCCGCTATCTGTGCAGCCAGTTAATATGTGTTTCTAGAGACCGCAAAAAACAACTAAATGAATAAGGATGAAGTTTAAAAAACTTTTCGATCCGGAAAATTACAGGGTCTAGAAACATGTTAAAAATCGTAAACCAATACAAACCAAGGAATAATCCTTGTATCGCGGGGGACTTTGCAAACATACAATTTCAGGGACACAAAGTACATCCAGACTCAGAACAACCATTTGTTGATCACACAAAGAGTTGTCCTGTGTGGGAATCGAACCCACAACACTCAAGTGGGACGCCAGTATCATGAAACCACTCCGCCATCTTTGCAGTTGGATTATTGGTATTTTTTTACACAGCATATTAATATCTCAATGTTGAACATGGGTCTCTTTTCTGAGAGCAGTTTAGACCACTGTCACTTCACTCATCTTGTTGGCATCCATCTCAAGCCTTTAAGCAGACCTCATGATATTTTGCTACATACATGTATAAATACTCACACCGTTTTCCCAGAGGGGTAGACTGAGATAATGGATTTGCACTCGCTACAATTGTTGCTTACCACTTTTGCCTCTATAATTTTGATTTTATTCCTCATAAATGCCTATCTACAAACATCTCTCTGTTTGATTAGAGATCTTTGGATGAGTTCTTTCCCTACTAACTGCACCAATTATAATTACCATATATATTCTGATGTTATCATTAATCTGAAACTTCAGTTATTATTGATGATTTGTGAACAATTACACTCTTAATTTCGACAATTCAAAGGTGTGTACTTCGCTTGAACTCAGACTGGAAATTGAACTCAATGCCTCTGTCTTTGCAGCCCTTGATCGTACTACTAAGTTATCACAATATTACTAATACAAAGGTATTCATCAAACAACACGCCTGTGATATGCAAACTAGAATAGTTCTACGCTACAACTTTCTATTGAGGTCAGTTCAAAGGATGTTCATAATCACTAGAATTTCTACAATACCTCCGATACTAACAAAGGTTTATTTAGTACCAGCTACCCGAAGGTATAAAATATTTGTTTGTAATATACTATTCCAACTTTAGATACGAAAACTTACGAATCATCATTGTGAGATATTGAAAGGTTGTACAAGTATTTTAAAGTAGATTATTATATAAAGTTTATTATTGAGATATCTAGAAATTCAAGGAAGAACTAACGCATTTCAATGTAAAAAGTTCGGCGGTTTGCATAGTACGAAGACTTTAAATACATTTCAGTACATCAATTTTAAGCGTTTCCTTTTTATATCATGGCTGTGTTTAAGCTGTTTGAAGTTATAGAAACTTAAGGACAAAGCACTTCTATGACTATGATACAAGACTATTTTATTCAAACAGTTAAAACTCAAGTACAGTTCGCAGTAACAAAAAAAAAAAAAAAAAAAACTCAATGTCTTATATATATATATATAATGTGAGGATATCACATCAATTGGTTTTTAATATAATAACTGTTTATTCTGTTTTAACAGAAAGTGCGAAAATGTGTAATCAAAAATAACAGTCACGAGCAGAATTTTAACCTGCATCTCCTAGAATACCATTTCAGATGCTTTGCCATCGTGACTATAGCTTGGGACTGTGATTTTCGATAACACACTCTTTATTAATGTTTTGGGTGATGCCCGGCAAAGCATATGGGACGTTATTCCAGGAGTTGCAGGTTCAAATCCTGCTCACGAATGTTATTTTCGATTGCTCGTTTTCGCACTTTGTGTTAATTTATATGGCTAAACATGTCAAATTCTTAAAAATACATATAAAAATATCAAAACATTTAATTCTGTTTTAATTTATAAACAAACTATTCTATATCATGAATATTTGTGTAATCGCAACACAAAAATATAACTCCGTCTATCCATCAGCCTTTCATCGTCCACTGCTGGACATAGGCCTCCCCAAGAGAACGCCACAAAGAGCGGCCTTGTCATGGGGGTCATATAATGCCGTAATCGCCACGCTTGGCAGGCGGGTTGGCGATCGCAGTAGATGTTGTTAGTACTCGAGGGAGTGATGCCCACTCCCCCGGTATTCCTCAGTCGGCTCTTACGACTCCCGTGGGTAGAGAGGGGTGGGACAATTCTAAAGCCGGCCCCACATGGCCAAAAATATAATTAATTCAAGATAAAATTAAAATTGAGTTAAAATTGAGATTGTCAAATGCTAAGAACATTACAATATTACTACTGTTAAAATGAATAAATCATGAAATACTGTAACATCAGTTACTCACAGGACTATAACTCACAAAACACTAATTACAAAATAAATATTGCGCAAACATCGTACACGATGAATTCATCGCTTGTTCACAGCACAGATTGTTTGGATATTTTCATTTTTGTTTTAATTTATCGCAGTTTTCAACCCCTGTGGTGGTCCCTAACGGAAGTTTATGGGACGTGGCTAATTACCCACCTAAGAAACATCTTAAGCCTTGTATGGATTGCGCTATGCAATTTTTGCGTAATTTATCTCTTTTGATTACGCTTGATACTAAAATGTTATCTATATACCCGGATTTTCATGCGGATTTTATCAATGGATGAAGTGGCAAACGAGATTAGTTTTGTACAAATTGATTAAAGCATGACAATGCTTATTGTTGTTGGAAAATAATATACTGAACAAGAACTTTAATAACGTATGCCAAAATAGTAGATTAATTAAAAAACAACCAGTTTTGGGATAACAGCAAAGAAGTCCAATAAAGTGCATACTTAGGTACTGACTAAAAAAATATACTGGAATGCGCAGGCTGTACTAAGCTTTAGATTATATCAAGCTCTATATCGTCTGAGGAAGAAACCTTCCTTGCTTTATCTGACACCTGATTTATATCTTTTGGGTGTTGAATGCGAAGTTTGGTGTTGAACCGCAATTTTTGGGGTTATCTTCTGGATCAGTAAAACTTTGGCATTCGTAGATTGGGATCCAGATATTGAGCGAAGGGTTTCTTAGGAAAATATTATTTGTTTCATCTTTTCGCCCTTTTATTTTGGGTACTTTTATCTGGGTTTATACTTGTACTCGCTTCGGTAGTGTAGCAGTAGTGTATGCTACTGCAAATCACTTGGTCTCTGGTTCAGTTCAGTTATTGGGTATTTCCGTCAAGAAATTCTCAAAATCTTCTCCGTATCTTGAAAAATATGTAAAGCCGTTGGTCGGAAAGCACGTAAAGCTTTTATGTCGTAATACGGTCCCATCGGACAATGTAAATGAGGGAACAGAGAAGGCGTATCTGTCTGACAATGACCACCGTGGCAGAAATTATGATCTGGAGATCAATATTATATATATATATATGACTAATGAAATAATACTGATGAGGCATACGTTTAGGTTTATGTATTTCAAAGAACACAGCGCTCGCTGAATGGATACTTGTAGGGAAAAAAATCTAGTCGAATAGGAACGTGTAACAGCCTCACTTTAGATGAATTGAGACCTGGTCAAAGTTACAGGTATACGATGGATCGAGGTGGTATGAGAAAGCTAATTTTGGAAAGGTTTATTTAACTTGCAAACTCTCAAATGATGGATGGATGGATGGATTATAACCTACCATTATTTACGTTGCTATATATTAATATTAGATATACAATCTATACCCAAAGTTACAGATATTTACCTCATAGTTCATCTGTATAGTCTATTTTTCGACCCTATTACTATCCTGCTATTAGGCACCGGTCTCCTCTGTTAATGAGAGGGTAAGTTGGTAATCCACCACGCTGACAAAATGCAGATTGGCAGACTTCGCAACTCGTCGAGAAAACATTTTAATCTGTATTTTAGCACTTTAAAGTACAAATAATTTGTAAATGAGGAAAAAATAACTTTAGTGCGAGCGGGAATTGAACCTGCGTCCCTTCCTATCCAGGAAAGTGCTCTAAGCAGCTGAGCTATCGCACTGACCTTGGCCAAACCCAATCTCTTCATCACATTTGTCTTTACGACTAACGCCAACAATCGGATGCAATTTAAATTTGCCTGAGGTCTAGACTGAACTTGATACTACTGTCTTTTCAGCCTTTGGTGTTACCGCTAGGATATCAATACGTTGTGAGTAAAAAGAAAAAAAGACCTAAAATACATTAGAGATTTTTGAAAGACCAGGAGGGGTTAGGCACAATCTCATATCTCATAATTATGTCGATCGTATCGTGATCACTGTAATTGGTTGAGAAATCACCATGATTGGCCAACGGATTACTGCGACATCACGTATAGGTTTCTCAAACAATCACAGTGATCACGATACGATCGACATGTGAGATATGAGATTTTGCCTAACCCCCCTGTACGTACGTACGTAGACCCGAAATTTCGTCATATATTTTAAGTCCTTCGTGAAGAGCTGTCTGAATACAATGTATAATTATTTAACAAGATTTACATCACTATAGCTATAGCACTTTAAAACTATGGAGCACTAAAAGTGCTATTAACTTCAAAACTTGTTTCTAAAAGGAGGTAGATTCTTAACATTCCTCTATTTCAACGATAAAAATGCACGAGAATTGTCTCTTATAAAGACGTTTCAAATGTAACTCTCTTTATACTGTTGTCGAGTGGAAACTATTATCTGACATTTTTCGTCAAATATGTATTTTGAATTCATTTCAAGATAATTCACATCCGTTGAGAAAATCTCTCATGTGTTCCTTCTTCAGTGTATTCCTTCACTACATGATTTTGAAACGTCTTTAGTTTGTTTTAAGTTTTAACTTCGGATTTGAAATAAAAGTTTTCAATATTGCTTAAAATAAAAAAATGCTGGCTAGTCTATATTATAAATCAATTGCTGTTCGTTAGTCTCGCTAAAACTCAAGAATGGCTTGACTGGATCGAATATTTTTTTGTTTTTCTTTTGTGCCCAAAAGGCTGAGAAAATCTTTGAAACATGCATGCAGATATTTAATGTTTTTTTATGTTTGAAATAGAAATTTTACTTTAATAAAGTATTGATTCAATTCTAAATGCTGTTTATCTCGTTATTCTCTGAAACAGTGAGGGATGAATGTTTTACAGCTGTCCTAAGGCGTTTAATTAAACTTTGCTCGGCAATGAAATGCTTATATTTTAAACATTATTGAATTTACTGCAATTAGAGGCACGTTATTTAACTAGTAAGGTCGATGTCTTCACTAATGACAGTTGGTTAACATTTTTAGAACTCAATTGTTGTTGTTACGACAAATGTTAGCAACGGGGATAAGGCCACAAAGAAAAATGCTGGTAAATGGTTTTTATCAATAGAATTTGAAACATAATTGATGTGACAACTTGAAATGTAAACTGAAAATACAAATACTAACACCTTTTTGGATTCGAAACCAGGACCTCAGTAGAAGTTCCATACTTACCCCTAAACCAATAAGATAAACAAAAAATGTAATTTTGATTTGCCTATGTTCAATCACACGAAGCTATTTTAATGCCCACATTTTCCGTTTATTTCTCTATCGGCTGCAGTATTGCGGCTAAATCCTCAAATAATATGCCGGCTATTGTCTGCTGTAGCCGGTATTAGCTGTACATTGTGTATGCAAATTGTGTATCGCATATATTTCGCGTCGATTCACTTATAAATCTGGTTTAGTGTTTCAATGAAATTGAGTTCAGTTTCTTGTGGTCACATAAGGGTATATTATGGATAACTGATTTCGTAATCGAAACATATCATTAACAAAAATAGGATCAGCTATCTTCTTCTAAAACCTATATACCAAAATGCTAAATATGTAAAGATGCTTCAGGTCTAGACGCATCTAAGAAGGTTGTGATAAAAAAACCTGTTTGGTTTCAACAAGAATTAATAACCTTTTCTTTCTTTTTTATTAACGCGAGAAAATATGTACCTAACCGCACACCCTGTCGTTCGGGGCAACGAATAGGGTAGTGTAGGATCCTCGCCCACTAAATAAACCCACCGTGTGGCGTCTCTCCGCCTGTGTTGGCGGGCCACTGGAATCTCTTCTCTTGAGATGCTTAATTGAATCAAGCAATCGATCAGCTAATAGCAACTACAGGTCATTAGTCTCTGCTAGTTTACGCCGCAACACCCCATTATCTGCTTGCTGCATCCAGATACCCACCGCCTTTTTCAAGTCATCTGACAGTCTGCTTGGCGGGCATCCTACCTGACTTTTGTCAATTGGCGAAATCAACTCTGCCAATGAACTCCAGAAACTTTCCTTCTTTCAACATATATATACAATCCTTGCGGCTCGCTCAATAGCTTCCTTAGCGACTTTGTACTCACGGACTAATTCTGCCATTATTGTCCTCGCTTCGGTGCCGCAGGTCACAGGTAGGATGCAGTTATCCAAAACCATGGGTTTTAGGCACTATGAGACAGGAAACTCGAAGACCCAACGTAGTTTTCTAAGTGACTTTATTGAATATAGAAACAATAATACTGAATCAGTAAATTATAATTAACAATGCAAATGATGTAACCTAGTGCCAACAGCTGGCTTCGTAAATGCACTGAGTAGAATAACTAACTTTTTCTCTTACACTACTTTACTCAACTATGAACTCTGTGTTGTTGGTGGAAAGTTTTAATATTGTGTAAAGTTGAGTTGGCAAGTTTATCCAACATTGTTTGCAAATCTAGACTTATGCAGCAACTGTAGTGTTTACAAAGATCGTTTGTTACTATTCACTGTTGTTGTTTAGGCTATGTAGGGATTATGTTCACATTTTTTAAGTCTGTACTTAACTGGTTAATCTTATACCTAAATAATATAAGCGAAATACCGCTGATTCATTCACTCATTACGAGGTCTCACAAACTATAATGTCTAATCAATTTGAAATTAGGCATAGTTATAATATAGTGTTTTGAACATGGACACCCACTAAAATCGGATATTAGGCAAAATACACTAGAGATTAAAAATATAGACTAGCCAAATATATTTAGACGACAAAATAGACTAGCCGTGCCCGCGACTCCGCTTACATTAACCACCGAGTTATTGCTTTAACAAAGTGGTTTAGATTTTAATTGCTGAGTCGCACCTCGATTCGACTTTAGTCGATTTTTAATGTATTTTTAGTCACCGTGACAAATAATTTGGTTCCGGGATAATATGGCACTCCTTAAGAATCATTCCAAATATTGCTGAAAGATTTTTTAAATCGAATTCGTAGTTTTAGAGAGTACCCCCAACATCTAAATTTACAAACAATACCTTTTCACAATATAAGTATAGATTTTTAAACTATTTTTTTTTTTTTGTGTGAATATATATTATGTCCTATGTCCAGCAGTGGACGTTGAAAGGCTGATGGATGGATGGATGGAATATATATTTTAAGTTAGATATAACCTGGTGATAACTGTTGAGCAATCTTGGTGATTTTCATTAAAAAAATACCAATTTCACATACGACAGAGTACCAATAGGATATAAGTATATAAGCTAGGCTCTATTCTTGCATACTCTCGCTACTTCAACATTCATAATAACACCACTTTCCTATAATAGGTACATAACCGATTTGGTCAAGGTAGGGTAATATTTATGGTTTTAATACTTTCGGTAAACCTTTTTTTTTTGTTTAGGCGGGAAAAAATGTTCCTAACCGCACACCCTGTCGCTCGCGAACAGGGTAGTGTGGGGCCCTCACCCACTAAAGAAACCCGCCGTGTGCCGTCTCTCCGCCTTTATTGACAGGCCACTGGAACTATGTTGCATTCCTTCGGTGGTCCGCCGACGGCTTACCCTTTTGGGTAACCTCATCTGAGCGACGCATCCGCACACGGAGCGTCACACCTTCGCGGGAGGCCTTGCGGGTGGCGGATGTTCCCCGGTCCATCCACCCGCAGCCCCAGCTAGGGCGGCATTAGGCGCAAATATTCACGCCTGCGCCGCCCCAGTCGCTGGCGGCGGTTCGGGTCTGCGGAAGGATCAGCCTCCCTGGCCCTCTCCGCCGCTTCCTTCCGCGAGATTACCTCCTCGCAGAAGGCAGCGACCGCGGCCCAATTCCTGTCGCTGCCAAGCATCGCTCTGACGACGCTCGGCAGCGAGAGGTCCCCCCCTATTGCCGCGACGAGTTCACGGCGCTGCTCGACCCAAGCCGGGCACGACTCGAGCGTGTGCTGCACCGTGTCCTCGTCGCAGCCGCAATGGTGACAGCCCGGAGTCGCTTCCCTCCTTGCGACAATGTGCAGATATCTGCCGAAGCAACCGTGCCCCGACAGCACCTGCACCAGTCGGAAGGTAAGGACTCCGTGCCGTCGCCCTGGCCACTCTTCCAGCACCGGCGGGAGCGCCCCCACGGTCCGAAGACCAGCCCGGGGAGCCTCCAGCCGCGCCCTCCAGTTGGCCATGGTAGCTCATCGGGCGTCGCCCTGCCACCTCGCCACTTCACGGAGTTGGGGACGCCTGCGCCCCGCCCCCTCTTGCGACGCCCGCCGATACACCTCCGCGAGCCCCTCCGCCTCCCAGGCCGCCTCCGTCGACACCGTGCGGTATCCGCGAATGACCCTGGACGCGACAACCCTCTGTGGTCTCCACAGAAGAGACCTGTTCAGTGCGTCCAGGGACTCCGCCCACACGGGTGCGCCGTACAGCGCCATCAACTGGACCACCCCCGTGTAAAGCCGTCGGAACGCATTGTTGGGTCCGCCCATATTTGGCATGAGCCGTGCAAGGGCGGACGCCGCGCCGACGAGCTTCGGGGACAGTTGGCGGAAGTGCTCGCGAAAGTGCCACCGCCCGTCCAGCACCAGGCCCAGATACTTGATCTGGGCCCGAACCTCAATTTGGACCCCGTCCACTGTGATCGAGGCGCCAGCAGGTGATCGACGTTGGGGCCAATGGAAAAGTAGGGCCTCCGACTTATCCAGGGCTATCCTAAGCCCCAGCGCCCCGATCCTCCTGACTACCTCCGAGGTCCCTAAGGTGGCCAGGAACGCCGCTTCCTCGAAGTTTCCGCCCCGAGCCACGACCAGCGTGTCATCTGCATAGCAGATGACCGCCAGCCCAGGGGGGAGCCGACATCGCAGAACCCAGTCGTAACCGATGTCCCACAGGAGCGGCCCTAGAACCAAACCCTGTGGGACACCGCACGACATGGGTCTCCTCACAACGTCCCCTATGCGGCTCTCATAGAGAACGCTGCGGCCTTCTAGGTAGTCTTCCACTAGTCGCCTCAGGTATATAGGCACCCCGTGATACCGGAGCGCCTCCCTGATGCAGCTGAATGGCAGACTGTTGAATGCGTTGGCGATATCAAGCGACACGGCCAACAGCACTCCACCACCGGCAACGACCACCGCGGCCGCGGCCCTCAGGCGCATAATCACGCCGACCGTCGAACGACCAGCTCGAAAACTAAACTGGGCGTCCGACAAGTCGGGTCCGACGCTGCGCAGGTGCTGGACGATGCGGGCAGCGAGGATTCTCTCCAGTAGCTTACCCGCCTCGTCCAGCAGCACGATGGGCCTGAAGGCCCCGACCGAATCTGGCGTCCGTCCCGGCTTTGGCAGGAGTACCAGCCTCCCCTCCTTCCAGCAGTCAGGGAACCGACCAGACGCCAGGCACACGTCAAACAGTCCCCTGAGGGGGGGCTCCAGGTGGTCCAGAGCCAGGGCCAGTACCCGGGCGGGTATCCCGTCCGGGCCGGGGGCGGTGTTTTTGGAACGAATCCGCGAAACAGCCGCCCCCATTTCCGACGTGGTGACGGGTGGTACACTGAGGTCAGCCTCCCGGTTGCTACCAGCTTGAACGCGGCCCGCGAAGTGCGGTACGCCTCGTAAAGCTGGCCCTCCCGCTCCCCATCGCGATTGCGCCGCCGACTGCGGGTGTAAGATCTCCGGGCACGAATGCACGCCGCACGGAGGCCTGCCAGCTCCTGGGACCACCAGTAGAGCCCCTTCCTCGGAGGAGGACGTCGCACACGGGGCATGGCCGCGTCGCAAACCTGCGTAATCGCAGCGCGAAATCGGCCAGCCTCAACGTCCACCCCCTCGGATGGGGCTGGTGAGGACAGCCACGATTGAACGATGGCTGCCTCCGCCAATAGGTCCCTATCCAGCCTGCCCACAGCCCATCGCGGACTTTCGGTAAACCTGCCTTAAAGCCGATGCTTTGAAAATAAAGAAAATATTGAGACGAAGCGACATTTTTGCGTGATTACATTCAATTTAAATCCATGTACGTTTCGTCGCGAGGTTTTGCATTTAAATTGTGCGTACTTCAAATAACTGTACAATTATAATCTCGTATGTACATTTAATCAGATTTAAAGAAAACAAAATTACGAGTTACATTATAGCGTAATCCATTAGACAAACAGACTTTAATATGAATAGCTGTAATATTAAAAGCCATAAATATAAAATTCATAATGAAAACGAACCTTTTTAATCAGTAAATCTTATGATTAAACCAACAGATTCATTGAAAACAAACGTTTCCTACAAAATGAACGAATGTTTGCTAATAAATTATAACGATACATTAATCACGGAATTACAAGTAATATTTACGAGTGAAGGAAATAAAATAACGGAGAGATATAATGAACACGAAGTATCTGGACCATTACCTATTTATGTGAGAATTTATAATGTTACCTAAAGGCACCGTCTTCTTGAGTTTATTTATATACAGGATTTTTGGATGAGGATGTTTGCTTGCGTTCCGATTTGAGAAATGGTTGAGGAAAACGCAAAGGATTTTTTTTTTATTTCCAAGGTACTCGTTAGTAAAGCTTTAAAGAGGAGGATCATTAGTTACATTTTTTTTGGAATAATGATTGGTCTAGAAAATGTAGTCTATATAATTTAATGTGATTTTTAGCATTTGACATGATCAGCTATGTGTGAAGGAGGAAAATAGAAATTTATTTTAAGTGAAGATGGAAATTGGGAGTTTTAGCAGGCTTCTACGATAGCTAAGCGATGTAAAGCATCCTCCTGGATGCATGTGCTCGTAGAAAATTTTATTTTTTTCGCTTTAACAAAATGTTGTTTCTAGTAGTCCATTAATATTTTTATTGCTTGTGCAGACGAGCATGGAAGTCCGGGCCATCTGATGATGAGTAATCACCGCTCATGGACTCTGTTATCTGAATATTGCCAAACCCCTGCTCACCGTTTCATTTCACGTATGGGAAATCAATGAATAGATGGCTATCTCAAGCAAGAGCTAATACAAACTGAGATGTTTTATGGTCCGTCACACGGAAGGCGGTGGTACCTACACCCACTTGGTAGCCAACCCTATTAGTAATGCAGCAGGTGATAATTGCTGCTTCCCTTAAATGCCTTGTCGTACGAGGACGCAAATGGGATGGTGATACTTGCATTATTAATTTGTCAAACGTTGATAGTATTGGTCTAGATAGTTTTTAGATTTTTATATTTAGTGCTTTAGGTGTGTGCTGGTTCAGAATCGCAGACATAGATACTCTCTAAGGTATAGAACAATATAATAAGTATATTATTTTAAGTTGGGGAGCTTTAATTACTAGTGGTTAAGCCTTGTTTATCCCAGCATGAATGGGCCACCTCAATTAGTGAAGTAGGTACCACACTCGCACTCAAAAGACCTGCGCGAAACAGCACCAGTTGTATGTTGTATGTCGAGTGAAAGTGCCGGAGGCCGAAACCCCCTACCTATCCTCTCCTTATTACCCTCTCTAGACTATATTTACTATCCTTTATATCCTCTCATTATTATGAAGAGAGTTATGAATGTTGAGGAAGCGAGAGATGTATGCAAGAATAGAGCCTCTTGGCACTCTGTTCTCTCTGCCTACCCCGCAAGAGATATGGCGTGATGATAAGTAAGTATTATCCTTTCTATTATCTCCTTATTTTTCTTTATCCTGATGAATGATGATGCATGGTGTTGCTAACATTTATATAAGCTACGATAACCGCTTACCATCAGGTTGCTTGCCATTCTTGTGGTTTAAAAATCGAATGGTGACTTTGACCAATATTCGGCTAGGCTATCGGCCGAAGCGCCGAATATTAAGCAGTTGAATTACTTAGTGTGTAGCCGTGTGGGGCCGCCTTTAGAATTGTCCCACCCCTCTCCACCCATGGGAGTCATAAGAGCCGACTGAGGGAATACCGGGGGAGTGGGCAGCAGCACTCCTTCGAGTATTAACAACATCCACTGCGATCGCCAACCCGCCTGCCAAGCGTGGCGATTACAGCACTATCCCTCATTCTTGGGGAGGTCTATGTCCAGCAGTGGACTTTTAAAAGACTGATGGATGGATGGAATTACTTAGTATATTTGGCGGTTGGCCGGTTCCGGCATGACTAATAATATTGTATAAATATGAATATGTGAAATTTATTCGTGAAAAGCTTTATGAAATGGTACCATTTCATCTATTTAGGCATATAAAACAAAGACAAAGACAAATGATTCAAGTGATTTATTGACATAATTAATTTTATAAATTTCATAAAAATATTTATTTATTCATTGTATTCTGTGATATTTACCTGGTTTTATCCGTAATAACTATAACATTCAATGCCGTCTATATGTAAAGCTTACGGTAAGAGCGTTAAATCTATTAACTGTATGAACTGTTCAAAATGTAAAGGTTCCTATGACTTGGAATGCTGTGAGGTTCGTGGACTGTATGTTTGCTTGTGTTTAGGGTTTCAGGTTTCCTCGATAACAATAAATACGACAAGTAATAATTTCAACGTGACTATTTAATAGCAGCACAGAAAAGAGTAGAGAGTAAAAGTACAGACGCAGTATAGAGTATATCATAGCGGAAAAGGAAGTGAAATTAACAATGTACAGATCATGTTTATGTTGAATGTTGCCAACATACTGCGGCCTCACAAATTATATCTTAAATGTACATAATATAGTTATTCACAAATTCAAATGTTAACTGAAACTGAACCAAATTAAATTATATAATTAAACGAAATTAATCTTTTCTTAACGAAGCCCAAGACTTAAATTTAGTAGATATACATTACTTATAAGAAATTAGTGTTGGTAATATTGCTTTATAGATAAAAGATTTTTTTTACTATACAGAATTACAAGTTAATAGTAATGCATGCTACATAACATAAAGAAAAAAATAACATATTAGTTAATAGTGCTACACAAAACAATTTACCTTGTTAAATAATAATTTATTACAATGCAGTAACATACTTGAAGAAAACTGGTTGACAAAAATAAGCTTTAATATTAATTTGTTGAACCTTAACAAGAATCTATTTCACATTACAATCTATCAATTACTCTGATCTAAGGGCAGAACGCTTACTTTAGTTATAGAACGTACATAAGTTTTGCCATTAGGTGTTTTTAACTCCACAGCTCTAACTTTTTCATCATGCCCTGGGAATACATTTATTACTCTGGGCATGGGCCAAGTTAAAGGAGGAGTATTCTCCTCTCTAAGTATAACTAAACTACCTATCTTGATATTACACATACTATCTAACCACTTAGGCCTATTTTGCAATAAATTTAAATACTGTTTGTGCCACATTTTCCAGAATGATTATTTTAAATGAACACATTGCTGCCAGAATATTAGTCTATTTTGAGGAATGTTTGCAACGTTTGATTCTGGATACATATTCAAAGATTCAACCTATAATAAAGTGGCCTGGCGTCAGATAACAAAAATCATTCACATCTGATGAGGATAGTGGTAAAAGAGGGCGTGAATTTAACACCGCTTCTATTTCAATCAAAACAGTATTTAACTGCTTATATGTTAATACATTATGTTGTAATAGTCGCTTTAAATGGTACTTTGTGCTTTTAACTGCAGCCTCCCAGAGACCTCCAAACACAGGCGAGTAGTTTGGTATAAAATTGAAATTGATGCCTTGCTGAGCTGTGTATTCATGCACTTGTGCCTTGTGGTCTCTAGAATTCCACAATTTATAAAGCTCAGCCAATTGGTTCCTTGCACCTTTGAAGGTGCTGGCATTATTGCAGTGTATTTCAATGGGCAAACCTCGTCTAGATATAAGTCTTTTTAAACATGCAAGAAATATATGAGTAGTCTAAGCTAGAGTACGCTAGTAGTAGAGTAAGCTAGATCCGAATGAACAGCTTTCGTTACGAAACACACAAAAACGCAGATATAACCTTTACTTATGATTGCCCGTGTCACACATGAATTTTTTACATTGATTGGCCCGGCAAAATCAATACCAATTTTTATGAAGAGACGACTAGTAGCAATTACCCTATCGGCTGGCAAGGATCCCTTTAGATGCCTAGAGGCACTAGCCTTTTGTCTGAAACTCAATTACAATCAACGGTCAACACTCTAGAACAAAATGCGCTGAAAAATGAGATTGAGATCTGCGGAATGCCTGAGGTAAGCCACGAAAATCTTATGCATGTAATATTGAGTTTGTCATAGAAAATGAGTTTGAAGTTAAACGAGGCGGACATTTATGATATTACTAGAGCAGGTCATAAGCATCTAACAAACGATGATTTGTCTCGACACCGGCCCATTATAGTAAAGCTAACTCGTAAGTCCAAGAGAGATGAATTTATTACTGCTGTGAGCTCAAGGAGAAATTAATTTTTTTTATTTGCTTTCCTAAAAAGCATTATTTCTATTTTTTAATAAGAACTGCATTTTTGTTATTTACAATTTCAAATATTACTCAAATCATACTTTTCAATTATAATACAATCATAACAGCGTATGTCATTCCTTCACTTAAAAATGTTATACGCAAACGCTTAAGATTCTATAAATATATACATACACAAACTAAAACAAACACATTTATAAAGAGTGTAACTCTTTCGTACAATCATAATAATTATTCATGCCATAGGATGGCATTCATCGTAACTTCTAACTTACTAGAAATTAACATTAAACACAAAGTGAAAAATGTGAAATCAAAAATAACAGTCACGAGTAGGAATGAACCTGCATCTCCTGGATACCGTCCAGATGCTTTGCCAATTCAGCCATAGTGACAATTGCTCTTGACTGCTAGTTTCGATAACACATTCATACTTAACGTCTTTGGGTGACGCCTGCGCCATCTGTCAGCAGTATTTTCATACATTGTACCGACCAGGTAAACTTAATTGTACAATTAAGATTTTACCTAATAATGACGCAATCCCTATAAATATTTCGATATTTTTATATATATTTAGTTATTTTTGATTTCACATTTTTCACTTTGTGTTTAATGTATAGTGCTAAGCATGTCAAATGCTAAAAATATATATAAAAATATCGAAATTACTAGAAATTAAATTTATAATTATTATCTTTTACGGTTACACTTAATATTATACAATGATAACGCGTTTACAGTAAAATACCATCCTACAAATTTCCCAGAGGATTGCTATAATATTATTCACAAATATAATATAAAGATATTAACGCTAAGCAAACGAAGCCTTAGTCGCAATTTCAACGTTTTACTTGTTATTTTTAAAACAATTAATATTGATTTTGACGTGATTATACTTACAGAATATTGGCTACGTGATAACTCTATATTATATCATATAGACAGATATAGTGCTTTTCATACATCAAAACCTTTAAACAAAGCAGGTGGTGTTGTTGCGTATGTGAACAATATTTGGTCTCCACGGGTATTCGAACCCGCTGTAGAGGATGCTGAATGCATCGCAATTGCTATACCCAATATAATAACTATATTAGGACTTTATAGATCACCTTCTTTTAAGAACTCTCAACAATCCACGAAAGCTATGGCAAACAATTAATAAAATCACTCACAAAAAAAGTGATACTAATTCCAAGGCATCTGAATTGGTTACCAAAGATTCTTGCTCACAAACTACAGTTGATAGTTGCAACGAGTTTCTTGCTTCAGTGGGAGAATATGCTGGCAAAATTTTACAATATCTTGCATCAACCTATACTGCTTTGGCGAATAAAATTGATAATTCTAGATCACCTGTTTACCCTTTCTTTTTCGAACCAACAGATAATAGAGAAATAGCAAACATTATCATGACTTTTAATCTCGACAGTGTACCAGGGCTAGATGATATTAATAATTTATTAATTAGAAAAGTCAAGAATCAAATAGTAGAACCTCTCAAGTTAGTAATAAACCAAAGCCTATCAACAGGGATGGTTCCACAAGACTGGAGGACTGCAATCATAGTTCCAATTCATAAACAGGGCAAAACCAATTTGCCCAACAATTACCGACCCATATCTCTGCTTCCGATATTCGCAAAGATATTAGAAAAAGTAGTAAATGTACGCCTTGTTAAATATCTAATAGAAAAAAATGTATAAAATATATAAATATATAATATTCTGTCCCACAATCAATTTGGTTTCCGTAAAGGAAAGTCGACTGAAGATGCAGTAAAACTACTCACTGAAGAGATTGTTACTCACCTAGATAATGGGCGCGCTTGCGTTGGAGTCTTTCTCGACATAGAAAAAGCTTTCGATACTGTGGCTATTCCAATCTTATTGAGAAAATTAGAAAGCATTGGAATACGAGGTTGCACTAGACTGGTTTCAGAGCTATTTAACAGAGAGAAATCAGCGAGTCAGGGTAGAATACTGGCTCAGTAATCCTAAGGAAACATTTTTCGGAATACCACAAGGAAGTGTTCTCGGGCCGACGTTATTCCTTTTGTATCTATATGATTTTGCTTTCTTGCCGTTAAATAGTGCAAACATCATCTGTTATGCAGATGATACTAAATTAATTTTCATGACCAAACATGGAGTGAATGTTTGCTGAGAGCAGAGGAAGGTATGATGTTGGCGGCCGAATGGCTTAATAATAACCTTTTAATTTTAAATACCAACAAAAAAAAGTTTCTCTGTTTCCATAAAACTAGGGCATCATCGCCAGCATGTAATTTAAACCTTAGAATTCATTCACGTTACTTATACCAAACTAATTTAAACATCGGCTGTTACTGTAACGAAGTTCAGAGAATGAAATCCATAAAATATTTCGGAGTAATCATTGATGAAAATCTAACATTCAATGAACATATAGCTGCCCTCTCGACTAGTTGCAGAAAGCTCATCTATACTCGTATAATGAAAGGACTCAGAGAGGTTGCTTGTATTGAACTTCTGAAAATCGTGTACATCTCACTTTGCCAGTCAATTTTTTCATACTGTTTAAATATTTGGGGAGGGACAGCAACATCCCACATAATACAACTGGAGAGAACCCAGAGATCAATACTTATAGTAATGTTTAAAAAACCTATAAGATATCTAACTGTTGAACTCTATAAAACTGCTGGTCTTTTAAGTATAAGGCAACTGCATGTATTAAATGGGATCACCCATATGCATAAATTGGTCCTGAAATCTCCTGATTACAACATTATACTTAATAGAAGAGTCTTTAATATCAATATAACAAAATGCAAAACTACTTTTGCAATGCGATTTCAAAAATATATGTTCCCTTATTTATACAATAAAATAGCTAAAAAATGTGGTCTCAAGCACAGGACTACGCGTGAAGCTCAAATTATAGTTAAAAAATTCATCACCAAGTTAAATTACCAAGAAATAGAACAACTCTTTCAAATTATTGTTAGATAGAACTCTCTAGATATCTATCTCTTCTTCTAAAAATTCCGCCACCTATACACATGCGTACATACACGCACACACACACACGTTCTCACGCTCACACACACACACACACACACACACACATACACACACACGCACGCACGCATGCGCAATCATATTATACAACACTTCTCAATTTCAACACATTTCAATTTATACATGTATTTTAATATTAACTATAATTAAGATCTTTGATAGTCACGATACAGGCTCTGCCTAGTGTGGCTATCACAGTAAATATAGAATAATTATGTTAAATTTATATTGTCTAAATAAACATAATCTTATCTTCTGTTCTATACTATTATAAAGCTGTAACAGAGCTGTGTCTGTACATTTAAGATATTTGTGAAAAAATGACTGTAATAGGCTATATACGCGTGTCTAAACACAAAACAATTTTTTTAATATTTTTGTCTGTTTGTCTGTTTATCTCTTTGTTTGTTTGTTTGTTCGCGCATCACACAAAAACTACTGAACGGATTTTGATGCAACTTTTTTTATTTGAAAGGCCTTGATTAGACTTAAAAACTGGTATACATTTTATCCCGCTACTATATCGGGAACCTGAGATATAACCGAAAAACTAGAAAATTATTTAAGCTAGATTTCTTTTAGAATTTATTTAAAAGTCATCTAGTTGTTGGATTTTGATGCAACTCTTTTTATTTGAAAGGCCTTAATTTGACTTAAAAACTGGTAGACATTTTATCCCGCTACTATATCGAGAACCTGAGATATAACCGAAAAACTAGCTTTTGGCTGCGGCGAAGCCTCTGGCAAATGCTAGTATCTTATATTATTTTTAAACTATTATAAAGCTGTAACAGAGCTGTGTCTGTACATTTAAGGTATTTGAGAAAAAATACTTTATTAGGTTATATAGGCGTGTCTAAACACAAAACAATATTTTTTAGATTTTTTGTCTATTTGTCTGTTTATCTGTTTGTTCGTTCGCGCATTACGCAAAAACTACTGTACCAACTTTGATGCAACTTTTTTTATTTGGTAGCCCTTGATTAGACTTGAAACACGGTGTACATTTTATCCCGCTACTACATCGGGAACTTGAGATATAACCGAAATACTAACTTTTAATTTTTCTCTTTTAATCCGTGTGGTGACGGTCTAAGAATACAAGTGTCACCACCCCATTCTTTCCCACGGATGTCGTATAAGGCGACTGAGGGAAGTAAGCAATTATCATCCATTGCATGACTGGTGGTAGAGCTGGGTACCAAGTGGGAGTACTCACTTGGTATCGGGCCCGAGCGGGTTGGTACCACCATCTCCCGTGTGACCGGCAATGAAGCACATCGTTGCGTTTTGGCTGTAACAGGAGATAGCCTTTTATATTTCATTTCAGTGAAATGAATTGGTAAACAGCAGCTTGACAATACTCTCGGTATAGTCGAGTCCATATGCGACGGTTACCATTTACCATCAGATGGACCGTGGATCGTCTGCCACTACATGCATTAAAAAAGAAATTTGGCTGCGGCGAAGCCGCGGGCAAAGGCTAGTGCGTTTAATAAAAACTTATTTGTTATTCGATTTAATGGTTTGCAATAATATCTAACAGCAGTTGAATATTCGTGACTTCTCCGCTGCCTGTGTTTAAGTCGTTTAATAGACGGCAAAATAACAGTAGATGTGGTTGGGACCCAATATAAAATATCTTGTAACGATACGATTCACGAGAGAGCATTGCCATAAAGATTTACAGCCTCTGCACACATAAAACATTTCTTAACAAAACATGCGCGCATAAACTGTATAGACTATACATACTGTATTCTGCATTGGTAGATATTACGCCGTTCTACACTGTTCCTTGAGGACAGTGGTATACTTGGCTCATTGTGGAAAAAACTCTAAACCTTAACCTTAACCAATCCTAAGGCATTTTTTTCAAAATGTGCTGAAATTTTACACGCATATGTATATCGCGTGAAAATGCAATATTATGATGGAGCTGATCTGATGATGGAGCTGGAAGGACATAGGAACTCTATAATGAAACAGCGCAACCCCATCGAGTTTGGGCTCGTATGATTTGTCTTGACGAGTACTTTATCTTTAGATGGTATCCAGGGTCTGATGATGGAGTTAGAAGGTGGCCATAGGAACTCTGTTATAAAATGACATAATTCCATCGAGTTTGGGCTCGTATGATTCGCCTTGAGGAGTGCTTTGTCAATATATAATTATTTTATTTCTAAAAAATAATTTCGATGTTTTCACATCTGGTAGACATCCCACGACGTCTAGTTTTTCTAACTTAATAGAGAGGAAAGTTTATGTCCTGATTTATTCCCCTTTTATTCCAAAATTAACGAAAGAGTTACGTGCCACAGCGATACGTGGCTGGGTTTCGTAGCAAACATCACAATATCGGCAGACAAGCATACAGACTGATTGATAGTTAGCGTTTAGGTAAATAAGATTATTTATAGATGCTAAAAACACCATAGACATTTATCGCGCGCTAAAGGCCAATGAGTAGTCAGTTCAAGGAGTAGAATAGATGGTATAGAAAGAGGAAAATAATTATTAGAGCGACCGGCACTCTCAGTTAGTAAACAATGTTAAATGAAAAGGTGATAAAGAAGTCAAAACCTCTGGTGCACTCATAAAAAAAGTGTAGTAGACATACGTACAGTTAGATTACGCTGGTTTTAAGGAAATATTACCTACTAGATTCTGGGCGCATATATTTATGCACGGCATACTAATTATTTCCATGTAAAAATAGCTATCCGACGAACCATTCATTTTTATAGGATAGATAGTAATCTATGTCCTTCTCTGTGCTTCAGATTATATGTGTGCAAAATTTCAGGATGATTGCTTCAGTACTAAAAGCGTGCAAGCGTAAAAAATAAACAAAATAAACAAACTCACTTTCGCATCAATAATATTAGTAAGGACTAGCCTTTGCCTGGGGCTCCACAGCAACCTAAAAGCTAGTTTTTGGCTTATATCTCAGGTTCCTGGTATAGTAGCGGGATAAAATGTATACCAGTTTTTAAGTCCAACGGAGAGCTATTAAATAAAAAAGTTTCATCAAAATCTGTACAGTAGTTTTTGCGTGATGCGCGAATAAACTACGGATTTACTCTATTACAAATTCATATTGTCTTTTAACACGCGTTTTATTAAGTACCAATTATATTCATTCATCATCAGTTTATTTAATGAATGTGTGTTATGAATTTTAATTATTTTGCGCGCTGTATATCACTAACTTTATTTGTGGGGAGTTATTTCACGGATCATAAAAATTTGATTTTGAAAGCTCTCCGGGTACAACCTGACACATTGTGAGCTTCATACATATATTATTAAGACATACTGATATTTATGCGATTCAACTTTAAGTATATCAAATAAAACACTTTAGAACATTTTCTCAGTAGAAAATTCATAGCCAGGAATTATTTTGAAAAATTAATCTCTTGAAGACTCTTTTATATTTTATTCCTTCACAGTCCATAAGTGTCATACAGTTAGTCACTAGCTTTCTTCAAAACAAGATGTTTTACCTATTATATGATAATACTACATATATATGGCATAATATTTTGTTAGGATTTGTAATTGACGAATCTTATCTATAATCGTTATCAATCAATATAAAAATAGGTTTCTATCAATTAGGATTGTCCTATCTATTTTAACCTCTGCTCTGGAGACTGACTCCTTGATGAGCCTTCTGCTTGATCAACTGTTACATCTAACCTCCTCATCAGGAATCTCAGCCTCCCCTTCTTCGAAATAGACTAACCGACCGAGACTTTATAAGTAATAAAGCGTAAGTTGGATATGAATTCTTGAATGTTCACATATAGCCTCCCTGCAATTAAAGTGAGTGAAAGTTCAAATGAAAGAGCTCATTCCAGCGAGTGAATGTATAGATTAATAAATATATTGTCCCATAAAAATGATAAAATCTGCGTTTTAGTGACAAATAATATTAAAATGAATGGCATTTTACGACATACAATGTTTCGGAAAAACAAGAAATGGCCGAATTTTAATTCACGCAACGGCGGTTGTGAATCAATATGTAAATATGACGTCGGGCTTTCAGGAACTGTTGAATATTTCAGTATATTTATATCGATATAATTTTTATTCCCTGCGGTAGTATACGGTATATTTAATATTCTTGCCATATTTTTGTTACCTAATATGAAATTTACAAAAATTATATAAGTATATAATTAGTAGGCCGTGTGGGCCGGCTTTAGAATTTTCCCACCCCTCTCTACCCACGGGATAGTCATAAGAGCCGATTGAGGGAATACCGAGGGAGTGGGCAGCAGCACTTCCTCGAGTATTAACAACATCCACTGCGATTGCCAACCCGCCTGCCAAGCGTGGCGATTACGGCATTATCCACCATGACGGGACCGCTCGTTGTGGCGTTCTCTTAGGGAGGCCTATGTCCAACAGGGGACTTTGAAAGGATGATGGATATAAGTAGTAATTTTATTTTAACTAGTGGTATAACCTCGATTGTCCCAATTGTCCGGCTCTATCGGGAAATAACCACCGTCTCACAGGAGATCACCGTGAAACCGCATAATTAGGTCTTTTTTGGACTTCAGACTATATTTCATGATGATTCGGTACAGTAGTTATAGCGTGAAAGCGGAACAAACGAACTAAAAACCGACCTTTTTGCATTCATAATATTAGTAAGGGAGTAAGGATATATTTTACAGGAACCGATTTTTACAAGATTAAAATAGCCAAAGAATTTATTTACCCCCCACAGATGGAATGGAATAGAGGCGAATACATGCTTTTGGGGTTGAGGTTGTTTGTAAGTGTATACGTATGTTCGTTATATTTTTCCTCAAAAACTACTAAGACGATTACATTTAAGTTTATTTCAGAGCAGAGAATGGCAGTCCTTGATGGATTTTTTATTTTAGATATTAGCTTTTGTTTAGTATTTCATAGGGAAATACTCACTCTCCTCACTCAGCCCCGGATTTCAAAAAGTTATTTTATCCTTGTTCGATGACAAATTAAATAACACCATGGGGTGACGGACTAAGAACACAAGAGTCACCACCCCATTCTTTCCCACGGCTGTCGTTCGAGGCGACTAAGGGAAGTAAGCAATTATCACCAATTGCATTACTGGTGGTAGGGCTGGGTACCAAGTGGGAGTACTCACTTGCTATTGGGCCCGAACGGGTTGATACCACCATCTCCCATGTGAGCGGCCATGAAGCACAGCAGTGTGTTTTATTTCGTTTTGGGCAATATGTATACATAAATCCATCATGATCAGTCTAGTATTCACGCCATGGTAGTGTAACAAGCGAATGAACAAACTCACTTTAACATGTATAATATTAGTAACATAAAATAAGGAGTTATTATATTGATATATAACCTATTGTATTGATAAGGATTATTAAGATGCCGTTTATTCATTCATTTCATGCCTGAGAAATGAAATACTGCGCAGCGGCTTGACAATGTTATAGTTATAGTCGAGTCCATGAGCGACGGTTACCACTTACCATCAGATGGGCCGTGGATCGTCTGCCATCAGCAAAAAAATAAATTAAAAGAAATAAAGATGATTACAGTAGCAGGCAGTAAAGCCAAGGCCTCCAAAGACAGTTATATCCCCAGTCCAAGGTCCAGATCTCGTAAGATGCCTCTCAACTTTTTACTTAACAAAAGATTTCGAAATTATGTATATATTTATTTACAAATTATCATTGTTCAATGGACTACATCTTAAGGAAATGTGTTTTCTAGTGACTTTTAACTTATTAGTCTGTCACCCCGCTAAACCACGATAGAGGCTTTAATCTTTCTTATTCTGAGTAGAAACCTGCGTTTCAGTAAGGCATTTGAGGGTTGTGATAAAAATAAAATTAAAACATTAACGAGGATGACTTTTACCATAGAAACAGCAATAATGACTTGGTTAAAGCGAAGATAAGATCCGGACCGGTGACTCATTCAAACAACCTAAAAGATGTCCCAGTAACCCAGTTTGTATCCTTCAAGCTATAGTACTGTACGCGATGGAAACCTGCATGCAATATTTTCATTGATAGTGAAAATAGAACAGATAGAATGTAATCAGTTCTTTGTGAAGGGTATGAAAAAGTTGTTAATTTTGGTCAGTTTTTGTCAACAAAATTGTTGTGATAACTATTATATTCTATAGAGGGTTATGCGCAAGTACATAAAAAACTTTTTTCTTAAACGCAGCATCATTTTTTGTATTATGCACAGCGATTACAGACGGCGACGTCCTTTCGTCGTCAAAGCGGTGGGAGGAGGAGAGCGCACCGCTGCTTCTAGCTCAAAATTCCATGACCTTCGCTAAATATATAATAATCAGAGTAACTTAAATATAACCTTAGTTACGAAAAAAGAAAATTTCTAAAGTATGAATCATTTGTGAATAAGGAAAAAGAGATTTTTAGTAGGTGCGGGAATCGTACCCGCGTCTTTTCCAATCCGTAGCAGAGCATGTCAATTGCTAAAAATATAGATCTAAAAAGAAAATGTCTAGTTTTAAGGCAACTGCCTCGAGCTTGTAGTCTTGTTTCGACGCTTGTTTCGTGTAAATAGTGATTATTTAATGACACAAAGGACCAGAATCTGCTTTTCTAGATTTTCTTGACGGATTGTGAAGTCCGTCAACCCGCACTGAACTAGTATTTTAGATTACTGTATTTCCTTCTCACTCTAAGAAATGATAAACCTTCCTCAACCTTCATTGGGACAGTAGCGGATCGGTCATTTCAGGATTCATACTTCTGTTCACCCTTTCAAAACTAAAACGTGATATTAACAATTTATTTATATAAGTCACAAGCCAACTACATAATATACTATTCTGCATCTGAGCTGTTTTAGAAACTAATTACATTGAGTAAGGGACTACATCTCGCATTAGTAAATACATCACGGACCCAAAACATTAAACCCCTCGTTCCTAAATACTAAACTATCCCTACGCTCGCACCTAAACTAACATATTTATCTTTCCTGCCATAGAAACTATAAAGAATAGAAATCATATTTTTGAAGTGTTAGCCATGCTCATCCCAGTATGAACGAGACCGCTCGACTAGGGAAGTACCACCTTGTCACATTGGAGATTGGCGTAAATAATTGCTTGAAGTCTTTACATTTAACTGGGAGTCAAATTTGATACCTTTTTCTTGGCAGTTCTCTATTTTACTATTGATCTAAACAAATGAAAGTGCGGATTATACAAATTTTATCGAAAACTAAGTTTTGTCCACTACTTTACCCCCGTTGACTCAGGTTATCGTTATTCCTTGATTTGAAGAGGTGCAGAAGTACCTGGTGGAGCTGGACTCAGGTGCCACGTGACATAAAGACGTATCGATCTGAAGTCCTAGCAACCAAGTACCGCGCACGTCTCATGGAGGTGGTAAGTCCCGGGATTATAAGTGGCCGTGGTGACGATATGGCGCCCTCTCTTTTTGATTCACGAAGGTGCTTTCGGGGCACGGTTAAATCAGTAAGTACCTACCTGTATCGCTTAGTTCAGAGACAGCACGGTGACATCACAATGGGAACTGCCCTGAGGATATAGCCTTATAGAGTAGTCCATCACCCTAGCAGACACAGGCGATACAAGTGTTCCCCAAGCACTTCTTAATGAGGGAAAGCTAGGCCCTCCAAAATCAATATACCTCGCCTCTTAGTCGGTGAAAAGATTATTAAATCGGGAGTCTAGCATAACCTTTTCGCCCACCCGGATCCATAAAAAAGATTTTCGCTAACTTTGTGCTTAGAAGATGAAAAATCAGTTTCGAATAGAATATACTCAATATCGGTCCAGAAAATAATAACTATGCCACATTTAAAGTCCCTCGGGTGTATAGTTTTGGGTATCTAGTGGTGAGTTTTTTTTTTTTTAAAGAGAAGAAGCCATAACAGATATTAGAGTAGCAATAGGAAATGGTGTGCTAGAATAAGTGGATGAATTTGTATATCTTGGATGTGGATTCAGTCGGGATGGAAGGTACACCACTTATGTAGAGAGAAGAGTGGATGCGGGAAATAGAGTGAACGGAGCATTGGGACAACTTCTCGGCATCCACCACCTCAGCCAGAAGTCACGTGTCGCAATACACAATGCAGTGCTTGTCCCAACGTTATTATATGGAAGCGAGAGTTGGGTATGTAAAAAGGAGCATGAGAGTAAAATCAATGCGATCGAAATGCGATCTCTGCGGAGAATCTGTGGAGTGGGGCTGCCTAACCGCATTCGTAACAATGACGTAAGAGAGCGTGTAGATATGAAAGAGAGTATTGGTGTAAAGATGCGAAAGGGAATGCTCCGATGGTTCGGACATGTGGAAAGAATACCGGGCGAGAGACTGGCTAAGAAGATTACAATGTGAAAGTGGAAGGATGTAGGTACAGGGGGAGACCGAGACTTACCTACCTAGACCAAATTGGTCATGTATTGAAGGAAGGTGGAGTCAGGAGTCTCCGAAACCGGCGAGCGTGTATGAAGAGAGTTATGAATGTTGAGGAAGCAAAAGATGTATGCAAGAATAGAGCCTCTTGGCACTCTGTTCTCTCTGCTTACCCCGCAAGGGAAATGGCGTTATGATAAGTAAGTAAGTAAGTAAGTGAACAAGTGAATGTGACTTATTTCGCTAATATATTAGGTATATAGATTTGGCGACAGTGTGTAAAGGTGTAAAGCCAAAAAGTTCCTTGTCATTTCTGTGTCTCAAGTTTTACGACTTCAATTACTGTATGTGTTACCACTAACACTAAATACTAAGTCCAACAATCCAGTAGCCAGTAACTCGCGCCAGTAACTCATCTGGACGCGTTCTAATCTCGTTGACAAATGAACTAGAATTATCTTACTACTGGTAGGCGTTATACTTAAGTTCTTGAAAAATTAACCTCAAGATTTCCGAACAAGGTAGCTTTTTGTTCAATGTGAATATTGCCAAAAATGTGCTTTTAGTTGAGACATTAATTTCTTGACGTGGTTAGTCAACTGTGTATAGTGTACGATAAAATCGTCGTATTTTTTTTTATAATTAAAGTGTGACAAATAAGCATACGACTTCCCTGTTGGTAAGTGAAAATATCCTATGGTCTACACGTTAGTAATATGATACATAATAGAGATACGTGACGAGGAGGATAAAATGATAATTGAGAGGGTATCATAAGATATATCGAGGCGAGGGGGCCAGGAGCATGACAAAATGGAAATGAGGAGGAGTTTGGACCTCAGGAAAGAAATAGTGGGGCTGCCTATCGTAGTAGTATCTGACTGTACAGTAACAATCCATCCATCAGCCTTTCAATGTCCACTGCTGGACATAGGCCTCCCCAAGAAAACGCCACAACGAGCGGTCCCGTCATGGGGGATAATGCCGTAATCGCCACGCTTGGCAGGCGGGTTGGCGACCGCAGTGGATGTTTTTAATACTCGAGGGAGTGCTGCTGCCCCCTCCCCCGGTATACCCTCAGTCGGCTCTTACGACTCCCGTGGGTAGAGAGTGGGTAGAGACAGTAACAATCACCACGTGATTTTCACTAATTTCAAAATGTCTGATTAAATTGAAACTTTGTACACTTATCGAGGTCCGCTGACAATACAATAGTTTAAGAATTTTGTCTATTTTTTTATTATTACAAATTGTTCCCTACTTTAGTCACATCGAAGATAAAAAAGGAATAGGTCTTTTAAATAGAATAAGTTTTTATGCTGTTTTGAGAGTAAAATTAAAAAATATATATATTTTAAAAATGTTAATGGTTTTAGTTACGGTTCGAGTGTTGTGGGTTCGATTCCCACACAGGATAACTCTTTGTGTGCTCCACAAAAATGGTTGTTCTGAATCTGGGCGTACTTTGTGTCCATGAAATTGTATGTTTGTAAAGTCCCCCGCAATACAAGGATTATTTAAATAGTAAATAAATAAATATTCACGGACATTTCACACAACGTCTTCTGCCCCTGCAGTCTTAACATAGATAACGAACGTTATATTAGCGATTTCTGTCGTAGAGCCATAATGACATAATTTTATCGAGCTTTGGTGGTCTCTACTGTCACAGATGTCAATTTTTATTATTACCATTACGATAAATCGTAATCAATACCGATAGCGATCGTTATCTATGTCGAGACTGCAGGCTCTGGTCCCAAACTAAGCTTAACGCTTGTGCTATGGGAACCAGATTACGGATATAATACATATATTACTTTTTTTTTGTAAATACATACATATAGTAGATAGAAAATACCCAGACGCAGTACAAATATCTGTGTTCATCACACAAATAATTGTTCTGAGTGGGAATCGAACCCACGACCTCGTGCACGGAAATCGGTTACACTACCGAATAAGCCACGAGGCCCGTCAAATAAAAAAAAAGTCTTTACCACTGAAAGAATGTAACATAGTTCCAGTGGCCAATAAAGGCGGAGAGACGGCCACGGCGGGTTTATTTAGTGGGTGAGGGCCCCACACTACCCTGTTCGTTGCCTCGAACGACGGGGTGTGCGGTTATGCATATTTTTGCCTGCCTAAACAAAAAAAAGGGTTTTGTTTTTAAAAAATCAAGCCCATTCCTCCATGCACCCCTATGGCTCTATCACAAAATAAATGATGTAGATATTAGCTGCTTCTTATTGGGTCAATACATCGAGTGCACAAGTGGAACAATGGTTTATATTCCTATCACCAATGTTTTGGGTTCGATACCCATACATGACAACACTTTGTGTGATCCGTATAGTAGCTGTTTTCAGTGTGGGTGTACTTTGTGTTCGTGAAATTATATGTTACGTTCTTTCCAATACAGGGACTATTCCCTAGTGTAGGGTGGTGTATTTTTAAAATAACAATAATAATATATGGCACGTTATCTTTTAATATACGTTAGTTATCTTTATCAAAAATAGTTATCCCACAGAAACCTAACATTTTGACCGGGATAAAAGTATTCTATAAGTTAATCCACAAAACAGACTATCTGTGTGCCTTTCATGCTAATGTTGTTGCTGCTGTTTAGCAGTTTTTACGTGATTGAGTAACAAATATCCAAACATACAAATAACATTCGTAATATTAGAATTATGTTAGAAGTACAGTCAATCTGGGTAACTTTGATTCATTCGGGTAACATTGACAGTGTGACTTTGAGAATGTTCCAGTGTTTTTTCCCTATGAAATCAATATTTTTTGATAATGCTTGCTTGCTTTTAATTTTTAGACTTTATTTTTTAAACAAGCTCCGTAAACATGCCTTAAAATAAAAGCGAAGTTGTCAAACAGAGTTAATGTCAAAACTTTTTCCGAAATTAGCGCGCGAATTTGAGTGTGTGAAACAGTGAATAACTTTTTTGATATTTTGTGATTGTATGGCACTCCATACACTTACTATATAGATGACAATTTACTCTATATGTAGTAGGGCGAATAGATACTTCAAACCAAAGTATTTAGATATTTATTGTTTGTTTTAACGGTTTGTTAACGGTTTGTTCATTTTAGGATTTAACCGAGGTATTGATGCGAACTAAAAAAATATATACTTGTAACTGCTAAATTTTGATTGGTGGACCGTTTTTTACAAAATATATGATACTACAACAAATTTATGTTTTTATCTCCATATCCCTAATTTGAGAATAATATAAACCAATATTACCTAATTTATTTGACGAATTTAATGTGTGTCAAAGTTACATTTTTGTGGGTGGTAACTTTGACATACTACAAAAATAGAATTTTGTCTATAGTTAATGGATATTATAGTATTAAACTGTTGTCTATGGATAAAAAATATTCTGAGGGCACTAAAGTATAATATAGTCATTTAAATGTTAAAAAAATTTAAATATTGTGAAAAATATCGCTGTAATCTGTCAGTTACCCAGAATGACTGTATGTTTAAAACATATTTTTTTAAGGGTCTCCTTGTATTTTTTTAAGATAAAAGTCAGTCTAATTCGTAAAGATTATTATACAATTTCGGATTATCTGGAAGATAAATCACCGAACTGCTCCTCATTATAGAATATTGTTTTAAAGAAGCCCTTATATTCAGATGTAATTTTAGTTTAATTATTTAATGACATCAAATGACGTGTCAACACGTATATTTTTAAATTAAGTTTTTATCTATTTTTGGCTTATCGCAGGCTTTGGTCTTGTGGCAGGGGGTGGACCATCAGCCTAATATAAGCTTGACATAACAAGTATAGATTTAATGCTTTTTTTTTCTCTTTGTAATAGTATAGGAAAGTATATTTTAAATTTTAGTAATTTGGATTTTGCTAGTTATATTCTTGTTTTTATTGCTTATATATACCTATATTATTATTTTAAAGTTTTTCTTTGTGTGTGATGGGTGTGAACGACGTCCGTGACATCATTAAGGCGCCCCATCGGTAGACCAGCGCAGGTCAAAAGCTGTTTTATGCTGAGTTGGGGTCGTTTTGTAGCAAATGTATTTTTGTTTTTTTTTCTATGTTTTATTTATATGTATAATTTTGTTCGTTACAATAAATATTTTCTTTCTTTCTTTTTATTTCTTATATTGTTTTTTTCTACTATATTGTGTGTGCTGGTGAGCACCTACTTTAGTTAAGTAAGTATTAATTTAAACATTGTATGAAATTTAAGATTTAAAAAAGTGACTCATAAGTTTCTTGCCGGGTTCTTCTCATGTAAAGCCTTACTACGGAATCCGGCCGCTTGTGGTGATTGCAATCGCGACATTACGGACGCACTTGCCTCAAGCGCTCGTGTTAGTTATTAGTAAGTAACTTTGACGATTTTAAGTGCTATTATAATAAGCCTGTGAAATAAGGGTTTTTTTGATTTGAATTTGAACTTGTTTTTTTTTATAACTGCCTCGGTGGTGCAGCGGTAGTGTGTGTGACTGCCGATCACGAGGTCTCGGGTTAGAAACCTGGGTCGGTCAATATTGTTGAGCTTTTTCGTAAAAATAAAAATTCTCAGAAGCAGCCCGGAGTTTGGGAATGTGCCCTGTAAACGGCAATAGGCTCGCCCCCTATGACGTGGGACTTAAACATAGCTGGCAAACCGTGGGTGTGTAATTACACCTCTGCCTTGCCCACCTTTGCCTGCGTATGTCTTCGGGGATACAGGTGTGATCCTATATTTTTTTCTTCGTTTTCATCAGATAGAGTTTAAGAGTAGTCAGCAACAGGCAAACGGCCGAAGTCCTTAGACCACTGAAGGTTGGTTTAAACCATGGACTGCCAAATATTCTTAAAATATTTGTCATAATCACTTAATTAAAATATTTTTTAAGGAAACTTCTTTCTTGGGTTCGAAGATTTCTTGGGTGGAAATTTTGCGAATGCATGCGTTGTGGATTCACGCGCAGGTACTGTGTAATTTGTGATTATTTGCGTTATATCCTGCGATTTTTTTGATTAAAGTGATCTATGACATTTTGTATATGCTTCTATCACGTACATGCTGTTGTGTGTGTGCAATTAATTGTGTAATTGACACATACTTTGGTTACTTTTTTATATCACACAAGCCTTTGCCCGCGGTTGCGCCTTCATAAAATATTCAAGAGTATCCGGACCCCACTTACCATTACTTGCTGATCTGTTTTAAGCATCCAAGGTCACGAGTGGGCCACATAATTAAAGCTATACTATAACGTATAAATTCACTGTATATCTCAACAATATAATTAACTTGAACTACCCACACTTGTGTAAACTAGTACGAACCTGTTAAATTCAGTACAGAATTACAATAGGCAAGTTTAAAATAAACTTGGCCGGGTAAAGTCGTGTTAAACGTCGGACCCAGGAGTTCTGCCTTTGAAATATCACTCAACTTGCAAACTCTAAGCCGGGATTTTTCGCGGGCTTTTTTTAATACCATAGCTTCCTTTGATCTTCGTGAAGAGTTTTTGTTCGACGGGAAACGATTGAAATAAGGGGCTATGTGACGGATTGATATATTGGTTTGAAAATTTATAAAGACATTGCAATAATGTTTACTTACTTAAGTAATCGTTATCTCGTTACTAATATTCTACTGGCTAATAATTAGGATTCCGCACGAAACAAAAGAAAATAAATGAATCCTAAGCAGGCGGAGTCGCAGGTAGCAGCCAGTAATATATAAACTTATAAGATTTGAAGTAAGCTTTGTTCTGTTTTTTCTTTATTTTACATTTTGTTATCGACTTTCTTTCCTTAGTGCTGAAATAAGTATTCCCAGTTCATTACCTCACGAAATAAATAATATCATTTTTAATCCAGTACCTACTTCTGTAGTTTGTTTCATCAATAAACGTTTAGGAGTTACTGACGAACAACTGAAGGAATGTAATATAGTTCCGGTGGCCCGCCAATAAAGGCGGAGAGACGGCACACGGCGGGTTTCTTTAGTGGGTGAGGGCCCCACACTACCCTGTTCGTTGCCCCAAACGGCGGGGTTTGTGGTTAGGATTTTTTTCCAACCTTAACAAAAAAAAAAAGAAGTATTTACTGACAAAGAAAAACATCTGACATTAAAGCGCTACCATAATAGTTTAAGATCCGCGGGCAACTTTTGTTACCTAACTAGTCTTTTTTTTGTTAAGGTGGGAAAAACTGTACCTAACCGCATACCCCGTCGTTTGGGACAACGAACAGGGTAGGAGTACCTAACGTTTCCGCTGATGTTTTGTGAGAGGATACTTCACCGATCGAGCAGGCCCATTTATGCTGGTAAAAGCACGGCTATACTATAAAATTATTATCACATTTTTTTTTTTCAAATGACGTTCGTAAATATATTATATACAAACTGAAATATATTTAACCGTGTGGGGCCGGCTTTAGAATTGTCCCACCCCTCTCTACCCATGGGAGTCGCTAGAGCCGACTGAGGGAATACCGGGGGAGTGGGCAGCAGCACTCCCTCGAGTATTAACAACATCCAGTGCGATCGCCAACCCGCCTGCCAAGCGTGGCGATTACGGCATTATCCCCCATGACGGGACCGCTTGTTGTGGCGTTCTTCTGGGGAGGCCTATGTCCAACAGTGGAATTTGAAAGGCTGATGGATGAATGGAAAATATATTAAGATAATTTTACAACTATCTGTTTTAATTTACAGTAAGTAGCAGCTTAATTTTGATAGGCTACGCAGCAATTTATTACACCGTTGAAAATTAGTCACTCGAGCTACGTTTTATTAAAAAAAAACCGGTTTATGAAAAAACCCGCCCCCGGATCCTAGTGTGTACTCCCACCTCAAGGTCGTGGCTTAAACTAATTATTACCATTCCTACGAGGGGGTGTAGGATTACAGTTACTAATTAATTTATAGCTATTAACAAATAAGGGATAAAATAAATCCTTGCTATTGTCCACATTCGTTATTCCACATCGGACTGTGGAATCTAATTTATTGTTAAACAAGCTTTTACTTACCATCTTTTGACCGCGGTTTCGCCTGGGTGGCTTTCAAAGGGCATTGCCATTTTTCGCCCAGTACGATAGTAGCATTGAGGCTATGATAATTATTAGTATTTTTTATAATACACATTGCATATTTCCGTTTAACATGGACTAGCTCCATGTCATAATGAAGAAAAAAGTAGTCGAAGGTACATCCGATGCCCCTGCCTAAAGTTAAAACAATCCTTTTTTTTTTTAAAGCATTGTTAGGTTATTTTTATATCTGAATTACACTTTTGCAATTGATTTAGAAATTTTGTGGAAAATGTCACAATGAAAAATCAAGATCAGTTCTAATATTAAAATTACATTAAACACAAAGGGAAAAATGTGAAATCGAAAATAACAGTCAGGAGCAAGATTTGAACCTGTATCTCCTGGATACCGTCTAGATGCTTTGCCAATTCAGCCATCGTGACAATTGCTCCTGACTGCTAATTTCGATAACGCATTCATACTTAACGTCTTTGGGTGACGCCTGCGCAATCTGTCGGAAGTATTTTCATGCATTATACCGACCAGGTAAGATAAGTTACATTATAATAAATCTAGACAAAAATCAGGTTTTGTTTTATTAACAGCTCTTTGATCTCACAGTTGTTGTCTGATGACTGTTATCCGTGTGGGGCTCCGGCTTTAGAATTGTCTCACCCCTCTCCACCCATGGCAGTCATAAGAGCCGACTGAAGAAATACCGAGGGAGTGGGCAGCAGTGGACGTTGTTAATACTCGAGGGAGTCCTCGAGTATTAACAACGTCCACTCCGATCGACAACCCACCTGCCAAGCGTGGCGATTACGGCAATATCCCCTCTTGGGGAGGTCTATGTCCAGCAGTGGACGTCGAAAGGCTGATGGATGGATGGATGTATGATCTCACAATTGAAGTTGTCAATAGATTTTGTTAATAGATGTCCCTGCTTTTATTAGACTTATTTTTATTATTTATATAAGACAAACTTAAAATGTCATTCTGAGTTAAAATAATAAAATAATCGAATCTTTATTTTATATCATAAAGAATGCATCCTTCATGGGTGTGTGTATTGTATGGGTAGTTTATACATATATATATATTTATTTTCGCAACTTAGAGTGATAATGCAGCTATACATAAACCATTACGGTTTTCTTTCGCTGCTTCTTGTTTGTAAAATATTGTAAAAATGTTTTTGAATAAATAATAATAAAAAAAAATAAAAATATAGAAAATGAATAGTAAAAATATTTTTCAAAATATGTAAAAATTTTATAGAGCACCATCTAGCATAGGAAAGACGCAACTCTAGGATTATAATCCAACTGAATTGAAAACAGAGGTAGTGAAAAACCAATCTACTGTCATACGTAAACTGATCCATTTACATTCCAGCTTCATTGTTATAAGTTTAAAACGCCCAGCTCATGACCTCAGTAATATGTTTTAATACAACACATGATTAATTTGTTTTGAGGTTTTTTCAGGGCGAACTATGTATGGACGCAGGGCAATGTCCTTTGTGGACAGAGAGATCAAAAAAGTAATATAGAAAATATCTGCATTAGGCAACGTCATCTAACGATAAAGCTTAGTAGTAAATCGAAACTCCTTACTAATGTAAAAATTTGCTTATTTGTTACCTCTTGACGGCGTAACTACTTAATCATGACGAAATTTGGCTTCACTTTCCCTCAACCACTTTTCTTTTTCCTTAAGGTTGGCCACTTGCCCATGACGTGACATCTTAATATCGCTAGCATATGCAAGTATAACGGTGATTGCTTACCTTCAGGAGAGGCCGATGTGCTCAAGAATGATATTTTCTTTATACTACTTGGGTGGCAAACAAGCATACGGCCTACCTGATGGTAAGCGGTTACCGTAGCCTATAGACGCTAGCAACACCAGAGGCATCACTCGCGCATTGCCATCTCCAAGGAAAAGGTATAGCAGGTGGATAGGTAGAGGGTAATAAGGAGAGGATAGGGAGGGGGTTTGGGGCTGCGGTACTCTCACTCACCATACGCAATTTAACGGTAAGTGTACCTGTCGTTATTACACGCTGATCTTTTGTGAGAGGGTTAATTCCTCGATCGAGCCGGCCCATTCATGCCTGCGATAAGCAAGGCTCTACCTATATTATACTAGATTCTGCGCGTGACTTCGTACGCATGTACTTCAGAATATAAATATGTTTATCTACGGCACTTGAGATACTTATATATGAAAATAAATAACCCACTGGAACGATTAAAGTATTCCGCGATAAAAAGTTACTAATATTATAAATGCGAAAGTACAAATTATAATTTGTGAATAAGGAAAAAGAGTATTTTAATACGAGCGGAAATCGAACCTGCGTCCCTTCCTATCCGGGGAAGTGCTCTAATCCACTGAGCTACCGTACTATTTGTTAGAAATACCCAATCTCCTTAGGTACCACATTTGTCTTAACGACCAACGCCACCTATCGGAAGCATTTACATACATTAATCCAATATAGTAAGTTTCATTTTGCAATTAAAATTCATAGTATTTGATGGCATGATTTTTTAAACATTTGATCTATATTTTAGCACTTATTGGATTCGCTCTCGTACTAAAATACTCTTTTTCCTCATTCACAAATTATAATTTGTACTTTAAGAGTAGCTGAGCATGTCAAGTGCTAAAATAAAGATCAAAATGCGAATGTGTTTGTTTGATTACTTGTTTGCTACGCTTTCACGCTGTAACTACAAAACCAATCGTCATTAAATTTTGCACACATAATCTGAAGTGCAGAAAAAGACATCATAATTATATGCTACTTGTATCCCGGGGAATAGGATGTTTCCTGTGGGATAGCTGTTTTTGCTAATAGATAATTAGTGTGTCGTAGAGTGACGTATTGGTCGCCGTGTGGGGCCGGCTTAATAATTGTCCCACCCCTCTCCACCCATGGGAGTCGTAAGAGCCGACTGAGGGAATACCGGGGAGAATGGGCAGCAGCACTCCTTCGAGTATTAACAACATCCACTGCGATCGCCAACCCGCCTGCCAAGCATGGTGATTACGGCACTAATTAATTTGGGGAGGCCTACGTCCAGCAGTGGACGTCGAAGGGCTTATGGATGGATGGATGCATGAGAGTGACGTATTTATGTACTGAAGTATACGCAGACGGAGTCGGGGGCTTAAATTAGTTTGTCAATAAATGCACACTATTTAAAAAAAATTAAGTTGTGTATTTTCCGAGGTCTCAACCTATTTTTTTTTGCTTAAGAGGGGCAAAAGTGTACCTAACCGCATACCTTGTCATTCAGGGCAACGAACAGGGTAATATGGGGCCCTCACATACTAAATAAACCCACCGTGTGCCGTCTCTCCACCTGTGTTGGCGAGCCACTGGAACTATGTTGCATTACTTCAGTCTCGACCTGGGACTTGAGATCAAACTCGATATAAATGTTTTCACAGTCCTTCGCTTTACCGCTAGGCTATACATAGATATATTTACTCATAACAAAAGCTCATTCAGAACGGTAATTCATGTTGTAATAAGTCCATTAATTATATGGAATAAATGATACCCGCACGTCTCAGGGGGTTTAATCCCATTAAAGGTTTCCCAAAGTGCGACGAAGCGGATGTATTTTTAGGTAAAAGCTTCCTGAGAGACGAAGGGATGGATGAAATTCTTGTTTGTATTACTGTTCCGATATATAAATGTAATTCGAGCGGAAATTCTATTTTATTTCGGTGCCGGCGAATTTATTTTTAATTTAATATCTATAAATGGAGATAAGTTTTTCTCAAATCCTACTTGAAATAAAGACTAATATATGCTCCAACTCATGGGATATATAACCGCTATCCGTTCAGTAATTTTCGAGATTTGCGCTCAGCAACAAATAAACTCTAACCCTAACAAACATTGTAGCTCCGAATAGTACCTAATTCAATGTTTTGTTCTGTTCCTTCAACGTCAAACCGTCATATATTAGTTACAAAGATAAAATACTGAATAACTATTCAAAGGTTTTTTTTTATTGCCAATGGTGGCAGATGTGCAAACGGCCCACCTGATGGTAAGTGGTAACCGTCGCTCATGGACTTTGACAACACCAAGGGTACAGCCAAGCCGCCGCCTACCGTGAGTAATGTGCTCTTCTCAAACCTCGTTTAAAGAGGGACATGTCGTAGCGCTGGGGGAATACCGCAGCAGGAAGATCATTCCAGAGCCTACACGCACGTGGTAGAAAAGAGCGCTCGCGCGTGGTAGAGAGTCTCGTGGTCCGGTAGTAAAAAGGGGATGTTGGTACAACTTCAAACAGTTCCTCAGAGCGAGTGCTCTTCAATAGGGAGTCCCATTGAAGAGTCAATAGAGCACACAAAGAGCGACTTCAGTTCATCCGTGAGATTGGGATCGTCGACAATTTGAACAGCACGTAGGGAGTCAAGTGGTTCGAGTTGGTATTTTGATGCGCCTGCCCAGAGATGTGAGCAGTACTCCACGTGATGCAGGACTTGTGCCTTATAAAGTGCAAGTCTCTGTCTCGGTTCGAAGTACCACTTGGCTCTGTTCAGGACGCCCAGTTTTTTACTTGCCAATTTGGCTTTGTCCTCCAAATGACTTCCGAATTGGACTTTGCTTAAAATATCGATGCCAAGGATTCCAATATAGTTTGGGTATTGGGAGAGTTACTCCTAGGAACTGTGGCGCCACGACAAATGCGTCCTTCTTTGGAGTGAACGTGCAAACCTGTGTCTTCGTAGGGTTGAATTGAACCAAGTTCTTTTCTCCCCATTCCGAGGCCCGCCCTAGAGAACTCAGCATGTAGCATGTTCCGAGGAATTTTCTGATGGCCGGCATATCGCGCATCACCCGTACTGTCATCCGCATAGCAACGCATATTCTCTATCGAGAACATGTCATCGATGTGCAGGATGAACAGCGTCGGGGAGAGCACCGAGCCTTGTAGTACGCCAGCACTAACCTCCGTATCGGAGCAGCAGCCGTCTACTACGACTTTGATGCTCCGACCCCATAGGAAGCTGGCGATCCATTTGCAGAGTCCCTCGGGAATTCCATAAGATGGTAGTTTCGACAGAAGGGCCCTATGCCAGGTCCTATCGAACGCTTTCGCGATGTCCAGGCTAATTGCTAGCGCCTCACCCCCACTCTCATGGCCTCAGCCCAACGCTGGGTAAGATACACAAGAAGATCACCAGCGGACCAACCGTGACGAAAGCCATATTGGCGGTCACTGATCAGCTGGTGATCCTCTAGGTACTGCAGAAGCCGGCGGTTAATAATCTTCTCCAAGACCTTAGAGAGCAGAGATGTCATCGCAATCGGCCTGTAATTCGACGGGTCCAACCGGTCACTTCTTTTGGGAATCAGGTGAACATGGGCTATCTTCCAGGAAGCTGGAACCCTGCTGGTACTGTATGAGAGACGGTACAGGCGCGTAAGGACGGGGGTCAACTCAGGGGCGCACATTCAAAGAACCACCGCAGGGATGCTCTCCGGCCCACTCGACTTTTGGACGTCCAGCAGCCGCAGCTTCCGCCTGACCTCACGCTGCGTGATGCGGATTCAGGCAGTGAGTTTTCACACCGTGAGATGGTAGGTGGTGCGGTCGCAACGGCGTCAAAAGTCGAATTGGAGGCAAAGAGTTGGCCCAGTAGGTCGGCTTTCTCCTTTGTGCTATGGGCCATATTCCCATCCTATTTCTGCAGTGGAGAAAGATTATACTGGCAGAAGTTGCCCTGTGCTGCCTTGGCAAGCGACCAGAAAGCACAACTCCTAGTTGGATATCTCTCAAGCCTTGTTCAAGTTCTGCCTTGGCTTCAGCAATGGCCCTCTTGTTGGACCTGGAAGCAGTATTAAATTTTCATTTCTCCTTTTTGGTGTTTGGATCCCGACTATTTCTGGCCCTATTCCAGGCCAGATATGCGGACTGCTTCTGGCGTCCCTACAGGCCTAATAATGAAGCAAACCCTTTTTAAATATTTAGATATTTTTATATATATTTTTAGCATTTGACATGCTTAGCACTTATACATTAAACACAAAGTGTATATAATGTATGAAAATACTTCCGACAGATGGCGCAGGCGTCACCCAAAGACGTTAAGTATGATGTGTTATCGAAATTAGCAGTCAGGAGCAATTGTCAGGATGGCTGAATTGGTAAAGCATCTGGACGGTATCCAGAAGATGCAGGTTCAAATCCTGCTCCTGACTGTTATTTTCGATTTCACATTTTTCACTTTGTGTTTAATGCCATTTTTATTATTTTAAACTAGTTAAAAAAGTGTTTGAAAAAATCTGGCTTGGACGTCCGTGAGTTGTAGGTAATGTATGTTAACACGATAGCGACCAAAATACTTAATTAATCAAGTCTTTTTTTTTCGTTTACGAATTATTATGACTAGGAATAGAGCCCTATTACTTTTCACGTTCTGATTCGATGTGTTTTAATTGTTATTAAATAAACAAAAAAATACTGAATATTTACGGCATTTACGCTCGACGCGACACTAAAACCAGCGCCTTTCATGAGAACTTTTTACGTACGCATAGCCAGAGCCACCGGTGGTTTTACTATCGTCAACAGAACGCCGTTCGCCCGGCCGGTACATTGTTTTTTGTTAAAAGAAAGTTCTTACCTTTCCTTGACGAACTGATGATATTTATCAAGTATAATAACTATTTTATCCATAACAATAATTAAAAACACTAAACATACGTAAATAATAACACACCAACGTTATAAAACACGAAAAAAACATATTGTAATGTATGTTTCTAAGCATGTCAAATGCTAAAAATATATATAAAAATATCTAAATATTTATAGGTTTTGCGTCATTATTAGGTAAAATCTTAATTGTAAAATTAAGTTTACCTGGTCGGTATATTGTATGAAAATACTTCCGACAGATGGTGCAGGCGTCACCCAAAGACGTTAAGTATGAATGTGTTATCGAGGTTAGCAGTCAGGAGCAAGGGTCACGATGGCTGAATTGGCCAAGCATCTGGACGGTATCCAGGAGATGCAGGTTCAAATACTGCTCGTGATTGTTATTTTCGATTTCACATTTTTCACTTTGTGTTTCATGTATGTTTCTAAGCATGTGAAATGCTTAAAATATATATAAAAATATCTAAATATTCGTATAATATTGTCCAAAATTGCAATTTTCTATTGATAGATGTCGCTGTTTTAAAGTAAAAGAGATATTGACAAATGCAGCCCTAGATGTCGCAAGTGACAATTTTAGATGTATACAGTTGCTGTTGTATATATAAAACCACAATATTGCTTTTTTTGTAAGGAAACCAGCAATGTCTTTTTGTTTTCTTAAATTGTTTTTGTTTACAGTTTAATAAATTATTCAATTTTACGAGTTTATATATATTATATGCACATATGTAAACTCATCGATTGTTGTTCTTACTAATTGCCAGATGGCGCCTTGCAATATAGAAGTACTTCTTAAAATTAGCGCTAGATGGCGTATATGACACGAAAGCCACATTAGTACTTTTTGAAATTAGCGCTATCTATGTGATTTATTGAAAACTACTTAGTAAAACCAATACATTATTAGTTACTTATCAAATAATCAATTTTATTGTGAAAAATGAAGATCATAATCTTGCAGGCGTGCAGTTTTGGATTTTCCAAAGTATTTCATAATGTTGATACATAATTTCAATTTACTACTATATATACTCTTTAAGTATATTATTTTATTTTCTTGTATTCAGCCACGCTCTTTTATTGCTAAGTGATACTACTAAATGACGCTAAGTAAACTGCAATAAAATCGAGATAAAACACCACGGTTTAAAAATTTTATAAATTGCTTTGTGTAGCCAGTTCCGATATGATCGTAAGCTTTAAGTACTACTGCGGTTAAGTAACAAAATTTTAATATTACTTATAACATGGTGTATCTCATGGCGGAAGAAATCAGAACAGGGTTGTCACACAATATCGATTCCTTTGTAACACGCCTTTATATGTGTGTGATGAAATCATAGAACGTGATTTTGACCAATTTCATAATGTCTGATTGAATTGATACTCTTCACACAATACAATAATATGAGAAATTTGTCTATTTGCTTTTTTTCGTGATAAATTGGTACTATTACACACCTACGATAAAAAAAGAATAGTATTTTTGATTCTGTTATGAGAGTAAAAAGAAGAAAATAAAATATAGTATAAAAAACTAACAAAACGCTTACTACGCACTAAAATGTAAAAAATAATGACATAATCTATAATAATGATTATAGAAATGCGTGGGGTGCTTTTTACTATAATAATAACAAATGATTTAGATATTTTTATATATATTTTTAGCATTTGACATGCTTAGTTAGCACTATACATTAAACACAAAGTGAAAAATGTGTTATTTTCGATTTCACATTTTTCACTTTGTGTTTAAAATAACAAATTATATAATATGACTAGCCTTTGCCCGCGGCTTCGCCGCAGCCAAAAGCTAGTTTTTGGGTTATATCTCAGGTTCCCGGTATAGTAGCGGGACAAAATGTATACCAGTTTTTAAGTCTACTCGATAGCTATCAAATAAAAAAAGTTGCATCATAATCCGTTCAGTAGTTTTTGTGTGATGCGTGAACAAACAAACAGATAAACAGAAAAAAATCTAAAAAAAATTGTTTTGTGTTTAGACACGCCTATATAGCCTAATACAGTCATTTTTCCTCAAATATCTTAAATGTACAGACATAACTCTGTTACAATTTTATAATAGTACAGATAGATGAACAAATTGCTATTTTGATCTGTATTTTAGCACTTGTCAGCTAATATAAAGAACAAATGATTTGTCAAAGTGGAAAAGAAAAAAAAAGAGCATTACTGCGAAAATCTTAATTGTAAAATTAAGTTTACCTGGTCGGTATGAAAGGCTGATGGATGGATGGATGGATGGTCAGTATAATGTATGAAAATACTGCTGACAGATGGCGCAAGCGTCACCCAAAGACGCTAAATATGAATGCGTTGTCGAAATGAGCAGTCAGGAGCAATTGTCACGATGGCTGAATTGGCAAAGCATCTGGACGGTATCCAGGAGATGCAGGTTCAAATCCTGCTCGTGACTGTTATTTTTTATTTCACATTTTTCACTTTGTGTTATAATATCTTGTTTGACAACCCTACGTGCAGATGTCGTTAGACACACCGGGCGCTAGTAAATAAACCCAGCGTGTTGGTCGCGTCGAGTTTCATTTTGATGTTGCTTTGCTATCGTTGCTTGCTAGCAGATAAGCGTTCTTTGACAACGTATACACCTGTTGACCCTCCTTTCATATTAACTAGGAACGATATGATTCATTTCATATTTGAATTACTTTTATTGTCATAACTCTCTTAGCTACATTTCCATTTAGCATCTCCTCATCTTTCTCTATATTATCTTTCCTCTAATCTTCTTATCCTTTTTAATAATCCTTTCTTTTAAATTTATATCTCTGACTTGACAAGGTGCACGTGCGCAAGCTAGTGCTCATAGCAGCTGGAGACCGTTAAGCGCAATTTGGCACCACGTGCGTTCACAAAGAAAGACGGCATTGTTTTAACCCAGTCCAACTTCAGACCATGATGTGAACCACAATTATCCATCCTGACTGGTGCAGTTAGTTCACGGCGTTGCTACACCCCAGCTGAGCAAACCTCCAGACGTCAAAACACGGCTAGTGCAACTCAACAAAAACGTCAAGTTAATCAAAATAGTATTTTGTACACTTGCATGCGTGATATGTGTTATAATGACTCTTTATATCTAGAACAGCCTACATAATTAACGCACTACTCCGTCTTATATTCCAACTATAATAATAATAATTAATCAAGCCAATACCCATCACAACAAACCCTCAAACTTTAATTTAACCACCCTATATTTATGACACAAATAAATTGTATGTCCATTTATATGGCTTTAAGTGAACGAACGTATTTGAAGAATATTTTACCGGTTCCCCTTCTCAAATGTGGCCGCATACTTTAAATCGTCTCGTAAGTACCATCGTAGTGACCCAAAAGTTTCAATCGAGCTTTTATCAATATTATCTATTACGACGCTGGAATGAAAGAATCTGGTCTATTCACAAAAGGGTCTCAAAATGGGAAAAGAAATTTCACGAGAGCGACCTTTTTTAGATGTTTATCTTTTTGCCTTTAGTGGCTTCCAGTACTCGTGTTATAATGCCTCAGATAAACGCGATAGGTTAAATTGTGATAGATTGCGGGTTTTGTTGGAGAAATTTCAACTGATGGTATAACAAAGCGGTATCCTATTACTACCTATGTTTATAAATATTATAATGCTATTTTTTCTTGTTAAAGTGGGACAAAATGCACATAACTGCATACCCCGTCGTTCAGGACAACGAACAGGGTAGCGTGGGGCCCTCATCCACTAAATAAACAATTGGAACTCGTGGACATTACTTCAGTGGTTTTTTTATAGTTCATGAACAGCAGCTACTATTTACCATCAGGTGGGCTATATATATATATATAGCACGTCTGCTGCTATAAGATATTATATACGAAAACTGTGTTATTCCAATTTTCTCAAAAGCTAACACTATTCAATTTAACACAAACGGTACAGCGGAAAATGCGTGACCTAAAATGTATGGCAATAATCAATCATACCTTTGTCTCTCCCATGACAAAGTACACAGCCTTATACTCTTGAACATGGGAAATAATGTTTTATATATTACTAGCACACCCGGCTACGCATTACTGTGACTCAATTATTTTAGTCTATCCCATGGGACTCTCCATTGTTTGAGGATAAAAGTAGTATATGTAGTTTTCTGTAGACCAAATTATATAATGTATGTAAAATCTTACGATAGTGAACGATATGACAGCGCTTACTTGTTACAAGCAAACATTGATTTTTTATATATAAGAAGTATAGCTGTATAGATATAGATGTAGAGATAAACATTTTTCTAGAACTTTATATAAGAGGCTTTAATTTAATACTCTTAAAGGTGACGAACTTTCCATACAAAATTTCGACACGCAATGCACCCTCTTAGAAGTAAAATTGATAAAAAAACGCCAATATACCTACGTGTATATTTATGTTTAATCAGATACTTATAGGAGTTTTTTAAATTTCTTGCTTCGTACGTTAAAAGTAACGAACTTTCATACAACCGTTCATCCCTTTAATGGGTGAAGTTTTCAAAAATGCTTTCTTAGTAGATGCTTACAACAAAAAGGCATTAACTACCAAAATGATTGTAGTCCCATCGGTTTAGGCTCTGCCCTGCTTCTGTCAGGATAAGCAATTATTTATTTATGACGAGAGTTTTGCGCTTTTAGACGAGTTTTCGCGCGTATTTATGTATTATAAATGCAATGTATAATAAAATGACTATCCAACTCTTAAGAACTGATCTGAGTAAGGTTTAGGTTTAAGTTCTAGTAGTAGATCCTTGTGTATCTCAGCATGTATGGGTCGGCTCGATCAGGGAAGTACCACCCTCTCATAAAAGCCCAGCGTGTAACAACGCTTACCGTTGTGTTTCGTATGGTAAGTGAAAGCGCTGGAGGCCCAAGCCCCATCCCTATCCTCTCCTTATTATCCTTCCTATCCCTTAGTAGCCTACCTATCCACCTCCTATCCCTTTTCTTGGAGATGGCGAAGCACGAGTGGTGCCTCTGGTGCTGCTAGCGTCTATAAACTACGGTAACCACTTCCCATAAGGTGTAAAAAAAGGTTATACAAATATATATACAAATCATCTAAAAAATTGCTCAAGTACGTAGGTTTACTGCAGTGATGTCACACAATTCCCGTGGTCTGATGGAGAGACGGCACATGCCAGGCTTATTTAGTGAATGAGGACCTCAAACTACCCTGTGTTGAGGCGCCTACAATAAAATGAACCGCAACGAGCTCGGATTCTTCAACTTTGGCTGCTACGGTATATATTTAAGTTATTAAGCTTTTTATTTTAATATACTGTTTTAAAGACCTCATCACTGGTCGTTGCCCTAAACAATGAAGTACAATTTCTCCTACTTTAACAAAAAATACTATGATATTAATGTGAGTACATTAATACACATATGGTAGGAAAATTCGGAACTGTATGCATAGCGTGGCGTCTACCTCCTAATATTTGTTGAACTCCCTCCTCCCTCCCATAAAAGCTAGCGTGTAGCCATAATCCTCATATAGGATAAAAAATTCAAACTAGTCTGGTAGTTTTAGATATCCGCTTACGCGAATAAACAAATAAAACACAATTTTTCGCTTTCATATTATGTTAGTATAGATAATTATAATATTTAAGTTCACCTAAATATTGGCAATATTATTATATTTGATTTAGCTACGCAAACTTAGCTTTTAGTTAGAATTTGAAAGAAATAATTGAGTAGACTTGTTTGTTGATTTGTTCAAGCGTCACAAAAAGTTTAAGATCAAATATGATCGGTAAAAATCTTGACATTTTATTAAAAAAATATTAATAAAAAGAAAACCCCGTTTAAGAATTGGTAAGATGCAAAATATTTTGGTTCAATGTAAATTAGGACTTTCTTTAGACCCACAGCATTTGGAAATTTCTTCTATCTTGGTATGCTTGGGTGCCTACGCAATCATTGCTAATAAACTAAATTCTGCAATTTCAAAAAAATATCACAAAAAATTTAACCAGACCGCACACAGGCTTATCAGAAAAGGTCACACGTACAGAGCGCACAATAGGCCGCACATAATCAAGTTAATGAAGACCACAGTCGGTGTAGAGGCGCAGGAACAATACTTCGGGACAAAGATGATTCCCTAACAATTTATGCGAATAATAGCTAGAGGTTGTCTGCTATTTGTGAGTGCTGCGAATACAACGGCTATTGTATTCAGCCGGTTTTTGTTAGGCCCGGATTAATTGTCGGGATGCCCTTGCTATATGTCTAAGGTCTTGTTCATAGGCACGCGGAGCATGAATCATCGCGTAGCGTGTAGCTTTGCGGCTTAAACTCAAACATAACTATGTATTAGAGAAATCACAAGTAGTAAATATCGTCTAATCCATCCATCAGCCTTTGATCGTCCACTGCTGGATATAGACCTCCCCAAGAGAACGCAACAGAGAACGGTCCTGTGCCACCTGCAGCCAACGACTGCTTGTTGAGCGATGTGGCCTACCCATTGCCACTTCAGCATGCTGACCCGGCGGGCTATGTCGGTCACTCCCGTTCTACTACGAATTTCCGTATTACGGATCTTAACACGTAGAGATATGCCAAGCATAGCCCGCTCGATGACACGAGTGACTTTGAACCTTGACATAAGGCCAACATTCAGAGACCACGTCTCCGTAAGTCATCACCGATAACACACACTGGTCCTAGACCTTCGTCTTCAAACTCTGTGGACTATTGAACAAGAAAATCTAATAATCTAATATCATCTAATACTGTCTCGAAATGATGTGTTCTATTACTGTATATTTTCAGCCTTAATTTCTACTACATACTCGTATAAACAAGTTCTGAAATGAGCTACTTTCAACAGTTTAACGCATGTTTTAAGTGAGATTTATAGAAAACGCTATGACAATCTTCATAGCAGACAACGGTCGGGCTCAAGCATTATGCAACCCATTAGTGAGTATTTACACTATTATGTGGGCCAATGGCTCGTTTAACATCTAAAGATATAAAAAAATAAACGTGATATCTACCATTGCCCACGATGAAACACGAGAGGCTCTTCAATAAAATACAGGTGCAAAGAAACGTGCAGACATTAAGATTCTGCTTGCAAAAGCAAAATATTATAACAGTGTTTTGCAAAAAGATGGGATATTTGAGATTATTTTTGTTGCTATTGATGGCAGACGAGCCACGGCCCACCTGATGGTAAGTGGTAACCGTCGCTCACGGACTTAACTATACCGAGAGTATTGTCAAGCTGCTGCACACCATTTTATTTCTCAGATATTAAATAAAAGAATAAACGGCTTAATCTTCTGCTACAGCCAATACACACTGACGTGCTTCATGACCGGTCACACAGGAGACGGTGGTACCGACCCATTCGGGCCCGATAGCAAGTGAGTACTCTCACTTGGTACCCAGCCCTACCAGCACCACAAGTAATGCAATGGGTGATAATTGCTTACTTCCCTTAGTCGTCTTGTACGACACCCGCGGTAAAGGATGGAGTGGTGTGGTGACACTTGTATTCTTAGTCCGTCACGTTAGTTTATGTTTAGCGAGAGAGGATAGCAACGTTCAAGTAAAAAGTTAAGTTCGGAATAACACAAATTGCCATTATTTTATTGTAGAAGTGGGTCTTGCATGAATCGCCACGCTACACGCGCCACCTCTCCATGAACGTGGCCTAAATCGTTTGAGTATTCTTAGATTTTCGTGTAAGATAATGTGGGTCTCGTAATCTGCATTTAAGATGAGATTTGAATTCGCCGAAAATTCATACATTTATTTTATTTGATTGGGGAAACTCGTGAGTATTGTAGAAGATGAGGACTCAATTATCACCCATTGTCGGCGAGTAGAGGTTGTAGGCATTTCAGGCATTCATTGTTATTTACATCAGGCGGCGCTGGTAGTCTTAATCCACCAACTTTTGAAATGATATTTAAACGATATATTATTATAATAATTTTTAATAGGTATATACTTTTATTAAAAGAAAACGGGACATTACACGCTGCCATTAAAAATTGAGATCTTATATTGTAATGGGAAGAAAATTATTAAATTATATTCTAGCTAGATTCTTTCCGAGATTTTGCCCACGTGCGCTTCAAAATATAAATATGTCATTACTAATAATCTCTATGCAAAAATGTTTACCCCACAGAAACTACCTATCCATTTTCCGGGATAAATAATTGGTAGCCTGTTCTGAGCTATATGTATGCTAAATCTCATGATGATTAGTATAGTAGTTATGACGTGCAAGCGTGATAAACAAACAAACGTACTTTTGTATTTATAATATTAGTAAGGACTATAGATGGTCTGCGGTGCAGCTGACACATCTGTACCAATTTTCAAGTGTATACATCCTAAAGTTCATTTGTCCCTTTTTTTTTGTTTAGACAGGAAAAATGCACCTAACCACACTCTGCGTCGTTCAGGATAACGAACAGGATAGTGTGGGTCCCTCAGCCACTAAGTAAACCAGCCGTGTGCCGTCTCTCCGAATTTATTGGCGGGCCACTGGAACTATGTTACATTACTTCAGTGATCCACCGGCGAACCCATAAGAGTCTAACAATTTCAGGGATAAAAGTATCCTATGTATAAATTCGGGTAATAAGCTATCTGTGTTGAAAATGTCATAGCTATTTTTACGTAATTTAGTAACCAACACATACACTTTCACATGTATTGTAATTAGTAGGACTAGCAGAATTATTTCAACATTTATTGTTAAAAATTTGAATTCCAAAACCCAAATTGTAATGGTTTTGGAAAAATAAATATAAGGTGTCCAGTACTCACCACGCGCAACCCAACAATTTGAAAACATCGTTACGGGTAATAGAACTACACCAATATTAATAATAGGTATAATATATAATAATTTATCCACGTAATATAATATTCAAGAGGTCTTAAATCCACAAATAATAACATTAAAACTGCAATATAATAAATACACAAACCAAACTAATCAGAATATTAATGAGTAAAATACGCATTACATTGTTTCATGAATATGTATACGGTATTACGGCGCGCACACACGGCGCGTAATCTGTGTGTAAGTCGAGTTTTGTCATTATACCCGCATTTCTTAGATTAGAGGATATCGTTGGCGGCATGTGACGCTAAAGAAATAATTCCTACAATAAAATATATAGGATCAACTTTCAGAATTCTGAGGTATGTCATAATGTCAGGTGTGTCTTTAGGTACCAAAAGACAAATAGAAAAAAAGGTTGATTCGAACCCTAAGCTATCATAGATCAGACCCACTATATCTGTATTTCTCATTCTTAGTTCACATTAGAAGACGCCTACGCCATATATTAATTGTATGTATTTTACATTAATTATTCCGTTATTATATAAACTGTAGTGTTACATTCACTTTGACAAAAGCTAGCTCGGACGGAAAAGTACCACCCTCTCGAAGAATATCCATGTAAGGTTTGATATGTTTTGACAGTCTGATAAATGAGAGCTCCGGAGTCCAGAGTCCCATACATTCTGTACTTCTCCACCTACATCTATTCCGGAGATTCAAAATAAAAAACCAACTAGCGTCTGCAGGATGCGGTATTGGTTTGCCTCGTGCGCCTTTTGCTTGTTTTCCTGTATAAAATAAGTGAATAAACCTGACCTTCTGACTTCCTTTTTACTATTTCATCAACAAATCTTAACCATTAACAACAATATAATAAACCTATTCATTGAGATAGTTCCCGTGAGATTAAAAAAGATACTGGCGTAAGTTGGTTACGGCATGCAATTTCGGGTGATGTTGCAAGGTTATTTAATCTCTTTTTTTTCTATCGTCTTATTTAATGTAGTTCAAGTGATAGAATATTAAATTTCCACTCAATCAGACTTCTGAAAGGCACTCTGGTCCATTGATTAACTCGAAAAGAGTTAATACTTCAAACAACTGAAAAGGTTTTCTAAGTCATATTTAAGAATATCTCAATGAAATCACCTTTCAAACAAAAAAATAAATCAAAATACGTATCAGCCGTTTGAAAAAGAAGCTACAGGCAAAGATTACAATCCACAGATATTTACAGATATACATATGTTAACTGATAAGGCTACGTTAGGAGCATATTTTTTTTTTATGAAAGATAATCGTTGCTACTTAATAAGTAAACTTATAAACATTATGCATTAAGTTATATGCATTAAGCTAGCTCCATCAAACCATAATAACATATTACAAACGACATAGAAAAATAATTATTTTCCACTGAAGTTACATAATAAATATATAAATATTCACGGACATTTAACACAACGTCCTCTGGTCCCAAACTAAGCTTAACGCTTGTGCTATAGGTACCAGATTACGGATATAATACATATACCTAATACTTTTTTTTTGTAAATACATTCATTTATTATACACCCCGATGAAGTACAAATATCTGTGTTCTGTTCATCACACAAATAATTGTCCTAAACGGGAATTGAACCCACGACCTCGCACAGTAGTCGGTTACACTACCGACTACGCCACGAGGCTCGTTTTTATAATTGCATTAATTTATAAATTTCAACACTATAGTTATAACTTTATAGGCTTGCACATAATTGCTTGGAAAACACCAAATTCTAGAGGGTTAATATTTAAATTAGATATTAATATTTCTCTTTGCCTTTTAGATCGGGCACACTCCACCAATTAAGCGGTAGACATACTCTAAGACTCCACATTAATCTCAATGAGGGCTGCTAATTCTTTTCATTATAAAACCAATGAATCTGATGATGCGGTAACTATATTTTTTTTTTTGCTGAATTATAAAGCTGTAACGGAGCTACACGCATATGTCTGTACATTTAAGATATTTTAGAAAAAAGTGACTGTATTAGACTATATAGGTGTGTCTGAATACAAATCATTTTTTTTAGATTTTTATCTGTTTGTTCTTTCTTATATCACGCAAAAACTACGGAACTTTTTTTGTTTGATAGCTCTTGATATAACCTAAAAACTGGCTTTGGCTGCGGTGGAGCCGCGGGCAAACGCTAGTTTAACATATGTGAGTGAATTCAAGGAGGTTCACTTTGTATCATCTCATATGTCAAATAAAATGTCAATGTCAATGTTCAACATATCATGTCATTATTTTTCGTTGAATATATAATTGAAATATATTAATTATATCAAATGGTTACGAAGTGTAACGGCTGTAATACCGTAATTTACTACATTTCTTATATGGAATGTTCGGAAATAACATGCAAGAAGTTATACCATTTAAAGTGTCTAGCTTTTACTGCGGAGAAGTTTGACACCTTGTCTGAGGAATACAAAAGCAATTGGAAATGTCCAGAATGCGTGCGAAATATCCCGAAGATAGGTAATTCCGATACACCAGTTCGAGGCAACATAATGAATAAAACTTTTACACCGAGTTACGTGAATACTGAGCGCGGCAGCCGTCAAAGCACCAAAAATTTATGTCAGATTAACACCGATGGCAAACTGCTAAAGGAATTACTGGAGTTCCATCAAGAAATGACTTTGCGTTATGAGGAACAAAAAAGGGATTACGAACAGCTCCATAAAAGATTCACAAACACAGAAACAGAACTAAAAGACTTACGAAATATTATAAAAGTGTTTCAAGATAAAGTGGACAGAGTTCATGAACTAGAAAATAAAATAAAGATATTAGACGAAAATAATAGACACTTGGTAGCCCGTCTCAACATTAGCACGAACTCAACGGTAACAAATGAAACAGTACAGAGAGCTGAACTGCCGCTAACATTCTTGAACGCTGTCAAGTTGAGTAAAAAAGCATCCATCACCAGTATTCAACCAAAACAGTCTACGGCTATGAAATCTGATTTGACGAGAAGGTAGAATCTACAGATAATGATAGAAATCAAAGCCTAGTTGAGGTAGTTGAAAAAAAGGAAGAAGAAACGAAGAAGGAAGAAAATTGGACGATAGTTAACAGAAAAAAAAACAGGTATCTAAATAGCGAAGTGAAAAAAGGAGGTAGCACGAGCATTTACATGTTTGGCGGCTTAAAAAGGAAACTACAGAAGAAATTTTAGAAAAGTATGTTAAGAATGTATTACTGAGTGGAAAGGAAATACCGGTAAAAATTGATAAAATTAAACATAAGATAGAGAGAGATTTTGCTTCATTTATCATAGGTGTACCAGAAAGTCAATACGATATATTATGCCAACCAGAAAATTGGCCAGTAAATATAGAGTTTTGTGAGAGGCTGTGGTTTCGTAGATCACCCAAACTATCTAAAAATCCCGAATAAAACAATTGAACTCTATTATCAAAATGTGAGAGGACTTCGTACTAAATTAGACGACTTTTATATGAGCGTATCCTCATCAATGCTGATTTAATTGCCATAACAGAAACAGGGTGCAACAAATCCATCGAAAATGCGGAAATGGTTCCACCTGGGTATACCGTTCTACGATGTGACAGAGCGGACGGGCGAAAACAGGAAGGCACATGTCTTGTAGCCACACCGCCTTTCAAATTGCGTAGACTGAGCGCATCGTGTGACGTAAATATCGATGCACATACATTCGAAATAGTTAGTGCTGCCATCTATCTTAAAAATAGGTACCTGTTTGTATTGTGCGTTGTTTATATTCCACCAAATAGTAGTGAAAATTAATTCATGTTGTTATTTAGAATCATAGAGGAGTATTGTAGCCATTATAAAGAAATTTTAGTATTGGGAGATTTTAACCTATATTCTAGCTCGTCTAATATTAAAAATTATTACGAATACTTTCTCACGTATTGTGGATTCACTCAGAGTAACATTATAGGTAATCAAAATGATCGACAATTAGATTTAGTGCTTAGTACATTGGTGGGAGGTGAGGGAGTTTGCGTGGGCGCGGCGGGTGTTCCTCTAGTGCCGGTGGACGCGCACCACCCACCCCTCGAGGTGACAGTAACACTGCGTGACCGTCACCCACGCCAACTGACCAGCTTGGCTAAACCAGACAAGGACAAAAAGGCATACTCAGCTTGGAACTTTAATAAAGCTAATTTTCCATTATTATATTCACAAATTGCATCTGTGGACTAGACTCCAATATACCACTTAGATTTGGAAATGAGTTTAGAGTATTACGATGATACTATTAATTCTATTATCGATTACTGTGTTCCGAGAAAAAAGCGAAGTAGGGTCAGCCCGAGGTACTGTTACCCCAAGCGGTACACTATTGAAATAATACGTGAAATAAAATTGAAGGCAGGTCTTCATAAGAAATACAAGAAGACTGGCTCTAGGGTTGATTATGAAGCGTTTGCCCTGGGTAGAAAAAAAGTAAAAAATATGATTGCACTAGCACATGAACAATACCAACCTCGTGTTCAAAATGAATTGTTGAGCAATTCTATGTCTTTTTGGAATTATATTAACTCTAAAAATACTAGTTGGAGTACGCATAAAATTTTAAAAGATGGAGAATATATTTCATCGCAAGAATGTGCTAGTGAATTCGTGAAATATTTCCCATTACGTCTATAGTAATAAACGAGCCGAACTGAATGTAACAGCGGCAGTGAAGAAGGCAGGTGGCATAAACGGAGCAGCAACGGTAGATTTAGATCAACTTAAATTACATGATGTTCAATACGTACTTAAGCGGATAAAGCCAAAAAAATCCGCAGGGCCAGACGGCATCCCACCTTACATATTTAAGGATTGCCAATCATTACTAGTTGAACCGCTACTTTATATCTACAACCTATGTCTTAAATCAGCTGTCTTCCCAGAGAGGTGGAAATTAACACGGGTTGTTCCAGTAGCAAAAAAAAGCATAGGAGTGAATATTGAAGACTATAGGCCTGTGGCAGTACTGTCGACTCCAGCGAAGGTTTTAGAGTCTGCGATCCACAAGCGCATATTAGACCACATCAACGCACAGCTATCCGACGCTCAGCACGGGTTTCGGCCAGCTAGAAGTACAACGAAACCTTCAACCTTCTGAGTTATATGGCTGATTTAGTCCCAACGGTGGACAGTGGAATGCGAATAGATGCCGCTTACTTCGATTACAAAAAAGCCTTCGACCTAATCGATAATGACATTTTACTTTATAAGTTAGCAGGCGTTGGTTTCACCCCACATTTACTTTATTTTTTTGTGAGCTACATGAAAGATAGGCATCAATATGTAGAGTATGCAGGTTACTTGTCGAAGCCATATCCCACTCAGTCTGGTGTGAGCCAAGGCAGTAACCTCGGGCCTTTGGAGTTTATTATTATGATCAACGACCTACCTAAAGTACTTAAAGACGCTAAGTGTTTACTCTTTGCAGACGACTTAAAGCTATACTTAAATATAAGAAACGCGGAAGACTGTGATAAGCTACAGCAGGATATAGACAGGGTGGTGAACTGGAGTAAGGACAACCAGTTACAGTTTAACACTGAAAAATGTGCTACAATAACCTTCTCTCGCTCGCGTACACCAATTTCGCACCAATATAAGATAAACGGAGTACCATTGATCCGGGTTACAGAAGTACGTGATTTAGGCGTAAAATTTAACACAGGTTTAACGTTTCGTGACCATATAACTAATATTTGTAAAAAAGCTTACAGGACTTTAGGTTTTCTACTTCGTACAGTTCGTAATTTTACAAATATCAAAGCTATTATCATACTATATAATGCATTAGTTAGAAGTACATTAGAATGCAATGCGGTGATCTGGAGCCCACATGAGATTAAATATAATCTCATGCTGGAGCGCGTACAAAATAAATATATTAGGTATATATATATGAGGTATTATGAAGTACATATATCCATTTTACCCCCTAATGTATCCAACATTGTTTATATTGGGGATGGTGGGGTATAACGAACTTAGGGTTAGGAGGGAGCTAGCTATCTCCTTGTATATCGTAAGGGTATTAACAGGTAACTTAAACAATTCTGATATACTTGAGAGACTAAGTCTTAACGTTCCCGACCGATATGTATATCGCCGACGGCGGCCGGAATTACACACTAGACTAAACTATAATGTTATCAGTAGAAATATCACTTCTGCAAGAAGCTCATCTATGTTTCAAAATCGTGTGACAAGCCACAAAGCCACAACTTGTAGACACAACGTCAGTTCCAGCGCAGACGAGTAGTACCAGACTTCTCAAAGTAATTCCACTGAATATAACCGATTAGTACTTTTGGAATATGGCTTCTATGTTTATCCTAATTGGATATTTCAAACATTTTTTCTGCAAGGCGAATAGCTGTATTGTTGGTTTTGAAATTACGTTTTTCTATTTGCTTAGCTATATACTCGTATAATAGTTTTGGATAGTACAATTCGGGATACTTTATAAACTTTCGCGTTTTGTGTTCATTGTAACATGTCAATTATCTATCAGTCCTATACAATTATGTAGTCACTCCCACAGTTTATGCAACTTAGTCGCAAAGTCGAGGTTGGTCAAAATAATAATATTTTGATAACCAATTAATAACGATAATAATTTAATGCATTTTTTTTTATTTTCACATTATATTCATATTAAGTCGAAGGGTTTTTGCCGTTACGAAATATTTCCGTTAACATTTTATTAAATTCCTCCTCGATACAGTGATTATTAACCCTTGTTTTTTTTATTTGTAAACATATACAACAGCCTGCACTAAATAATCCCTGTATTGCAAAGATATATACATGGCGTCCTTATAAATGTGCAATGCAATGATATTATTTAATTATAATTTAATTTGGACGTTTTGAAGTAGTGAAATCATTTTAAAATATTCTGTTACATAGATAGATAATATACATGCTAATCAAATATAAGCATGTTAAAAAATAACTGATCTATTATATAGTTTATAGGTGATCAAATATGAACGGCAGTAAAACCCCAGCGGCGGGTCCGCAGGTGTAATTTATTTGTCGTTAAATGTTTATTATTGTAAGCGGCGAGATTGTTTTGTGAAACCACAACCACTAAGTAGGTCAGCTGTGAAGGTTTTGCCCAAAAGTTGTCTATATTAACCTTTGTATTTTAAGATGCTTCTACGTTTCGCTGTTAGAGAAACGCTTATTGCAACAAAACACACAATTGGACTAAAACAAACGATTATTGGCCCAGAGTTTATCGTAGTCTATTCATATAGATAACAACACAAGAGGCATCACTTGTTCGTCGTTAACTCCAAGGAAAAGGAGATGTGGATAGGAAGGATAATGAGGTGAGGATGAGATTTTTTATGGGGGAAACTACAATACCAATAACATTATTTTATGCTGATTTTCTTTGAGGAAGTGTTGGGACAAGTAGGGCTAGTATACTCCAGGGAGCAATGCAAATATATGAGTCACATTTTTTTTATTAATAGAAAATAAATAGTTATGTTTAAAAGGCAATGCCTTCCAGTGATAATGCTCAGTATTAGGTAAATAGTGATAGCAGTTTGTAGCCCTATAATTTCATAGAACATAATGTATTCTCTACGTCAATATAGTTTATAAACTATAAATGTGTTTTTCTTATTTTTTTTTATTGCATGTAGTGGCTGACGAGCTACGGTCCATCTGATGGTAAATGGTAACCGTTGCCCATGGACTCTACTATAGCGAGAGTATTGTCAAGCCGCTGCTCACCAATTCATTTCACAGTTATGAAATGAAATACAAACGGCTATCTCCTGCTACAGCCAAAACGCAACGATGTGCTTCATGGCCGGTCACACGGGAGATGGTAGTACCAACCCGCTCGGGCCCGATACCAAGTGAGTACTCCCACTTGGTACCCAGCCCTACCACCAGTCATGCAATGGATGATAATTGCTTACTTCCCTTAGTCGCCTCATACGACACCCGTGGGTAAGAATGGGGTGGTGACACTTGTATTCTTAGTCCGTCACCACACAGACAGTAAAATGTCATCAAAATTGTTGGCATGATTGATTAGCAAACATCCAAACATACTTAGCTCAAGACTTACTAGATATACTATACTTAGAGCAAGTCTCGTTTTGTTATATTTGAAATAACATTCAATGGTAATTAAAATAGGACGTAATATCTACCTATGTAGGTACATTGTCCTTAGTTGCGTAGGTTATGGTAATGCAGGTAGGTTGACCATAAATAATATTTATTTTTAATAAATTAAAAATACTTTTCTTTAGTGGTAAAGCCTTGCTTATGCAGCATGAATGGGCTGGCTCAATCAAGGAAGTTCCACCCTCTCGCAAAAAAACAGCGTGAAATAACAGTAGGCCTTCTGTCGTGTGGGGCCGGCTTAAGAATTGTCCCACCCCTCTCCATCCATTAGAGTCGTAAGAGCCGACTGAGGGACCAGGGGGGAGTGGGCAGCAGCACTCCCTAGAGTATTAACAACATCCACTGCGATCGCGAACCCGCCTGCCAAGCGTGGCGATTACGGCACTATCCGCCATATGAGCGAAACACATGTCGTGGCGTTCTCTTGGGGAGGCCTATCTCCAGCAGTGGATTTCAAAGGGCTGATGGATGGATGAATGGACTCATGCCTGTTGTTTTTCGTATCGTGAGTGATTGGGGTTTGAGAGGTTCTCCCTATCTTCTCCTTATTATCCTTCCTATTCTGTCGTTTTCTTGCAGATGACGCGAGTGATGTCTCTGGTGTTACTAGCGTCTTTAGGCTACGGTAACCGCTTACCATTAGGAGGGTCGTATACTTGTTAGCCACCCACGTATTGTAAAAAGAAGTAAAGTGGACTCAGTGAGGTGAATTTACGCCATGGCTCGAGTCGTGACTGGCTTGGAAAAAAGGGTACAGGGACGAGGCAAGCAGTGAGGGGCGGAAAGATCACGAAGAACTACTAACACTCGTAACTCTGTTATTGCTCTTGAATGTATGTAGGCACTTTATAATAATGAGAATGTTCTTTTTTTTTGTATATTCATATTATTACTTCATTTGAAACTATTTAGGTGCAAAATTATATTTCTTGTATTCCCGACATTTGATAGTTTTTAAACAACTTGTTTACTTTAAATTTTGTTCTATTGTTAAGTCATAAGCGTCAAGTGATTTCACTAGCAGTTAGAACACTACAGTGTTGCCTTAGATTTATTCTATCAATTAAAAATACAATATCAGTTTGGCAATTATTTATTTTATTTTACTTAACCGTTACCGTAATTTTGACATATCAATACATCATAATGCTACCTTATTACAAAGGCAATGGCAAATATCTCATTCAATCTAGTTGTGACAACATCAGGCATTCTTTTTAATTTTTTTACTCTCAAAAATGAACCATTAAAAATACGAAAGATATATTATGTAGTCGAATTTAGAATACGAATTTAAAGAAATCGTACTTTTGTTTATTCTTTTTTTTTTAATATTGTCGTTTGTTGCATTCGTTCTTACAATATAACACAACTGGGCGAATTTTAATAATAATAAACCTTGAAAAGGTTTATGTCAAATAAAAGTTCAGCAAAAAAGGGTTAAGTATTATACTTTTTTGTTTAGTCGCATACAAAATCTTGAACTTAAAAGTTACGTAAACTTTTGAATTAGAGAATTTTTGTTCGAACTGCGGGCCCAAGTAAATAGATATAGATAACTGGTCTAATAGACACTAATATAGTCATTTTATCAAACCTTTTGATCTATTAAAGGACCGTTCAAATAATAATAGCAAACAAACATAGCATCACGCCTGTATTCCCCGAAGGGGTAGGCAGAGGTGTATTACACACCCACGACTCGCCAGCTATGTTTAAGTCCCACGTAATAGGGGGCGAGCCTATTGACGTCTACCGGGCACATTTCCAAACTCCGGGCTGTTAGTGAGAATTATTATTTTTAGGAAAAAGCTCAATAACATTGCCCGACCCGGGGATCGAACCCGAGACCTCATGATTAGCAGTCGCATACACTACCGCTACACCACCGAGGCAGTCATCAACATTTAAAGTACAACGATAAAAAACAACTACCTACTTATGTGTGGTTTCTAATATTTGTTCTGTGCCAAATAAAACCTACTAAACTTAACACAAAATGACGATACCTAATCCACTATATATTGTGAAATTATTACTTTCTTCTATTAAAATTGCTAAACGGATAATAATGTTGTGTGTTATGATAAATCTGGACAAGAAAGGACGGGGGGTCGAAGGAAATTGGGTATACGCCGTTATCTTCAACTTTTTTGATTGCAATGAAATTTTTTTTTTGTTTAGGCGGGAAAAAATATGCCTAACCGCACACCCCGTCGTTCGGGGCAACGAACAGGGTAGTGTGGGGCCCTCACCCACTAAAGAAACCCGCCGTGTGCCGTCTCTCCGCCTTTATTGGCGGGCCACTGGAACTATGTTACATTCCTTCGGTGGTCCGCCGGCGGCTTACCCTTTCGGGTACCCTCTACTGAGCGACGCACCCACACACGGAGCATCGCACCTTCGCGGGAGGCCTTGCGGGTGGCGGACGTTCCTCGGTCCAACCACCCGCAGCCTCAGCTAGGGCGGCATTAGGCGCAAATACTCACGCCTGCGCCACCCCAGTCGCTGGCGGCGGTTCGGGTCTGCGGAAGGATCAGCCTCCCTGGCCCTCTCCGCCGCTTCCTTCCGCGAGATGATCTCGTCGCAGAAGGCAGCGACCGCGGCCCAATTACTGTCGCTGCCAAGCATCGTTCTAACGACGCTCGGCAGCGAGAGGTCCCCCCCTATTACCGCGACGAGATCACGGCGCCCCAAGCCGGGCACGACTCGAGCGTGTGCTGCGCCGTGTCCTCGTCGCAGCCACAATGGTGACAGCCCGGAGTCGCTTCCCTCCTTGCAACTATGTGCAGATATCTGCCGAAGCAACCGTGCTCCGACAGCACCTGCACCAGTCGGAAGGTAAGAACTCCGTGCCGTCGCCCCGCCCACTCCTCCAGCACAGGCTGGAGCGCCCCTACGGTCCAGAGACCGGCTCGGGGCGCTTCCAGCCGTGTCCTCCATCTGGACATGGCAGCTCGGCGGGCATCGCCATGCCACCTGGCCACCTCCCTGGGAATCTATAGACCCTAACGGCATCAGAGGCAACTTCAGGTACAGGGATAGGAGGTGGAGAAAGAAGACAATAAGAAATCGATAAAAGGATCTCCAATATCGGAGGTTCCAATATTATGATGCAGTGTGACGAGGCCTAGCTGACCACTAAAGTTAAGACTATTCGTTGGCAATACAACTGATTTTTGTTTCAAACAAAGGTTATAATCACTTTAATCATGAATAACTGAAAAATATATTTTCTACAGTCCAAAAACACAGAAGTTTCTACATTTCTATGCCGTCTGATCTCTTCAAGAATAATTCTGTTGCAATTCCCACGAGTGTCCAGCTCAATCTGATCTTTTCACCCTCATCTCACTTTCAGAAACCGGTATTAAAGATCACTCTTCATTGATATGCGAGGCTCAAATTGTGTTGGTCCGAATTCTCAGTCCAATTTTCATTTTAAGGAATTGCTCTTCTTATTTCGGAAGCAAGTTTTAAGTCGCTTGAAAATAATTGGATTTATTCAATTAGGTCTCTTGAATGTTCCGAGTAAAGATTACAACGACTTTTAATATTATACTGTTTAGTGTTGATTTCTTTGAAAGAAATACTGTGTCTGGTGATGTATCGCGGGGGTCCAAACAAACATGCAATTTAAGGACACAAAGCACGCCTAAAATTAAAACAACCATTTGTGAATCACACAAATAATTGTCCTGAGAATCAAACCCATAATACACGGCACTGAAGGTCAGCACCTGTCTATACCACCCCATCATCTGTGTAGTTGATACAGTGTAGACATAGGATAGACACATTTCCTGTGTGGGGCCGGCACCAAGAATAGCTCCACCCCGTCTCTTCCTATGGGAGTCGCAAAAGCCGACTAAGGGATTACCGGGAGACCGGGCAGCAGTGTTCCCTTGTGTACTAAAAACATCCACTGCGATCGCCAATCCGCCTGCCAAGCGTGGCGATTATGGTAAAAACCCCATTTTGGGGAGGCCTATGTCCAGCAGTGGACGATGAAAGGCTGATGGATGGATGGAGACATAGGATAAGTATCCTGTAGACTCGCTACTATTTTGATACTAAGGATGAAGAAAAGGACATATTACGTCTTAGCAAGAGTGAGCGAGATACATGTATAAGTTTTTTATCCTTTTCGCGTTTGCGTTATTTTTATTTGGACCCAATCAACTGGGTCCCAACAATAAGGTGGCCAACCGTCCCTATCATCGGTGTGTAAGCTTGTTTTTTTATTTACATAAAATAAAACCTTCATTAAACTACTAAATGGCTAAAACAGGTAGTACATTTTTAGTCAACAAAGTTATAATCATATTTATCTTTTAAAATTATTTCGATTATCATAATAATATGTCAAACTATTGTTATCTCGACACTGCATACGCTGTAATTAATCATATATAAGTCTTATTTTATAATATTCCATGTTTTTCAACTGAAATTACGTAAAGGAATCTTATATCGGAAGTGCTTTCCTTTCAAAATGATAATAGTGTTGTGGCGATAAAAAAAGTTTTTTATTGCGACCTTTTTAACGGTAACCTCGTCGTTAAAACTGAAAGAAAAAAGTTTTGCCCAAAAAAATCCTATTAGCGCATTTGATCTCTGGCAAAGAGTAGAATAATCTATAAAAAGAATCTCTGGTGGCGATTACAATCTATGTGAAAGGAAGTTGTAGATAACCAGAAGTTTGTGTTAGTAAATATAGTTTTGGTGTTAAATGCTAAGGAGACCTAGGCTGTAAAGGGTCTTTTTTTTGTATAAAACTACCTTCTTACACAGACAGATATTTAAATTTTTTCTTGTATAGATCATTGGCGGGTCGTTCATTTGACGAGCCTCGTGGCGTAGTCGCTAGTGTAACCGACTACCGTGCACGAGGTCGTGGGTTCAATTCCCACTCATGACAATTATTTGTGTGATGAACACAGATATTTGTACTGCGTCTGGGAGTTTTCTATCTACACGTATTATATGTATGTATTTACAAAAAAAGTGTAATATATGTATTATATACGTAATCTGGTACCCATAGCACAACCGTTAAGCTTAGTTTGGGACCAGAGGACGTTGTGTGAAATTTTCGTGAATATTTATTTATTTATAATAATATAAAATCTAGTTTTTCTAGTGCCTTGCTTATCCCAGCATGAATGGACAACTCGATTGGGAAAGTACCACCCTCTCAAAAAATATAAGCGGTACGTAGAGCTACCGTGTGTTTGGTATGGTGAGTTAGAGTGCCAGAGGCCCAAACACCCTCCTCATCTTATCCTTCCTATCTTCTCCTTAGTGTCCTCCCTATCCTCTCCGTAATACCCTTCCTATCCACCTGCTATGCTTTTTCCATTTGGAGATGGTTACTCGTGAGTGGTACCTCTCCAATTACCATCAGGTACGCCTGCTTGTTTGCCCCTACATAGTATAAAAAAAACTGTGAAATGTACTTTTATTTGATAATATTGTGTAGTATTCGCGTAAATATCAGAATAATATATTTAGAATGTGGATTTACAAAATCTTATGCCGATATATAAGTTTCCGTTAATTAAATAAGTTGAGATATGAGTATTAATTAATTACAATCGAGTTCGGAGCGTACAGTGAGTTTGACAGATCACAGGGACAGGTGGAAGGGTTAACTTTTCAATTTAACTTTGAATACACAAAAGTGTTCATAATTAACGTGGGTGTAGGAACCAAATTAATCAATGTATAATATGTAGGTCTATTCGTAGGATTTTTCATCGCGAAGAGTAATTTGATTCCTAATACAATTTTGCTACAACAGACGGCCATAATTCCCCTGGTGGTAAGTGGTAACCACTGTCATAAAATTAGTAATACTAAGAATATTGCCACATCACTGCTCACTAATTCATTTCATGGGATGAAGAATGGACTCATCGAGGTGTTTCAAGGTCGGGCATATGTAATTTGGCGGTACTGATATGCCCTGGCTTGATAACAAGTGATTACTCCCACTTAATACCCAGCCCTACCACGAGTAATATAATGGGTGATAATTGCTTACTTCCTTTAGTAGCCTCGTTTGCCATCCGCGGGTTAAAATGGGTGGACACACTTTTCACTTTTTTTTCCAAATATCGTCGGGTAAATAGAACAATGACATTTCTCAAAATTTTTCAAAAATGTTATTAGTAGGTAAAACGAATACGCTATTAACATAATTTTATATGGATAAAAGACACTTTGTAAACTATAAGTCAGACTCACTAGAAGTCGCATGTGTCATTTCGTTACTCTATGACTATCCACCATTTTGAATCTAGAAAAACGTCACTTTGTCATTTGCAATCCATCCACGACACAGATCACGTGATTTTTTAACAAAAGTGACATTTCTCAAAATAGTGCAAAGGTACAATTACGAAAGGTAGGAAATATTTATAGAAAAATGTATTTGTTAGTGAAATGCCATATGTTATTTAAATGTTAACTTTATAAATAGTCCATAATCTTTTAATACAAAAATGTCATTTTTTGAATTCTGACTGCTTTTAGTCAAAATGTTTTATGGAAAAATTATTCATTTCGGATTATGACATTTCTGCATTATATTTTTGTACATTTAGTAGAATGAAGTTCATCAGAATAATGTTCCATTTTCAAATATGACTGCGTATGTTTAAAATAATTAGGTACACTATGTTATTTTTTTTCGTAATGACATTTTTCTACATAAAATAGATACATTTATATAATTTTAGGTTAAAACTACAACATTGTTTTTAAGAATAATTTAAATAAATCCTATTGTTTTGGATCAACATTAAGGTATAAGATAATGATAATTTTAAAATACATATGTCACTTAAGATTAAAAATGAAACCTTACCTTATCTATCTTATTACAACAATTATTATCGTAGAAAATATGTGAATTAAAGATTATGCTAATAAAGTTAACTGTAACTTTAACAGTAACAGTACATACGCAATAAAGTATTGACGTTATTTATTTATTTATGTAGTAGGTAAATAAAATTTACAACTGAATCAATAAAGAACTTATTTATTTTAGGATGAAAAGGGGCGAGAAAATATTAAAAATGATTATATCTAACGTACTTGATGAAGATAAATCAGCGTCTTTAAATTCGGTACCGTTATAATTGGTTGAAACCAGAAATGTAGTTAATTCAGAGCCAGTCCTCTTTTCTCAAGTCTCAGCCTCGGCTAAAGAGAATAGTGATGCAGCAAACAAAGCAACTATATTTCAACCATATGAAATTTACGATACAAAGCTGGCCCAAAATAATACTGGCATGTACACTGCTCACAATAAATATATGTCAGATAGTGGCCACAAGTATTTTTCGGAATCACCAAATTTCCTATGTGTAGAGAATGATCAACCTGGTCCCAGTAAAATTATTACGGCATTTACTGAAACTGATTCTGAATCTGATTCTGAATCTGAAGTAAATTCGAATGTGCTACTTTGTGATTCTCTAAAGACTTCACACATAATAATATCAGAATCGGATATGTCATCTGAAGACAATGCCAATATTTCTTTTTACTCCATACAGGATAGTCAAAATGACTTTTTGCCGGATGACACAGATAATGACCCTGATTTTTTGCTACACAAAGATCTGGCAGTTTCATCAACATCTTCAGAAGATGAAATTACTACAACAAATGAAAAACAAGTTAATACAATTGAAGATGGAGATGAGAAAATAAAGAAACCGAGAAAACGACAAGCTCTACCAGAAGAATGGAAAAAAATAAAGCTAAATTATTAAGGAATTCCGGAAAGCCGTATATAAAAGTCTGGAAAACAAATGAAAGAAAGGCAAATTAAACCAACATGCACAGAAAAATGTAAACTGAAATGATTAGTAAAGAAAAGCGCCAACTTATATTTAAGAATTACTGGAAGGTTTAGAAAAGCAACGTCAATTTATTGATAAAAATGTAACTGCAATAAAACCCAAATACTGATATATACGCGAAGGAAGTACGAGAAAAGATTATAATCATGCATTTCATTTTGAAGTTGATAGAGAAAATATTCGAGTATGTAAGACTTTTTTTTTTAAATACTCTTGATATATCAGACAGACCAATCCGAATAGTTATATCTATGCAAAACTATATAGTTGGAGGTTTCCTGCAAGTAGAAAAGAGAGGTAAGCATGACAAACATAATAAGCTTCCTATTGCAATAATTAATGGGATTAAGGAACACATAAATTCTATACCTAAAATTAAGAGCCACTATTGTTGAGCTGATTCAAATCGGGAATATATTGAAGGAGGTCTCACTATTGCACAATTACATAGAAATTATGTTTCAAAATGTCAGTCAACAAGAACTTCCTTATGCTAATTATCTAATATACTACAATATATTTACAAAAGAGTACAATATTTTGTTTTGGGCCCCTAAAAGGACCAATGTGAGGACTGTGCGTCTTATAATAATGCAAAAGATAAAGAAGAGTTGAAAACCAAATATGATTCCCATCTTGAAGAAAAAGAGTTAATGAGAAAAGAAAAGGAGCTAGATAAATAAAATTCGAATGAAAAATATATAACAGCTGTCTATGACTTGCAAGCCGTACTGCCATGTCCTAGAGGTGATGTCTCAAATTTTGACTACATATCGAAACTTAATCTTTTCAACTTTACTATTTACGGTCACTCCCAAAATGAGGGAGATTCAGCACATGCCACTATAGAGCGTAATATTTCAAGATCTTTAAAATCAGCACCTATTTACGTCCCAGAACAATATATTCAGTTAATTAGAACCGCAAAAAAAAAAAGGAAAACCATACCAAGTGCATGAATTAAGCCATGAGAGCTTTGTTGATATAAGAAAAATTGCAGACACCATTGGAGCAAATTATACTCTGAATGAAGACAGAGAAAAGCTAAAAATAGGAAATATCAAAGTTGTTAGAGTAGAGAACGAATTTAGTGATAGATTTTTATACAAATGTTCCTATAAAGAACATAGTTATAAAAATGTAATCGTCAAAACTCGAACAGCTAAGAAATAAATGAACGCATCTTTGGAATTACAACCCATTTACTCAACAAAGTTAGCTGTTTCTAATAGTAAGAAAGAAGGTATACTCAAGCTTATAAATAGAAATATCATCCCTAGGTTTTACAAAAGCTTTTATGAGAACTTGTAGTAAAATATTGTGTTTAAAACTTTATTTTATAGGTTTTGAAATATAATTTTAAGGTTCTATTCTTTACTAGAGGCTAATTGTTAGACCCAACCCTACTTAAAAAGGAGTATAGAGTAAGGAGTTTTACTTTTATGTTGATTTACACAAATAAAATATAGATTTATATAAAGGGATCAGATGTCTCCAATGTTGATTAAGGTGTCATTATGATTTTTTTATATATTATTATTTTATACGAGAATGCTTTTCTTTTAAAATCTCAATTAAAACAGAGATAATTTACTTAAATAAAAGTGTTATTTCTACTTTATTGTATTTTATTTATGGGAAAATACTTATAATATTATTTTTTTATTTATATAGAAAAATTACACATATTAATGAAAACGCCTTTTTTTTACTTTTTTATTTAAAATATACCATTTTAAACCTTACATTAATACCTTAAAAATGATGTATAACACTTATATTTTATTACAGTATTTTTTTATAATATTACTTTTTAAAACGCCGAAAAGTTTAATAGCTCTTACTGTAAAACGATATATTAAATACCAATTTGGGCACGGATTTCCTCTTAAAAAAGGCGTGAAGAAAATCTCTCAATGCTGGGGGGTCAGACGGAATCTCATATCTCACAATCGACATCATATCGACTCGCTTGTAATTGGTAGAGAAACGGACGCGTGATGTCGTAATAATCCGTTGGCCAATCACGGTGATCTCTCACAGACGGAATCTCATATCTCACAATCGACATCATATCGACTCGCTTGTAATTGGTAGAGAAACGGACGCGTGATGTCGTAATAATCCGTTGGCCAATCACGGTGATCTCTCAACCAATCACAGTGATCACGATACGATCGACATGTGAGATAATATATGAGATTCCGTCTAACCCCCCAGATATCCTCACAATGTTTTCGTTCACCATGCACTCGAGTACACATAATTTAGAAAAAAATCGAAAAGTCAGAGGTGTATACCGCGCTAGTCTCGATCTATCTAGAAATAAAAATCTATACCACTGTCTTTGCAGTATTTATTTTTACCACTAACTTTTAGTTTATTTCCTTGAATAGTAAAAAAAGACGGATGCATTTACATGCATTAATCCAATATAGTAAGATAAATTTTGCAATTAAAATTCATACTATTTGAAGGCGCGATTTTTTAAACATTTTGATCTGAATTTTAGCACATGACATGCTCAGCTACTTTAGAGTAAAAACTATTTGTGAATATGGAAACACAAGGTCATTGCAGTGATAGGTGGGTTGTAAAGACAAATGTGATGTGGAGAATGGGTATGGCCGAAGGTCACTGCGATAGCTCAGCGGCAGCACTTTCCCGGATTGGAAGGGACGCAGGTTCGATTCCCGCTCGCACTAAAGTTCTCTTTTTCCACATTCACAAATAATTTGTTATTGGTTTATTTATTGACATTATACTTTGCTAGTTAGATGATTTTGTCAACAGATGGTGTTAAAACCAATTAATAAATAAAAACAGCCAGTTTTGCCTTCCCTCCGCATTAGGTGTTTCCCATCAAAAAATATCCAAGTACCGTCATCCTTAAACACAAAGTGAAAAATGTGAAATCGAAAATAACAGTCAGGAGCAGGATTTGAACCTGCATCTCCTGGATACCGTCCAGATGCTTTACCAATTTAGCAATCCTGACAATTGCTCCTGACTGCTAATTTCGATAACACATTCATACTTAACGTCTTTGGGTGACGCCTGCACCATCTGTCGGAAGTATTTTCATACATTATACCGACCAGGTAAACTTAATTTTACAATTAAGATTTTTACCTAATAATGACGCAAACCCTATAAATATTTAGATATTTTTATATATATTTTTAGCATTTGACATGCTTAGCACTATGCATTAAACGCAAAGTGAAAAATGGACGGTATCCAGGAGATGCAGGTTCAAATCCTGCTCCTGACTGTTATTTTCGATTTCACATTTTTCACTTTGTGTTTAATGCATAGTGCTAAGCATGTCAAATGCTAAAAATATATATAAAAATATCTAAATACCGTCATCCTACTAATATTATGAACTAACACGCCACACGCAAATGTTCGTTTGCGTGGGCTTCAAAAAGAACTCCTTATGAGAATTAAAAATATTTGTGATCTTGTTTGATCAAATCTTTTTTGTAAATAATCTTTAATCTCTTTTTACCGAAATATTTATAATATTATAAGAGACGAAAAGTAAAGATGATTCGATGTTTCTCCGTCAATCACTTCCATACGGATTTAGATTCAATTTAATAGGCACATAGATGAGATATTGATATTTAAATATGAGGTATTATATTTTATCCCAAAATATAAATAGTTGCTTTGGGATATTTTTATTTACTAACTTTTTTTTTCTTTTCCCCTCTCCACCCGTGGGAGTCGTAAGAGCCGACTGAGGGAATACCGGGGGAGTGGGCAGCAGCACTCCTTCGAGTATTAACAAAATCCACTGCGATCGCCAACCCGCCTGCCAAGCGTGGCGATTACGGCACTATTCCCCATTCTTGGGGAGGCCTATGTCCAGCAGTAGACGTAAAAAGGCTGATGGATGGATGGATGGATGAACTTTTTTTTTATTTCGAGATCACGTAGCTGAAGTTGCTGACAAAGCCAAGAATGTACCCGTCTACTGGCCTCCCTTTAGCACATAAAGCAATTTTGGACTCTGACTTTTCCAGCCACCAGAGGTCAGAGGCATTCATTCTATTCTCGGTATGATACATTGTTTTTAAGCACTTGACATATTTGCCTACTTTTGGAATAAATTCATGCCAAAATATATTCCATTCAAATTCAAAAATAACTTTATTTCACAGGCTTATTATATAGCAATTAAAATCGTCAAAGTTACTAATAATTAATACGAGCGCTTGAGGCCAGTGCACCCGCAATGTGGCGATTGCAATCGCCACAAGCAGCTGGATTGCATAGTAAGGCTTTTCATGAGAAGAACCCTACAAGAAACTCATGAGCCACTTTTTAAATACTCAAATTTGTTACAATGTTTAAATTTATATAAGTATTTAACTAAAATAGGGGCTCACCAGGAACATACAATATTGTGGAAAAAAACAATATCTATACTATTATAAAACTGTAACAGAGCTGTGTCTGTACATTCAAGATATTTGAGAAAAAATTACTGTAATAGACTATATAGGCGTGTCTAAAAACAAAACAATTTTTTTTAGAATTTTTGTCTGCTTGTCTGTTTGTTTGTTCGCACATCACACAAAAACTACTGTACGGATTTTGATGCTACTTGTTTATTTGAAAGGCCTTGATTAAACTTAAAAACTGGTATATATTTTATCCCGCTACTATATTGGGAACTTGAGATATAACCGAAAAACTAGTTTTTGGCTGCGGCGAAGCCGCTGGCAAAGGCTAGTAATAAAATAAAATGGGGTATGTGCTTATTTAAAACAGTATTTTAAAATAAGGAGAAGTTCAAGGCCATTTTGTTTTATCTTCTAAATAGTCCGAAATTGTATAATAACCTAATTAGTCTGACTTTTACTACTTTCTTAAACTTAAAATATAATAAGATTACCTCTCTCTCTCATTCGCAGTAACGCTTTCAGTTTTTACCAAAATAATATATACTACTAACCTTTGCCCGCGGCTTCGCTGCTGCCAAAAGCTGGTTTTTAGCTTATAATTTGGGATCCTGATATAGTAACGGGATAAAATATATACCAGTTTTTAGATCTAATCAAAAGCTCTCAAATAAAAAAAGTTGCATCATAATCCGTTCAGTAATTTTTGCGTGATGCGCAAACGAACAAACAGATAAACAGATAGACAAAAATTCTAAAAAAAATTGTTTTGTGTTTAGACACGCCTATAGCCTATTAAAGTAATTTTTTGTCAAATATCTTAAATGTACAGACACAGCTCTGTTACAGCTTTATAATAGTAAAGATTAGTAGCATATTTTTGGAAAGTGGTTCCAACGACAATATCTTCACAAGATGATGTTTTACCAAAATATATTAGCATGAAAGACGCTACAATATTATTTTCTATTTTGTTATAAGAAGGAAAGGATCGATACAAAATAATGTCGAGAGAAATAACTGTATCTGTTATTAAATTCTCGAGCCCAATATCATGACAAAAATACATAATTTGACGTTTTTTTCGCAATGAGACAAGAAATTGACGTTGCCTCGACAGTTGTGACGAATATTGTACAATTTAATTAGTACGTAAGACTTTGAGAGTTATATTACGCAACGATACATCACGGATGAAAAGAAACATTATTAATGTAAATATGTTATTATTTCTATATATTTTTTATACATTTGACATGCTTAGCCATATGGTTGTGTGGGGCCGGCTTTAGAATTGTCCCACCCCTCTCTACCCACGGTAGTCGTAAGAGCCGACTGAGGGAATACCGGGGGAGTGGGCAGCAGCACTCCCTCGAGTATTAACAACATCCACTGCGATCGCCAACCCGCCTGCCAAGCGTGGCGATTACGGCATTATCCCCATGACGGGACCGCTCGTTGTGGCGTTCTCTTAGGGAGGCTATGCCCAGCAGTGGACGTTAGAAGGCTGATGGATGGATGGATTAGCCATATAAATGAAGATAGAGTGCGAAAACGTGAAATCGAAAATGAAAGCCACGAGTAGTATTTATAAAAGTTTTGTGATAGAGCATTGATTGCCCCAGCATGAATGGGTCGACTCGTTAGGAAAAAACTACCTTCTCACAGAAAATGTAATACAATGGTAAGTACTTATACCTACTGTTGTATTTCGTATGGTGAGTAAAAGCATCGGAGCTACAAACCCCGTCCTTATCTTTTTCTTGTTATCCTCTCTATCCACCTCCTACCCCTTTCCTTGGAGTTGGCGACGCGCTAGTGATGCCTAGATGGTAACCTAACTGGTGTTACCAGCTTCTAATAGGTTACGATGACCACTTACCTGTATACTTGTTTGTAAAAGGGTTTTTTTTTGTCTAAGATACAAATAATGATCTATCGTTTCATTAAAAAACAAAATAGTCAAGTACATCTGATTCATAGATATTGTTTTAATTAGAAAAGCTACTGGACTTGGCCTTTTTTAATGACAGTTTAGGTAGGTACATCATTATTTAGATATTTTTAGCATTTGACATGCTTAGCACTATACATTATACACAAAGTGAAAAATGTGAAATCGAAAACAACAGTCAAGTTCTTCACATTAGGTACATCATTAGGCATGTGCCTTTGAAATTTTAAAGTCTTTCGACTGGGTCTGAAACTTAATAACATTTCTCTTTGACCCACCAATGCGCTATCACTGCTTGTAGGCAAATTATGTAAAGCGTATTACGCTTATTTATTTACACAACATGATATTTATGTGAACAATTTAACTTGAAGTTAATACATGGTACACAATACTTTTACGAAACGATATAAATTATTTTAATTATATATGTTGTTGCATACGTGTAGTAAGTACAATTTGTTACTTTCAAAGTTTATGTAACTTTATGTTATGTGATTATATAATAGGCCCTTTAAACAAATGGTAGGGCTGGGCACCAATTGCGATTACTCACTTATATTGGTACCAACGATCTCTCCCAACGTCATCAATCATCAAAGATGGCGTAACGTCATGAAGTCCACCAGAAGGACTCCAAGTGAAGACCAATCTGCGCAACCACGACCACTCTGACAAGAGTTTCCGGATTAAAAGACTTGTATGAACTCAAGTTTAGTAACCACTGGCAGCTGTGTCATCAACTGTAAAGTTTTATTAAACACAAAGTGAAAAATGTGAAATCGAAAATAACAGTCAGGAGCAGGATTCGAACCTGCATCTCCTGGATACCGTCCAGATGCTTTACCAATTCAGCCATCCTGACAATTGCTCCTGACTGCTAATTTCGATAACACATTCATACTTAACGTCTTTGGGTGACGCCTGCACCATCTGTCGGAAGTATTTTCATACATTATACCGACGTTATTTTCGATTTCACATTTTTCACTTTGTGTTTAATGTATAGTGCTAAGCATGTCAAATGCTAAAAATATATATAAAAATATCTAAAAAAAAAACTGTAAAGTTGTATTTTGATTGTAACGGGTGTATCATTAATTAATCCGTGAAATAAAATTGTTGTCCATGAGTGGTGGTCTCCATTCACCATCAGGTCAGCCGTGGCTCATCTGCGCCATAAGCAATAAATTAAAAAAGTGTATTGCATTCTACTCAGACACCTTCTTCGAATTCGGATCGCAATACTTCCTCATAGGCCCGTGCCTTCCGCATCAAGTATAGTCACGTCATGTGTTCCCATTACGCCACTTGTCACTTCGATGTGCTAATTTTACGAGCTACACCACTTACTCCAGTTTTCTCTTTGTTATACTCATTGCAGAGCTAAAGAATAAAATTAATACAGTCAATTTAACTACTACTTACTTTTTTGTTCACAGAATTTATAATCTACTTATAACTGCCTCCTCTGACTGTCAAGGATCGTGGTTGGATGCACTGCAGAAAAATCTCCAATTGCTTCGGCTTTCAGTGTAATGGAGAGCTTGAGATATAAATATAAATAAATAAATATTCACGGAAATTTCACACAACGTCCTCTGGTCCCACTCTAAGCTTAACGCTTGTGCTATGGGTACCAGATTACGGATATAATACATAATTATTACTTTTTTTTTTGTAAATAGATAAATATAATAGATAGAAAACACCCAGACGCAGTACAAAGCAGCAGCGCAGTGTTCATCACACAAATAATTATCCTGAGTGGGAGTCGAACTGACGACTTCATACACGGAAGTCGGTTACACTACGGACTACGCCGCGAGAACCGTCAAATAAAGATATCGATAAAAGATATCGATATGCGTAGTTTTTTGAAAGCCTCTGGTCAGACTTACGTCTGGCTGGGAGCCTCTTCTTGATCACTACCATCCACATTACCTATTAATAGTCTTTCTTGATTATAAGTGATCTCAATAATGTAGTTTTATCTGGACAAATATTTCAGAGTGACTGCTAAGATATTAGTATATTTTTCCGCAGGCTTAGAATATTTGTGCCTTTTATGTGCCCTAGCACATCGAGAAGACTGGAAAATTATAACATAAAATAAACGACATAATTTTTTTTTTTCATATAATAAGCATCTTGTAAAGAGATAAAACTATAGTTATATAACATCAGACAACTAGCTTACTTTGATAAACAGAATATTATGCTTATATTTTTTTACGCAGTTTGATAAGTGTCAACGACAGATCCCTTCAAGAGCCTTTCACCGTAAATACAGGATGATTTAAAAGCAGCGTTTTTTTTTTTGTAAAACCATGTGACTTTTTAAGCAGTTGTTTTTATTCGAGTAAATCTTACTTTAACAAGTAATTAATCGCCTAAAGAGGCCGACGGCCTAGCTAACCTTGCCTTTACAAAAATAGAAAAAATATATCTTATTGGTTTGTCTGTTAATCTGGGTAATAATAATAAACATGGATTGGTCTAGCGTCCTCGGAAAGTACATGAATGTGTCATTACAGAAGTATGGTCGTAAAAATTTAGTTTTATTCAACTTGAGAATCTCGTTACGATGCGCCAATTGAGAATCGCTCTGTTGAAAACGATACACTGCGGAATATAATCAGAATGAAACTGGCGCAAGACTGAGGGTAGTCAGTACAAAGGTATCAGGTTCGATTCTTATACTGATGTGAAGAAAAATCGAACATATTTTTCAAAATTAAATTGAATTTTATACGCATATTGACAACATTATGCAGTAACATTGTAATTCATTTTTCTTGTTTTTCGGTGAGAGAAAAAATAAGATTTAAAAAATTCTATCTTCTCAAGGTTAATCCCTACAATCTTTGAAAGTCGCTATCTAGTGCATTTTAGGTGCACTATTTGTATGTACTATAAGATTTTACAAGAAAACTCATTTTCATGGTTTTTCAGGACATACATCAAAACAATACTTAATAAAAGCGCCTATGTTACAATGACAAACATTGTACGTCTGAGTTACAATCAAGATTTTTTATTAAGCTTTCTTTTTTTGGCTTTAGATATTGTAACTCCAAATTACGATTATACTGCATGGAAATTTTGTATAGTCTAACATTGTTTTTCATTGTAAAATTTAAGTGTTTTTCATGAAAATAATAATAAACCTCTCAACAATTATCTTATGATAACCATTTAGTTAAATCTAATAATTATATGTAAAATAGATAACAAATATGATGTTTGATAGTAAGAATAAAAAATAAATATAATTAGTAAATTTATTAAAAATCAATACAATCTGAACCTAGATCTTATTCCTTATTTTAGTTTTAAAACATAGTCTACAGTAGGTACAGCTAAATTTTATGACGTCAACATCAATAGCTCACCAAGATGGCAAACAATTTTGACATCATAAAATAGTAACTTACGACTTACTTTTGCATCAAAATAAACAAATAAACAATAAACTTTAGCAACTATTAATTTTCATCATCACTGTTATTGTCGTCAGCTATTTGTGTTAAAAAAAGGTTAACTTTAGGACTTAGGGAGGTGAGGAAATCTCGGAGTGGTTAGTCAGCTCTCAGAATGAATAAAATAAGGTCTAAAGGTGGAGACATTCTTACGCAAACACAAGATGTGTTAAGCCGATGGAGTGAATATTTTGGAAATATATATGCGGATGTTTAGGGTGATGCCGGTGCCACATGTGGTCTAACAGATCAGCATTCGGTACCGGCATCCTCTGATGACATTAGTATGGATGAAGTTGAAGGGGCGATTAGAAGTTTGAAAAATGGTAAGGCAGCGGGTATTGATATGATCAAGCTTGGAGGCTCATGTGTCTAGGAATCCTTCCTGACGCTTCTCAATTTATGGTGGAGCTCAGGAATGGTTCCCAAGGACTGGAAAAGCGCAGTCATTATGTCATTGTTTAAAAACAAAGGTTCACGTTATGACTGTGCAAATTACAGAGCCATAAGCTTGACCAGTTTGGGAGCCAAAGTGTATGGTAAGATTATTGAAAGGAGAATGAGGATGGTGTCTGGTGAATTTTGTGTGAGGCTCAAGGAGGTTTCAGGTGTGGAAAAGGATGCATGGATCAAGTGTTTTCTCTGCGCAACATCGTGGAGAAGCATCTGGCTGTAGGCCAGAGAGTTTTCTGCAGTTTTGTGGATTTGGAGAAAGCATTTTATATGGTTGTACGAAAAGAACTTTGAGACAGTTTGCCGGAGTATGGTATTAACGGTAGACTGCTACAAGCGGTGCAGTCCAACTACATGGACTGCAGAGCTTGTGTGCGACTGGATGATGGAATGTCACCCTGGTTTGATGTCAATATCGGCGTTAAACAGGGCTGCGTTCTATCAGTCAGACTGTTTATCATATATCTGGATAAATGTCTACAAAGGCTGAATGAAATTAATGTGGGAGTTCAGATGGGCGACTCAGTGGTTAGCTCTCTGCTATATGCAGACGATGCGATTTTATTAGCGCAGTCCGCGACTGACCTGCAAACCCGAGTCGACGTAATGGCAGAAGATTGTAAGAAAAGGGGCCTACGTGTGAATGTGAGCAAAACCAAAATTATCGTTTTTGAAAGAGAAGAAGCCAGAACAGATGTAAGAGTAGCAATAGGAAATGGTGTGCTAGAATAAGAGGGTGAATTTGTATATCTTGGATGTGGTTTCTGTCGGGATGGAAGGTACACCACTGATGTAGAGAGAAGAGTGAATGCGGGAAATAGAGTGAACGGAGAATTGGGACAACTTCTCGGGAGTCATCACCTCAGCCAGAAGGCACGTATCGCAACACACAACGCAGTGCTTGTCCCAACATTATTATATATAAGCGAGAGTTGGGTATGCGAAAAAGAGCATGAGAGTAAAATCAATGCGGTCGAAATGCGATCTCTGCGGAGAATATGTGTAGTGAGGCTGACTGACCGCATTCGTAACGACGACGTAAGAGAGCTAGTAGGTATGAAAGAGAGTATTGGTGTAAAGATGCGAATGGGAATGCTCCGATGGTTCGGACATGTGGAAAGAATACCGGACGTGCGACTGGTTAAGAAGATATACATTGCGAAAGTGGAAGGATGTAGGTACAGGGGGAGACCGAGACTCACCTACCTAGACCAAACTGGTCATGTATTGAAGGAAGGTGGAGTCAGGAGTCTCCGAAACCGGCGAGCGTGTATGAAGAGAGTTATGAATGTTGAGGAAGCGAGAGATGTCTGCAAGAATAGAGCCTCTTGGCACTCTGTTCTCTCTGCCTACCCCGCAAGGGAAATAGCATGATGATAAGTAAGTAAGTAAAAGGTTAATGCGTAATACAGGTCATGACACGTTAAAAAATATTATAAATAGTCGTGCAATAACGTTGTAATTCAAGTTACCATTATACTTAGTGTTCATAAACACCAAAGTAGTCTTGTACAAAGATTGTAAAGAAAATTACAATTTTGTTGTATTTCATCATTTATATATTACTAAAATTATTATTTGTTTTTGTAAATTATGTAACAATGATTTCGTTCGACAATCGTATTTTTTTCGCTAAGTTACAATGCTTTTGCCACTTGTATAACTCAAAACGAATAGACTTAGAGTTACGACGATTACACACAAAAAAGCAATCTTTTTTTGCATAGCAATAACATTGCTACTCAATTTGTCATAAAAAATTAGTTACAATATTTTTGCATGGGGGTGTCGATATTTTTAACCCCGAGACTCCCGGGATTAAAATACCTAAAGATTTATTAAAAAAAAAGATGTTCCAAAATATTTTTTTTCATATCCAGCGGCCCGGGAAGGGAGGCCGGATTTTTTTTTTATTTTTAGGTAAACTGGTATAAAAAAATAACTAGACCACTTATCCTAGTTCTGTAAAAGGTATCGGCTTTATGAATTGTTCCTTTATGTATAGACGTAAAGTGTCTGCCCTTTACGCCTATATAAAATAAACAATAAGACTACGTACGTACGACGTAAATACCCGTGCAATGACCTTGGCCACAAAAATTGTCAAAGCAATATTCTATAAATATTATATAGATATTATATAAAAAATTGGTTCAAATGCATAAGCAGAGTCTATTTTCCATATTTCAATAATAATCTTGTATATTAATGAAAACATAAACTAATTTCTTGAATTTGGCTTATTTTTACGAAAGTGGGTTTATTTTATTGACAAATTACAAACATAATGTATAGAAATAGCCACATACAGCCATATTTCATATTTGTAATACATTATGTGGGTATAACTATAGTTATATACTATTAGATTATTGTTATGTTATAACATAATCTAATTAGATATGTAATAAAATAATTATAAATTAATTACAGAAATGTTGAATTGCTTGGTTCATTGGACGAAAATGGCGCCAATTCTTGACAAATCCATTACACTTCACTTCATTACAACTAAAACTATAATCACAAATCTACTTATGTAAATACCTTTATCGTATCGTTTATAATAAACAAAACACCATCACAATACAATCACAAAGCTTTTAGAAAGATAAACAAACCTTTTTACGGCACTTGACCCATGCGCATGCGCAAAAAAAACACACCTAAACTACGAGGCAGAGCTCACCTTGTACAATTTTTTTCAACGTGATTGCAAAAACTATTTTCCATCATAAGCAAAAACTATTTGGAAAATCCAAAAATGCACGCCTCATAATATTAATTTTTTAGAATAAAATTTATTATTTGATAATTAACTAATAATGTATTGGTTTTACTTAGTAGTTTTCAATAAATCACATAGATAGCGCTAATTTCAAAAAGTACTAATGTGGGTTTTTGTTTTCTTATACGCCATCTAGCGCTAATTTTAAGAAGTACTTCTATATTGGTCTATAGAAATAGTTCTCATGAAAGGTGCTGGTTTTAGTGTCGCGTCGAGCGTAAATATTCAGTATATTTTTGTTTATTTAATAACAATTAAACCACATCAAATTTGACCGTGAAAAGTAATAGGGTAGTAATACTCAAGTTAAAACGAAAAAAAGACTCGATTAGTAAAGTATTTCGGTTATTATCGTGTTAACATACACTACCTACAACAAACGGACGTCCAATACATAATTTTTTTAAACAGTTTTTTAACTAGTTTAAATAACAAAAATGGCATAAAAATATCATGAGTGTCAAACATTGTGTTTTTTCTTGATATGTGTGTGTATATATTATTTTAAAAGTGCAATATATGATAAATAGAAACATTTTAAGTTTGAAAAATCAGTTGTTCTGTGTAAAACGGGAATAGTATCCACCTCAACGCTTCGCTTATGAGGCGTGCAATAGGCTCGGAGGAGATTATAGCCTTGCTATTCACTTGCAATTCAAACGATTGGCGAAGTTAATCAACTTTCACTCGGCTGGAAATCAGATGGATGACCAAGAGTAACACCTATTTATGGACACTTGACCTCCTCCGTGTTTCGGAAGACACATTGAGCAGTGGGTCCCGGCTGTCAAATAACACCACATTACTGAATAAAATCTGGTTCCGGATTTGTTCTAAGGTTTCTATGTAGTTGTCCCCTTAGTTGGGTTATGGCCACCAAATAGTCAGTGGTTCCATATAAATACTGGTTGATCAGGTAAAAACCAAACAGATTGGAAGCTAACAAACACCCCAACAAATTTTAAGATAAGGGTAGAGATGATAATGATGATTTCAGCACCATACTTGGCTCTATTGTGAATCTAAATCATCGAAACTTTTTGTCAAATACATATTTTTTTTTATTAAAATCGTTTCGGGTCTTTAAAAGGAGTTGGTTACAATCACATAAATTGTACAGATGAATTGAATCACAAAGATGTGTAAACATAGCTATAATATGCCAACTCTTAAAAAATAATCTATATGTCCAAAAAAAAACTGCCTGTATATATTCATTTATATAAAATTATTTTAAAACAGCAGGATGCTGTCTATCAGCGACATTGCGTTATGCGTCTACTGCAGGTATGCCACCTTGTTAACAAATATTATTAAGGTTAAATCTGCGGAAATTAAACTAACTTAAAGTAAAAGTTGAAGGTATTAAATAATGTTTTCGGTATTGGTAATGACAGCCCACCTGATGAGAAGTCAGAAGTGGTAATTATTGCTCACGGGCTCATCAAAACATAGAGCAAAGTAAATTAGAAGTGCCGTTATTTTAGTATCATGAAACAATTAGAAGGTGACTGAACCAAGAATAATTATCATACAAAATATCATCGTCTTCATTATATTTTTTCCAACTTTAATAGGGTTGACTTGATATGTTCAATTTTAATTGAGCACCAGTATTTACACGGAATGACTGCCAATCTCACTTCCACGACCTAACTATTTGGACGCATGACAACCTTCTTTTTTTTTTGTTAAGGCGGGAAAAAAATTACGTTTAACCATACACCTCGTCGTTTGGGGTAACGAAAAGAGTAGTGTGGGGCCCTCAACCCCTAAATAAGTCCGCCGTATGCTATCTCTCCATTGAGAACCTCAGAACAATATTGGAGACAGATTTTTTACAATTCTAATAACCTGTAACGATTTATGTGGTGATATTTTACAGCTAAGACCCGCTTGAATGTGGCTTTCGAAGCACATAAACATTTATATTAAACTAGCTTTTCCCCGTGACTTCTTTTGAGTAGACTTCAAATCTTGAAGCCATTGAGTCGTGTGAAGACAGTGGAACACCTGATTAGAATTAATACCTGGGTCTACCTAGGCCGTAATGTATCTATACTAAATTAAGTTACAACATAATAAAAATACTGAAATACCATCACAACCCATTTCTCTTTAGTCCAATAGCTGTCAATGTCAGCACGGGCCTAGCTGTCATGTACATTCGCAATTTAATAAAGGGGCTCAATTTGAACTCGTAGATATCAGGAAATAAATCATGTTACATAAAAATTAACTACAAAACGTTGATATTTATGTTTTATATTAAATGCATATCAATGTTTACGTTAACATACTAAAATACTAATATAAAAATGCATGTCAGTCTAGCCGTTTTTACTGCCTAATCTTTGAAACAAATTTCACTGATAGATGTTATAGAGTAAGTTACACTTATTAATTTTAGAAAAATAATTAGGATACTGTGAGAAAATAAATTATAAACTAAATCTCCTCAGATAGAGTAGTACATTATAACAGCTAGTTATTAAAAAATCAGTATTAAGGTACTGTTAGTGTTAGTCATTACAAAAGATTCAGCGATTGAGCAGATACCTATCCCTTTCTGAAAATTATAATAAATGTGTTAATTATACGTGATTTTTTCTCTCATTATAAATCGTAAAGTATCCGAAAGGCGCAATACAAAAAATAAATTAAAAGCAATATATATCTATACTATTATAAAACTGTAACAGAGCTGTGTCTGTACATTTAAGATATTTGAGAAAAAATTACTGTAGGCTATATGAGGCGTATCTGAACACAAAACGATTTTTTTTAGATTTTTTGTCTGTTTGTCTGTTTATTTGTTCGCGCATCACACAAAAACTACTGAACTTATTTTACTTGTGCCGTTCAAATCTTGCAAGTTACATTTGACATACTTTCCGGTTTCCGATCGAGCTGAAACTTTACACACATGTACTTATTATATTGCGTGACAATGCAATATTATGATGACATGGAGCTGATCTGATGATGGAGCTGGAAGGTGGACATAGGAGCTCTATAATGAAACAACGCAACCCTGAGTTTGGGCTCGTATGATTCGTCTTGACGAGTACTTTGTCTTTAGATGGTATCCAGGGTCTGATAATGGAGCTAGAAAGTGGCCATAGGAAGTCCGTTATAAAACTACATAACTCCATCGAGTTTGAGTTCTTATGGTTTGTCTTAGCGAGTACTTTGTCTCTAGATGGTATCCACGGTCTGACGATGGAGCTGGAAAGTGGTCTCAGTAAAATAATTTCGATGTTTTTATATCTGGTAGATTTATTTATATATTATTTTAGGTAGGTTGATTAGACTTAACAACTGGTAGACATTTAATCCCGCTAATATATCAGGAACCTGAGATATAACCCAAAAACTAGCCGCGGGCAAAGGCTAGTAATCTATAAAAGTAGTTTTAAATAATGATTATATTCGTGAACAAGTCAAAAAGATGCTTTTTTGTCTATCTTTATATTTTTAACCACTTGACATGTTCAGCTATATTTACCATCACACAAGATATTAAAAAGAAATGTGTTATAGAGATTGATAGTCCCAAACAACTATCACAATAGCTCAGTTGGCAGAGCGTCTAGAGCAATAAACCAGTAAACGCAGATTTGAATACCGATCGTGGATATTATTTTCTATTTCAAATTCGCACTTTGTATTTTAGTAAATCAGAAAGTTCTCTTCATTTTGAATGTAATAATCTAATGACGACTCATCTACAAACCAAATCTAAAACAGTATTTCATCCAATAATAAATTCTCTTAAAGCTGAATATCATTAAAAATAGCTAAATATCTGGTCTTCATCGTTGTCCCATCCATATTTCATGTTGGCGTGTGGTTACTTCACGTCAATTCCTTAGTTGAAGCAGACACCTGGTGCTTACTAAGTGATGTTTTATTTATCCACTAGAAGCCACGTTTTTAATAGATGATCTGTGAAGAATACCCGTAAAAGCTCAGGATTGATAATATAAAAATAACTGTGCAGTAAACATGAAAGATTAATGTGTGTTGAACAGGTGTGCAAGACGTGAACTTCGTTAAACAATACAGTTTTTATTAATTTCAGTTTTATAGCTATTATTCTTAAAGTTTGAGACAGGTGTTCATTACAAACTTGCTGAACCTGCAGTTTTATCCATGACATTCGGGTTTTCCTAACAATCCTCATTTAATAATATGTATTTTATGATGAGTGATTAAAGTAACTTTAAGAGATAACGTCGTGAATATATAAGGTGTAGGTAGTAATTAAAGCATTTGTAATAGACAAAATTTGAAGTAGAATTTTATTTTGTCAAAGTGACTACGCAAGTGAGCATTTTATTAATGAAGAAAATCTTTAAATACACTAACGTCCGCCACCTGCAAGGCCTCCCGCGAAGTTGCGACGCTCCGTGTGCGGATGCGTCGCTCAGTTAAGGGTACCCGAAAGGGTAAGCCGCCGGCGGACCACTGAAGTAATCCAACACAGTACCAGTGGTCCGTCAACACAGGCGGAGATACGGCACATGGCGGGTTTCTTTAGTGGGTGAAGGCCCCACACTACCGTTGCCTCGAACGACGGGGTGTGTGGTTAGGAACATTCTTTCCCACCTAAATAAAAAAAAGGGGTTATTATACACTAGCTCATACCCGCGACTCAGTCTGCAATGCTTATGTGGTAAATAAAATTGGTTGTTTCTTAAAAAAAATATTAGTATGTTACATAAAGATATCGCGACTTCAAAGCCTCAAATAAACAAAATAAATTAACAAAAGCAAAATAAATTAATATAATTATTATAAGCGCTACCCACTAATAGATTTGAAGTCGGTGCCAGCCAAGACTAATAGATTGTAGATAGAAACTACCTGCAAGTAGCTACCTACTTACTACATCTATATATTTTTTTTTTAATAATTTATAAAACATAGCATCACGCCTTTATTCCCCGAAGGGGTAGGCAGAGGTGTATTACCCGTTTTAGTGCAAAACAAGTTGTAATTAAAAAAAGACCTAATATAGAAGCGAAATTATGTCCACTACCGATACCGGATTACCGCTACCAAGTACTATTAGTTATTCTGTGCCGCTACATCGCTGTCACCCCACCCGCGCCGCGCTGCGCTTCTCCCCGCCATGCCGCACTTCACCCCACCCGCGCCGCGCTGCGCTTCTCCCCGCCATGCCGCACTTCACCCCACCCGCGCCGCGCTGCGCTTCTCCCCGCCATGCCGCACTTCACCCCGCACGCGCCCTCAACCGCTGAGGGGCTCGTAATCCATTTACAAAGTTTCCTTTCTTTGCTGTTCACCGTTGAGCAGTTCCACTATCCACCTCCTGACTCCATCATCAGATCAGCTCAATAGTACCAGATTAAATTTCAGCTCAATCATAAACCGGGAAGTGGGTCAAAATATATTGTTAGTTAGTTAGTTTTTCCTCGATTTCCTTGAGATTCCATCATCAGATCCTGACTTGATGATAGTGGGACCACCTCGGGAGTATACCCTTTCGAACTAAAAAAATTTTTTTTAATCGGTTCACAATTGGCGAAAATATCGATGAACATACACAAAAAAAATACATACAGACGAACATAGTACCTGCTTTTTGAAATAAATCTACGTTTACGGAATCTATCGCGTTTACTTGATTTTACTACTATCCCGACGTTTTGAATACTTTACAGCATTCATGATCACAGATGGTAGACGTCCAAGGCTGATACGTTATTTACTTGATTTTACTACTATGTTAATTGTGTGTCGGGATAGTAGTAAAATCAAGTAAATGCGATAGATTCCGTAAACGTAGTTTTATTTCAAAATGTGTAAAATTCGCGTAAATATCAGAAAGTATTATAGTACCTGCTCCATTTTGAAAGTTGAAAAGTTGAAAAAATAATAAACGTACACAACGTGTACTACAGTACACAAAAATTTCTTGCAATATTGAAAAATTTTGATATTTTGTGTATTTTTAAAGCATTATTGACATTCTTAGCCTTAGAAATGAACACAAAGTGAAAAAATGTGCCTCCTGTGCCATCTGTAGTATGTATCTACATATTTATTCCGGAATCACCTGAAACGTTAAGCAGGAATGTGTTATCAAAATTCGCAGTTCTGAGTAGACGTCACGGTGGCTAAATTGGATAAGTATCTGGAACGCTTTCCCAAGAGATTCAGGTTCAAATCTTGCTCGTGATAGATTTCAAATTTTTGCACTTTTTGTTCAAAATATCTAAATGTCATTAAAACACGTAACAAAATCTTTGGCAAGCTCTAGTGGAAGAGCTTCAGACAAACGTAGGCAGCTATTTATTATCCACTCAGATCGTAATAAATTGTGGAAAAAAAGTGTTATAACTACGTAAAAGTACGCATTTTGAAATGAATGCTACGCGTTTTACCTAAGTTCAAAAACAGTTTAATTTAGTTACTCGTTTTAACCGCTCTCTTAAGAGTAGTCAGCCTTTATCATGCCACGGGGGTGAAACAGCACCAACTTTCTTCCTTTACGATCACGCTTAAACAATCGTGAGTTTTGACTTTAAAAAAATCTACGTTTGAAACAAATTGCTTTTTCCGTACGCAACCGTTGTCGATACGTCGTGAATTTATCTGTGCGTAGGCATAGAAACACTTCGGTACCAAACGAGCAAATTTGTACGCGTCAATAGCCCAAAACCATTTTTTTTTGTTAATATTTACGAATTAAACACAATTTTGCAGTTAACTTATTATTTAGTAAATGTTTAACAATATTAAAATTTTTTTTACAATTTTGAGTAACATTACTTCTAAAATAATCCCCTAAAAATCAACTCGCACGATTATGCAAAATCAGTAGAACAACGCATTATTAATTGACGTGTCTTCATTTTAATTGTGGTATGGTATGGCTTATCAAGTAGTTTTTTACTTTCTTTTAGGTGCTGGTTTAACAGATAAAGCAATCGAAGTCCTGCTTGGAAATGGAAACATTTCCGAAATTGAAGATTTCGAAGATGATGACCTGGAATTCGAGCCACATGTTGTTGATAGTATAGCAGATGAAGTTGAAAATCAAACCCAAAGAAAATAAGGAAAATGTACTCCCATATCTTCTACAGTCCTTAGCGTCATTACCACCACCATTTTTAGCTCCATCACCACACATGCCTGGACAAGAATCGATCTCATTGAATCTGAAAGGCTTAATCCACTGTGGAGATCAACCCTTAATTGATAAAGTTAATTAATTATGTTTGTAATAATCTACTGCCTGCGGTGGTGCAGCGGTAGTGTGTGCAATTGCTGATCATGAGGTCTTGGGTTCAATCCCAATGGTCAATGGCCAATGTTATTGAGCTTTTTCGAAAAAGAAAATTTCTCAGTACCAGCCTGGAGGTTGGTGTGGCCGGTAGACGGCAATAGGCTCGCCCCCTATTACATGGGACTTAAACATAGCTGACGAATCGTGGGTGTATAATACACCTCTGCCTACCCCTTCGGGGATACAGGCGTGATACTATGTTATAAACTGGAACGAACATCAGGGTATTATTTCATTGTCGAGCAAATGATACCCTCCACGCAGGACGCTGCCTACGCCAGGTATTTAAAAATAAGCCTAGATCTGTGGGTTTGAAAATTTTTGAACTACAAGTGATGGACTAATGCTAGACTTAAACATATATCGTGGTGCAGACTATGTTTGGCACCACACACCTTGGGCTAGGGCCTTCTGTGATTCTTAATTTTGAGAATTACAATAAACACATGGGCGGTGTTGATGTTCTCGATCACGGCGGGAGTACATTATAGTCCACCTATATCACCATCTACTACCACAAGTTACGAAGGATATGATCACTTGCACCTAAGTATCAACTCACATGCTCCAAGAACTTGCCACATGGAAAACTATGCTAGTCGTTCAAAAATTAAATGAGAAAAGTGTGATGTTTACATATGCCTCTTAAGAGATGAAAACTCTTTCAGGCTTTATCACAAAAAGGATTGATTTCATATTACATGTTTGTGATAAGGTATGTAAAAGTACGATAATTAAAATTGCTGATTTATAGAGTACCTGTCTAAAAGACTGTTCAGTTGTATATTCTCTTATTGGTCCTCTGTTTTTTGGAGACAATTCTTAATTCGTTTTGTTGAATTTTACTTTTATTTTAGTAATAATATCATTATAGTATAACAAAAGCTGATTTATTACCCAAGAATAAAAACATTGCTTACAAAAATATTTCATTATTACTCGTAAAATCAAACTATCACAAAAGTGCGACTTGCAAATGATTCCTGAAACTCATAAACGTGAGGGTTTTATTCCCGGAGACCAGGTACTTTTACATTTTTTTTTTTATATTTTTTCTAAGGTTCTATAACTTCTATTAAAGCATGCACAGAAATTTCATTATCATCGGAAAGTTTTCGTCTTGCCGGTTGTAAAGGGTCCGATCTGCCGTTGAAGACTCTTGCTAGCCCTCCTGAGAATCTGGGACCTCATGACGCGATATCGCATATACTAACGTTAAACCATTGAGACAGTTGCAGGCTATTTATATTTTCTGGTGGGTAAATTTTTGCTGATTCCAGCCTGAGCCAGAGTAATCTCCTGAGGTAAAATCATGATAAAGTAACTTCTTCTATTGCTTTTTGTTTGGTTAGACAGAATGCTGACTGACCACATTCGGAAAGATGACGTGATGAGAATGAATAGGTCTGAAAGAGAATAAGTACTTCTGGCGATTGCAATCGCGACATTGCGGATGAATTTGCCTCAAGCACTCGTGTTAGTTATTAGTAAGTAACTTTGACGACTTTAAGTGCTATTATAAAAAACCTATGAAATAAAGTTATTTTTTAATTTGAATTTGAATTATTAGTGTAAAGATGCAAAAGGGAATGCTCCGATGGTTTGGACATGTGAAAAGAATGATGGTTAAAAAGATATTTATACAAAAAGTAGAAGGATGTTGGTTTCAGGGGAAGGCAGACTTTAATCTATCTGGACCAGATAGCACATTTATTGAATCCATCCATCCATCCATCCATCAGCCGTTCGACGACCACTGTTGGATATAGGCCTCCCTAAAACAACGCCACAACATGTGTTTCGCTCATATGGGGGATAGTGCCATAATCGCCACGCTTGGCAGGCGGGTTTGCGATCGCAGTGGATGTTGTTAATACTCGAGGGAGTGCTGCTGCGCACTCTCCCGGTATTCCCTCAGTCGGCTCTTACGACTCCCATGGATGGAGAGGGGTGGGACAATTCTAAAGCCGGCCCCAATGACTGCTCATACCATCATCTTGGCCATTTGCTTGTTGGTCATCTTCTTGTAAAAAATAAAGCACGTTAGCTGCAAATAATTCATAAATTAAATTGTAGTTCTAATTCTAGCCCTAATACCGCAACGGGACAATTAAATCCCCTTAATTTTAGCCAGCTTATTCACAAATAGACTCATAAAAGCTAGTGAGCTGTAACCAATCAAAATGACGACGTTGCATTAACTGACGCCCATCAAAATTTTACGAGCTAGACTAGGCGACGGCTGAAATAGAAGTGTCGCAGATTTAAAGGGTAATGTTCTTACCAGTAACCCCTGTACTTATTGTATGTTCTCCTGATACTGTGAATCCAGTAAAATCTTGCATGTTATACAATGTATTCCTCCATCCATCCATCCATCCATCCATCCATCAGCCTTTTAAAGTCCACTGCTGGACATAGGCCTCCCCAAGAATGGGGGATAGTGCCGTAATCGCCACGCTTGGCAGGCGGGTTGGCGATCGCAGTGGATGTTGTTAATACTCGTAGGAGTGCTGCTGCCCACTCTCTCGGTATTCCCTCAGTCAGCTCTTACGACTCCCATGGGTGGAAAGGAGTGGGACAATTCTAAAGCTGGCCCCACACGGCATCATATTCCTACCTTAATCCAAAACTTTATTAAAGTCAGCTGCTGATCGGATTTTTATTCAGGATTCTGACAATCTGTAATGTGTGCCAGTTTTTTGACAGATGAGACCAATTGCTTAGCAGGATTTCTAAAGTATGAAGGAAATCAAGTGTTCGCAAATAGGTGTCATATTTGTGTCTGATACCGACCAAGAGAAGGTTGCTTTATTGATCCTTGTCTATGAATAACTTTACCCTGTCACCAGGGTTTCATTCACATGACGCTGGACAACAATCGGCGTGGGAGGCCAATAGCTAACTCCAACTCAAACTTCTCTATCTTTCTCTTCTTTATCTATCTCCTCTCGATGACGCTTCTTTTCTAACTTATTTCGTTGTACCACGCTTTGGCAACGATTGATTAATTCCCTAGGCGTTTCTGGCTTATTGGGCTGGGGTCACTAGAGTAGTACGAGAGGACTTCTTCGCAGAAGGAAGCGGTGGAAAAGACCAGAGAAGAAAATCCCTTCGCTGACCTGAACTGCAGCCGGAGACTAGGGCGGCGCAGGTGCAGGTGCGACCTAGTTGAGGCCGTGGTTAGATGGACCAGTAAACGTCCGCCATCTGCAAAGGTGCAATGCTCTGGTTCCCAGATGCATCGCTCAAAGAGGATACCCGAAAGGGTAAGCCGGCAGTGGACCAGTGAAGTAATGTCTTACAGTTCCAGTGGTCCGTCAAAACTGAGAGACAGGACATGGCGGGTTTATTTAGTGGGTAATAGCCCTACACTATCCTCTTTCATTCCCCAAACGACGTGGTGTGTGGTTAGGAGCATTTTTTTCCGCCTTAACAAAAAAAAATCATATTGCTGGTGTCTATAATAGTCTAGTAATGTATTACCATCAGGTAGGCCAAGTATTAATTGCATATTGTCATTGTTATAGTATAACTAAACATAGATTTCATTGATCCTTAAAAATTGAGTTACACACCAGCGATATCAGAGACATTTTGCGAGCTCCCGGAAAAAAGGAAAATTACAAACCTATAGTTAGTATAACCTATAGGTAGTTCAATTCGCCACCATCTCATATAAGCATGCCATAATTAACACAATTAAGTCATACAACAGAGCAAATCCAAAAAATAAACTCAACACAGGTTGTGACGGAAATCTTTCTCCAGTATACGTGTCAGAATATCTCACTTCTAAAACCAAAAGAATTTATTAGCTGGCAAGGGACACAAAAACAAAAGGATACGCCTATTGTTGGACATCGAATGGCAAGGTATTAGTTCGCAAGGAGGAAGGTGCTGCAGCCATCGTGTTGAAAACCGAAAAACAAATAGAAGAGCTCAGAGGGCAATGACTAGTTAAGATTTCATTCTTATTAATATGTCTTAGTTTCTTGGTTATGTTATTGTCTTATTATTTGTTAGTAATTATTTTTAAATATAACATTGAAACATTCAGCCAATACAGATATCATATAACACACCCACACATCACACACATAAGTATTCAATATAATAACAAAAATATTCTGAGATACAAAAAGCCACATAAAACGTATATACTTAGTACAACAGATACAAACACACGAAAATACTTACAAGAAAAACACACTTACTTATTTACTATAATCAACAAATATAACAGTATCACACATTCTACTTACCAAAATGTTACTATAATAATGCTTATCTGCAAATACAAAGCCATCATACTAAAATATCTAAAGAATATCTTTCAGTTACCTAATGTAGCTACAATCTAACAAAATAATTTTAAAAATAACAAATGGCCACATAAGCTATTTAATCAATATAGTTCTACAAATCATTTGTTGAAATATTGCACAAAAAAGGGTTTACTTTTCAAAAGCTTGAAGTCTCTTAACACATACTATTTGATATTTAAATTTATAAAAGCTGCACTTTTTATGATGTGTCTAAACTTTACTATTAAAATTCGATCAAAACAGTTTTCTTTTAACAGAGGTGGATAAATCGGATCACGCAATTTGTCTGACACTTAGTGATTTAAAATTAATAACACAGATTATTAACCCTGGCGGTAACTCCAGGCAATCACTTTCTGTATTATCTTTAAATATAAGAAGTATACATTGTAATTTTTACCAATTTATTGTATTTTTACATCTCTTAAAATTCCAAGTGGATGTTATTGTTCTCACTGAATGCTGGACAAATCCTATTAATCCACCGCCCAATCTAAATAATTATAATATATTTAGATATTTTATATATATTTTTAGCATTTGACATGCTTAGCACTATACATTAAACACAAAGTGAAAAATGTGAAATCGAAATTTATTTAAAGGGTTTGCGTCATTATTAGGTAAAATCTTAAGGTCGGTATAATGTATGAAAATACTTTCCGACAGATGGCGCAGGCGTCACCCAAAGACGTTAAGTATGATGTGTTATCGAAATTAGCAGTCAGGAGCAATTGTCAGGATGGCTGAATTGGTAAAGCATCTGGACGGTATCCAGAAGATGCAGGTTCAAATCCTGCTCCTGACTGTTATTTTCGTTTTCACATTTTTCACTTTGTGTTTAATAATTATTATATATTTTGGTCCAAAAACAGTATTAATCAAAACGATGGTATAGTTGTGTATGTACAAGAAGAAATTCCAGCTAAATCCTATGAGCCTGTTTGTTTGGAAGGAAATTGTATTATTATCAATGTCAATGCAGACTACTAGAAAGAAAAAAAGAAAGAAAATATTTATTGTAACGAACAACATTATACATATAAATAAAACAGAAAAAACAAAAAAAAAACATCCGCTACAAAACGACCCCAACTCAGCATAAAACAGATCAATAGACCTGCGCTGGTCTTCCGTTGGGGCGCCTTGGTGATGTCAAGGACGTCGTTCACACTCATCACACACAAAAACAACAAAAACCAAAATACTCAAATTTAAAACATACTTTCCTATACTATTACAATATTAAAAAAAGAAAAAAACAACTAAATCTATACTATAATACAACCTTGTGTTAGGCTGATGGTCCTGCCAAAGCCTATAATCCTATAAGCCAAAAGTATAAAAACTATTTTAAATACATACACGTGTTGTGTTGACACGTCATTTGTAGACGTCATTGAATAACTGAATCAAACTAAATTTGGTAATATTTGATTAATTTGGCTAAATTGTGCTCACACTGCCACAACAAGAGCCATTAAACAAAAAGAAGACAAGAACTTAATTTGAATCTGAATACAAATGGTTGTAATCATGGCCCAGTAATATTGGGCCATGGTTGCAATGCAAATGGTGAATCTCGCAAATCGCAACGCAATATTATTATTTACATGCGGAAAGATGCATTGTTTTCATATATTATGTTCAGTAAAAGGTTCAGTAATATATAAATACGCACATAGCCGGGACAGGCAAATAATGGCATGTTTTATGTGTTTTTGGATACAGGAATACAAACTGAAGTTAAGTATTAAAACATTGAACATAATATTTCTATCACACTTGCAAATATGATGCGCATACGATAAATAAAAATAGATTGATAAATTATAGAAACTGTTACTCGAAAAGGAACTAAAGTATTTTAAATGGCATTAGTGTCATGTCTTAGGTGCTCTTCACGACGTTGATGATCAAATATAAAAAAATTTAGTTTTGCTTTAAAATTATTCATGGTTTGCAGATTCCTTATGGGCGGAGGGATGTTATTCCAACACTTAGTAGCAGCGTACCGGAAACTACCTCTAAACGAAGCAGACCGGTGGTATCGTGTGGAGAGCTGTTCTGCGCACCTTCGAGGCCCATACGATCTGTTTGTTGACAGCCAGGACAGCTTGTTAAAAAGGTAGAATGGTACCTTATGTTTCAAGACACCAAAAAGAAGACAAGCCAAGTGCAACTTTCGCCTGTGCTTCATTTTCAGAATAGTATGTTTGTTTAAATATGGAGTGACATGAGCCCTTAACGGAATGTTAAAGCAAAAACGAGCACAGGCATTTTGCACTCGTTGCACAATCTTTAGTGTTCTGGCTAACAGACGTGGGCCAACTACTGTGTCCATAAAGTTTAATTTGGACAATAATAAGGACTCCACCAACTGTACACGCAGACTTTCACATATATAAGGCCTAATTTTATACAATACTTTTAGTTTGTAGAAACAATTTTTTACAGCGTGTGCCACATGTTTTTCAAAACGCAGGCCGCTGTCTATAAGCAAGCCTAAATTTCGTGCTTCCTGTACATGCTCAATAGTCTGTCCTAAGACCTTAACACTCACAGTAGGATCTAAACTAGCGAGCTGTTGATTACTACCAAACATTATATATTTTGTTTTGTCTGGGGTTAGCAGCAGACAATTTTCTGTTGCCCATTTAGCAATACTGGAGAGATCCTCATTCATTTTAAGTATTGCACCATCTATGTTTGACGCTTTAAATGAAATATACACTTGTATATCATCTGAATACATATGGAATTTGCAGTTTTTAATGTGCATACCTATATCAGCAGTATATAAAAGGAAGAGAACTGGTCCCAAAATCGAGCCCTGAGGAACTCCCTTTGTTACTGCCATTTTATCTGATGATTAGGATGTCCCATCATTGGAATTAAGTCTGACATATTGAAAACGGTTGCTTAGGTAACTGTGGAACCATTTTACGGCATTGTAGTCAAAACCATAAAAGGATAGTTTAGATAACAAGATATCAATGCTAATAGAGTCGAAAGCCCTAGAAAAATCGAGTAACACTAACAACGTGCAAAGCCCCTCATCCTGCGCACACAGTATATTATCCGTAACATCGAGCATTGCCGTTACAGTGCTATGCTTTTTTCTGAAGCCTGATTGCATCTGCGGTAAAATACTATGAGATTCGAGCTACTCAACAAGCTGGTTGCAAACTGCCTTCTCCATAACCTTTGATAGACATGGCAGAATACTAATAGGCCTCAGATCTTTGACCTCAACAGGACGAGTAACTTTGGGTAAAGGACGGACAATACCAATTTCCCATATGTCAGGGAATACACATGTATTAATAGACTTATTAATTAAATGTTTGATGATGTTGATAGTGTGAGGAAAGGTCATGATTAACATATCCAGACTTATGCTATCGCAACCTTCAGCATTTGATCTTAAACCGAATTACCTCTGTTTTAACAAGTCGCATCTTACGCTCCCGAAACCATTTAATCTCACAATACACACATATACATGCAACACGAGAAATATTCACACAAACTGTAGTTGCAATACATTATCTAGGGTATCTTCTGTCACATATTTAGGTTTGCAAATAGATGAACACAATGTGTTATAATGAATATAAAACGCGAAAGTTTAAAAAGTACTACTTAAAAGATATCACAAAAGTACTATACCTACACTCCCGCCCTTTTTTATTTTTTTTTTATGTTAGGTGGGCAAAAATGTCCTACCGCGCACCCCACTGTCCGGTGAGACAACGGGTTAGTGTGGGGCTCTCACCCACTAAAAACCCACAGTGCGCCCTCACCCGCCCTTACTACGGCGGATCACGGGTACCACGTCGTTTCACCGCGATCCGCAGGTGGCAGCCCCTTCGGGCACCCTCTCTTGTGCGACGCCCCGAGCACTTGGGCGTCACACCTTCGCGGTAGTCTCCCTCCTAGCGATCATGTGCAGGTATTTGCCGAAGCAACCATGCCCCGACAAAACCTGCACGAACCGAAAGGTGAGGACCCCGTGCTGCCGCCCTGCCCATTCTTCCAAGATCGGCTGGAGCGCCCCCACGGTCGAGAGACCAGCCCGGGGCGTCTCCAGCTGAGACTTCCACTTTAGGACGGTGGTGCGGCGGGCATCTTCCCGCCACGATGAGATTGATTATCTCCCGCCGGGCACGCTTCAAGACGGCCTCGTAGGTCAGGCCCTTTTCTTCCCCTCAGGCAGCACGGTGATCACCACCGCAGCTGCCTTCGGAACCTTCAGTTTCCGCGACTTTTTCCTCCGTTTCGGGGCTTCCCATCTCTGATTGATTGGCACCGCCTCGCGCTCCGAGACAGCGCCGCGACCAATGGCCCGGGATCGCCGGGGCCCAACCACCTGGCAGTCCCCGTCTGAGGACGTAGCAGTGGCAGGGGTGGGGGCAGGAGCCCTTTTTTTGGCCCTTTCCCTGGGCTACAGGAGCCGTAGGCGAAGGTTTGGCCGCTGGTGCTTTGGCCGCCGTTGGTTTGGCCGCCGTCGTGGCAAACCAGACATGCCCACCCCTCCTGGCACAGCAGGGCTGTCGGTGTTGAGGACGCTGCAGCATTCCTTTTGTCAGCCGCAAGTGGCGGCCGAAGTCGGGGCTCCGGCGGCAATCTTGCGGCTAGGGCCTCGAACCTCGGGCCAAAGACTGCATCAATGCGGTCGATAACCGCGCGAAGCGTTTCGTTTTCCAGCCCAGTTACAGGGCCCGACTGAGCGGCAGACGGAGCCGAGGTGGTCGCTGAGGCGGGTCGGAGGTGCGGCGGCGGCGGCGAGGCGGTCGCTTGGAGATCACCCCGCAAAACCCGCATTACAGAAGCCGAGGCACTCGGGATGGCCTCAGGGAGCCCAAGTTCGGCTCTCATATTGGCCATCCCTCGGTGCAGCTCCTCGACCGTTGCCTCCAGGCGCTATTTTCGCGCCCCAAGGTCGGCTACCTCCGTCACAAGCTGCTCTACCACGTTGGACAGTTCCGTGGCGGCGATTATAAGTCCCTGGGCGAAGGTCCCTTTCAAGTTCTTCGAGCCCATGATGACTCCGACACCACCTCTGCCGGCCGCGATGGCTGACTTTCGGCAGCCTCAGTCAGGCCACCCTCCTCAGCGGCAGACGTCTCGGCGGCTGAAGTGCCGGCCGAGCTGCCCGTCGTCGAGCCGTCCCTGGACGACTGGGACGCTCCCTTGGCCGTCTTGTTGCCACCGCGCGCTTTGCGCGCAGCTGCACTAGTAGGGGCCGCATTTACAGCCGGACCCCTTACGGCTGAGGCGTCAGGTGCATTACCCGACTCCATCAAAGTTTTTTTAAAATTGTTAAAATCCATATGATTCTCACGAGTATGGGAGAAAGGTGTATTTGAATGGTTACGTAGTTTCAGCTATGATATGACTGAAAACTTGCTGTCTGTAGGTGAATGATATAGACGCACATACAAACAGAGACACATACACTCACACACATAAGTGCGCGCAAGCACACACACATGCACACACACACGCGCATACACAACCACACACACACACACACATACATACACACACACACACATGCGCACACACATACACAATCACACACACCACACACACATATACACACACAATAGTTTTTTTATTTTTTTTATTATTATTATTAACTTTTCTTCTTTTTAATTTTACTTTAATTTTACATTTTTTTATTTGACCAAATGTGAACATGCTCTAGGGAGAAGTCACTGTCGTCTGAAACACAGATTCAGCTAGCTCAGACGCCAGGGAATTCAGTATAATTTAAATACGTTGTTAAATGTCAATAAAACATTTTTCATTTTTTAGATTTGAGTCGTATTAACATGAACTCGTTTACAGTAACTAATATTCAAGTACATAGAAATTATAACGTTTAGATTCTGTGAGGGCCGAGACAGCCAGACCCCTGGCTGACATATCATTATATCAGCTGCTAAATCCTTACTAATATTGCAATAGATGTGAAAGTTAGTTTGTATGTTAGGCTTTCATACTGTCACTACTGAACCAATTATTACGAAAATACATGCATATAGTCTGAAGCCCAGAAAATGACAAACGCTTTTCGTGCTGGAAAGGTTAATGGTTCTCGTGGGATAGTTATCTTAACCTAGAAATAATTAATGGGCCCCAGAGGATTATGAAGTGCACGCGAACGGAGTCGCAGGCAGTAACTAGCATTGAATATAAATCGTTGTTTAAGACTGGATGAATTTACATTTCAGTTTTATTATAAATCAGTATGCTGATTTCATATTAGGCTTTTAAGATTAATTACTGTGAAAAAAAGATTGGGATTTAATTGTGTCTTTTAAACATAGCATCACGCCTGCATTCCCCGAAAGGGTAGGCAGAGGTGTATTACACACCCACGACTCGCCAGCTATGTTTAGGTAAGTCTCAAGTAATAGGGGGCGAGCCTATTGACGTCTACCGAGCACATTTCAAACTCCGGGCTGCTACTGAGAATTTTTCTTTTTAGGAAAAAGCTCAATAACATTGCCCGAGACCTCATGATTAGCAGTCGCATACACTACCGTCTTTTACCTTATTAGAACTGTCCAATAAGCATCCGATAGAGGTCGTGCACATCTATTGAAATATAATATGTGATTTATAATTTGATCACTGCGAAAACTACTTGAAATGGTTGAGCAGTAAAGTGAGTCACGGGTTTGAATTCCACTCGCAATAATCGTAAGATTTCATTACCATGTTACCATGTAAGAGACAGATTATTTTTTTTATTATTATTATTTACATTACATTACCTGACCACAGCTTGTAGCAATGTTTTAAAGACTTCCTCGTTAAATATTTCACTCATGTGACGTTAGAGTCACACTGACGTAAGTCACTGATAGTCACGTCATTTTGACATGTCAGATTAATGGAGCACCGCCAGGTGCATTTTGCTGAGGAGGTAATAATGTCATCGATGTATCATCTGCGATTGTACGGTGAATTATTATTTTTAAGAAGCTTGAAGGACTTTGTGATTTGTAGTTTTAGCATGTATAGGTACACAGCTTCATTACTAGAACAAATTGTCATTGAAATTTCGAATTGAAAATTGGGAGTCGCAGGTAAGTGACGATAACTTAGAAGTCCAGAGCACTTCCCTGGAAAGGAGGGGATGAAGGTTCAAATACTGCTCGCAAGACATTTCTTATTTTCCACTTACACAAACATTTTTTTTAGTAAAACTGTAAGTTTTTATTCATGTCGGGGCTGTGGCATAAATTGAGAGAGTCTTACTAAAACGATGCTGGCCTACGCTAATTAATTAAGTATAAATAAACCATCTAATATTATTTTAACTTAATTTTTGTTAAGTCAATTCTAATAAACTCTTGAAGAAATCTTATAAATTTCCACCGACCGAAGTTCAAAGATCTAATTACACATCATTAATATTTAATCTGATATAACATGGTGTCTTAGATAATTATATTTTATGAGGCTCTTAATATTCCGATATAAAATTAATAACACCCCTTAATAACAAGATTAAGTTGGCAGTGTAAAGTGCCCTCTAGTGAAATTTTAAGTAAATTTGATATTAATATTATTTTATGCTTAATGCTTCATTTTGGGTATGAAGTGCTACTTTAGAGGTATTTAAAGGATCGTGGCTTTGGCTAGAGATGATATTAATTTGGTTCATAATTTTTCACCTAATTTTGTAAATTAGCTATCTTAAGAATATACTGAATATAATCCAGCGCTAAAAACTGGTTATATTTTTTAATACTTAACTTAGGTAGATACTTATTACAAAAAATGTTTATTATAAACTATATCTCGTGTACGAATGAAGGAGATAATTTTAAAAAAATCTTTTAACGTAATCCATATTTTAATAATAAATGTGATGTGTTCTATTTGTTATGCTTTCACTGCTAAACCAATGAGCCAATTTTAATTACATAAGTTATGTATAAAAAAAGCATTGGTATTTAAATATACAAATAAAATGTGGGGAAAGTAACGTTATAAGACGTAACGTAAAAGAGAGTTAAGATAGTTTATAGTACAACAACATCACCGTACACATTTTCGATTTACCAATATTCATTATTTATCTGACAACTAGATGGCGTTACTTGTTTTAAACAACGGCTATTAGCGCCATATTTAGCTATGACTGGAATTACTTAACCTACAAGAAGCACTTCCAAGTTGGTAGGCCAGCTCATTCACCACCATATAAAATCTACTGGATGACCAGAAGAAGCATATAGAGTAAAAACCACTAAATAGCATATAGCATTTTGCGTCGAAGATTTACAAACTTACAGGTATGCCTTTCTGAATCCTCGTGTTTCCAGAACAATTAAAAGTTTCTTTTCATTAAAAAATAAATGGCAATCATTGGATATTCTCAGAAACTACACCCAGATTGGAACATAATAATAAATTCACCTCTATTTTAAACACAAAGTGGAAAATGTGAAATTGAAAATAACAGTCACAAGCAGGATTGGAACCTGTATCTCCTGGATACCGTCCAGATCCTTTGCCAATTCAGCCATCGTGACAATCGCTCCTGACTGCTAATTTCGATAACACATTCATACTTAACGTCTTGGGTGACGCCTGCGCCATCTGTCGGAAGTATTTACATAGATTATATCGACTAGATAACCTTAATTTTACAATTAAGATTTTTATCTAATAAGGAGCAATTATCACGATGGCTGAATTGGCAAAGCATCTGGATGGTATCTAGAAGATGCAGGTTCAAATCCTGCTCGTGACTGTTATTTTCGATTTCACATTTTCCACTTTGTGTTTAATGTATATGGCTAAGCATGTCAAATGCTAAAAATATATATAAAAAATTCTAAATATTCACCTTTATTTGCTTAGTTGTATAGGATACCTTGTCGTTCAAACGAACAGCATAGTAATTTAATCTTATCCGTGTGGTGATGGATTAAGAATACAAGTGTCACCACCCCATTCTTTACCACGGGTGTCGTATGAGGCGAAGGTAAGTAAGCAATTATCACCCATTGCACGACTGTTGATAGGGCTGGGTACCAAGTGGAAGTACTCACTTGGTATCCGGCCCGAGCGGGTTGGTACCACCATCTCCCGTGTGACCGGCCATGAAGCACATTGTTGCATTGGTGAGCAGCGGCTTGACAATACTCTCGGTATAGTCGAGTCCATGGGCGACGGTTACCATTTACCATCAGATGGACCGTGGCTCGTCTGCCACTACATGCAATAAAAAAAAAAAAAAAACTTTCTCCCAGCCGGAAATTGGATGAGTAACCTACTTTATGTAAGCATCTAAGAAAACTATGTATGTTAGTCGGCAATCACCGCTGTCTATCGTTGTAGGTTTTCATATTCGTAAATAAAAATCTGATCCTTAGGTACCATTGGTCCCCACAATACCCTGTTCGTTGCTCCGAACGGAGGTCAAATCGGTAGTCACTCCTTATAAATACTGATCACCAGGTTAACCAATAGGTCGCGTCGGAAATGGGGGCGGCTGTTTTGCGGATTCGTTCCAAGAACACCGCCCCCGGCCCGGACGGGATACCCGCCCGGGTGCTGGCTCTGACTCTGGACCACCTGGAGCCCCGCCTCAGGGGACTGTTCAACGCGTGCCTGTCGTCTGGACGGTTCCCTGACTGTTGGAAGGAGGGGAGGCTGGTACTCCTGCCGAAGCCGGGGCGAACGCCGGACTTTAGGCCCATCGTGCTGCTGGACGAGGCGGGTAAGCTGCTGGAGAAAATCCTCGCTGCCCGCATCGTCCAGCACCTGCGCGACGTCGGACCCGACTTGTCGGACGCCCAGTTCGGCTTTCGCGCTGGGCGTTCGACGGTCGGCGCGATTATGCGCCTGAAGGCCGCGGCCACGGCGGTCGTCGCCAGCGGTGGAGTGCTGTTGGCGGTATCGCTTGACATCGCCAACGCATTCAATAGTCTGCCATTCAGCTGCATCAGGGAGGCGCTCCAGTATCACGGGGTGCCTGCATACCTGAGGCGGCTAGTGGCAGACTATCTCGAGGGCCGCAGCGTACTCTATGAGAGCCGCATAGGGGACGTTGTGAGGAGACCCATGTCGTGCGGTGTCCCGCAGGGTTCGGTTCTAGGGCCGCTCCTGTGGGACATCGGTTACGACTGGGTGTTACGCTGTCGGCTCCCCCCCGGGCTTGCGGTTATCTGCTATGCAGATGACACGCTGGTCGTGGCCCGGGGTGGAAACTTCGAGGAAGCGGCGTTCCTGGCCACCTTAGGGACCTCGGAGGTGGTCAGGAGGATCGGGGCGCTGGGGCTTAGGGTGGCCCTAGACAAGTCGGAGGCTCTACTTTTCCATGGGCCCCGACGTCGGCCACCTGCTGACGCCTCGATCACGGTGGACGGGGTCCAAATTGGGGTGCAGGCCCGGATTAAGTATTTGGGCCTGGTGCTGGACGGGCGGTGGCGCTTTCGCGAGCACTTCCGTCAACTGTCCCCGAGGCTCGTCGGTGCGGCGTCCGCCCTTGCACGGCTCATGCCGAATATGGGCGGACCCAACAATGCGTGCCGACGGCTCTACGCGGGGGTGGTCCGGTCGATGGCGCTGTACGGCGCTCCCGTATGGGCGGAGTCCCTGGACGCACTGAACAGGGCTCTTCTGTGGAGGCCACAGAGAGTCGTCGCGTCCAGGGTCATACGTGGGTACCGCACGGTGTCGACAGAGGCGGCCTGCGCGTTGGCCGGAACCCCTCCGTGGGACTTGGAGGCGGAGGTGCTTGCCGAGGTGTATCGGCGGGCGTCGCAAGAGCGGGAGGGGGGTGCACGTCCCCCACCAAGCGTGGTGGCCAGATGGCAAGGTGACGTTCGCCGAGCTGCCATGGCCAGCTGGAGGGCGCGGCTGGAGGCGCCCCGGGCCGGTCTTCGGACCGTAGGGGCGCTCCAGCCGGTGCTGGAAGAGTGGGCAGGGCGACGGCACGGAGTCCTTACCTTCCGACTGGTGCAGGTGCTGTCGGGGCACGGCTGCTTCGGCAGATATCTGCACATAGTCGCAAGGAGGGAAGCGACTCCGGGCTGTCACCATTGCGGCTGCGACGAGGACACGGCGCAGCACACGCTCGAGTCGTGCCCGACTTGGGCCGAGCAGCGCCGTGAACTCGTCGCGGCAATAGGGGGGGACCTCTCGCTGCCGAGCGTCGTCAGAGCGATGCTTGGCAGCGACAGGAATTGGGCCGCAGTCGCTGCCTTCTGCGAGGAGGTTATCTCGCGGAAGGAAGCGGCGGAGAGGGCCAGGGAGGCTGATCCTTCCGCAGACCCAAACCGCCGCCAGCGACTGGGGCGGCGCAGGCGCGAGTATTTGCGCCTAATGCCGCCCTAGCTGGGGCTGTGGGTGGAGGGACCGGGGAACGTCCGCCACCCGCAAGGCCTCCCGCGAAGGTGCGACGCTCCATGCGTCGCTAAGTTGAGGGTACCCGAAAAGGTAAGCCGCCGGCGGACCACTGAAGGAATGTAATATAGTTCCGGTGGCCCGCCAATAAAGGCGGAGAGGTGGCACACGGCGGGTTTCTTTAGTGGGTGAGGGCCCCACACTACCCTGTTCGTTGCCCCGAACGACGGGGTGTGCGGTTAGGAACATTTTTTCCCGCCTTAACAAAAAAAAAAAAAAAAAGGTTAACCAATAGGTCAGTCAATGTATTCGTTATATCAATGCCATACATTGACTATTCTATTCAACTGACGATTATGCCATCTGTCTACATGGGCTGATCTCCAGATTAAGTAAAACATATCTAAAACTTATCTTTTTAAGTCTATGAAGGTGATGATTAGATGGATATCCTATATATTACATATTTACTTTACTCCTTTGGACGAAATAAGAAAGATTAAATAAAATCAAAAACTTACTAAAATTTAAAGAAACAATTTCAATGAAGTATAGCAGGCCAGTCACTAAACCTTGAACTATAAATAAATTGCATAACCGTCAGAATCTATCACGAACATTTGATTACCGTCCAAATGTGGCTACAAACTGGTTGAGTTTAACTGTGAAACATCTTGCCATAACAGTCATATCCCATAAGTAGCTACAGCATTCAATATTGAGATTATATTTCTGTATTTAGATATCTCCTAATGAAATGATTCTAGTGAAGAGAGTCAAGGGTGTTAAGATACCACCACTGAAGTAATATCACACAGGGTACCCTGTTACTTGTCCCGAACGACGGGTGTGCGGTTCGGTAAATTTTTTCTCGCCTACAAAAAATTAGAAATGGGGTGTTAACAAAAATATATGGAACAAATAAAAAAATGAAAATGTGGAAAAAGATAACTTTATTGCGAGCGGAAATCGAACCTGCATCCCTTCCAACCCGGGGAAAGTGTTTTAAAGTAGCTGAGCATGTCAAGTGCTAAAATACAGATCAGTTCTTTTTTAAATATATCGATTAGAACCTCATTCTAAAGCTGCTTCGATTTCTCGTAAATTCTGCCAACCTGTATCTGAGCTCGAAAGATTTCATATTTTTGTCTGCTTGTTTATTCTTGCATTATGTAAAAAATACTGAACTAAAATTTGAGTCGAACAAAAACTGCTAAAAATACATATAACCAAAAACTAACGGACGCTAGCAACCTTTTTATATCTTAGGTAAGTAGGTGCACACTTATACCGCTGACCTACCAGACAGACAATTTAACATTCGTAATTTACGTAACAGATAATTAAAATTAAAACATCAATCTAATATGATTATTATTTAAAGATGTGTAGGTTAAATGTAAAATAAATTAGCATTCATCAAAACATACATTAATAGTGAATTAATAACAACATATTATGCATACATTAGCATAATAGCTATATTTTATGAAAACATTGAAATGTCAGACTAAAATTATAGTTACAATAGTCCAAGTTTCTAGTAGGCCTCTCTTTTGATGGTAGAGTCATGGCCCACCTGATGGTAAGTGGTAAGAGCCGATCTAGACTTGCCTATATCAAGAGTACCTACTGTCAAGCTACTCATTCAATTCGAAGATGAGAAATGAAAGAATTAACACCTTTCTTCTGCTGCAACGAAAACACACTAAGGTGCTTCGTAGTTGGTCACACAGGAGACGGTACTACCGATTCGCTCGATAACAAGTGAGTACTCCCTACCGTACCACCAGCAATGCAATGGATGATAATTATATACTTCCCTTAGTCGCCTCGTACATAACCCGTGGGACAGTGCGGTGGTGACACTTCTATCCTTAGTCCTTGACGCAGTTGAGAAACGTCGCGACTATCTATTTGTTTCATCTTATTTTCCGTGGCGAATGTACTTAGAAATATTTGACGTATTTATTAGTATTAAAAAGCGTTTAAAAATTCGATGACCACACAGAGAAGCAGCGGAGGGGATTTTTGAACTCTCATACTGATCTTATACCGTTATGGGTTAAATTTTCATACAGGACATATTTTGTGAAATCCACAATTATTTAATAACACAATTATTTAATAACACATTGTTCTGAATCTGTGTGTATTTTGTATCTAGGTACTACTAGGTATTTGCCACCCACGTGTGTAAAAAAATTGAAAGAATACTCGTCAAAGTACATTTGAAAAATTTAAAACGTTGCTATTTGATTCTTCAACGAGACTTTTTAATTAAAGCACATCTGTGAAAGAGAGTCAAAGTTCTCCAGCCCGAGGTTCAGACATACATCTAACTTGCTCAAATTTTCCAATGTGATGTATTTGTTCACTAATTACTACTCAAGAAGTGATGAAGGGAAAGATCGCGAGGAAACCTGCATACCTGAGAGATTTCCTCAACTGATCCACACTCTATCAACTCGCATGGGCCAACGTGATGGACAAGGCCAAATTCCTGTCACTCTAAAAGGATGCCCACGCGCAACAGATAAAAAATGGCCCTCAAATATTAGACTTTTTGTTACTTATTAACGGGGGAAAAAAACCTATCCGCACACGTTATCGTCAAGGACAACGAGAAAGGTAGTGTGGAGCCTGCACCCGCTAAAATAAGTGTTCCTTCGCGTGCCGTCTCCCTGACTGTAATGATCGGATTGGATCACTGGAACTGTGATATAACCTAATTGAGTGGTGTATAAAAGTACAAGTAACGCCTTTTTTATGCTGAAAAAAATGTTCCTAAACGCACTCTCTGTCTTTGGGGACAACGAACAGAGTAGTGTGGGGCCCACACCCACTAAATAAACCCGCCGTTTGCCGTCTCTCCGCCTGTATTGGCGGGCCACCGCTACTATATTACATTCCTTCATAGTTACATGTCATGTTACTCACAGGCTTTTTTATTTTTTTTTGTTAAGGCGTAAAAAAATTTTCCTTTACCCAAAAACAATTAAAAAAACCCGCCGTGTGCCGTCTATCCGGCTTTACTGGCGGCTACTGGAACTATCTATGTACAACAACCTACACGTATTGCCATCTTCCTTATTTAAAAAAACACCGTTTACATTATAATATATTATTATGTGAAACATACACAAAAAAGTGCCAATCCATCTCCACTCGTATCGAACTTAATGGTGGACAGTGGCTTATCAGTGCTCCTCATACTGCTGAACCTATGCGTGGCAGTTACTATTTACCACTAAGAGAGCCGTGACACGTCTGCCACTAAAAAATATAAAATATGCGTATAAAAAGCTATAAAGACAGGTAACAGAATTATTAAAACAAACAAAACAGTAATCTGCATAACATTACAAAATCCGAATCCGAAATAATATAAATATTTATTAAAATATATTCAGAAATGTATACAAGTATAGACAATTGCCTACGAATCAACATTTTTAATAATCTTGACGCAATTTCAACGAAATACGCAATCACTTTAGAAACTGTTATGTTAAAAGTTTATATATGTTTACGGCACATGTTACCTATAACATTATTTTGTAATAGAACACATTTAATGTAATTTATCTGTAAATAAACTTCCTGTTAAGTACAAAAACATAAATATCATCTCAAAAGTAATAAAATTAAGTGTAAATAATGTAGATGTGGATGAATGGATGGAATAATGAAAATATATTGAATAAAAGTGTTATTGAGATTTTTCGTTAATAAAAAAAGAATAAAAAATTCTCAGTAGCAGCCCGGAGTTTGGAAATGTGCCCGGTAGACGTCAATAGGCTCGCCTTGGCTTCGCTTGTAATACACCTCTACCTAACCCTTCGGGGAATACAGGCTTGATGCTATGTTTTAAGAACAAAATTCATCCTCCTGCTTGGGTTAGTAATTGGTTTAAATTATAAAATAACTACTACTACATTCAACTTTGTCAGCGTGTTTAGAGTTGGATCTGAAATGAAAAATGCGTTGAATCCTTTTAGCAGTGCTAGCCTTGCTGTTAAACCAAAGACTGCAAAGAAAGTAGTATCGAGTTCAATCCCCAATACAATGTTTAGACCTATATTAAGCCTCTGACATTTCGAGATTTTTATAAATTATGTTTATATTCAATGCTCGATGAACGGAAACATCGTGAAGAAACCTGCATGCTTGATAAGATTTATTCGACGGCTTATGAAATCTGCCAACTCGCACAGGGCCAGCGTGGTGGTCTTTAGCCTAATCCCACTCACCATGAAAGGAGACCCGTGCTCAATAGTGAAACAGATAAAGGGTAAATAAAAATCGTTTTGGCGCATCTCATCGGAACTTTTTATCAGGATAATATAACGTGTTTATCAAGACTAAATTATCTATAAGCAAAATTGCATGCAAATCTGTACATGCACTCGTTTAGTCGTGACTAACTAAAAACGTCTAAACAGCTTCACAGACTTTTGCGTGTTTAAATAAAATTTATATTAACATCGATATTAAAATCGATACGGCAAAAAGATATGTCGCTTTTTTTTAATTTAAGCTATATTTCATTGTATAGTTTGGTCCGTTAGTGTTGCGCAAGAACTGGTTTAAAGAGTCACAATAAATGCTATGCGACTGGTTTATATCGATATTAAACGAATCGTCTGTATTGCTAACAACTTATGACCCAGTCATATATACTCGTAAAAACTAGTTTTACGTAATGAAGGTACACGTTTTATGCATTTTCTATTGGTATGTAATTAACATAACGTTTAATATTTAGTACAAAGCCAAGTCAATTAACTTTTAATCGATATATTTTTGGCGGGGCTAATCGATGTTAGAAATATCGTTATGTATGTACTATAAAGATTGTGTAAATATCTGTTATTAATATTCTGTGCGGTTATATTAATAGGTATAACAACTTGCAGGTTTTTCATTTTTGGAAATTAAACTATCGCTTCTAACTTATAACAATTATATGCTTTAGTTCTTCTCTATATGTGGTGAGTCTTAATAGTGATGTGGAAATTGATGATCATGAGTAATATCTGCGTTAGTTTAGCGGTAAACGGTAGGTAGGTACGGTAACCGCTTACCATAGAGCCGTATATTTGAGACAATCATAGTATAAAAAAGGTTTGTGAGATGGAGCTAATCACCCGATTAAGCCGAACTAATCATATTCGAATTAACAAAGTTCCGACGCATTATCATAAAAAGACATAATCTGCATAAAATATTCTAATATCTATAAATTTTAGACTGCACCTCCAGTTCTCCAGGTCGAGATAATTACCGACCCCAATATTTTATCGCCTCCGAACGCCCTCATTTTACTGACCTTTAACAAATTGTGCTTGAAACTTGTAATATTTGAAGATATTAATTTCCTGTCAGTAACCTGCCTAAATTAAGATTCGCGTAATTTGCCCAATATTTATAAATTGATAATGAATTAGTTTACTTTTAAACAATGAGAAGCATTATTTTATGCACGACGCCTATTCCTTGGTCATATAATAATATATAATTGATTTTTATGGCTGTAAACTTATTTGTGTTTCTATAAGAGGCAAAAGTATTACAGGGTTGTAATTGCCAATAGGCACAAAAATAATGCTTTGAAGCCTTTGTATCTTTATAAGTAAATCACACATTTTTACAATTAAATCACAACTTATAAGGCACCTAAAAGTCCCTTAATGACTTCCTGCGAATGCATATTATAGTAGATTCTTTGACTGCAAAGATGGCGGAGTTGGTTAAATACCGGCCTCCCGCCCGAGTGTTGTTGGTTCAATTCCCGCACAGGACAAATCTTTGTGTGATCCATAAACATCTCTTAATAGCAGCCTGGAGTTTGAGAGGAAGTTGGTGGGATCTCAACGGGGGTGCCTCGGAAAGCTGTTGGTCTAGTGCCTATCCTCTCCTCGGTGGTACTATATATAATATCTTGTGCGTACATGTCTAGTGTCTGTTGACACTGACTGCCGTGCCTGAAATTACTGTCTGGAGATCATTAATATGTGAATCATAGTATCCAGGTACTATTCTTTTCCATCATAATACTCGGTCTGACCCTGACTCTAGTGCATTTGACAATAACAAATTATATATTGTACCTCATAAGTAAAAGCTACTTAATTATAAAATAGATTAAAATTTGTAATTTTCTTGATATAGTAGTGATGTTAAATGTATACCAGTTTTTAAGTAAGACATGAGCTAGGAAAGAAATATGGAATTAAAAGAAAACCCTTCAAAAACATACAACTAAAAAGCAATAAATAATTGGTATTTACATACGATTTCCGTGCTAGACACCTACTGATGTGTTTAGATTATTGTTGATTTTTTAAAAACCGATTAAGATATAAGTTAAATGAGATCATTTCGGAATAAACCCCTTTCGAACAATAAAGGATTTTGCAAATCCGTCTATATATATATAAAGGAGCTATGCCCGAACATACGTAAAAAAAATTATTAAACATCCGGATTGAGAACGTTCTACTTTTTTTGATCAAAATACGTTGTGTAGTTTTGTTATAATGTGATGACGGCTAACCAGTCTAATACAGTTATTATATTTTCTAAAATATTTTTACGGCTTTGTTACAGTTTTTGTAGACATAATTTGTACACTGATATGACTGCAATTGTATTTAAACCAATACTACTGTACATATTATAAATATTAGATTATAATTTTGATCTTATCATATAAATTCTAAAAGTGAAGTATTACAAACTTATCTCGATTGAAATATTCTCATATTAATCTATTAGATCTCCGAACGGGTTGTATTCATGACGAGGCCTCACTACAGCTGGTTCCAAATGGCAGTAAACGCAAATCGTTCACAAATCCTCCGCTCCAGGCAAGAGGGCCATAAAACTAAAGGTCAAATGGTTAAAATTAAATTTATAATAGTGAGTAGATACTGCTCATAAATGTTTTTTTTATACTACGGAGTGTAAGGATAATAAACATAGGAAATAAATGATACTCAAGAGAGGATAGGAAGAATAATAAGGAGAAGCTAAGAAGGACAATAAGGAGAGGATATGCAGAGGGTTTGCCTTCAGCGTTCTCACTTACCATACGACACCCAATCATAGGAGTACCTGCCGTTCTTTCATGCTGATCTTCTGTGAAAGGATGCAACTACCCCGATCAAGCCGGCCCATTCATACTGGGATAAGTTAGGCTCTACCACAATACAATAGTGAAAATTTGAGATTGATAATACTATGTCAATATTTTTATAAATATATTTTTTCCCCTCTTTACCCATGGGAGTCGTAAGAGCCAACTGAAGGAATACCGAGGGAGTGGGCAGCAGCACTCCTTCGAGTATTAACAACATCCTCTGCGATCGCCAACCCGCCTGCCAAGCGTGGCAATTACGGCATTATCCCCCATGACGGGACCGCTCGTTGTGGCGTTCTCTTGGGGAGGCCTATGTCCAGCAGTGGACGTTGAAAGGCTGATGGATGGATGGATGGATGGATTATTATTTTCGATTTCTCATTTTCACACTTTGTAGCTTTATCGCACCAGGCTCTACAACTGGAAATGTGCATAAAGTCACAGGCTGACTAGTTTTAAAATAAAAATATTATTTCGAATACTGTCACGCTTACTTCACTGTCTATACATAAATAAACCATCAACCATAAAAATCATAGTTCTATTGTGACTATGAATACTATATACAATCTACAGTCTACAGTGATAATGGCGAGTTCTTTAAAAAAAATTTTTCTTCATGTTGTTTTAGGGTTTACAGGGTTTTTTGATATTTGGGTTATAAATATCAAGTGGAAAACATACTGCTCGATCCCGAGTAAACTTTTTGTCGTGTGATCGACCACGAAAACTCTCGGTGTATTTTGGTTGTAGCAAGAGATATTTGTCCATTCATTAATGTCGCATCCGTAAAATTATTTTAAAATAAATATAATCCCCGCTGCTTTAGTGGCCCGACTGACAGCACAAGCGTCGATTTGTCGCGTTTACAATCAACGAGTATTGCAGTGAGCTGCAGGCGCTTCCTTCCCGACTGACGTGATCAATTTATTCCCGTTCCGTTTAGTATTTTATTTGGAATGCAACGATATAGCTTTAATCAGTTGACTGTCTGGGTTTTGTCCAAGTAGTGCATAGGATATCTATATTTGATGAGTATTGGACGGGTAGAGTAGGACGGACTTCCTGGACATCTGAATGTATGGAGCCGCTATGACGGTCTCTTGGGGAGGCCTACATCGATAGGTGTATAACTATATATATGTATATATATTATAATAAGTGTATGGTAGTATTCGTGCGTGTGTGTGTGTGTGTGTGTGTGTTTCCTATATTTATGTACCCCTGACCTCTTTACAAGTACCTACATAATTTGTATTGCGTTATTTTCTTTGACAAATCGACAACTTGAAGTTTCGCAATAAAATTTAACGAAGAAACTTCGCTGAAACGATCTTCAATAATGTAATAATGTCATAGTATATTAAATTTTAGTCCGTTTAAACTAATTTACAATAAAATGTTTACTTTAAAGTAATTATTGAATTATAATTTATTTGTGAATTTGGAAAAAGAGTTATTTAGTAGGAGCGGGAATCGAACCCGTGTCTTTTCCAATCCGGGGAAGTGCTCTAAGCCACTGAGCTATCCTACTGATCTTTCGATCATCCCAATTTCCTAATCACATTTGTCTTATGACCAACGCCATCTATCGGCAAGCATTACATGCATCCAATATAGTAAGTTTAATTTTGCAATTAAAATTCATACTATTTGATGGCACGATTTTCTTAAACATTTTAGATCAATTTTTTTTGGCAATTGACATGCTCCGCTACTTTTTAAAGTATAAATTATTTGTGAATAAAGAAAAAGAGATTTTTAGTAGGAGCGGGAATCGAACCCGCGTCTTTTCCAATCCGGGGAAGTGCTCTAAGCCCAGTGGCTAGCTAGGGATATATAGGGGATAGCTCAGTAGCTATCCTACTGATCTTTCGATCATCCCAATTTCCTAATCACATTTGTCTTACGACCTTTTTTCCTTATTCACAAATAACTTATACTTACTTTAAAAAGTAGCGGAGCATGTCAATTGCTAAAAAAAAATAGATCTAAAATATATTATAATTTCTAATGATAGAACATTTTAACGGAGACGTACTACTCTCTCAGAGAATTCACAAAAGATCAGAGTGGTAACCGTAGTTAAACCTATTTTTGTGGTTTGTATAGTGAGTGAGGCTGGAGGCCTAAACCTTCTTCTTCGCCCTTTTATTATCCTTGCTTTCCACCTGCTATCCATTTCTTTAGAGGTAGCAACGCGCGAATTATGTCTCTGGTGTTGCTAGCGTCTATAGGTTACGGTAACCGCTTACCATCAGGTGGGCCGTATACCTGTTAGCCACCCATGTAGTATAAACTATAGCATCAGCAATCATAACTTGATGTTGATCTTGTCGATTAAAGAAAAAACTGTTTGAAATATTTAAATAGTAAATTATATAGTCCAATGGCGGATTTATATTTTATAAAGCTAATAAAAAGAAAAATTGTAAATTTATGAATTTATTATACACTAGACACTTACAGATTTTAGATTTTAAAAATAATATCATTTAAATGCTACCCTCTCAGCCGTTCACGCTGTTGAAAACGGTTCACTGTATTTCGTGCCACGCACTGAAGCAAGCTCGGCTGAATTATAAATATTTTTTTTTGCGTATATATTCCTTTAACTGTGTGATAGAACGATGATTTTTTGAATACACAATACTTTTGAGATAGCCCCATGAAAAAGGTTCAAAGATGTCAAGTCTGGCAACCTGGGTGGCCACGGAATGTCTTCGAAGCCGCTGATTAATTTTGAGGGCAATTATGTCAAAGCAAATCTATTGTTGTCCTGGCGGTATGTGGAGTCGATATTTGTGATCTTTGATTTGTTGGATTTGTCTCCACAAGTACTATTTCTTCATTTGGATATTATTAAAATAGAAAAATAAAATCTTCGCTTCAATACGTTACAGCATTCTTGGTCACGGGTAGTAAATTTATTTCCGTCACAGCTAAGGTAGTCAAATTTAAACATACCTTTAAACTGTTTTCAATATTTATGTATTCAAAATCACCATCTTTAACCGCCTAATAACTCGCTAACTCTATTAAGCAACGCAACGGATGATGTAATGAACTTATCAGGAGCCACTCTATCCAGAGCTCTCTATCATCCTTTACGCTTCAGAGATCGGTTCATTCAAGGATTTATGAGAGGTCCTGCTTTAATGGGTCGTATATTGACGGCTTCGGGGGAACGGTACTCTCATTTAAGGTAATACTCCTACCATCAAACCTTTTTGATGTGCTAAGAAGGTAAATCAGGTGCTTTTGATCCGAGATTGTAAGCTAACGATGGTGCGGAATTGGTAATTATTAGATTTTAAAGAATCTCGCGATTTTAAGTGAACGGTTTTCTTACAAGCTTGTAGCATTTTTAGGGTTCCGTACCCGAAGGGTCCAACGAGACCCTATTACTAAGACTTCGCTGTCTGTCTGTCCGTCCGTCTGTCGCCAGGCTGTATCTCAAGAACAGCGATAGCTAGACAGTTGAAATTTTCACAAATGATGTATTTCTGTTGCCTCTATAACAACAAATACTAAAAACAAAAAATAATAATATTTAAGGGGGCTCCCATACAACGTCTGTCTGTCCGTCCGTCTGTCACCAGGCTGTATCTCAAGAATGGTGATAGCTACACAGTTGAAATTTTCACGAATGATGTATTTCTGTTGCCACTATAATAACAAATACTACAAATAAAATAAAAAACAATAATTAAGAGGGGCTCCCATACAACAAACGTGATATTTTTTGCCCTTTTTTGCTCGCTATTGATAACGGCAACAGGTAGACGCTTGAAATATTCACAGAATATTTAGTTATATATTCACTTAAAAAATAAATAATTAAATTAAAATAAAACAAATATTTAAGGGGGCCTCCCATACACAAATGTGTTTCTTTGCTCGTTTTTGCTCTGTCTGTCCGTCCGTCTGTCACCAGGCTGTATCTCAAGAACTGCGATAGCTAGACAGTTGAAATGTTCACAAATGATGTATTTCTGTTGCCGCTATAACAACAAATACTAAAAATAAAATAAAAAAATATTTATGGGGGGGCTTACATACAACAAACGTAATTTTATTGGCCTTTTTTTCTCGCTATTGATAACGGCAACAGGTAAACGCTTGAAATGTTTACAGAATATTTAGTTATATATTAACTTTAAAAATAAATAATTAAATGAAAATAAAATTAATATTTAAGGGGGGCTCCCATACAACAAACGTGATTTTTTCACTCGTTTTTGCTCGATATTGATAACGGCAACAGTTAAACGCTTGAAATATTTACAGAATATTTAGTTAAGTATATATTCACTTTAAAAATAAATAATTAAATTCGTTCGAAGCCTGTTTGCAGTACTCTTTAACCTTTTTTACAAATAATATGTTTATTTTTTTTACATATATACTTACATCAACTTAATATGCGGCAATCATTGGGTACATCTTAAGGTACATTTTAAAGTACTAAAATAAAGAGTTGTAGCTCTAAATAAATTCCTAAGGATATTTGTATTAGTCAATTGCATACGTGCGAAGCAAATGCGGAAATGCCATCCACGTTTAACAGACTTTCAAAATCAAGTATGTATGTAGAGACAACGTAATACTACTTATTGAAGAAAATGAGCATTTGTGTCGAAGATTTGTGAAATCTGCCAACCTGTATTGAGCAAGCGTGGAAAAAATGTATGCCATAGTCTAGGCATACATTTTATTATTATGAGGAGAAGTGTTATAGCAATGGATTCTGATTAAAAATGTACTTCGGCTTACGAACAAAACTTTAGTACGGTAATCACTTAACTTTCTAAAGTTCACCGATCCATCTCGAGTTCTAGACATAATTAGCGAAATAAAATCTAATCAAGAGCTAAAGAAAAAAGAGTTTCATTAAATCTATTATGTAATTTTGAGCAGACGAAAATTCTTAAAAGAAGTTACATTTTTCATCAGCATCTTCCTAGCCTTATCCCAATCTTTTTGTTGAAGTCGGCTTCCAATCTGTTCGGTTTTAGCTGATCCACAAGTAATCACACGATACAACTGCCTAAATGACTTCCACGACTCAACTAAGAGGACTACTGGCGGCCTTAGAACAGGACCGGCGTTAGATTTTTTATTCTGACTGACAACCTGTTACGACTGCCAGGATTAGTTATTTGACAGCCAGGACCCAATGTTTAACATGCTTTTTAAAGCACTTAAATAGTACCGTATTTTTTTTTTTTCAAATTTCTTTAGTTTTCAGAGCAGATCCATCCATCCATCCATCAGCCTTTTAACGTCCACTGCTGGACATAGGCCTCCCCAAGAATGGGGGATAGTGCCGTGCTGCTGCGCACTCCCCCGGTATTCCCTCAGTCGGCTCTTACGACTCCCATGGGTGGAGAGGGGTGGGACAATTCTAAAGCCGGCCCCACACGGCAAGCAGAGCAGATACACTTTTATAATAGTTCTAGCGTTTGTTCGTAGCTCCGCCGCAGACAAAAGCTTCTTTTTAGGTTATACGAGTATCTCAGGTTCCCGAAATATTAGCGGGATAAAAATATTTTTAAGTCTATTCAAGAGCTACCAAATAAAAAAAATGCTTAAAATCTGTTCAGTAGTTCTTGCATGATGCGCGAAAAACAAACAGACAAAAAACTAAAATAAATGTTATATGTTTAGACACGCCTATATAGTCTAACAAATTCATTTTTCTCAAATATCTTAAATGTTTATATATAGCTTTCATCAATGACTTTACCTAAAAGATAATAAACTAGATAATGATAATAAAATAATTCCTATCGACCCAACTCGTAACAGCGAAATTAAAAAGTAACAAAACAAGTAAAAATTAAAGGGACAAGTTATCTTGCGTTAACTTTATCTATGGAAATTTACGTCAAGGGTGAATGGAATCTACTTTTAATTAAAAACTTCTCTACAACCAACTCTGTTTTAGTGATTCTGCGTTTCCGCTATGATTTATGAATAACTATATTTTTTAAGTAAGATATTAAATAATAGTAAAAAAGATTTAAATTTAAATCAAAACTAGATTCTCTACGTGACTTTGTTGCGTGAATTTCAGAATATAAATACGTCTACGATTATCTCTATGCAAAAATAGCTATTCCACAGAAATCATTCATATTTTCGAGACAAAAACTTATAATATATTCATTTTTGGGCTCCAGACTATATGGAGGTTTGCAAAATTTTGGTTCAGTAGTTACGGCGTAAAGTGTAACAAATAAACAAGCAAAATCACTTTTGCATTTATAATATTAGTTAGGATTATTGTTGCTAAGTTTCAGACAAAACAAATCTATATATTTTGATCTATATTTTAGCATTTGACATGCTCAGCTACTCATAAAGTACAAATTATAATTTGTGAATAAGGAAAAAGAGTATTTTAGTAGGAGCGGGAATCGAACCTGCGTCCCTTCCTTTCCGGGGAAGTGCTCTAATCCATTGAGCTATCGTACCATTTCTAGAAATACCGAATTTCCTCATCACATTTGTCTTAACGACCAACGCCCTCTATCAGCAATACATTTACATGCATTCATCCAATGTAGTAAGTTTAATTTTGCAATTAAAATTCATACTATTTGATGGCTTGGTTTTTCAAACATTTTGATCTATATTTTAGCATTTGACATGCTCAGCTACTCATAAAGTACAAATTATAATTTGTAAATAAGGAAAAAGAGTATTTTAGTACGAGCAGGAATCGAACCTGCGTCCCTTCCTTTCCGGGGAAGTGCTCTAATCCATTGAGCTATCGTACCATTTCTACTATTAGTAAGGTTATTATCTATTAGTAAGGTTTTTTGTTCAAAATTTATAGTGTCCCTAGGAGTTCGCAAGAGGTAACCGATGGCTCGACCGCTGTTTATTAGATTACTAACTTGTACCCACAGAAGCAAGTTAAACCAATAATAATGTTATTCTTTCATATTTTTGACGTATTGTATTTTCGTAAAAGTATGTTTTTATGGAAGACTACTTCTTGTATATTACCTTTGCGCTAATCTTGCGTTGATATAGTAAGTAGTGTCTGTGTACAATATTAATATGTTATTATTTTTTTTAATAATTGGCATGTTATTGATGCCGAATGATCACAGTATTTCAGACTCGATCAATTCCATCCATCCATCAGCCTTTCTACGTCCACTGCTGGACATAGGCCTCCCCAAATTGGGGGTATAGTGCCGTAATCACCACGCTTGGCAGGCGGGTTGGCGATCGCAGTGGATGTTGTTAATACTCGAGGAAGTGCTGCTGCCCACCCCCCCTGGTATTCCCTCAGTCGGCTCTTACGACTCCCATGGGTGGAGAGGGGTGGAACAATTCTAAAGCCAGCCCCACACGGCCTACTCGATCAATTACGGCACCATTATCGTGTCACGTACTTCCGCTTCCGATCATTTACGCCGTCACAATCACGCCGTCATATTTTGTAAGAACTTGAAATGATTGGCCATTGTGCAAATGTGAGAATGTGGAATAGAAAATGATAGCTATGAGCGAGGTTTGATCCCACATCTTCTGTATAATGTTTAGACAGCACTAATCGAGTTATCGAGACGTTCACTTGGAGTTATCAATTGCTAATCATGGCTGGGCCGACAGCGCTTTAATAATGTTTTCGTCAATAGTACATCGCGTTGTACCAGAGCAGACTGGCAGATTTTACAAACCTATCGCTTAGGCGTGCAGTTTGCCTTACGATTTTCTTCTTCCCAGAGTCTTACGTACAAAATTTGCCTTGAGGCGTGTGCCGTGCGAAGCCTCAACTTTATATGGTCGAAGTTAATACCTCTATGGTCCATTAATCCATTAATACCAATATGGTCGAAATTATTATTAAGCTAAGAAAAATTAAGCTGAAGTTAGATGGTGTATAAATTAATGGCACCAATTTTGTTAACTCTTGTTTTCGGCCATTAAAACGTTTATTGGTTATATCTCAGGTTAGTAGCAAGATAAAATCAAATTAAGGGCTCAAAACCACAAAAAGTTTCATTAAAATCCGTTTAGTAGTTTTCGTTTTTTGTTATAGGCATGCAAACAAACATAGTAAAAAAATGACTGTAGTTCTTAAGCGTCTTAAAAGCCCAATCTAAACAGACAGCTCCGTTACAGTTTTAAAATAATATAGATTTTGTAGAACTTTCTGTTTACTAAATAAATTGTATTCAAAAATGTTCCAACATATTTTCCTTTGAACTCAGACAAGCCAAATTGTATTCCATTTATAGAGAAAGTTTCAGGAACACGTAGACAAGTGGTACAGAAGTTCTAACACCTGCGCTCAGTGGATTAACGGCCTAACTATTACGACGATTCATTGTATTGTACTGGTCCTATCTCCTAAATAGGGCGGTGATACCTGTTGCCGTCCATTGTGTCCAATTGAGAAAACGAACGACTTTTTAGTAATTTTATTCTGTAGTCATTAGTATATTTTGATGAATAAATGTGCTGACATCTGTGGGTAATTTGAGTGGGTAATGTGAATGCATGTTAGTAAATTTACAACACTACGCGCTAGGAGTAGTGAGATAGAATATTACTATATTCGGTAAGATATACATTTTTAAACATTAATTCGTTAGTTGTAGGACTATCCTGTTAATTTGTTCTAAACGGCCGTGAAAACCCTTTTTTTGTTGCTTATGTTCACTGCTACTCATAGACTCAGTAATACTAGGAATACTGCCACGCTGCTGCCCATTATTTCATTTTGTGGATGAAAAATAGATCATTTGAAGGCTGTCTCTGGCTACAACCAAAACACACCGAAGTGTTTTCGGACCATAACAGAGGATTAAGGAAAAAATTGTGAAGAAATTTGCATGTTTGAGAGTTTCTCTACGGCTTGTGTAGTCTGTCAACCCGAATTAGGGCAGGATGATGGTCTATGGCCAAACCCCTGTCACCATGAGGTTAAAAAAACCAAAACAGACAATGGTCCCGATAATAAGTGAGTACTCTCACAGGGTACTCAAACCCAATGGGTGATAACTGCGTACCTCCATCAGACCAAACCCCTCCCGAGACAGAATGTGGTTCTCATACAGTCAAACGATATGGATTTAATATTCCTCACAAAAGCGTTGCACATTTTCACGAGTTCACCGACAAATGCAACCAACTGGCTCATTCACCCTCTTAACACCTCGTGTTCAAGTTGTCGGCTTTGCACACAATGTGTACGAGTATTTTCTACTCAACTTCCAATTGTAATACCCGCGAATAGAAACAGAATTCACATTTCTTTTATTCTACAAAGTTCACAAACAAGCATACACTACGAATATAAGCGGTTACTGTCTCGGTGATCTGGTGGTAGTATATGCGACCGTTACTCATGATGTCTCAATATTTTGATCTGTATTTTAGCACATGAGATGCTCAGTTACTTTAAAGAACAAATTATTTGTGAAAGTGGAAAAAGGGAGCTTTACTGCGAGCAAGATTTGAACCTACGTCCCATCCAATCCGGGAAAGTGCTCTGGACCGTTAAGCTATCGCAATCACCTACGGTGACTCCAAATCTCCACTTCACATTTGTATTAGATGTCTTCTCAAGTTGAAATCCCGGGCCAGGCTATCAAAAAAGTTACCTAGTTAATTTTTTAATAGCAGATTTAGAAAGTTGGCTTTGTTTCACCTCGGAAGCTCGTAAAGCTTTTGGTCCCCAAATGTAGTTATCTTCACGGTAGATATTGTTATAGACTAGGCACAGTGGTGCTTCGTAATTCTCAAAGAACATGAAAGTATCCGAGCGACAAACCTACTTCATGATAACATTTCTAGAATTCAGTTTGTGATGTCTACGCAAAAAAATGCTTGCATTTTATGTGAATTTTGTGGTCGTTCATAGCTGTGAGGAAATGTCACAAATTATGACAAAATAAAACTTACATCGTAAACCTTCTACTGTTATATTTTGGGTAATATAAAAAAGTGGGCAAAGACAAATGTGATGAGGAGATTGCGGTGACCAAAAGGTTGGTGCGGTAGCTCAGTGGCTTAGAGCACTTCCCCGGATTGGAAGGGACGCGGGTTCGATTTCCGCTCACACTGAAGTTCTCTTTTTCCTCATTCACAAATAATTTGTACGAGTACTTTAAAAGTAGCTGAGCATATCAAATGCTAAAAAATATAGATCAAAAATGTTTATTGATAGTAGTCGGTAATCCAAATCAATAATAGCGATAGTAAATATTTTATGTGGTACCTATCCCGGGGTAAAATTTAATTACAAACTTTATCTAGATCCGCACATGCTATGTGCGCAATCGATGAATTAGCACTCGACTTACTCGACCTCGTACTTGATGAATTTGCTAGCAATATCAGACGGTTATGATTTATTAAAATAAAAAAATATAAATTTTAATGAATAGTTCAACTGTTCTCGGTAATTATTGCTAATAACAACAGACGAGCCATGGTCTTTTTAGCCACACTAATCCACACACCCCGTCATTCAGGGCAATGAACAAGGTAGTGTGGGCCCTCACCCACCTTGTGCCGTCTCCCCACCTGTACTGGCGGACCACTGGAAATGTGTGACTTTACTTCAGTGGTAGCTATAGCCCACCTGATGGGAAGTAGTACCCGCTCCTTGTGCATTCAGCAATGTTAGGAAACCTACCATTTCATTTCACAGATGGGAAATTAATGAATAGACATTATCTCCTATTGCAAAATACACCGAGGTGTTTCACGACCTGTAACGCTATCGATACCAGAGACTTCACGCGCGCGTCGCGATCTCCAAAGGGACAACGGGATAATAAGGAGAGGATAATAGATAGGGAGTTTGGGCTTTCAGCACTCTAACTAACCATTCGAAACACAACGTTAGTAGTATTACCTACCTTGGTTTCGCGCTGATCTTTTGTGAGAGGATGTTACTTCCTCGATTAAGCCAGCCAATTTATGCTGGGATAAGCAAAGATCTACCACTAGAATATGCGACCCTACCACCACTAATGCAATGACTCTTTAGCAGTCTCGTAATACACCCACGAGAACGAACGGTGTGGTAACACTTGTATTCTTAAGTACACGGAAAAAAATAGGCTACCAAGTACTATCTACGATGTCTTAGAAATAAAGCGTAAGGTTTTTATAAGCGGGTTATTATTATTTTCTAACCCACTAATAAAAATTTGGGGGTTAGTAATGAGAATTTCCTATATTTTATTCATCCATCCCTCCATCCATCAGCCTTTCATCGTCCACTGCTGGACATAGGTCTCCCCAACAGAACGCCACAGCGAACGGTCCTATGCTGCTCGCATCCAACGAATTCCCGCGACCTTGACCAGGTCATCGGTCCACCTGGTGGGAGGCCGTCCTACGCTGCGCCGTCCGATACGCGGTCGCCACTACAGAATCTTTCTTCCCCAACGGTTGTCGGTTCGTCGAGCGATGTGGCCTGCCCATTGGCCCTTCAGCATGCTGACCTGGTAGGCTATGTCGGTTACTCCCGTTCTCCTAAGGATTTCCGTATTACGGATCTTATCGCGTAGAGAGATCCCAAGCATGTTTTATTAGCAGGTTATTACTATTTTATAACCCACTAATAAAAAATAGCGACTTATAAAATAGCATTTGCTATATGTTTTATTAGCGGGCAATTACTATATTATAAACCACTAATAAAAAATATCGGGTTAGAAAATAGCATTTCCTATATGGTTTATTAGTGGGTTATTACTATTTTATAACCCACTAATAAAAAAAAACAGGTTATAAAATAAAATTTCCTATATGTTTTTTATACTCTTATAACCATTTTAAACAATATATTGAACAAAACACACGCCTAAATATACTTGTAACATAGCCCAAGTCACATGTCCCCTGTACATAAAACATTTTGCAGGTAAATTAATTTGCGGTGTGTATATCACAGACCCTAATTGTCCAAATTTGTAGTCGGTCATTGGAAACACGCACAATTTGGGACAAGTTTTGCGGACCTTAGTTAAATAGATAATTGTATATTTAACTATAATAATGTTAATTTTGTTTAGTTGAAATATAATCTGACTGTGCAATTTTTTTTTTAATATTTTGGTCTTTATTTTAGCTCGACATGCTGTTACTATAAAGAACAAATTATTTGAGAAAGTGAAAAAGGCCTTTTTCACATAATTATACTTTATGCACAATTTTATTATACTGCGAGCAGGATGCGAACCTGCCTTGCATTGCACCATCGTTGAGTGACTGCGATAGCTTAGTGGTCCAGAGCACTTCCCCGGATTGGATAAGACGCAGGCTCGTATCCTGCTATCAGTAAAGTTCCCTTTTTCTAATACTTTTTTGGAAAATATAATAAAATGACGACGGATGACTTTCTGATAATTGGACAGTTTTAGCTACTAAGCTATCGTAGACAGTACTCGAAGATATAGGTACATGCCTTTGCTCTCAGCTCCGCCAAAGGTAAAAGCTAGTTTTTCAAGTCATATCTCAGCTTCCCGATATAGTAACGAATTAATATATTATTACCAGTGTTTAAGTGTAATCAAGAGCTATAAAGTAATAAACTAAAAAAAAAACATTAAAAAATGATTATTATTGATGACGGGCCTCGTGGCGTAGTCGGTAGTGTAACCGACTTCCGTGCACGAGGTTGTGGGTTCGATTCCCATTCAAGACAATTATTTGTGTGATGAACACAGATATTTGTACTGCGTCTGGGTGTTTTCTATATATTATATGTATGTATTTACAAAAAAAAAGTAGTATATGTATTATATCCGTAATCTGGTACCCATAGCACAAGCGTTAAGCTTAGTTTGGGACCAGAGGACGTTGTGTGAAAAATGTCCGTGAATATTTTATTTATTATTTATTTATTTATTGATGATTATTATACAAATCCGTTCAAAATTTTGTGCTTAAAAAAATATGTGTGCGACAAAATGTTCCAATATCTAAAAAAAAAACATATGTTAATAGATACATAATATATAAGTGAATTAATTGAACATATAATATTTTAAAATAGAAAAGTTTTGAAGTTATAATTAAATTAATCTATAATTGGCAGCTAAATGTTTGTATGTATAGAAGTGGTGACTCCACTAGGACCCATCTAGATTTCGTACGAGTGCAATTTGCTGATTTGTACTATTATAAAGCTGTAACAGAGCTAAGACTGTACATCATTTGTATCATTTTATATTTGTCCTTTATTTTATTTGTTGCTGTAACTAATGTGCAATAAAGATTATTTTGATTTGATTTGATTATTATCCTTACTTAAAATTATAAATGCGAAAGTGAGATTATTTATTTGTTTTGCTTTCACACCATAACTACTGAACCAATTATCATGAAATTGAGCATAGTCTGGAGCCCCGAAAAGCACACTCTTCATTCCGGAGAAGGTGTTGGTTCCCGTGGGATAGCTACATATAGAGATAATTAATTCGCTGTAGAATGAAGTATGTGTGCCGTGTGGGACCGGCTTTAGAATTGTCCCATCCCTCTCTACCCACGGGAGTCGTAAGAGCCGACTGAGGGAATATCGGAGGAGTGGGCAGCAGCGCTTCCTCGAGTATTAACAAAATCCACTGCGATCGCCAACCCGCCTGCCAAGCGTGGCGATTACGGCATTATCCCCCATTTCTTGGGGAGGCCTATGTCCAACAGTGGACGTTGAAAGGCTGATGGATGGATGGATGTAATGAAGTATTTGATGGGCCTCGTGGCGTAGTCGGTAGTCTAACCGACTTTCGTGCACGTGGTTGTGGATTCGATTCCCACTCAGGACAATTATTTGTGTGATGAACACAGATATTTGTACTGCGTCTGCGTGTTTTCTATCTATTATATGTATGTATTTACAAAAAAAGTAATATATGTATTATATCCGTAATCTGGTACCCATAGCACAAGCGCTAAGCTTAGTTTGGGATGTTGTGTGAAATGTCCGTGAATATTTATTATTTATTTTACTTCATATTTTAAACATTTTTAAATATATTATAAAAATACACAAACACTCACACAAACAAACTTATAAAAATACAAACAAAAACACAAACAACTAAATATAACATTATTTATTTTATTATTATTATTTATTAGGCATATTGTAATGCAGGTTCTCTCGTGATATTTAGCCTTACCGAGCAGTGATAATTTACAATCAAAAACACGCATAACTACAAAAAAATTTAAATTTCAGATGTGTGTGCCGTGCTGGGTTCTCGAACTGGGGATTGAATTCGATACCACTGCCTTTACAATGCTTGATTATACTACTAGTCTACCACTGCTTATTATACTGACCAGCGTAAACTGTAAAAATGATTTTTTTTGGTTCTTCTGTCTTTCCCAATCATGCGACGCCATTTTCTGTTTTTTGCATCATGTTCCGTAAGTCCCATATCCACTTCAGGACCTTGACCTTCATCATCCATGTAGTATGCGATCTTCCTCTTCCCTCTTCTTTGTTACTATGGAAATGAACTTTGTCACGACATGATCAGCTGTTCGTTCTCAGTTTTATATTGCTATTTGTTTAGAATTGTTTTTATTACTCATAAAAAATATTAGGCGAAGATACCTACAAAACGTCAAAAAAAAGTGTACGAACCTACAATGCGTTGTTTAAAAGAAATAAGCGATAAAACAGACCGATGCCGACAGAGACGTCGTTGTTTATATTGATCAGAGATTATTGTGATTTGGGGAATCGGAATTAAATAGGTATGATGTGGGTCCTTTTGAAATAATACAATGCTCACCTTGGGCATAAACTATTATGTACCTTGACCCTACTAGAAGTGATCAACGACAAAATACGACAAACAAATTCATTTGCCGTGATGAAGCAACATCTATGGCATGTTCAAACATCTTAAAAACAATTTCATAACGTTTGAAAACAATAATGTAACCTTGGAACAAACGTTTAGTGTATGTCAAATTAATCAACGATTCTTTACTGGGTATGACTCTAAATCTCCGAAGGTCACATTAGGAATCGCGAATAAAGTATGTTTACATAATGATATTTACATGAATGCCAATAGGGCAAGCAGATGTAATTGGGTATAGAATATAAAGGTTATTGTAAAAGGCATTTAATTTTGTGTAATTACTTAGTGAAATCCGGCTACTGCACAGATGGCGGAGTGGTTTAGGTAGCGGCGTCTCGCTCGAGTGTTGTGGATTCGATTCCCGCAAAGGACGACTCTTTGTGTGATCCACAATTAGTTGTTCTGAGTCTGGGTGTACTTTGTGTCCAGGAAGTTGTATGTTTGTAAAGTTCCCCGTTATACAAAGATTATTCCTTAGTGCAGGGTGTTGTCTCTCGAGTACCCTGCCGTCCGCGGAAGCCTACCGCGAAGGTGCGACGCCCAAGTGCGCGAGGCGTCGCTCAAGAGAGGGTGCCCGAAGGGGCTGCCGCCTGCGGATCGCGGTCGTAACGACGCGGTACCCGTGATCCGCCGTAGCAAGGGCGGGTGGAGGCGCACGGTGGGTTTTTAGTGGGTGAGAGTCCCACACTACCCCGTTGTCTCCCCGGGCAGCGGGGTGTGCGGTAGGACATATTTGCCCACCTAAAATAAAAAAAAAAAAGTTGTTGTCTTAAAAAACAGCCCTACTGATGGTAAGTGGTAACCGATGCTAATAGACTCAACAATACTAACAGAACTACCAAGCTGATCACTATTTCAATTCCACTAATGGGAAATGGCTGTCTCTCGCTACAGCTATAATACACCAAGATGTCAGGTAAGGTCGAAGATGTCGGTGGTACAGACTCGCTCGGGCTAGATAACTCCCAGTACCCTACCACCAGTTATTTAATGAGTAATAATTGCTTACCTCCCTTACTCATCTTGTACGATGCCAACGGCAAAATTGGGTGGTGACTTGGTCAGTCACCACACCCAATACCCCAATACTAGGACTGCACAAATGCCGGTGTGGTTTCGATAGCAACTTCCCCACCCGAGTGTTGCAAATTCCACACAGGTGATCACACTCTGTGTGATGAACAAACTGTTGCTCAGACTCTGGGTGTACTTTGTGTCCGTTAAATTATATATTATTATAGTCCCCCGAGGTACAAGGATTATTCCTTAGAGTAGTGTGTCATATTTTTAAAATAAAAAAAATGGAAATAATTTTGGCATTCATTTATACTACTTACTTGAGATATTGAGTAATTTTAAACCTAACTAGATTTTCACGACTTCATCTACCTGGAATTATGAAGTTTTACGCGCCTGAAGTGCTCGATATTAGCAATCATCTGTATAAGCGCACACTACTAGCCTATCATTGCTATGTAGATAGGCAGATTTAGGATACATAGGCTAGTGAATATAAGCAAAAAACTGTGTATATTTGAAATTTAAATAGAAGTTGGCTAATCTAACCAAGCAAAGTACCGTCTCAAAATAAACATGATCCACTAAAAACAGACAATGATAGATGAAGTGTTCCACAAACGAGCCTAAACAATGGCCACCGAGGCTAAGTCGAGACAAAAACAGGATTACTGTCACCAGACGTTCGGAACTTTAGGGATAATTCGATTTGTTTCATTTTTATTACACTTCCAAATCTGTGGCAGGGTAATCTGTATAAGAACGATACAAATTGTATTAATTTATCTGATATAAATTACGTTAGGACAATAATTTCCATGTTTTAAGGGATAATATTAAGGGTTAATACTTTCTAACATTTACGCGAATTTTACACATTTTGAAATAAAACTACGTTTACGGAATCTATCGCGTTTACTTGATTTTTATGCTATCCCAACGTTTCGAATACTAAAAACTTAAAATTTTTTAATTGGTTTTTTGTGGTAGAGTTTTTAAGCGCTAAATATAAACAAAAAATTTTAAAGCTTAAAGGAGTATTATGCTAATTTTATTATACTAGCTTAAAATCTCTTACATTGTAAGCATAAAACTTTACTAATTGAGTTTCTAAACGAATATTATGTGGGTTGAAATAAATAAACCAAAAATTTGTAAAATCATATTACTGTAGGTAGATGAAACCGTTGAAACAACATACCAGCTTTGGATATCTATCATCTAAGTCCACCCGTGATCATGAATACTGTAAAGTATTCGAAACGTCGGGATAGTATAAAAATCAAGTAAACGCGATAGATTCCGTAAACGTAGTTTTATTTCAAAATATTAAGGGTAATTTCATTTTGTAATAATCATTTGGTTGGCCAATACATGTCATCTTTAAATGTTTTAGGCTTAGAGTATAGTATCAAATTCAAGCTTGTTCAGGGAGTGGCTTAATACTGTGGTGTATCAAAGTCAAATGATTGTCGCCGGAAGCCCAATCCCCCTCCCTATCCTTTCCTTATTATCTTTCCTATTCAGCTCCTATCCCTTTCCTTGGAGATGGCGACGTGTGAGTGCTGCCTCTGCTGTTACTAACGTCTATTAAGCTACGGTAACCGCTTACCAACAGGAGGAGGTATGCTTGTTTCTTGCTCAGGTAATATAAAAAAAGTAATAGAAAAAAGTAAGTATAAATAGTTTTTTTATTTAAAACAACTATTTCCTAAATAAGGCAAATGTTGAGCTAGTAAAAAAAGATAACCAAAAAACGAGCATTAAATTTCTTTAAAAAACAATAGCCATGTATTCTACAAAAAGAAACTGAATTTCAAACAAATGAAAAAATATTTAGGTTTACAAATGATTATTTACAAATTGTAAGACAGACCTTTACCTATATGACATTATCTCGCAAAACCTTGTTAATGACAAACTTTGTTAAAAATAAAGCCATCTAGCGGTGTTCCACGAACTATTTAAAAAATGAAGACTGTCCATCAAACTTGAAAGTTATGGTATTACTGTTAGTGAGGGGTTAGTTGTACAGAAAGTTGGCACAAACAGACATTAACGCGTATCTCAGCTGGCAGACAGTTTGTCTTCCACCCTGCTGCCTACGGAACAATACTACTTAACCACTTCATCTAGGTGAAGTTGTAACTAGCCATTTAAGCACCCTTGACTTAGATTATTTAGTTTGAAAATCAAGACTCCTTGAAACGATTCCTGTTTCCTTATATATTTATTATTCTAAGATCGAATAAAACAGTGAAAGCACTAGAACCAAGAACTACAAATATCATCACAGGTCTCGAGATCGAACTCGCCATTCTGAGGTCAAAATTATTTTATGAAATAAAACTACTTCTACGGAATCTATCGTTTTGACTTGATTTTCTACTATCCTGACGTAAGTTTACAGCATTCATACTCACGGGTGGACTGAGATGTCGGACGTCCAATGATCGCTCAATTATTAAAATAGCTTTATCTACCCACAATTAAAATAATTTGAAATAATGTAAGTTCTACCCAAATAGTATTAGTCCAGAAACAAATATTACATTTCTAAACTTACAACACTTATATGAATTTTAAGCTAGTATACTAAAATAAGTATAGTGCCAATTAATACTTATTTAAATTCAATTATTACTTTGTTTTTTCATTTATTTGAAGGGCTTTATCGCTCTGCGACCACACCGCCCTGTAACATATTACAGTAAACACTGCTAAACCACACAATTAAATTACCTAAGTACAGTCAGGTTTTTGTAGACCCAACTCGGTCAACTATTACTTGATTTTAGTAATAAAATGTGCAGTAGTTAATACATATTTATTACTAAAATCTTAATATTTCAATATCAATTATTATGAATTTTAAATTAATCCTATCTGAAATAAAACTTCGTTTACGGAATCTATCGCGTTTACTTGATTTTACTACTATCTCGACGTTTCGAATACTTTACAGCATTCATGATCACGGGTGGACTTAGATGATAGACGTCCAAGGCTGATATGTTATTTCAACGGTCTCATCTACCCACAGTATATGATTTTACAAAATTTTTGGTTTATTTATTTTAACCCACCTAATATTCGTTTAGAAACACAATTAAAATATTTACTTCAAATTTATGCTTACAATGTATGAGACTTTAAGTTAGTATATTAAAATGAGTATAATACTCCTCTTTAAACTAATTTTTTTTGTTTTTATTTAGTGCTCAAAAATTCTACCATAAATTACCAATTACTACCAATAAGAAGACAATCTTGGTTATTAGTTTATATTATTAAATATATTGATTTTGCCAAAAGCTAAGACTAAAAAGCTACCACCGCATCGGAACGCGGCCTGACTGAGAAAGATCCGGCCTGAAAACTCAGTACGCAACAACTGTTATGGATTATTAAATTTTTGTACGGAATTACTGAAAGCTAATTAAGATTAAATTTTTTTAAAAAAGCAATAACTAAAACTAATCACTACTGTGGGTTTTGTCTACACAATAAGCGCTAACTGTGTCTTGCAATCTTGTGGTGTGCCTTCTTGTATTCTGTTTGGTGAGGCCTATCACAGGGTTCCAGCTTGATGGTAAGACCCAGCCGTCTTGTCAATTGAAATTGGGATGTTTCTTAATTTCAATAGCCTCGCGTATCATTCTAGGGCCATATCGATGTTCTTTTACCAAGTGGGAGTACTCACTTGGTATCAGGCCCGAGCGGGTTGGTACCACCATCTCCCGTGTGACCGGCCCTGAAGCACGTCGTTGCGTTGTGGTTGTAGCAGGAGATAGCCGTTTATATTTCATTTCATATTTGTGAAGTGAGTTGGTGAGCAGCGGCTTGACAATACTCTCGGTATAGTCGAGTCCATGGGCGACGGTTACCATTTACCATCAGATGGACCGTGGCTCGTCCGCCACATGCAATAAAAAAAAAAGCGACGGTAGTTACTCCTACCGTTATGTTTCGTATGGTAAGTGAGAGCGCTGGAGGTCCATACCCCCTCTCTATCCTCTCCTTATTATCCTTTCTATCCACCTCCTATCCCTTTCCTTGGAGATGGTGACGCGCGAGTGATGCCTCTGATGGTGCTAGCGTCTATAGGCTACGGTAACCGCTTACCATCAGATGGGTCGTATGCTTGTTCGCCACCAATTTAGTATAAAAAATAAAATAAAAATTGTATATGATAAATCTTTTTCATTCCTAAGAGAGATTCAATAATGGAATATCAATTGATTAAATGAAAACTTCGACAAAAAAGCAGTCTCTTTGTACCGCGAAAATCGTTTCCATTATTTTCGAGACGCGGTGCGATGTTAGCTAAACATATTCGTATATTCTGATATAATTTAATATTCATACAAAACCTTCATACTCGTACTATCTCGTTACATTGACAGGTGGGAAATTCTTATTCTTGGGTGTCTCTTTTCTTTAGAAGTGTGTCGTTATTTCTTCAATACTTATGTGGATGTTCAGAAAGAACATTGATTTATCATTCGTCGTTTTGTAAATGGATTTTTGATATATTGAGAGGCGTCACAGACAACTGGTATTATAATAATACTAGCTTCTGTAAAGGCAAAAGCTAGACAAGTGTGTATGTATAACTTTCAGGTGAATATACACACATATCCGTGTGGTAATGGATTAAGAATACGATATGATGGATGGATGGATGGAATATACACTATGCTAGATTTTCAATGACTACAGTAACCTAACGTTATTGCTGCGATAAAAGCCTATAATATTTCAAAATGTTATGGTCACTAATAATACATGATACCTACCATATATTTTACTCACAAGTTTCTGATATGAGTATGAACTAAGTTGCTAGTTGACCGTGATCATGGCGCTTGGCAACAGTGCCGAAATATCGGAAACTTGTAAGTAAAATATATGATACAAATCCCATCAACAAATCTAGTAATCAAGCATCTGCCTGCCTAATTTTACCCAAATCTATTCTACCGTTTTTACGTAATTTAGTAACAAATATTCTAATATGTGATCATAAAAACTTTTATGTTTACAAAATTAGAAGGATAATAATTTATATGTTATCTTCCTTACTGGGCGGGAAGCGAAAGAAAAACTTAGAATGCCCCAGTAGCCTTACTTTTGCTAGGCTGGTGGTAAGAGCCCACCAATGGTAGAAACGTCATCCAATCAACGACCAGAAAAGGAAAATTCGAAACAAACCCTATACAAACCCGTCTGGCCAGCGTGGTATAGTAGGCCAAAACCTCATAATATGACAAGGCACCTAAAACAAAGGCCCCCAGTTCCCGGTAGTCCCGCTGCCCGCTGCCACGGTAGCGGTCGCGGTAACAGCGGGGCAGGGGGTGCGAAGAATCTCCGGGCTACGACAAAAGGCTACCAAAAACACCTGACCCTGGCTACGTACAATGGACGCTCTCTACGGCTGGACCAACACCTCACTGAACTCGAGGTAGAACTGGGTCGCATAAACTGGCACATATTGAGGTTATCCGAAGTCCGAAGACAGGGTGAGGACACGATAACCCTAGAGTCAGGCCATCTATTCTACTTTCGGGAAGGTGATTGGCCCTCTCAGGGCGGTGTCGGATTCCTGGTCAACAAAGCTCTCACAAGCAACGTTGTGGAAGTTAGCAGTGTGTCAACACGGGTAGCGTACCTCATAATTAAAATCACTAACAGGTACACCCTTAAGGTGATACAGGTATATGCGCCGACCTCGAAACCACATGGGGCGTCGAAACCACAGGGGGCAGATGCTGGTCAATTTTCTGGAGTCGCAAGGGCTCTTCTTGATGAATTCTTTCTTTAAGAAGAAGCCTCACAGAAAGTGGACATGGCGAAGCCCCGACACTGTGACGAGGAACGAGATAGACTTCATCATGACTGACAGGAGATCTTTATTTAGAGATGTCTCCGTGATCAACAGGTTTAATACCGGCAGCGATCACCGACTTGTTCGGGCGTTCTAAATATAGACTTCAGGGCCGAAAGGCGTCGCATGGTGGGGTCTACTCTCCGATCTACTGCGCCTCAAACAGCTTTGGGGTCCGAAAAGTTCCAACTGGAGCTTCAAAATCGTTTCGACCTGCTGGAAACCGAAGGCAACGTTGACGAGAAAACCGACACAGTGGTCAAAACGCTACAGAATGTGTCTCGAAGGGTTTTTCCCGGAAAAAGCAGTAACAGAGGGTCTAAACTCTCACTCGAGACTCTCGATCTTATGAAGCAGAGACGGCAAATGTCATCCACGCAGGCGTTTTCGCCAGATGGGAGAAACCTCAACCGGAAAATCCGAAAGCTGGTGCGACGTGACCTCCGATGTTCCAACACCCGCGCCATCGCGGCTGCGATTGAACAGAACAGAGGCACCAAAGTTTTTGCTCGCCAGCTAGGTAGACCCCATATGACGAAACTTAATACTGTGGATGGCAAAACCGTGACCTCCAGGTTCGAGATACTCAAGGAAATTGAGAGTTTCTATAAAAACCTGTACTCATCACGGATGACTAAACCCACAAGACTCAGCGCTGACGACCACAGAGCCCCACTGACACGCCATTGCACTGAAGACATCCCTGATGTCAACTAGTATGAGGTCAGAGTAGCTCTCGAGCAGCTCAAAAACAATAAGTCGCCAGGTGATGACGGAATCACCACTGAGCTCCTAAAAGCAGGCGGGACTCCAATCCTAAAAGAGCTAGCGAGCCTCTTTAATTCCGTCATCCACCAGGGCTTAACACCCCAAGCGTGGAGCGGGAGTGCGGTGGTTCTGTTCTTCAAAAAAGGTGACAAAACCTTGCTGAAGAACTACAGACCTATCTCACTCCTGAGCCACGTTTACAAGTTGTTCTCGAGGGTACTCGCAAACCGCCTCGCCAGAAGACTTGACGAGTTCCAGCCTCCGGAACAAGCCGGGTTTCGAAAAGGCTACAGCACCGTAGACCATATCCATACTGTTCGGCAGATTATACAGAAGATCGAAGAGTATAATCAGCCGCTGTGTATGGCTTTTGTGGACTACGAGAAAGCCTTCGACTCCATCGAAACCTGGGCGGTTTTGGATGCTCTGCAGCAGTGTCGCATCGATTGGCGCTATATCGAGGTGCTGAGATGTCTATATTATACCGCCACAATGACCGTTCAGCTCCAAGACCAAAAGACCAACCCGATCGAGCTGCGTCGAGGGTTAAGACAGGGGGATGTAATATCCCCCAAGCTCTTCACCAATGCACTCGAAGACGTCTTCAAGACACTGGACTGGACTGGGCGGGGCATAAACATCAACGGCGAATACATCTCACACCTTCGGTTTGCCGATGATATCGTCATCGTTGCGGAGTCACTGGAACAGTTAAGTGGAATGCTGCATAGCCTAAATGGAGCCTCTAGAGACGTTGGCCTCGGCATGAACTTGGATAAAACCAAGATCATGTTTAATGAACATGTCGCGCCGGGACCGATCTACGTCGATGGTTCGATGCTCGAAGTTGTTCAGGAGTATGTCTACCTTGGACAAGTTGTCCAATTTGGTAGAAACAACTTCGAGAAAGAAATTAACCGCAGGATCCAATTGGGTTGGGCAGCATTTGGCAAACTACGCCACGTCTTCTCTTCGCCTTTACCGCAATGCCTGAAGACTAAAGTCTACAACCAATGCGTCCTACCTGTCATGACTTACGGGGCCGAGACGTGGACACTCACAGTGGGACTAGTCCACAAATTGAAAGTCGCGCAGCGGGCTATGGAGCGGGCTATGCTTGGCGTCTCTTTGAAGGATAAAATTCGTAATGAGGTAATCCGACAAAGAACCAAAGTTACCGACATAGCTCGCAGGCTCAGTAAGCTAAAGTGGCAATGGGCTGGTCACATCTGCAGAAGGACCGACGGACGATGGAGCAAGCGTGTCCTAGAGTGAAGACCGCGACTTGGTAAGCGTAAGGTAGGAAGGACGGCCCCCAGCTAGGTGGACCGACGATCTCAAAAAGGTCGCTGGGACAGACTGGATGCGGAAGGCGGAGGACCGTGTGCAATGGCGCGTGTTAGGAGAGGCCTACGTCCAGCAGTGGACTACAATAGGCTGATTGAATAATTTATGTGTGCGTATTGCTTATGGTGGAACACGAGTAACAGCTGATAGCACCTACACTCATAGACTAAATAATACCTGAGGCACTGCCCAGCCGCACGTCGTGAAGTTTAATCGCTACATTTTATAGGAAAGAGAACAGAGCGGCTGTCTTCTTCAACCAAAACATCTTGAGGTGCTTCACGACCATTTATAAAAAAAAAAACGGCGGTGGTGGGTGATCATAGTCCGGAGCATGCTCGTCGCGATCCCTGCCACCCTGTAATCCACAGGCTGCAATGCGGCTTGAATGCGTACCGCAGTGCGGGTTAGGGCGTGCCCCAGAGGCGACGCGTACCGACCCGCCCCCGTCGGTACGAACAACGGCAGATGCGGCGATGGGGGCCGCCACCCATCACGCCTTGCCCAGTTTGGCGAGTCGATGGGAGCAGAGTGTCGAGTAGGCACGTGGAATGTAAGAGGTGGTGTGGAAGATAAAGATAACGATACGGATGTTCAGGGTGATGCTGGTGCCACATGTGATCTAACAGATCAGCATTCGGTACCGGCATCCTCTGACGATATTAGTATGGATGAAGTTGAATGGGCGATTAGAAGTTTGAAAAATGGTAAGGCAGCGGGTATTAATATGGTGTCTGCTGAGATGATCAAGCTTGGAGGCTCTGGGAATCCTTCCTGATGCTTCTCAATTTATGTTGGAGCTCAGGAATGGTTCCCAAGGACTGGAGAAGCGCAATTATCGTACCTTTGTTTAAAAACAAGGGTTCACGTTATGACTGTGCAAACTATAGAGCCATAAGCTTGACCAGTTTGGCAGCCAAAGTGTATGGTAAGATTATTAAAAGGAGAATAAGGATGGTGTCTGATGAATTTTGAGGCTCAAGGAGGTTTCAGGTGTGGAAAAGGATGCATGGATCAAGTGTTTTCTCTGCGCAACATTGTGGAGAAGCATCTGGCTATAGGCCAGAGGGTTTTCTGCAGTTTTGTAGATTTGGAGAAAGCATTTGACACTGTTGTACGATCCTTTCGTACATTATTAGTACTTTGGGACATTTTTCCGGAATATGGTATTAGCGGTAGACTGCTACAAGCAGTGCAGTCCAACTACATGGACTGCAGAGCTTGTGTGCGGCTGGATGAAGGAATGTCACCCTGGTTTGACGTCAATATCGGCGTTAAACCGGGCTGCGTTCTATCAGCCAGACTCTTTATCATATATTTGGATAAATGTCAAAAGGTTGAATGAAATGAATGTGGGAGTTCTGATGGGCGACTCAGTGGTTAACTCGCTGCTATATGCAAACGATGTGGTCCTATTAGCGCAGTCAGCGACTGACCTGCAAACCTTAGTCGACGTAATGGCAGAAGATTGTAAGAAAAGGGGCCTACGTGTGAATGTGAGCAAAACCAAAGTAATGGTTTTTGAAAGAGAAGAAGCCATAACAGATGTTAGAGTAGCAATAGGAAATGGTGTGCTAGAAAAAGTGGATGAATTTGTATATCTTGGATGTGGATTCAGTCGGGATGGAAGGTACCCCACTGATGTAGAAAGGAGAGTGAATGCGGAAAATAGAGTGAACGGAGCATTGAGACAACTTCTCGGTAGCCATCACCTCAGCCAGAAGGCACGTGTCGCAATACGCAACGCAGTGCTTGTCCCAACGTTTTTATATGGAAGCGAGAGTTGGGTATGTAAAAAGGAGCATGAGAGCAAAATCAATGCGGTCGAAATGCGATCTCTGCGGAGAATCTGTGGAGTGAGATTGACTGACCGCATTCGTAACAATGACATAAGAGAGCGAGTTGGTATGAAAGAGAGTATTGGTGTTTCGCATCTCGAAAGGGAATGCTCCGATGGTTTGGACATGTAGAAAGAATGCCGGACGAGCGATTGCCTAAGAAGATATACAATGCGAAAGTGGAAGGATGTAGGTACAGGGGGAGACCGAGACTTACCTACCTAGACCAAATTGGTCATGTGTTGGAAGGTGGAGTCAGGAGTCTCCGAAACCGGCGAGCGTGTATGAAGAGAGTTATGAATGTTGAGGAAGCGAGAGATGTATGCAAAAATAGAGCCTCTTGGCACTCTGTTCCCTCTGCCTACCCCGCAAGGGAAATGGCGTGATGATAATTAAGTAAACGGTGGTATTTGCCAGTACGGGTATAACAAAAAGCTATATAATATTTATTGCATAAATCATCTAATATCATTATACAACACATTAGAAAGCAATCTTGAACTCGATAAAAAACATGATTAACTATCGTCCTACATATTTTCTTCAAAAGCTGCTCACATAATTTACACACACTCTCCTACAAAAAACCGTATGTTATGTACGTAAGCCGTACGTACTTGTGTCTACTGCAACTTTTATTATTCATTAGAGGCAATAGCGTTCGGTAATAAGACCGTTTATATTCACAAAGTGCTCGAAGTTGTGTTGCTACTGTCAAGAAATTGGTTCTCTAGATTTGGGGAGAAATATAAACACGTGATTTCACTGGCTGCTTACGTGTAAAAACATTTACATAATTCAATATTATTTTTTATCTTGCAATGTATCACAAGAGTTAACTGAGGAAAACTATTATGTTAACTTTCACACAAACCTGCGTATTCATCTAGACGTGATAGGAGGAAGAAATGTATAGGCATATGAAGATCCAAACATTTTTACAAACTTTCGCATTTGTAATATGAGTAGTATTTATGCCATTACATTATTGGCTTGGTAGTACCATCTTCTGTGTGACCTCGTTGTAGTGGGAGCTTGTCGTCTGTTCATTCCATTTCCATCCACGAAATTTACCTAGCAGTATTTTTAATTACTGAATCCACGAGCGGGGTGCCCATTAACAAAAAAAAAATATATCAGGAAAATTCGTGCAGTTTCTGGCAACCCAGAGTTCTCTTATCACGTTGTTGTAATGGCGTCCGAACGAAGAATGGAATAGCAATTGTAATTTGTTAGTGTTTCTACTGGTTTATCGCACTTGTTTTATTCACGACAATGTTTGAAACAAGTACCTATCCTGGGGGGTCCTGGGGAGACATACCTTATTTTAAATATGTATGTAGGTTACTCCGAGTGTAAAAAATAAAATGGATGAATTTGGGTAGACAGGTAACTTACAAACTCTATGGTACTGCTCTACATGTGCGATGGGAAAAACGTGAGAAAATTTATGGCAATCCAAGTCTTTCTTATACTATGAACTATGTTTCTATTACTCTGAGGCCGTACTGTGACTTGGGCAGGATAGTTATTTTTTTAAAGTGAAACTAAAAAAAAAATGTGTGTAGGTATAGCTGGCATCAAACTTAATACTGGTGTTGTCACTTAACTATTACAGACTATGATGGTGCAAGCTTCAGCTGTAGCATAAAAACAAATCACCAAACTTGCTTTAAAATGAAACATTTCTATTTGTAATCTTCCCCTTCTATAACCACCGTGGTTCCAACTTGTAATCCCCATGTTCAAGTTAGAGACGGAGCCGACTATAAATCACTCGACTTTAAACTTGAGAAATAAAATAATTTAATTTATCAGCGCTTACTCGCGGGGAATGCACTCTGGAACTTTGTGAGAGGCGTGTTCCCACACATTGATTTAACCACGAGTAATATTTTGTTACCACACAATCAATTTTCCTTGCGTTACAATTCATCATCAGAATAAATATCTGTGGAGACTGAAATAGATAAGTAGTATCAATCCAAAAAATATAACTAATATACAAATAAATAAAATTTCAGAATAAAACCTTCAGAGTTATGCGTTTCAATCAAAGAAAGACAAGTAGGGAAGCAGTAATCTTGAAATATAATGAACAAATAATATTTGAAGTGAATACTGCTAAATTTCTCGGACTGATTATTGACAGCAGGCTGTATTGGAAACCACCGAAGGGATGTAAAAAAAAGGCTGTATTGGAAAACGCATATAGAATATATTAGTAAAAGAGTCAGCAGTATAGAATAATTATGCTTTATATCAACTCTCCTCGGTTGTTAGTACAGAAACTTTGGTTACAGCTTACCACGGACTAGTTGCATCAGTTTTGCGCTACGTTATTATTTTTTGGGGCAACTCTACTGATAGAGAAATAATCAAGAAGTTCAAAAGCGATACGTTAGAGCAATGTTTAAATTAATAGTGACAGAAAACTGTCAGCCACATTTAATTAAGTATAGAATCCTAACACTTCCGTCCATGTATATATATGAAGTTTCTATGTTTGTAAAGTTAAATCAAAACATATTCCCTCGGTTAGCTGATGGTGCTACACGCAGCCAGCGGGATACAACTAGATTGCAAAATGCACAAACGTCCCTTATGAGCAAGAATGTATTCTGTACGGTGCCAAAAATTTATAATAAAATACCGAATACAAATGATTTCAAACACAAATTAAAGAATATGTTAATTAATAAATGTTACTATACGATTGCCGAGTTCATAGATGACGACTCATTTATTGATATCAAATGACATGTTGCAATTGATTATTTTAATTCTAGATTTTATAATTATTTATTGACAAACTGATTATTTTAATTTTATAAATTATGGAAAGACTTATTGATTTTTAATATTTTAATTTTTAATTATAATGCTTTCTATACTTATTAAGGCAAAACATGTTGAATCTTTATTGCAAATGTATTTCTATCTATAATTTACACATGTTTATACAAATAAATGCTTGCTTACTATAATGCTAAGCCGTTGCACATCATTTCATTTTAGGGATGTGTAATATATGGATAAACGACAGTCAAAACACACAATGGTGATGAAGGGTCGGTTATATTGCAGATGGTGGCGCCAGTTCGCTTGAACCTGATAACAAGTGAGTTAGTACCCTACCACCAGTAATGCATAGCATGATAACTGATTTACGTCTCATAGACGCACCGTACAACTCCTTTATATTATTTGTCTGCAACCACACGGTACTTATACCAAAAAGTAACTTCAAAAAGTCTGTCTGACTGTTTAGTCGCTAATAATCTAATCGAAGCTAGATTGGAAGTAACTAAGGAGTCACAGCTACTGTTATTTTATAAATAGGATCACGCCTGTATTCCCCGAAGGGGTAGGCAGAGGCAGAGGTGTATTACACACCCACGACTTGCCAGCTATGTCAAAGTCCCACGTAATAGGGGGGTCGTCAATGGGCTCGCCATTGACGTCTACCGGGCACATTTCCAAACTCCGGGCTGCTACTGAGAATTTTTCTTTTTAGGAAAAAGCTCAATAACATTGCCCGACCCGGGCATCGAACCCGAGACCTCATGATTAGCAGTCGCATACACTACCGCTACACCACCGAGGCAATTATGATTATGTAATTAATAATAAACTAAAGTAGATAGTTAATTTCAACGCGGACGGCGTCACAGTTAGCAGACAATTTGAAATACAGTCTTCAATTTTATTATGTTAAGAAAATATACAAATCTTTTAATCCATTTCTAAAATCATTTATCCGTATACTCAAATACTACTTCATACATCCTTTGTTAAACGCCACGTATATATTACACTGAACGCCAAAATGTATAAACGTACAATATTATAACATATCATGGCTGTGGCCTAGATATGTCATATCAAACAGTACGTACCATTAAATTTATGAAATGATTCAAAGATATTCCGCGGGCCACGATTTCCGATTGTAGCTTCTTTAAATAGTATAAAATAAATTCACTGTTTACGTTTGTTTGTTTGTACGTTTACATTTTTGATGTGAAACATCTATTGCGGAGGGAGGGTAAAATCGGCTGTTAGCGTGGCGACGCTTTTAAATTACTTGTCCCGTTCAAATCTTGTAAGTTAAATTTGACTCACTTCCCGGTTTCCGATTGCGCTGAAATTTTACACACATATGTATATCGCGTGACAATATAATATTATGATGACATGGAGCTGATCTGATCATGGACCTGGAAGGTAGACATAGGAACTCTATAATGAGACGGCGCAACCCCATTGAGTTTGGGCTCGTATGATTCATCTAGACGAGTCTTTGTACTTTAGGTGGTATCCAGGGTCTGATGATGAAGCTGGAAGGTAGCCACAGTAACTCTATAATGAAATGACGCAACACCACCGAGTTTGGACTCGTTTGATTCATCTTGATGAGTACTTTGTCTTAAGATGGTATCCAGAGTCTGATGATGGAGCTGGAAGGTGGCCACAGTAACTCTGTAATGAAACGACGCAACCCCATCGAGTTTGGAATCGTTTGATTTGTCTTGATGATTACTTTGTCTTTAGATGGTATTCCAGAGTCTGGTGATGGAGCTAGAAGGTGACCATAGTAACTCTGTTATAAAACAGACATAACTCCATTGAGTTTATGCTCGTATGATTCGTCTTGACGAGTATCTTTGTCTCTAGATGGTATCCAAGGTCTGATGATGGAGCTGGAAGTTTGCCACAGTAACTCTGTAATGAAACAACGCAACCCTATCTAGTTTTTACTCGTTTAATTCATCTTGAGGAGTACTTTGTCAAGTTATCATCATTTTATTTCTACAAAATAATTTCGATGTTTCACATCTGGTAGACGTCCCACGACGTCTAGCTTTTTTTTAAATTATAGAACGAACTATGAAATATTTGTCACTGTCATAATATTTATCTTAAACGTTTCTTCTATGAAGAGATTTTTTTTGTTCGAGCAATTTGTGGCATGCACTAGCTAAACTTTAGGTATAAGATACAAATAAATTACGTAGTTCTTTAACAATTCTTGAGATTTTCTTCATTAAATTTTAGCAGTGTGTAGCTAGAACGGGTGGCTTGTACTCAATAAACGACAGACTTCATTCAATAAACCAGCGGTTGCTGTGTATCATTCAGCCCAGTACCACAGCGAGCGACACACATATAGATTATATACGGGAATAACAATAATATAGGTATATTAATGGCACAATTTTGATATTTTCATATAAATTTTGAGCATTTGACATGTGAAATCGAAAATAACAGTCACACAGTGCCTGCGTTATCTCTCGATGTATTTGTCTCGTTACCGAAGACATTAAGAAGGAATTTGTTATATAAATGCGCAGTCCCGAGCAATTGTTACGATGGTTGAATTTGCAAAGCATCTGGGACGGTATTCTAGGAGAAGCAGGTTCAAATCCTGCTCATGACTATTACTTGCGATATCGTCGGCCTAATTTGTTAACCTGCTAAGTCCATTTTTTGGCAAAATTTACTTTTTATACCAGTCACACAGTTCAGTACATTATCTACCGTAACGTTAAAAGAATAACGGCAATATTAGCCTAAAAAGGTAACAAATGCTATGCCCGAAAAACTGCTTTCTGACGCCCAGCTAATCTCCACAATGCAAACCTGCTAAATCCTATTGGGGCCTCAATTTTGCACTGACAATGTTCCCAAACCCACGTGCCATTTGTGATGCGTCAAGTTTTGTGTTGTTTTAGTCAAATGTTTGAGGCAATTAAGCAACTAATTATAAACTAGGTAAGTTTATATTGATTTATCTGTAAGTTTTTTTGTCGTTTAGTGTCTAAATTTAATGTTTTTAATCACTTTCAACTCCTTACCTAAGCATTAGGGACTTAGCAGATTTACGCACTATTATATTTTATTTGGACACGGATTAAGCATTTTATCAATTTATTATTTTCTATTAATTTATTGCTTATTAAATATAATTGCAAAGATGTAACTCATGAAATCTATACTATTATAAAGCAGCAACAGAGCTGTGTCTGTACATTTAAGATATTTGAGAAAAAAATAACTGTTTTGGCTATATAGGCGTGTCTGAACACAAACAATTTTTGTTTTAGATTTTTGTCTGTTTGTTCGTTTGACGCAAAAACTACTGAACGGATTTTGATGCAACTTTTTTATTTGGTAGCTCTTGATGAAACTTAAAAATTGGTGTATATTTTATCCCGCTACTTTGTCGGGAACCTGAGTATATCTCAGGTTCCCGACAAACTGGCTTTAGTAAATTATAAAACAAAGTATATATGTACAAATAAACACTTGTTAAAATCTGTTTTAGGTTTATACATAATATTTAAATTTGATTTATTTTGTCATAATGTTAAATATTTTTTTTCGATATTTAGAAATTTTAATATATTTCCACTTTGTGTTTAATGTTTTTTTCGATATTTTCAGAATGTATCGAGGAAAAAAATTGTGGCTTCGCTTTCTGAGGCACGTAACTTACAGGATAGACCTGAACATGTAGCTTCGAAGTCAGATTATAATTCAAATAAAGTAATACACGTTTTAGAAGATATTCAGTTATAATATTCAGAATCAAGACAGTTTATAACAAGACCTTCAGATTTAGATGCTAATGGAATAAATGACGATATCAATATAATACCACTGACCGATCTAGATCGACCTAGTACTTTAATTACAGAAAACATAGATCATACAATTTGTTCTAACATCACATTTAATTCCAATACTACATTCAATGACGTGCCTTCAGAAGATACAAAATTCAGTTTTATAAAATTATTCATCCAGGAAGATCCAAAGGGGATCTTAAGGTGACTGACATTCATGCACTACGTTACGAAAGCAATGGATTAATTCTTTATAAAACTTGCTTTAAGGATAAATGGCGGAATTTACCACAAAGACGATCCTTGCAATGTAGTACTTGCGAGATCACTGAATTAACTCAATTGCACCAGAACCGACGTAAAATTACTGCACGAAAATTTGAAGACTTGCAACAAATAAAAAAGACGCTTCCTTCTGACTATCATAAATATTATGACAACCTACCTCATGAGTAGAATAAGAAGAACCAATATGTAAAAGTTAAGTTTAATTACAACTACATTTTACCAGTTTCAGATTGATTTATAAATATTGTTAATTCGGATACCATCCAGATGCTTTGCCAATTCAGCTATCGTGACAATTGCTCCTGACTGCTAATTTCGATAACACATTCATACTTAACGCCTTTGGGTGACGACGATGACATGCAGGTTGAAATCCTGCTCGTGACTGTTATTTTCGATTTCACATTTTTCACTTTGTGTTTAATGTATAGTGCTAAGCATGTCAAATGCTAAAAATATATATAAAAATATCTAAATACTGATAATATAATTATTTTTCTATAATCTAGATATAAATCGAATATCCTGTAATGTGTGCTAAGCGTGTCAAATGCGTAATATATATATATATATAAAGATTGTTAATTTAAGATTTTTGGAGAAACCTTTTATTTTATTTTTCTGTTTTATTTTATTTTATTCAAAAACCAACACATATATTACAGTTGTCTATGAAAATGGTCTATCTTAGATATTTTAACACTGTTTCCTAATAAAGAAGACTGATTGTTTAATTTTTAATAATAAAGATTTTGATTTGTAATTGAATTTGTTTCACTGCACAATAAATAATCTATAAACCATACTAAACTTAAGTCAAAAACTGCTAAGTCCTCAAGCAAATTTAAACTTCACTTCGAAAAGCTGCCATATAATTGTTTTCGCGAATTTTCTGAAATGTGTGCAAGTTATTCTATTAATTGTATTTCTAAAATATTAAGAAATATTATAGAAACCAACGGGATTTTCAGAATTTTGATTGGTAGATAAATAAAGATATTATTCAGTGTTTTCTTCGTCCTGTAAACTATGAAAAAATTGACTTAGCAGGTTAACAAATTAGGCCGACGATATCACATTTTCACACCTTGTATGTGTACTTTTTGTCGGGATGAAATATCGTAACTTTTATACAAATCTGTTCAGTTGCTTAAAACCCCCTTTCTATTCTGATTTAATTATTCGTTTTAGATCTATATTTTTTAGCAATTGACATGCTCCGCTACTTTTTAAAGTATAATTTATTTGTGAAGATTTTTAGTAGGATCGGGAATTGAACCCGCGTCTTTTCCAATCCGGGGAAGTGCTCCAAGTCACTGAGCTATCCTACTGATCTTTCGATCATCCCAATTTCCTCATCACATTTGTCTTACAACCAACGCCATCTATCGGCAAGCATTACAGGCATCCAATGTAGTAAGTTTAATTTTGCAATTAAAATTCATACTATTTGATGGCGCGATTTTTTTAAACATTTTAGATCTATATTTTTTAGAAATTGACATGCTCCGCTACTTTTTAAAGTATAAATTATTAGTGAATAATGAAAAAGAAATTTTTAGTAGGAGCGGGAATCGAACCCGCGTCTTTTCCCATCCGGGGAAGTGCTATAAGCCATTGGTGGAGACGAGACCCGTACTCCATAGTGAGACCGTAACGAGTTATGGTACATACGAGTACACAGTTGGTATAAGCAGAAATATGTTTGACTGCATATCATTTAATCAAATAAACTTACTAACGTTTATTTGGATCAACATTAACCCCAAAACTATTCAAACGTGTCGATTAATCAAAGTACAATGATATCGAGTGAATAATGGACATATTTAATTGAAACTTTGCGTGCACTCGAATTTAGTGTCGTGAGGTTTTGTTTATAGTAAATGATATACGATTTTAGGACAACACACTTTAGTCTGGACCCAATTAATTATAAAGAAATCTTTTGATAATATCATGAAAAGTACAAAAGTTAATATAATAATCGATTATATAAAAGGTTTATAAAACCAACACAGAGTGTATATATGGTAAGCATGTCAAATGTTAAAAATATATATAAAAATATCTAAAGCTTAATAAAAAGTTCTTATAAATATTTTGATCTGTATTTTAGCACTTGAAATGCTCAGCTACTATTATAGAACAAATTGCTTAGCAATCAGAGCACTTCCCCGCCCCGTATGGGAAGGGACCAGGTTCGATTCCCGCTCCTAAGGTTCTCTTTTCCACATTCACAAATAATTTATTCCTTAACAGTTCTTGTAAAGCTGTAATAGGGCTATGTAAGTATATTTAAGATATTTGAGCAAAAATAAATGTATTTGGCTATTTATACATCTCACTGAACGCGAAACATTTATTTTTAGAATGTTTGTTTGTTTTATTCGTTTGTTCGGGCTTCACGCTAAACTGCTGAACTGATTTTAATAGAACGATTTTGTTTATTAGCTCTTGATTCGACTTAAAAACTGATATACATTAATTTTATCCCGCCACTATACCGCGAACCTTAAATATAGGTTATACTTCAGGTTCAAAAAACACTGTTCTTAGGCAAGCACTTTTAGTAACAGTTAGATATTAATTCTGATAACAACTCAGACGTACTTTCGGGCAGAATCTATATTTATATAAAAGTATTACAGCCATTGGCTTCTATTAACATCAAAGGCGAAACGAAATCCTACTGAATATACTCACACGCTTAACTTATGAAAACCAAACACAATACAATATTCATTTAAATATATTTTAAGTTAGGGTTAACTCGCCACTGAAGTAATCGTCACACAGTTCCAATGGTTTTTTTATTGCTTATGATAGTAGACGAGCCACGGCCCATCTGATGGTAATCCATCCATCCATCCATCAGCCTTTCAACGTCCACTGCTGGAAATAGGCCTCCCCAAGAGAACGCCACAACGAGCGGTCCCGTCATGGGGGATAATACCGTAATCTCCACGCTTGGCAGGCGGGTTAGCGATCGCAGTGGATGTTGTTAATACTCGAGGGAGTGCTGCTACCCACTCCCCTGGTATTCCCTCAGTCTGATGGTAAATGGTAACCGTTATTCATGGACTCAACTATACCGGGAGTATTGTCAAGCCGCTGCTCACCTTTTCATTTCACAGATATGAAATGAAAGAATAAACGCCTATCTCCTGCTACAACGAAGACACACCGACGTGCTTCATGGTCGGTCACACGGGAGATAGTGGTGCCAAGCCACTCAGGCTCGATAACCAGTAATTCAATAGGTGAAAATTGCTTACTTCCCTTAATCGCCTCGTATGACACCCGTGGGAAAGAATGGAGTGGTGACACTTGTATTCTTAGTCCGTCACCACAACGGATAGACCTGTATTGGTCCGCCAATGCAGGCCTCCAGACTGCATATGCTGGGTTTATTTAGTGGGTGTGAGTGGCACACTAACCTGTTCGTTGCTCTGAACGGTGGGGTATGTGGATGGGTACATTTTTGCTTGCCTTAACCAGAGCAAAAGGTTAACAGCAAATCAATAAAAATAGCACGTTTTTATTTAGCTTTACGAAAGGGCATTTCATCAGGACTATCGAAAAAAAGGCGCATAGAGGCTTTGAATGCAGACCGCAGCTTCCAGGCGTATGAGCTCTATCTAGGAAAGAAATCAGATCTGAAATTTATACGACATATAAGGTCGTTGTTCACTACAAAATTGACCAATAGTTTTATCACAATTACGAGATTTTTATTAATAGATCACCAGATGGTGTTGACGTGGTTCACCATCTGTCACGTCTCTTTTCTAGTAATGCATATGAAGCTGTAATAGTTTGGTAGGTATGACATTTGGATGTTCATCTAATGTGTCCATTCTGGTGAAAGTTAGACTCTGGTAACCGTTCGAGTGGGTTACGACCTCGTCCGTGTAGGATAGGATATATCTTTAAATATAAATCGTGTCACGTTGTTTGTCCTGGATGAACTCCTAAACTAATGAACCGATTGTAATGAGTTTTGCACTCTGTGTGCAGTTTATATGTCCCACGGAAACTCGTGATCTGGTCTCTTAGTAACCCTTTTTTTTGTCAAGGTGGGAAAAATGAACCTAACTGCACACCCTGTCGTTTGGGGCAGCAAACAGGGTAGTGTGGGGTTCTCACCCACTAAATAAAGCTGCTGTGTGCCGTCTCTCCGCTTGTACTAGTGGACCACTGGAACTGGTAGACATAACTTCTGTGGTGTCTACTAGTAACCCGATAAAAACTAAATAACTTAGGAAAAGTATTATTGACAATACATGAATTTATAAATAAATAAAATCTTATTAAATTTTCAGGCCGTGTGGGGCCGGCTAGGCCGTGTGGGGCCGGCTTTAGAATTGCCCCACCCTTCTCTACCCACGGGAGTCGTAAGAGCCGACTGAGAGGATACCGGGGGAGTGGGCAGCAGCGCTCCCTCGAGTATTAACAACATCCACTGCGATCGCCAACCCGCCTGCCAAGCGTGACGATTACGGCATTATCCCCCATGAGGGGACCGCTCGTTGTGGCGTTCTCTTGGTGAGGTCTATGACCAGCAATGGCCGATGAAGGGTTGATGGATGGATGGATAGAATTAAATTTTAACAACAGATTTTTAATTAAAATTCCGTCACCATATTTTAGACAACCCTATACTATACAGTCTTTTCAAATGTCACAAAAGATGACATGGCTTGTGTCGTGTTCCATTTGATCACGGGTTCTATATCCGACTGAGTTATTTTTGAATACAATGTTATGAGTATTTGTTTTGTTTACACTTTGAAGTATTCCGACGACTAACTGTAGTTTGGCGGATATAATTGTTGTATTATAGTTACGGATCTAAATAAATATATACACAAATATTGTAAAAATAAGTTTTAAGTTTGAATCCCAGGCTAGGCTGACAAAAATGTGCCCCTCGACGGAAGGGGGTCCACTGGTGGTCCCCGGAGCTGGTGGACCTTCGTGCGCCTTGTGTTCGTGCCCGGAGGTCCTACACCCGAAGCCGACGTCGGGGCGGCGGCGGCGCGTATGCGGAGTAGCGTCGCTCCTGGGCCGGACGAGGTTCCCGCCCAAGTGCTGGCCCTGGTCCTCGACCACCTTGAGCCCCGCCTCAGGGGACTGTTTGGCGCTTGCCTGGAGTCCGGACGGTTCCCTGACTGCAGGAAGGAGGGGAAGCTCATGCTCCTGCCGAAGCCGGGACGGTCTCCGAACACAGTCGCGGCCTTCAGGTCCATCGTGTTGCTGGACGAGGTGGGCAAAATCCTCGAGCGGGTAGTAGCTACCCGCATCGTCCGGCATCTAGGAGCAGTCGGCCCCGAACTGTCAAACGCCCAGTCCAGATTTCGGGCGGGTCGGTCTACGGTGGACGCCATCCTGCGCTTGAGGGCCGTGGCTCCGGAGGCCGTCACCTCGAGGGAAGTGCAGTTTGCGGTGTCGCTCGACATCGCCAACGCCTTCAATAGTCTGCCTATTTGGCTGCATCAAGGAGGCACTCCGGTACCATGGAGTGCCCCTCTACCTAAAGCGGCTAGTGGCGGACTACCTCGACAGCCGCAGCGTCCTCTTCGTGGATCAGGAAGGGGACGTTGTAAGGGGGGCGGGGCTATGTCGTGCGGCGTCCCAAAGGGTTCGATTCTAGGGCCACTCCTGTGGGACATTGGCTACGACTGGGTCCTCCGTGGCCGGCTCCCCCCTGGGCTGGGCGTAATTTGCTACGCAGATGATACGCTCGTCACAGCCCGGAGCAGGACCCTCAAGGAGGCGGCAACGCTGGCCACCTCAGGTACCGCGGAGGTGGTCAGGCGGATCGAGGCGCTGGGGCTTAGGGTGGCCCTTGAAAAGTCGGAGGCCCTACTCTTCTATGGGCCCCGACATGGCCGACATGGTCGATAACGGTCAATGGTGTGGGACTTCCGATCCAGGCCCACATCAAATATCTGGGCCTGGTATTGCATGGACGGTGGCACTTTGACGAGCACTTCCGCGGTCTTGCGCCAAAGCTCGTCGGCACGGCATCCGCACTCGGGCGACTGTTGCCGAATTTGGGCGGACCGAGTCTCGCGTGTCGACTACTCTACGCGGGGGTAGTACGGTCAATGGCACTGTACGGCGCGCCCGTGTGGGCGGAGTCCCTGGCCGCTTGTAATAAGGCCCTTCTGTGGCGTCCACAAAGGGTCGTAGCGGTCAGGGCAATACGCGGGTACCGCACGGTCTCGACCGATGCAGACTGCGCGTTGGCCGGAACCCCCCCGTGGGATCTGGAGGCGGAGGTGCTCGCCGACGTCTATCGGCGGGCGTCGACGGCGCGGGTGGGGGGCAGCCACCCCTCGCCGAGCGCGATTTCATCGTGGCGGGAAGATGCCCGCCGTGCCACCGTTCTAAAGTGGAAGTCTCGGCTGGAAACGCCCCGGGCTGGTCTCTGGACCGTTGGGGCGCTCCAGCCAATCTTGGAAGAATGGGCAGGGCGGCAGCACGGGGTCCTTACCTTCCGATTGTTGCAGGTTTTGTCGGGGCATGGTTGCAACGGCAAATACCTGCACATGATCGCTAGGAGGGAGACGATCCCAGGCCACTGCGACTGCGGCGAGGACTCGGCGCAGCACACGCTCGAGTCATGCCCGGCTTGGGATGTGCAGCGCCAGGAACTCGTTGCAGTCATAGGCGTGGACCTGTCGCTGCCGGCCGTGGCGCGAGCGATGGTTGGCAGTGACAGGGCCTGGACCGCGGTTGCCGCCTTCTGCGAGGCTGTCATCTCGTGGAAGGAGGTGGCAGAGAGGGCCCGGGAGGAATCTTCCTACGCGGACCCGATTCGCCGCAGGCGCACGGGGCGGCGTGCGCGCGCTTACCTGCGCCTGATGCCGCCCTAGCCAAGGCTGCGGACGGTGGGGTCGGGGAGTACCCTGCCGTCCGCGGAAGCCTACCGCGAAGGTGTGATGCCCAAGTGCGCGAGGCGTCGCTCAAGAAAGAGTGCCCAAAGGGGCTGCCGCCTGCGGATCGCGGTGAAACGTCGCGGTACCTGTGATCCGCCGTAGTAAGGGCGGGTGAGGGCGCACGGTGGGTTTTTAGTAGGTGAGAGCCCCACACTAACCCGTTGTCTCACCGGGCAGTGGGGTGCGCGGTAGGACATTTTTGCCCACGTAAAATAATAAAAAAAAAGGCTGACAAAAACGTTATTGAGATTTTTTTTCAAGAAAATCGATTATAGTTTGGAATGAGGAAAATTTCACCCCCATCTCTTGGAAAGTATATAAATCTGTTCGGTCTGCTCCTGATGACACTATCCGCTGTGACCGAAATAAGTCTGAAGAGCATCATCGATCAGTTATCATTATTTTTACAGTACTTTTTTAACATTTCAGCACTAAACTATCGTTGTTATTATCTGCAGTGAACAATTTTCATGAAATTGTGGGAATAATAGTATTTCCCACTCAACCTCCTTACTGAAATGTAGGTCAACTAAACTCTTGGTTGAGACTTTGCATTATAGTATCTTGATATCTTCCATCCATCCATCAGCCTTTCAACGTCCACTGCTGGACATAGGCCTCCCCAAGAGAACGCCACAACGAGTGGTCCTGTCATGAGGGATAATGCCGTAATCGCCACGCTTGGCAGGCGGGTTGGCGATCGCAGTGGATGTTGTTAATACTCGAGGAAGTGCTGCTGCCCACTCCCCCGCTATACCCTCAGTCGGCTCTTACGACTCCCGTGGCTAGAGAGGGGTGGGACAATTCTAAAGCCGGCCCCACACGGCTCTTGTCGTCTAAGAAATATATTAATGTCAAGATTCAAAATTATTGAAAAATGTCGATGTCATGAATCGACTAGTATTTATTATTGCATTGTTGCACAGTAATTTTAGAAGGAAACATCTGGTCTTCCTTAGTGACCCTTAATGTCTTAATACCTTAGTGTTGCAGTGTACCTATTTATATAAAGTCTTTCAGTACCTATTATAACTTGTCAGTGTACCTGCCTATAGGGTTAAAGTCCTTCAGTTTATTATAACTGTGTTGTGATAGTGATTCATTGTGTTATACATAATATGATAATTTTGCAACAGGCGTCTTTGAGTAATCGGTGAACATACATATAAAAAAAAAATATTCCGACGAATTGAGAACCTCCTCCTTTTTTGAAGTTGGTTAAAATAAGATTTACTAAATACACTTTTTACTGAGCAATATTCGTGTTTATTTATTAGCTGAATACGCAGTCGAGATATTGGGGCTCGACAGATTAAGATACGGAGAAGATTACATAATGACCATAGCCACCCCCAAATAATCTTTTTGGTTCGAAACATTATATCAAATAAATGGTATTAGTTTCAGATTCCAATGATTTTCTTTACACGTTGTATTTTACGGACCTGTGTGAAATTTGCTTGTGTGTGTGCAATGGGTTGCTAGGATTCTTAGTATTTTACATGAGCGACAATCACCCTTTACCATCACGGGAGCCGATATGATCCTTCGCACTTTTATTGCAAATTACTGTTGCTTTAGGTCATGAGCTTCCCCTCAGAGAGAGATTTATTTATTTATTTTATATATTTAACTTTATGTAAACTGAAAACAGTACATTTTCAATTTTACAATTTACCACTTACCATCATGTGGGCCGTGGCTCATCTGCTATCATGAGCAATGAAAAAAATACATATATATAATACATATAAATACAAGGCCATAAATAAGCACTGCTAGGCTAACGTTGGTTGACAAACTACACAAGCCATCGAAGTAATCTCTCAGCCATGCTGGTTTTCACACGAGGAGCGATCATTCAGCGACGTTATTATTGTTATCAAACACGCTACTTATGCAAGAATTCCAAGGTGAATGTGTTATGAAGTCTCGGCACGGACTGTAGATGTAACACGATTTATCTTACTTGTTGATAGACCTTGGTGTGACTTATGTTAAGCGCAACACCCTCGGGAAAGTATGTGTGTATTTTTTTAATGCTTATGATGGCAGACGAGCCACAGTCAACTACACTGAGAGTATAGTAAAGCCGCTGCGCAACATTTCATTTCTCAGATTTGAAATGAAGGAATAAACGGCTATCTGCTGCTATAGTCAAAATACACTGACGTGCTTCATGACCGGTCACACAGGAGATGGTTGTACCGACCCGTTCGGGCCCGATAGCGAGTGAGTACTCTTACTTGGTACTCAGCCCTCCCACCAGTAATGCAATGGGTGATAATTGCTTACTTCCCTTAGTCGCCTTGTACGACACCCGCGGGAATGAATGAGGTGGTGACACTTGTATTCTTAGTCTGTCACCACACGGACAGGAAGTGAAACTCGTATTCTTTGTCAATACGTGAATACAAGTCAAGGAAAATGTATGACTGTACGTCTGGCAGTCCCGCCATCTGGCGGAGTAGTTTAAATAGCGATCTGGCTGAGCTGGCGTGAACCAGAGTGTTGTGGGTTCAATTTCCATATAGGAGAATTCTATGTGTGCTCCAAAAATGGTTGATCTGAGTCTAGATGTGCTTTGTAATTTAAAGTAGTTTACGGATCGAACGTTCCAGAAGGTAATAAATATGAGTTTCATCTCTATATATTTCTCAGTTGATTCGTATAAAACTCATCTTCCGAGATTTTGATAAAACAATTAGCAAATTGCGCTAACACATCACTATAGTTAGAATTTTAACTACGGACTTGTAGTAATTAATGCAGGATCAAGCTTGCTGAGGGAACTTCGAACTTATTCATGAGCTCCAATTAACTGTTAAGAGCCGTGTGCCACGGAGAGGTGGGCTGCATTATTCTCTGGGGTATTTTAAGTTATGTGTTTACATATTATTCTATATGTAGTTGTAGTGCAAGCGGAAGTTAAGATTAAATAACCTATTCATGGTTTTGAGATGTTAAGGTCGTCTCATATTAGGTTGAAGACAAGGCTTACCTCAGATATAAAATTGCTAAATTTGGAATTGAAACTATAATGACCTAATACATATTCTGCTGGACACAGGCCTCCCCAAGAGAAGGCTACAACGAGCAGTCCTGCGTCGACCACAGCCAACGGCTTTGGCTTTGACCAAATCGTCGGTCCATGAGACAAGAATAATTACTACAAGAATAAATTACTCTATTGATTCCACGAAAATTAGTCTGCTCATGTTGACTCACTATCAAAGCTTCAGTAATTATAACAAAATTCTTGGACACAACCCCCCTTATCAGATCTTACCAGTCGATAGCGAGCTCTAACGACAAACATATAATGGGCAGTAAGTGAACCACTGATTGAGCATTCGCGTGAGACATTCGTTCATTTATATTGATATTCAAGGCTTTCATACGCACTGTAATAGACCCTAATTAGATTAAGGCTTCTGATATCCTAGCTTAAGCCCGCAATTCCCTCTTCGAGGACTTCAAAACGCCCGAGGAGAAATGAAAAATTGACTAAAATATTAAAGGCACGAAAACCTTACCTTTATATTTTTTTTATACTATCTATTAATAATATGAGAGTTAATTTTTATCTAGGTATATATAAAAATCAATAGCTTTTCATTTGTCTCGCTAAAACGCAAAACTGGCTGGATTGATTTCAATATTTTTTTTTGTTTTGTTTGCATAGAGCAAAGGAGTGGTTTAAAAGTAAACAAATTATAGTTTAAACATCTAAAATAACACGCTTTAATCGCTAGTTCAACTAAAAAGTAGTAAATAATATTATAATAAATAATGATAGTGTCGTGGGTGTGCAATACACCTCTGCCAACCACTTCGGGGAATACAGGCGTGATACTATGTTTTATGATAGTAAAAAAGCGTGACAACAAGCTTGTTTCTTACAAGCTTATTTTGAACATTAAATTTCTCCACGTCCCCATGTAAAGAATTCACTGTTCATAGTTATTAGCAAGCAAAATATCAAGGGGAGATTCTTAAAATCACCAAGACTCCCTCGTATTTATAGGCGATTTCATAAATATTTAATATTGAAAAAATTGAATATGTATAGAATACACAAGAAAAACAAATTCATAGAACAAACAGTACATATATTTTCTCTTTGGTACGTGTCATTCAAGAAGTTATATGTAAGTTATATCTATAAAACAATTCGTCGCCATATTGGCGAATGAAACAATATCAATATGTGATAACCCAAATTGCGTTGCTTCTTCTCTTATTTCGTTATGGAAAAAACCTTTGTTATTTTCGGATATAAAAGGAATTCTTTGAAGGTAGAAAAATAATTGAACCTGCCTAAATACAAGGTAAACGATCATGTTGATATTTTACAAGAACAATGTCTTGATAATATTCTATTTCAGGAAAAGGTTGATTAAATTTGTTTGTCAAAACATAAAATTTAGGTCGCTGATATATCAAAATGGCTGTTTAAGCTTGTCCTAATAGAGTGTAAAGACGGAATTTAGACAACGATTCATGCAGCCATCCATCAGCCTTTCGATGTCCACTGCTGGACATAGGCCTCCCCAAGAGAACGCCACAACGAACGGTCCTGCGCCGACCGCATCCAATGGCTCCCCGCAGCTTTGACCAGATCGTTGGTCCATCTGGTGGGGGGCCGTCCTGCGCTTCGCCGTCCGATACCTGGTCGCCACTCGAGAACCTGTCTTCCCAAACGGTTGTCGGTTCGTCGAGCGATGTGGCCTGCCCATTGCCACTTCAGCATGCCAACCCGGCGGGCTATGTCGTCACTCACGTTCTCCTACGGATCTCCATATTACGGATTCGATCACGTAAGGAAATACCAAGCATAGCCCGCTCCATGGCCCGCTGAGCGACTTTGAGCCTTGATACGAGGCCAACATTCAGAGACCACGTCTCTAGACAATGATTACTGCAAGTATTTTATTACGCACGGGTCTCCTCTCATGGTGAGAGGGATTACTTCATAGTCCATCTCGCTGGCCCAATGTTGTAAACAAATACACACATAATTTCGGAAAATCTCGAAAAGTCGAACGTTATCTCAACCTTTTTTTTGGTGTTAAGGCGGGAAAAGTGTTTTTAACCGCACACCTCGTCGTTTGGGGCAACGAACAGGGTAGTGTGGGGCAACGTTATCTCAACCTTGAACTCGAGATCGAACTCGATACCATTGATACTATCACTGCTGTTAGTTTAGTATCTTAACATATTTGAAAAGCTTTTTCTCTAATGCCTTGCTTGTCCTGAATGCATGAATTGGTCGAGGAAGTACCCTCACATATATGGTAGGTACCTACTCCAATAGTTGTTATGTATGGTGAGTAAGATCACTGAAGGCTAACTCGTTTCTTATTCTTCCGTTACGTCACCTCCCATCCCTTTTCTTGGGGTTATTGACGCGCGAGTGATGTCTTTCGTTGCTAGCGTCTATAGGCTACGGTTACCGCTTATCACAGGTCACCGTATGCTTGTTTCCCATCCTCGTAGTATAAAAATATAGTCTATTGTCATGAATCCAAATCCAGCTATAGTATTTTTATATATTTTTACAATTATTTATTCAAATACAGAAAAATATAACTTTTTTTTTAGCCCTTTCCACCAGGATTTGCTAAAAATATCAGTGCAGATGTTTTAACTTAGTTTAATACAGTTAAAATTAAACTATTATTAAAATCGAATTTGTCAGCTTTACTTTGGAACATGTTTCGATAGTGATCTTGATTTGCCTATCGCGGGACAAAGGCCTGTCAAATTAGGTACACTATTTAAAATAATTACTCTGTTTTACATAGTTTTTATAAGTATTGCAAAGGACTAACTGATAGTAAGCGATTACCGCAGCCTGTAGATGATAGCAACACTGAGCATTCACTTTGGTGTTGCCAAATCGTAGGAAAGATTGTAGGTAGGGGGTTTAGGACCCGTTAATGTCCCAACGTCGGCCACGGGTTTTGACCTTAACCTATGGACATTGATACCACTGTCGTTGCAGTCTTTGGTCCTTGGTTTTACATTGTTATAAATGCCTCATTGAACTCATGGTCTATTATTTTGATTACTGAGTGACGCAAAAAGTGTCAATATGTAGTATCAATTTTACTACTTTCTATAGCATTACGGAGTTTAATTGTGTCTAGTAGACAGCAACATATTTTTACTATGTTAAGAAATTTACGAGATGTTACTCCAAACATAATAATTTAATTATATAGGTACTCAAAGTACAACAGTTATAGTCCTGGACTTTTGCATGAAAGTGTCGAGTTTAATCTGTAATTCGAGAATGAATCTTCGCAAAGTCTCAGCTTTCGAAATAACGTGTATGTAATAGCAGAAACTAAAGAAATCTGCATATATGGTACATTTTCTTATAAATTTATAAAGTTTATCCACACGCATAATGGTGAACTATGGCCTTCTGGAGACCCGTGTTTAATAGTGATACATAGTAATAGCTTATGAAAAAAAAAACATTTTTAAGACTTCTCTTACTCCTTACTCATCATCAGATCCAGGTCACCCATACCTATAACTTATTAACTCATATCACTTCGATGAGCCCAAACACGATACCTACGTATAATAAAAGTCTATAAAAAGTTGCATAGTCCTCACACGACTGAACGGTATTTTTTTTAATCGGAGCTAAGAATACTTTCCATGAAACTACCTTAAAAACGATAATCCATCCATCCATCAGCCTTTCGACGTCCACTACTGGACATAGGCCTCCCCAAGAATGGGGGATAGTGCCGTAATCGCCACGCTTGGCAGGCGGGTTGGCGATCGCAGTGGATGTTGTTAATACTCGAGGGAGTGCTGGTGCCCGCTCCCCCGGTATTCCCTTAATCGGATTTACGACTCCCATGGGTGGAGAAGGGGTAAGACAATTCTAAAGCCGGCCCCACACTGCCATAAAACAATAAAGTATATCAAAATCCATTCGGCCATTTGGTATACCACAGACAGACTCACAGATACACAACGTGATAAACTTATAACATGACATGTTTCCGTTTATGAAGGTTAAAGAACAAATAGAACCATTTTATGTAAAGTTATCGTGTAATATTCTCCTTGAATATAACCTTACAAAACACAGAATGTAGGCAGTTAAACACATATATGTTTTACTGAAAACCTCGAAGGTTGTAAAAACCCTGTGAATCCAATCATACTTTCGCTCCAAGAACCTTATGCAATGAGAAATGTAATGGGGTCATGAGGATCCATAAAACGGTTACTGCAGTCTCGTTTCATTTTGCTTTTTATTAGCAGATAAGCGAGCTTAGATCTCGCCTTAAAGTGGTGATTGCTATGAGCTAAACTTTAAGAACGACAGGAGATTCTGTTAGCATCAGTTCTACGAACACGGTTTCTCTATCGAGAATGCTATTGAATTCTTACGTAGTATATATCGTATGTCTCAATTGAAATTATTGGATTGGAGATATTGAGAGGATGGAAACGTAAATAGAGACTTGTATTTGCGTGAATTTCTGTATTGTTTATACGAATATTCAAGATAAAGTACCTACTTATGTAGAATACTTTTTGCTATTTACGCGGATAGATACATAAATCTACACTCTATAAAAATAAATACCAAAATTGTAATGTCTGTTTGCAATGTCTAAATTAATAATTATGAAATTACCAGCTTATTCCAGCGGATCCGCCGCAGCCAAAAGATAGTTTTAGGTTATATCTCAGGTTCCCGGTGTAGTAGCGCGATAAAATAATATCAGTCGTTAATTCTAATCAAGAGCTATCAAACAAATAATGTTTCATCAAAACCCGTTCAGCAGTTTTTTCGTGATGCCTGAACAAAACACAAAACACATACAAACCAATAAACAACAATTCTAAAGAACAAATTATTTATGAATGTGGAATGTGGTGCCTTATCAAATGAAGAACTTAATATTTGAAACATGTAAAGGTTTTTTATATAATGTGTATTCCCACCGTCGTACAAGGCGACTAAGGGAAGTAAGCAATTATCACACATTGCGTGACTGGTGGAAGGGCTGAGTACCAAGTGGGAGTACTCAGTTGCTATCGGGCCCGAGCGGGTTGGTACCACAATCTCCCGTGTGACCGGCCATGAAGCACATCGTTGCGTTTTGGTTCTAGCAATAGTTTATTCTTTCATTTCATATTTGTGAAATGAAATAGTGAGCAGCGGCTTTACAATACTCTCGGTATAGTTAAGTCCATGAGCGACGGTTACCATTTAGAACCAGGTGGGCCGTACTCATTAAAAAAAATCTTAATATCTTCGCCGTAGGTAAAAATCTAAATGAGTACGATACGTGAGTAAGATAAATAAAATTGAAAATGTCGATTCAAATACTTTCGCTGCATCATCCAGCTTCCAATTTTAGACAACACGAATGTCTCACATGACAGATATAGCGATTAGGAAGGCCGGCTCATTCGTTCTAAAAGTGTGCGTAAAGCTCTTTGATCGGAGCTCGTTAGTTGCACTTTATGGCGCGTCGTGTGACGCTTTTGAAGTGCTTTGAAGTAATTAAATGCGATGCTATAAAGGCAATGCGATGATGTATATTAATAAAAATTTGGTAGTTAAGATGTAATATGACTTTATTAAACAATTTGTTTTAATGAGACGTACGGAATGTGTTTCTTTTTTTATTTAGAGTTATCGAATTTCTTACTTTGTATTTAATTAGTAGATTCTGCCTGCGACTTCATTCGCATTGGCTTTAGGAATATAAATATATCACTTTTTGATCTATATTTTAGCACTTGACATGCTCAGCTACTCTTAAAGTACAAATTATAATTTGTGAATAAGGAAAAAGAGTTAGTAAAGGCGGGAATCGAACCTGCGTCCCTTCCTATCCGGGGAAGTGCTCTAATCCACTGAGCTACAGTACTATCTTATAGACATACCCAATCTCCTTATCGCATTTCTCTTAACGACCAACGCCCTCTATCGGAACGCATTTACATGCATTAATCCAATATAGTAAGTTTAATTTCGCAATTAAAATTCATACTATTTGATGGCGTGATTTTTTAAACATTTTGATCTATATTTTAGCACTTCACATGCTCAGCTACTCTTAAAGTACAAATAATAATTTGTGAATAAGTAAAAAGAGTATTTTAGTACAGGCGGGAAGATACATCCGGGGAAGTGCTCTAATGCACTGAGCTACAGTACTATCTTATAGACATACCCAATCTCCTTATCACATTTTGTCTTAACGGCCTTACATCACTATTATATACGGCACACAATGATATGATCTCTATACAAAAATTGGAACAATTTATTTTTCCGGGATAAAAAGTAACCTATGATGTTTTAAACACAAAGTGGAAAATGGGAAATCAAAAATAACAGTCACGAGCAGGATTTGAACATGCATCTCCTGGATACCGTCCAGATGCTTTGCCAATTCAGCCATCGTGACAACTGCTCTCGACTGCTAATCTCGATAACACATTCATACTTAACGTCCTGGGTTACGCCTGCGCCATGTGTCAGAAGTATTTACATAAAAATATATATAAAAAATTCTAAATATTTATAGGGCTGCGTCATTATTAGGTAAAAATCTTAATTGTAAAATTAAGTTTACCTACATTTTTTGTATTCCACACGCTGTTTATAGCCCTGAACGACGAGATATATTTTATGTGGCTAGTTACATTATTCTTGCCTTAAAAAGGTTATCTGTGGATGTGATTATGGAAAGAAAGAATAATATAAAAGAGGAAAACTCCTTTTTCCCAACATTATAATCTTTTATCTTGTAGTGTGAGTTCGATTCCGATAGAGGACTATTAAATTTATGATCCACAAATGCTCAAAACTCATAAAAGCAGAAAATACATATAATTAAAAAAAATAAAACAATTGCTTTAATTACCGCAATCAATTATTTTCATATAAAAAGGTATTCACAGACCAATTAATCGGATCACCTTTATTATAGTACCTTAAAAGCCATACATCAAGCCATTATAGACGTTATGACCCTCAATTAAAGTAACTAATCCCTCGTTATTTATACGATGATAAACGGTGGGCATGTTCGATGAAATTACCCGACTAAATAGGGTTGCCACATCGTAATTTTCGGTTTTAAAAATTATTTGGTATTTATGTCAAAACAGCATTAACAGTGACAACGTGTTTTTTGATTTTTGCTATTGCTCAGTATGGCAAGTATTAACTAAAGTAATGTCATACAGTTACAGTGGTCCGCCAGTACAGGCGGAGAGACGGCACATGGCAGATTTACACTGCCCTATTCGCTGCTCCCAATCACGGTGTATGCGGTTAACTATATGTTCCCCTTAACAAAGCTTAACCACTGCTGTATATAAAACAAAAATTTATGGTCATGTCATGGAATCCCAATACACTGCACTATTTCACGACTGATTGGCATATACAGGACAAGGTAGGTACTCCTACCTGCCTGTTGATTTTTGGCAATGAGTGGAAACTTGCAATCGATATGACGTAATGACCAGCAACGATATCTGAAGCCGCTGAGTCAGCTGATAATTTATCCATATCAATAAGCTTTCTTAATTATCTATAATTTAGTTTATAAGTTGAAGGTTCTAGGTATTATTATGTTAAAATTAAACACTGGCAAAATAGTGAAAGTTTCTAATATTTCATAAAAAAATATCACATATTCTTCTTTGAAAAAGTTGTGGTGTTTGACATCCCTAATTATTAAATCCATGCAGAGACCCTTCTCAATGTATCTTATGCGGATTTAATTATTACTCGCGTCACTGTTACACGTCTGTATTACTCTATGCTGACAGCCACCGGTAGCTGGAAAAAAATAGTTTCTTTAATATTGACTATATTTTAACACGTTTTTATTAACTTGGTATATCTGTTTATTTGTTTGTATGTGACGTAATTTTTGAACGTGATTTTGACTCGCTTCAAAATGTTAGTATAAATCGAAAATGCACACTTATCAATGAGCAATGACAACACGATAATTTGAGAATTTTATCCGTTTTCAGGGTTCCGTGGCCAACATAATGCTTCCTGCATTATAGTTTCGCCAGGTCCATCCGACCGCTGTTTGAAGTTAATCTCAGAGACGTACTAGAAAGCTATTATTTGGTATGAACATAATCATTATTCCATCCATCCATCCATCCGAAGGGGGGGAAATTCGATAATCGCCACGCTTGGCAGGCGGGTTGGCGATCGCAGAATGGTGTTAAACGTTTCCCAGGAGTATGGTTGCCCATTCCCCTGGTGCTCCCCTAGTCGGTTTTTACGACACCCGCGGGTAAGTAAGGGGTGATCACATATCGTATTTTTAATACGTCACCACACGGACTATAATTATTCACGTCAATAAAATGATAAAATTAAAACCGTTTTATCCGTGTGGTGACGGACTAAGAATACAATTGTCACCACCCCATTCTTTCCCACGGGTGTCGTATGAGGCGACTAAGGGAAGTAAGCAATTATCATCCATTGCATAATTGGTGGTAGGGCTGAGTACCAAGTGGGAGTACTCACTTGGTATTGGGCCCGAGCGGGTTGGTACCACCATCTCCTGTGTGACCGGCTATGAAGCATATCGTTGCATTTTGGCTGTAGCAGGAGTTTTAGCTTTCATTTCATATCTGTGAAATGAAATGGTGAGCAGCGGCTTAACAATGCTCTTGGTACAGTTGAGTCCATGAGCGACGGTTTCCATTTACCATCACATGGGCCGTGGCTCGTCTGCCACTAAATGCAATAAAAAAAAACTTGAATAAACATTATAAGGGGGACACCCTTACCCACGTAAAGTGATGATGGTTTTTTTTCTCCCCTACCCATAGCGTGGGTTGTCGTTGGATAAGTCTTTCAAAAACATTATGGGATTTTTAAAACAATTTTTCGAATAAGGGATCCGTTTGTGTAATATTAAGCCCTAAAACGCTATTTTTGGTTAGATTCAAGTGAGCTAACTAAATGGTTGTTTTTAGATGTGTGAGAAAAATCATAGTAGTAGTATATATATGATGAAGTTAAAAGGTAAATTATCACGACTAAGTAGGCTTTATTTCTTTTAAAGTAGCATCGTCGCAGGTTCAGTCCTGCTCGTAGTAAAGCTATCTTTTCCTACATTCACAATAATTTGTTATTATGTTTTACAAATACAAAAAAAACACGCTTTAGTACCTAGTTGTACGCTAGTATATTCTAAGTCTATGGCCATTTGAAATATACAATGAACTATTTGTGACATTTGATGCCAAGCATTCCACGTTTTTTTACAATCATTATTTATTATGACATTATTTTTTACTTTTTAGTTCAACTAGCCATTAATACATGTTTTTTTTTTAACTTTTTTAAAAGCATCAAAAGTACATCAAAAACGAAGAAGTAAGCAATTGCGGAATGGAGATTCGGTGTATCCGTCGGCTACTGCGAGGGCCCTAGACCGCTAGAGCACTTCCCCGGATTGGAAACGACGTAAGTTTGAATCCCACTCGCATTAAAGCTCTCTTTTTCCACTTTTACAATAATTTGTTGTTTAATTAGCTGAGCATGTCAAGTGCTGAAACACAGATCAAAATATTTTTAATACAATACCCTGCATTAAGGAATAATCCTTGTATCGCAGGGGACTTTACAAACATATAATGTCACAGACACAAAGTACGCCCAGACTCAGAACAAGCATTTGTATCCACAAGTGCTATCCAGCACAATCCCTATGTGGGAATCGAACCCATAACACTCGGGCGAGATATCAGTATCTAAACCACTCTGCTATCTGTGCAGTCAAGCAGTTTATTTAATTGATGTAATGGTTTTTTATTTTTTTACGCCATAAAATTATTTTTTATACCTTGCCGCCGCGTCGCCGGCGTGAGCAGGATAAAAAGAAAAAGGAGCTCTCTAGATTCGCATCAAATCATTAAATAGTTTATAGGTTTTAAATTAATAGATAAAAATTTCTGCAATATATTTTTTCATGAATACTAGTACGCATGCATAATGAAAGTAATTTTAATTCAATCTTCAATATAATATTATAATTCTAGATTAGATTATTCTCGCGATTCCATCAGAATTTAAATATATAACTCTACGGCACATTTAATCTTACGTGAACCTTTAATTTTTTCTGCGATGAAAATTACTTTCTTGGGCTTCAGTCTATATGTATGCAAAATTTTATGATGATCGGTTCAGTAGTTACATCGTGAAAGTGTACAACAAATACCAAACGTTCTAAATTTCGAGGGTATGATTTCAATTCATGAAAATGTTATTAATGGAAAGTTATTCTATTTCTTCCCGTGTGGGGCCGGCTTTAGAATTGGCCCACCCCTCTCCACCCATGGGAGTGGGCAGCAGCACTCCTTCGAGTATTAACAACATCCTCTGCGATTAAAAGGCTTAGGTATGAATGAAAAAAAAATCTATTTCTTCATCTAGTTTCTAAATAATCTACTACTACTACTTATCTATCATCACGCCATTTCCCTTGCGGGGTAGGCAGAGAGAACGGAGTGCCAAGAGGCACTATTCTTGCATACATCTCTCACTTTCTCAACATTCATAATTCTCCTCATACAAGCTCGCCGGTTTCGGAGACTCCTGACTCCACTTTCCTTCAATACATGACCGATAGGTGAGTCTCCTCTCTGATGGGCCGTTTGGGGCCGGCTTTAGAATTGTCACACCCCTCTCCCTCCACCCTTGGGAGTAGTAAGAGCCTACTGAGGAAATAACGGGGGGAGTGGGCAGCAGCACTCTCTCGAGTATTAACAACATCCACTGCGATGGCCAACCCGCCTGTCAAACGTAGTGATTAATGCACTATACCCCCAATTTGGGGAGGCCTATGTCCAGCAGTGGAAAGTCGAAAGTGGAAAGTGATCGAAAGGCTGATGGATGGATGGAGGTGCGTCTCGGTCTCCCCCTGTCTAAACAATCTATGTTACAAAATTTATCTTAATCTATAAATTATTACAAACTATCATCGTATTATCTACAAAATTACATTTAGAATTTTAGGTAAATCAAGTCTTTTACTGTACGCAATGTGTAAGTAAATTAATCAATGTAAATAAATTCCTCAGTCACGGTTATCGTTATTAGATATCTCAGTACCTTCACAGCATCCAAACTTAGTTAAATACCCAAGCTTCATAATGTACTAAAGTGATTAGTGTGAGCAAACATTGGATGCATGAAGCCTTCGTTGCAGAACTTATGCGCATAACTTAGTTAAGATTTTGGTTTCATTATTCAACTGTAATGTACCATTATTTAATATTTTAAGATGATATATAACCATATAATATACATATAGTATCACGTCTATATTCCTCGAAGGGGTAGACAGATGTGTATTACATACCCACGGTCCGCCAGCTATGTTTGAGTACCATGTAATAGGGGGCGAGCCTATTGCCGTCTACCAGGCACAATTTCAAATTCCGGGCTACTATTGATTTTATTTTCTTTTACAAAAAAGCTTAATAATACTGCACGGAGGCAGTTTATGATCATATGGACATTTTTTGTTGGTTATAGTGGTAGACGATCTCACGCCAATCTGATGGTAAGTATTAACCATTGCTCAAAAACCTAATAATATTAAGAATACTGCAAAGCCGCTGCTTACCATTTCAATTTGCGGATGGGAAATGTTTGAAGGGCTATATCCCACTACAACTAAAACACATCCGTGAGTAATTACATGAAGTAACGGCATGCCTTCATATAGTTATAGTTTTATTCGGTAAGTGAGAGTGCCAGAGATATAAACCCATCCTCAGCCCTTCTCTTTTTCTGCAACCACCTCTTATCATTTATTATAGTAATTATGTGGGTAGATGCGCTTATAACGTGCTACACATGCATTGGAGATGCTCTAAGATTACCATTCCATGTAGTTCGACCATTATGCTTGTTTGCCACTGTTGTATAAAAAAATCTTCGGTGGTCTAGAGGTAGTTTATGTGACTACGAATGATGAGGTCTTGGTTTCATTTCCCGGCTAGACCCATCAAAATTCATTGTGGTTTTCTGTCAAGAAATTCTCAATAGCAGCCTAGAGTTAGAAAGTTTGTGACGTAAAAAGAAATAATTATACATAATTTCGAAAAATCAGTCATCAGGCAGATGTGTGTGTCGCGCGAAGTCTGGACCTGACACTGGGGGTCGAACTCAATACCATTGCACTGTCTTCGCAGTCCTTGGTTTAATCGCTAGGCTATCACTACTATTAGTCTATTAATAAAAATGATTAGAATAAAGAGAAGACCAATACGCAAAATATTAACGTCCGAAAAGCAGTACTCTTGAAAAATGGTAGAATTTCAGGTGGCACCTGCTGCTGTCGCCACCGGACCGGGACACTCCAAACTCTATATATTACAACGAGAGGGTGCATATTTTATTCTACTTATGACAAACGTCCCATTTCAGGGATTCGTAGTCCATGACATAAATAAACCTTTTTAATGTTCACAGCTGTTTTGCTTACAAACTATGTAAGACACTTTTCACTTTGTGTTTAATATGTAAGACAGTTAAAAAATAAGATTTAAAGAAAATCTAAGTGAAACTTTGATAACTTTGATAATTATCCCATAAGATGCAGCGTGTTTCGGAGAAGGTTTTAGTGTATGATATGTTGGTAATTACTTATCTGGAACATTAAACACAAAATGGAAAATGTGAAATCGAAAATAACAGTCACGAGCAGGATTTGAACCTGCATCTCCTGGATACCGTCCAGAGGCTTTGCCAATTCAGCCATCATGACAACTGCTCTCGACTGCTAATTTCGATAACACATTCATACTTAACGTCCTGGGTGACGCCTGCGCCATCTGTCGGAAGTATTTACATACATTATACCGACCAGGTAAACTTAATTTTACAATTAAGATTTTTACCTAATAATGACGCAGCCCTATAAAATATTTTTAGCATTTGACATGCTAAAAATATATATAAAAATTTGTAAATACTCATCCGGAACCTATATTTTTTATGTGAAACATCTAATGCTTAGGGAGGGTAAAACCGGCTGATAACGTGGCGACGCTTATGCCTAATAATAGGAATCCTATCTGAAATTGATTTTTGTGGCGGGTTGGCGATCGCAGTGGATGTTGTTAATACTCGAAGGAGTGCTGCTGCCCACTCCCACGGTATTCCCTCAGTCGGCTCTTACGACTACCATGGATGGAGAGGGGTGGGACAATTCTAAAGCCGGCCCCACACCGCAAATAAATATCCTACAATAACGCAAGGTCGGATTTGATATTGTTAATATGGTATAATAAATTCTCTCTCTATCACAATGTCTCTCCGCCTATATTGGCAGGCCACTGGAACTTTGTTATATTTATCTGAGCAAAAATAAAAATAATCAATATTGAATAAGTTCCATTTGCCGCCTAAAATTAAAATTGAACTACGATATCTAAGGTATAGATGGCGCTTGTCTATAGAAATAACTGCAAGTCCTTTATAAAAAAAAAAAATATTTAAACATTTTTGCTATCTACTGAACCCTCGCTGTTACATAGCTCAACTCAGCTGTTTTTTTCAGACCACTGTATAATTTCTCGTTTGTCATCCCCTTATTACGCCCACTGTTCGCCGAATAAAAACCGTATCTTTTTCAGTTAATTCGTCAAGTGTTTTTATTAAACTTAAATTATTCTGAATTGTCTATTTGAATAATTACTCTCAATTTAGCCTAAAGGTATTTATTCGATTACTGAGTTATTTGAACTTTTTTACAACATTCTCTTCATGAAGCATCTGTTAAAAGCTTTTAGAAATTAAATTATCATAGCCGCGATTTCTTTAGGGTGTCTGTCAGAGGTAACGAATATGGCTTGCAAAAACAGTATTAGTTTTGAAAATACAGACTTAATAATATATTTATTTATGTATTTTTCACATCCTAGTACATTTTCACCTCAAAGAGATGTGGGCATAATCTCTCAGGCACGCAGATTTCCTCAGATTATTATTTATATTCACCGTTCAATGATATTTTGTGAATAAATACAAATATGTTTTTGAGTGCCATGAAAGGTCAGGGCCTGGCGAGTGGTTTAGATACCGGCCTCCCGCCCGAGTGTTATTGGTTCGATTCTCACATTGGACTAAACTTTGTATGATCCACAAATGGTGGTTCTGAGTCTGGATGTACTATGTGTACGTGAAATTATGCATTTGTAAAGTCCCCTGCGATACATAGATTATTCCTTAGTGCAGGTATATGCATATAAAAAAATAAAATACTGACTTGCAATTGGTATTTGGTAATCACAAATATATAATTAATGATACGTAAATAACCCACGCCACACCAAAAAAATTGTCGCTAGAAGAAATAGAGTCATCAAAACTGAAAAAACTGTTTATGTATGACCACTACATTCGAAATACCCTGAGTGGCCCGAGGTTAGCCTAGGATTAGACTTGTCAGCCAATGCCAGTATTAGCTCAAGAATAATTAAAAATAAACAATAGGGTCTAATACTTTCTAACATTTACGCGAATTTTACACATTTTGAAATAAAACTACGTTTACGGAATCTATCGCGTTTACTTGATTTTTATACTATCCCGACGTTTCGAATACTTTACAGCATTCATGTTCACGAGTAAACTTAGATGGTAGATGATATGTTGTTTCAACGGTTTCATCTACCCACAGTAATATGATTTTACAATTTTTTGGTTTATTTATTTCAACCCACATAATATTCGTTTAGAAACACATTTAAAAATATCTACTCTAAGATTTGTGCTTACAACTAGCTGACCCGGCGAACTTCGTACCGCCTAACAGTCAATGAATGTCGTGTTACCTTTTAGCTGAACTAATTTAGGCTTTGATGAACGTAATACAATGATACAAAATAAAAATACAGATAGATATAAAAAAGTATTTTATTATGATAAATAATACATACAGAAAGAGAATAAAAAAAAAAATAAGTACTTCAAACACGTGTCAGCAAAAAATGACTGAATTAAACGATTAACTTTTTTCATTCAAGCACCTTGTGGTAAACGACATTCTTTGTTTTTTTGTCAGGCGCAAGAACAAATAAAGCGGATGGTTGGCCGACACGTGAACATGCCACGTACAATTGACCATGAGAAAAACATGAATTTTCTAGATTGAGGCCACAAATAGTCAAGGATTGGCCCTGTGATTTGTTAATCGTCATAGCGAAGGCAAGACGAATCGGGAATTGAATTCTTTTAAACTGAAAGGGCATATCCGTTAGGATCATCGGAATCCTTGGAATGAGAACTTCCTCATCTTTAAATTTTCCTTTGAGTATCGATGCGTGAATCACATTGCTCATCAGTTTTCTTATCACCAAACACGTTCCATTGCACAGTTTTGGTTGGTTTAAATTTCTAAGCATAATTACTACCGAGCCAACCTTCAGTTATAAATTTTGCGGTGATAAACCAGGCACAAGGAGTTTACAAATTCAGTCGGATAATTAGTGGCTGCATCTTCGTTTGTTACACAGTCGATAGATTTGAATGAATGCAGAGTACCTGCGATTTGATTCTGAATTATAAAATTTAGGCCATCTACATCTTTATTTTTAGCCGCCAAAATTGCACGCTCACTTAACCATTTAGTATTTTTGTGGTTAGCAATGATATCCGGGAATACTTTGTTGATAAGCTCGTCTTTCGATGAGACGAAATTGCAAAAATTTGGAGGAAATGACATCAATCCGCTCGATTCGTCAACAGGAACACGGCCATTACCGATAGTCAGCAATTGCTTAGAGAAATCATCATCAGATAGATCGTTCAACAATGCAACTCTCATATTTACTGACAGTTGAAGTTTCTTCACATATCGCCACAGATTTGATGCTTTGAGGCAAGCGTTTATTTCGTCGGCAGCAGTAGCTCTTGGAATGACTGGTAGTGTTTGTCGGAAATTGCCAGATAGTAAAATCATTGCACCACCAAAACATCTCGAGTCATTGCGCAGATCTTTTAATGTTCGGTCAAGTGCTTCCAATGCGCGTTTGTGCGCCATTGTGCATTCGTACCATATTATAATTTTTGATGCTACCAAAACTTTGGCCATTGCGGAGTGTTTCGAAATGTTACACGTCGGTTGTTCAGTAGTTTGAAGGTTTAATGGCAATTTTAACGCTGAGTGAGCCGTACGGCATCCGTCTAACAATGTGGCCGCTATTCCAGAAGAAGCAACTGCTACCGCAATTTCGGATCTCGCACGTACAGTGGCCAAAATCAATGACATGAGGAATGCCTTTCCAGTTCCACCGGGAGCATCCAGAAAAAATAAGCCACCATTTCCATCATCAATTGCATTAATTAATGTATCATAGACTTCCCTCTGTTTAGGATTCAACAGTGGTACATTCGTTTGAACTGATTGGACTAATTCATGTGGATCATATTCACGTTCACGTTCCAGTTCTCTATTAAATGCGTCATTCATTCCGCGATCTGGCGCTGGCATTCCTAGCCTGACTAACAGACTGCCGCACATGAGGTAACACATATCTTCGATCAAGAGCAAAGCCTGGTTATGCATCTCCTCATTCGCCTCAAGATTGGGATTTCTTTTGCTGACACGAATTCGATGTAAAATGTCTTCTGACATGTTATCTTTGTATTTGTTCCACAGGTCACGTGGGTTCGATGGGAAGCATGTCGAAATGATGATAGCAAATAATGTGCGTATCTGACTTGAAGATGCAGAAATAATTGCTTCAGCGATTGTCGTGTCCCAATGAGTATCGTTTTCAAGCAAATTGAGCTCTTGACATGCTGCACGAAATGTGTGGCACATTATACCATTAACAGTTCGTAGTGATTCAAAGGATGTTCGCCCTCGAACATGTACCAGCAACAACCGTAAATAGAAACATTCATCATTCTTCGGATGAACTGTGTAAATACGACCAAGAACATCAGTAGAACGCATATCTGGATGACCAGGAACTGCATCGCCTTGCTTCCGACGTTGAAATTTCTTCGATGTAGCGTTCCAAGTATAATAACGTGGCATCTCCAAGTAAAGCAACGTTCGTGCGAACGGATCGCTTTGACAAATCGCAAAGAAACTGGTCAATGTTGTCGCTGGAGGTCTTTCGGCGCGTTGAACAGCATTCGACGCTGTGAAATATACTCTCTGACCGTTCTCTAGATGCACCCCCAAATGCACAACAGTGGGATGACGTTCGTGAATAGGGAATGAGAATATACACCAAATTGCTTCATTGCTATTCACATAACATTACCAACTTGATAGCACGTAATTTCATCGTTGGTATTGGATGCTTGCAAAATAAAGTTATGAACGCACGCGTAAATGTTAACCATTTGTACTTATTTCTGAACGCACGCATAAATATTTGAGGAACTTCTATTGAAATCTGCTTAATACCTTTCAACCTTTTTAATTGATTAAAAAAAAAATACAGACAAAAGTTTATTCACCCTTTTTAAATAGTTAACACAAAATACATTTCTTAATGCATGCATAAATGTCAATCACAGTATTTGACAGGATGACAGGAGGAAAACAAATGTTTGACAGGTACGAAACAAAGGAACATAATTAAATGGAAAATGATTCATTTTCATAATTATGTATTCGTCAAGTTTTCATTGTTTTTAAAATGTATTCTGCTATTCAGGGCGGAGACAAATCCAACGAAACAAAAACCATGAAAATTGATCCAGCCGATCTCGAGTTATAAGTGTTGTAACAAACCCGTCTTTGTTTTATATATATAGATGTATGAGATTTTAAGTTAAGTGTAATAAAATTAGTATAATACTCCTTTAAGTTTTAAAATTTTTGTTTATATTAAGTGCTTAAAAATTCTACCACAAACTACCAATTTAAATTTTTAAGTAATCAAATGATACTATTAAGAAGACAATATTGATTATTAGTTTCTATTATTAAATATATTGATTTTAATAGAAGCTAACACTAAAAAGCTACCACCGGATCGGAACGCGGCCTGACTGAGAAAGATCCGGCCAGAAAACTCAGTAGGCAACAACTTGTTATGGATTATTAAATTTATGTGGAAATACTAACTTATCACTAGTGTGGGTTTTATCTACACAATAATCGCTAACTGTGTCTTGCAATCTTGTGGTGTGCCTTCTTGTATTATGTTTGGTGAGGCCTATCACAGGATTCAAGCTTGATGGTAAGACCCAGCCGTCTTCTCTATTGAAATTGGGATGTTTCTTATTTTCAATAGTTTCACGTATCATTCTAGGGCGATATCGATGTTCTTTTGCGAGTATTTGAGGTTTGTCAAACCTGATGTAATGGCGGTGTGGTCCTGTGTGTGCTCACAAATTGCAGACTTTGTATAGCGACGGTTATGTGGGTTGAAATAAATAAACCAAAAAATTGTAAAATCATATTACTGTGGGTAGATGAAACCGTTGAAACAACATATCAGCTTTGGACATCTACCATCTAAGTCCACCCGTGATCATGAATGCTGTAAAGTATTCGAAACGTCGGGATAGTATAAAAATCAAGTAAACACGATAGATTCCGTAAACGTAGTTTTATTTCAAAATAGGGTCTAATCTAAGTTAATTTTCTATAAATTAAAAATATAATGTGAAGTTTCATTAATTAATTATGCAGTTACGAAGCTTTCATTATGACTTGAATCGAAGTAGATAATTTTTTTTTTATCAAATTACCACAAAATTTTTTATCAAATTATCAAACAACGGTAACCTACCTGTACGAACAAAACATTGTATGGTGATTGAGAGGAGAGCCGAAGACCTAAACTCTCACCTTATTCTTCTATTATCATTCCTCTTCACCCCCTATCCCTTTTCTTAGTGTTAGCGTTGCGCGAATGATGTCTCTGGTGTTGCTACGTCTATATTACCGCTTATCATGTGGGTTTTATACTTACCTTATATTTTGCCATTTTTTAAATTTTTTGATCATTTTCTTATTTGCGTGAAAATCAAAATTCATTTGTTGAAATGAAATAGCATAACATACGCTACGGTACTACATATAACACCAGTTATCGACGCTCGAACTCAGTCCAGCCGTTTTATGGATTAGGCATATAAAAAAGGCAATATTATTTTTATAATCACACAGAAAAGGAGTGAAATTCTTTACTACCGACATTCCAGATTATATAGCTACTTGGACGACCTTCTAATACTTAAGATTTTTCAGTGAAAGAACAGATGTATGCAGGAATGTTGGGTACGCCCGGTTCTTGCCACGTTGCACAAAGGGAGTATCCAACTTCAATCTCAGACAGATGTGAAGCTATGTAAAATTTAAAATGGGCGACATACGAGTGTGTCGCTACTGGCTTATTTAATTTGAACGCCAGAAATAGGTTAAACTAAAATGGAATGGAAAATTATGGTGGCACATTAACATGGTTATCTGATCTTCCAGCCCACTCTAAGGTTCTACGGGAAAACTCCGGCAAACCATTTGGTTTTCACTTAGTAACCTACCCTAAACCCTAATGCCGTGTGGGGTCGGCTTTAGAATTGTCCCACCCATCTCCACCCACGGGAGTCGTAAGAGCCGACTGAGGGAATACCGAGGGAGTGGGCAGCAGCACTCCTTCGAGTATTAACAACATCCACTGCGATCGCTAACCCGCCTGCCAAGAGTGGCGATTACGGCACTATCCCCATCCTTGGGGAGGCCTATGTCCAGCAGTGGACGTTGAAAGGCTGATGGATAGTTCGAACTTACCCTACCGTAGCCTAATACAAATGTTAGAGTTATATTAGTCCCAGCATAAACGGACTGGCTCCATCGGGGTAGTACTATTTTCTCACAGAACATCAGCGTAAAAAACAGTAGGTAGTTCTACTGTTATATTTGATATGGAGATTTAGAGCACCAGAGGCCCAAACCCAATCTTCATCTTTTTTTATTATCCTTTCTTCGCCTCCTATACCTTTATTTGGAGTTAGCAACGCGCGAGTGAAACCTCTGGTGTTATTAGCGTTTATACTCTATAGGCCGTACCCGCTTATCATGAGCCGTATGCTTTTATACCGCCCACATTACAAAACTATCTATGTACATATATATTTCCACTCCACTTTCTACATTAATACCTCTGATAATGTTAGTAAGAATAAACAACCAGTGGTCGTATATAGATACATACAGTTTAGCTCGTCGCATATGTTGCTAACAATAATGACTCCATTGTTCCACGAAATCTTAAGAAAAACGAAACCTCACGTGGAAATATATTATAATTTTTATTGCTCAAACGTGAAGTAGGCACGGGATATCTTAAAGCGTTGTCTCCCTAGGGGCAGGCAGGCTTCTCAATATTAAATGAAGACGAAACAGATATTGTATTCGTTCAAATGTTCACGGAATTAAAGTAAGAGGATGGAGGTGCAGTAAATAAGACTGGAATTGTTTCTTTTTTTATTTTTGTAATGGAAATACATATGGCGAATTTTAGATTTTGTGTCACCGAAATGCTGTGCCCGCAAAATCAGTCATTCCCATTACGAAAACGCCATCTATCAAAATTATTTGTGTACTAAATACTGGCCGCCTATAAGTCGAATTTATAAGTTACATAAATTACATACGAGTATATCTAGTACATTCGAGATCTATTTAGATAAATAAATAAATATTCACGGACATTTTCACACAACGTCCTCTGGTCCCAAACTGAGCTTAATGATTACAGATATAATATACACTACACACACATAATACTACATATAATGTATACTACTTTTTTTTTGTAACGTTGTGTTCGTCAGCCGGTAAGAGAGGGCGCCATGTCAACTCTCCAGCTACTTATCCATAACGGGACTTATCGCCGCAATCGTGGCGTGCCCTGCGCTCGGTCGCACAAGCCTTTCTCTACATTCCACCAGTAGGATCCGGTAGAGCTCTGCCCGGTGCTCCTTAATTTCGCGGGTCACCGATTCAGTACCCCACTCTCGAGCCTCCCTACGCTAATGGTATAGGGAAGCAAGGCATCTTGCCTCCAGATCCCGCGGCAGAGTTCCAGCGAGGAGGCTCGCTGCCCCGTAGAAGATCGTACAGTAATCTGTTTCGATACCTACATAAAAACTTTCATGACTAGTTTTTTTTTTCTTTCTACTTTTCACTTTTATCAGCAGTCGTATCTTATTTTTTTTATTACACTACTCGATGGCTTGGTAGCCCGCCAGTAGACCACTGAAATAATGTCATACAGTTCCAGTGGTCCACCAATGCCGTCTGCATTTATTTGAGATAGGACCTAGTGAGTTTATTTTATGGGTGAGCTCCCCATACGACGTTATGTGCCACCTTAAATAAATTACTACATCATGAGCATCACTGATGAGCTGCCAATCCTTAGGCAAAGGGGTAAGAGTGCAGTAGAAACACCTGAAAGGCGTAGCTCCCTGTCAAACATGCCTATTGAAGCTGGTATTATCAAAGCTTTACCACCATGATTATTTTGATGATAAGTGCAACCCTTTTTTTATGAGGCGGGAATTTTTTTTCTAACTGCACACCCCGTCGTTCGGGGCAACGAACAGGGTAGTGTGGGACCCTCACCCACTAAATGAACCCGCAGTGTGCCGTCTCTCCGCCTTTGTTAGCGGACCACTGGAACCATATTACATTCCTTCAGTGGTTGCAACCCTTTTCTATTTTTTTTTGTTAAGGCGGGAGAAAATGTTCCTAACCGCACACCCCGTCGTTCGGGGCAACGAACAGGGTAGTGTGGGGCCTGCACCCACTAAAGAAACCCGCCGTGTGCCGTCTTTCCGCCTTTATTGGCGGGCCACTGGAACTGTGTTACATTCCTTCGGTGGTCCGCCGGCAGTGGTTGCAACCCTAGCATTCAATGGCAAACCTTTTTTGTAGTTTTCTACAATATTAACTTATCACAGTCAAAAATTCTTTTTAAAGCCGTAATCTATCGTTATTTAAAAAACTTTTGTTGTAATTTAATTACAAGTAAGCCCCTGGACATGTATTATTCGAAAAAGAATAGGTTCTTTTTGTTCGTGAGTTTTAATAAAACTGTCCACCTGGGAGTAATAGTCTGACATTATTCTGTCTTGTCTCTGTATTTTTGTGTCAAAGGTTTTCAATTCGTATTATTAATTTAACATAGTCGGTCCATGCAATTACAAGGGTTTAGTATAAAATATATAAAACATTTTAGATCTATTTCTTTTAGCAATTGACATGCTCCGCTACTTTTTAAAGTATAAATTATTTGTGAATAAAGAAAAAGAGATTTTTAGTAGGGGCGGGAATCGAACCACGCATCTTTTCCAATCCGGGATGTGCTCTAAACCACTGAGCTACCCTACTGATCCTTCGATCATCCCAAATTCTTAATCGCATTTGTCTTACGACTAACGCCATCTACCGGCAAGCATTACATGCATCCAATGAAAAAAAAATCTCTTTTTCTTTATTCACAAATAATTTATACTTTAAAAAGTAGCGGAGCATGTCAATTGCTAAAAGAAATATATCTAAAATGTTTGAAAAAATCGCGCCATCAAATAGTATGAATTTTAATTGCAAAATTAAACTTACTACATTGGATGCATGTAATGCTTGCCGGTAGATGGCGTTAGTCCTAAGACAAATGTGATTAAGAATTTGGGATGATCGAAAGATCAGTAGGGTAGCTCAGTGGTTTAGAGCACTTCCCCGGATTGGAAAAGATGCGTAGTTCGATTCCCGCCCCTACTAAAAATCTCTTTATCTTTATTCACAAATAATTTATACTTTAAAATATATAAAATTTAATTTATCAAATTGATTGTATTACAACTATATCCGAGTACGGCTTTTGTGTGAACTGTTGTAAATAACGTCAAAGGAACTCAAGAATTTCTTTATAACATTTATTAACTTATTCGTTAATAGATTTATCTATCTAATATTTGACTGCACAGATGGTGGAATGGTTATAATATCGATCTCCCGCCCGAGTTTCGAGGGTTTGATACCTACACAGGACAACTTTTTGTGTGATCTATAAATTATTGTTCTGATAAATAAATTCTTATTTTTCATTTTGTGTTTAATTGTTGTTCTGAGACTCAGAACAACAATTTGTGTACTTTGTGTCCGTAACATTGTATGTGTGTAAAGTCCCCTGGAATACAATTATTATTCCCAAGTGCAGCCTCTTTAAAAAAAAAAACTTTATAAAGCCTGACGGCTGAATGGATCTGAATGAAATTCGGCATATAGGTAGGTTTATACTATAGAATAGCACATAGGCTATTTTCCAAAAAAAGGTGTAGTCGGTAGTGTAAGACTTCCGTGCATGAGGTCGTGGGTTCGATTCCCACTCAGGACAATTATTTGTTTGATGAACACAGATATTTGTAATGCGTCTGGGAGTTTTCTATCTATTATATGTATGTATTTACAAAAAAAAAGTAATATATATGTATTATATCTGTAATCTGGTACCCATAGCACAAGCGTTAAGTTTAGTTTGGGACCAGAGGACGTTGTGTGAAATGTCCGTGAATATTTATTTATATTTATCCTAACACAGTCAGAAACTTACACACTTATAATCATGAATAGGACAAGTAGGATTTGTTGACAAATTATCATTGGGTGATGAAGGAAAATATCGTGAGGAAGCCTGCATGCCTGAAAGATGAAAAAAACTAAAGGGCCCATGTATAAAAGGAATAGTTTCAAAGAAAATTCTCGAATATATCTTTATACAGCAATCTTTTAACAAAAGCTACCGTAATTCCATCCACGCCCAACGATCGACACACCGAAAGTAAAAGATACGATATTTACGAAGCTTCAGCACTGACGGCTATTTCCGCACTACGCATACAATGTTGATGGAATACAATGTTTACCACACACTAGTGTGGCAATAGTGTTTGCTGCGCATTACTATAAATTACGTATAAGGAATTTTACTAGCTCTTGATAAAATCGAATGAAATATACGCTTGTTTAATAGCTAGTGGTAGTACCTTTGCGTGTTGCTATTGTGTTGCTCGAGTCGTGCCTGTGGTGTTGCTAGCGTCTATAGCCTAAGGTAACCGCTTACTGTAATGTGGATCGTATGCTTGTTTGCCGACTGCGTAGTATAAAAAACCAAGCCCAAGTACTTGCGATAATCCTAATAATCATTAAAAATGACGGCACAACACGGGACGTCTTGCAGATGTGAAGACATCGATTTTCTTTCTTTCTTCAAATATTATTTGTCTTATATAATTCTTGGTAAGCGCCCATTCGTTATTCATAGACGAATTAAAACTATTATTGGTTTATTGATTGACCTTATACTTCCTAGTTACATGCTTTTGTCAACAGATGGCATTAAAAACAAATAAATTGGTACTTGGTTAACTGCCCCGGTGGTGTAGCGGTAGAGTATGCGACTGCTAATCATGAGGTCTCGGGTTTGATCCCCGGATCGGGCAATGTTATTGAGCATTTTCCTAAAAAGAAAAATTCTCAGTAGCAGCCCGGAGTTTGGAAATGTGCCCGGTAGACGTCAATAGGCTCGCCCCTATTACGTGGGACTCAAACATAGCTAGCGAGTTGTGGGTGTGTAATACACCTCTGCCTACCCGTTCAGAGAATATAGGCGTGATGCTTTGTTTTTTGTTTTTTTTTAAATAAATTGGTGTGGTGATGGTGCCACGCCAACTGCTGGTTTTACCCTCCCTCCGGGTTAGATATTTTCACATCAAAAACTCAACATCATCGGCGTAGGTAGAGAAGAACATACTCCAAAACCTTGCTAGTATTATAAAGTTTGTTTGTTTGTTACGTTTTCGCTGTAGCTATTAAAAATCCTATATCCTATATCTATCTCCAGGCTAAATATGCTGCTGGAGGAGATTATTATTCCCGTAGGATAGCTATTTTTTACACATAGACTAAGAATAAAGCAATTTGAATTTAGTAAGTTATTACTTACGAGAAGATGAATAAATAAATATTTATATGTATTATCATTAAGATCAATCACACATTTTTATATCTCTGTTGGAACCAACTGTGGGTCTAGCCAAGTTGCATTCTATGATCGCTAACGCTAATAGAAAACTATTAAAATGTATGGAAATTTGACATCTCTGACGTTAAGTCACGTGACTTAGCGTTGTAGATATTCTTAAAGACTTAGATAAATATAGGTTCTTTATCTAAGGTTAAAGATGACAAATTCGCATACATTTAAATAGTTTTCTATTAGCGTTAGCGATCATAGAATGCATCTTGGCTAGGCCCGCAAGGCTGTAATGAAGTCTATGTAAAAGAAGTTACGGACAGGAACTAGTACGCAATACAAAATAAAGCAACTAATCATTTAGACGTTTTTGATTTTAATGTGAAAATTATATTCTTTGGGCGGTTACTGTTTGCCCAGTGACAACGTGACAGGACGACAGGCGACATGCGACACGTCACTCGGGATGTGTCGCTACGCAAACACGTCACAACACCAGGAGGGGACAGCTTGTGGATTTTGGCAGATTACGTTATGCTTACAAAAGGAAATATCGTGACTTGAGTTAATTATTTTTAAACAGACCATTTTTCATAGAGCATTATTGTTTACTGGTAGTAGTGCTGGGTACCAATTGGAAGTACTCACTAGTTATCGAGCCCAAACGTGTCGGTACTACCATTTTCCATGTGGCCTACCTTAAAGCACCTTGGTGCCAGCTAGCTAGTTACCCGGTGTGATTTTTCCGCTTTAACAAAAAAGCCATCAATGCAAGAAAGTACCCGCCCCACCAACGCAAAAGAATGGAGTGTTGATATTTGTAGTTTTAGTCCGTCGCTAAACGGTGTATAAAATATAGAGTGACCTTCTGCAGACAAATCAGCTAACAGATCGGTGCATCAGTTATGTGACGTTTATCATGTAGTACGGCATTGATAATGTACTAATTCTGCAGCGTCCATTCCAAAGGCTGAATATCCAACAAAATTACCACCAAACATTTATCTTGATAACAAAAAGCGTTTTGTACAAGTCTTGCGATCGGAATGAGACGTTACATGGATTAATGGTTTCTCTTTGAAGTCGCGACATGTACCAAGTACATCTCATTTGCTATTTTTGTACGTTTGTGTCAGATGCAACAAGAACTTTGCGGTGACGCTCTAATATCTATAGTGATAGCACGCTATTTTATTGCACAGATGTTTTTGTCTACTATATGGGTGGCAAACAAGCATAAACGCTCACCTAATAGAAAATGACTTAAAATAACATTGCTAAATACTATCGATAGAGAAAGGAATAGCACGTGGAGATGAAAGATGGTAGAAAAGGGTTTGGGCATCTGGCACTCTCAGTCATCAAACGCAAGGCAATTGGAGGAATGCGTGGGTATTCTATAGAAGTATGAATGTACCTCAGTTAAGCTTGCATATTGAAGCTGGAGACAACGTGGCTATGCTACCAGAAAAATAATACTTAATTGAACTTAGAGGGTCTCTTTATTTTTCTACCAAAAGGATAAAAACCTAAAGGCCACCACGCAGTATTGACGTCCCATAACAACTTCCAAAATTGCCGTGTGGGGCAGGGTTTAGAATTGTCCCACCCCTCTCCACCCATGGGAGTCGTAAGAGCTGACTGAGGGAATACCGGGTGAGTGGGCAGCAGCACTGCTTCGAGTATTAACAACATCCACTGCGATCGCCAACCCGCCTGCCAAGCGTGGCGATTACGGCACTATCCCCCATTCTTGGGGAGGCCTATGTCCAGCAGTGGACGTTAAAAGGCTGATGGATGGATAACAAGTTCCATAGAAGTGTCAATGGTTTCAAGCAATTTGAAACGATGTTGGTAAGATTCTATTAGGATGATGTAGTTTAACTCAACTTTTCTTTATAAGTTATACTCTAGCGACACCTTAATAAGAAATAAAGATTGTTTCTAGATATAAAAAGGCAATTGAAGGACCTTCCCTTCACAAACGCAAGCTATTCGTTTGTTCTTGGATCAAACGAATCATAAGTTTGTTGCTCATTAAATCATGTCCCTTGTTTAGGATTTATTTGTCTGGTCTATCCGATCTATGAGAATTTTTGTGACATACGTTGATTGTAATCATTCTGTTTTTGATTGCTATTACATTTTTGTTTGATATACTTGTTAATTTTGGATGCTAATTGAGTTAGCAAAAATTTATTTTTTATTTTACTCAAGATATACTCGTATTTTTAGCACTTAACACGATCGGCATTTTGTTCTAACAATTTTATGATATCAAAATATGCAAAATAATACGTACGAGCGGAGGTTGCATGACATTTTTTAGTTTTTTGACAAAATAATTATACAGACCCAAGCAGGTTTCCGAATGAGAGGTATATATTTTCCATAGTCCATTTTTTGTCTAACATTTTACAAGCCGGTCCACATATATGACCGGCATTCCCTGAGGTGAGGATTCGAATCTCTCGTACGTTGTAATATTCGTTAATGACAGAGTGGTACAGATGCAGACCTCCCGTGTTAAGTGTTATGGGTCCAATTACAACACAAGGCACTTCTTTGTGCGAACCGCAAATGGTTATTCCGACTTTGGGTGTACTTAATATCCACAAAAATTTACGTTTAATGTTTTCATTTAGGCATGCTAACCCATGGGTAGCCACGGGTTTTTTTTGGCTATAATATGATGTATATGTAAGAGTAATTTTTACTAAGAATAAAATCTTACATTTCATCGCAATCGCCACTGTGGATGCAAAGAAATCCCATCAAAACAAGCTATCAATGCCCCTATGGAAAGTTCACGCGAAGCCCTAACAGAAAGATTAATGACGACAGTCTCCCACCCCGTTTGTTCACCCCCCGCATCAATCACTTAGCCCTTTGATATATTATTTACTTGGGGAAGTTATTTTAGTGTCTCCTGTTTTGAAAGGAAACAAATATTTTTCAACAGCTGATGTCATTGTGATTATATTGAAGATGGAAGTTGTACTCACTAGGATAACAAATAATTTTGGAAATGTTATTCTTTCTTCCTTTAGCTTATAGTTTACTACAGCGTGTTTACTTTTACTGTAGCCTCTCTAGGACAGCTTAAGCTATATGTCGGGGAAAACTATTATCTAATCAATCACACTTTTTAATTTTCGTCTGGACTCCGCTATTAAGTCCACGGATACAAAGTTAAAGCTACTTGAGGTATACTCACATTAGTCAATATACGAGTGTTTGTTGCTCATTTACATGAAAACAGCTGATGTTTTACTGACAGAGGTAGGCAGAGTCAACGGATTACTATTTGTTATTTAAACGGTCTTCCGCTGCCCACTTTTCGCCTCCGTGGGAATGAAAACTGATGGGTGGCGAACCACGTCACCGACCTTAGTACTGAGTTTAATCGCAAGATGGCGCCGCCTTATACTGCAGCTATTCTTTTTCAAGTATTAGTAATATAATTGGAGATTAGCAAGCATTGGGAAAACTTCTCGGCAGCCACCGCCTCAGCCAGAAGGCACGTGTCGCAATACACAACGCAGTGCTTGTTCCAACGTTATTATATGGAAGCGAGAGTTGGGTATGTAAAAAGGAGCATGAGAGCAAAATCAATGCGGTCGAAATGCGATCTCTGCAGAGAATCTGTGGAGTGAGGCTGACTGACCGCATTCGTAACAATGAGGTAAGAGAGCGAGTAGGTATGAAAGAGAGTATTGGTGTAAAGATGCGAAAGGGAATGCTCCGATGGTTCGGACGTATGGAAAGAATGCCGGACGAGCGACTGGCTAAGAAGATATACAATGCGAAGGATGTAGGTACAGGGGGAGACCGAGACTTACCTACCTAGACCAAATTGGTCATGTATTGAAGGAAGGCGGAGTCAGGAGTCTCCGAAACCGGCGAGCGTGTATGAAGAGAGTTATGAATGTTGAGGAAGCGAGAGATGTATGCAAGAATAGAGCCTCTTGGCTTTCTCTGTTCTCTCTGCCTACCCCGCAAGGGAAATGGCGTGATGATAAGTTTTTTTTATTGGGGATTATATTTTATAAATTCATATTTAATGTTTAGTAATTATTGCTCTTTATAATTATATCATATTATAATTATTGCTCTCCGGACGCAATTCAGTCAGCATGCTGAAGTGGCAATGGGCATGTATCGCTCGACGAACCGACTACCGTTGGGGTAAAAAGGTTCTCGAGTGGTGACCGCGTAACGGACGGCGCAGTGTATGACGGCCTCCCACCAGGTGGACCGATGACCTGGTCAACGTCGCAGGCAGTCGTTGGATGCAGGCGGCACAAGACCGTTCGCTGTGGCGTTCTCTTGGGGAGGCATATGTCCAGCAGTGGACGATGAAAGGCTGATGGATGGATGGATGGACGCAATTTCTTATGCCTGCATGAATCAGGGAAGTAACACCTTCACAAAATAGAACAGCGTAAAACAAGGGTACGTACATGTTTCGTATGGTGAGTGAGAACGCCGGAGGTCCAAACCACCTCCCTTTCCTTTTCTTATTATCCTTCCTATCACCTCCTTGTTATACTTTCGCTTCCCATCTCTTTCCTTGGAGACAGCAACAGGTGAGTGATCTAGCGGGATCTGGTGTTGTTAGTGTTTATAGGATACGGTAACCACTTATCATCAGCCACCCACATACTATAAAAATATATATATATATATAGGTATGTAATACAGATTAAGTCACGGACAAAAGCTAGACTTCTAATATTAGTTTAATATGGCCTAGTTATACACTTGCAGTTCGAACGATCTTTAAGGTTAAGCAACTTTCGCTCGGCTAGCAGTCAGATGGGTGACCAAAAATTTACTCCTGTTTGTGGACACCTCAATTCCTCCATGCTTCAGAAGGCACGCTAAGCAATCGGTCTTGGCTGTTACATAACTTCCTGGCAGGCGTAACAGGTCGTCGGTCCGGAATAAAAAATCTGAGTCCGGTCTCGTGCTAAGGTCGCCAGTTCTCGTCTTAGTTGGATCGTGGATGTTAGATAGGCAGTCAATCCTTGTAAGTAGTGGTGGATCAGCTAAAACCGATCAACTCGGAAGCCGACCCTCACAATAAAAGATTGGGCATTAGCCTTAGCTAGGAAGATGATGAGGTCCTTTAATTGGGAAAAAGCTGAACTGCATTTGACAGATAAATGTAACTGTCTATGTCTCTGTAATTCTATGTAAACAATTTTAAATAATAATTCTGGAATAACAATTTCCTAATTTGCTAAGTTATTTAATAGCATGCATACTAATATCACATGACATTTAAGCCTCACATAAAACCCATACCCACGCAAAAAAGACTAAATTATACATTTTTAAAATGATTTCTTGAAGTCTTAGTTTTATTTAACACTAGTATTCACCTGTGACTTTGACTTCATTGAATATGATTGTTATTTTACCAGAGGAAAAATAGGCATTGGATAGGGTTTGATCATTATCCGTGCTTAGTAGACACCGCATACTTTTAGGAGGGAGAAAACGCTAGTAATCGGTACACATAATTCATTTATTAATTTTGCAATAAAAAAGAACAAAAATCTTTGAAGTTGGAACAAATAACCCATGTACAAAAATTAACGTTAAAATCGGATAAATAGTTTTGGAGTTAATCGTGGAAAAATACTGACAGAGATTTTTTACAAAGTAGATTTATGTTACTATTCTCTTTTTAATGGTATAAAAATTAAAATATGAATACAAACTATTAATCTATTTAATATCATCTTAAAGGTCACGTTAATAATACTATTAGTGTTTATAAAATTATTAATGTCTGTATTATTGTAAGTTATTGTGAGCATTTCCGTAATCATAAATACAAAATATATATCCATTTTTTGGGAAGGCGGTAAAATGTACCCAACTACACACCCTGTCGTTTGAGCCAATAAAGAGGCATGTGGGGTCCTCACTCATGAAAATAACCTGCTGAGTACCGTCTCTCTGCCTATATTGGGGGATTACTGGAACTGTTTGTCATTACTTCAGTATCCAAAACGTGTATACTTGAGTAGGGAAAAAGTTAGGTTTGCTCAAAAATATTGTTTATGTTGAAGTAATAGTTTTTGTAAATATTCAGATTTCAATCAAATTAAACTAGCTTATAGGGAGCCACCTTTTAGATACATCTCCCTCTGGATCAAAAATTATCACTACACACAAACAGCCATCCAACGGGAATAATGTAAGTAAGGAGGTAAGAATGGGGGTTGAAACCGCGAGACACAGCTAGGAAATTAATACAATTAAATTTATTAGTCTATTTTTTTGTTGCAGATTCTGCTTAACCTTGGACGTTCCTTATACGTAAATTCCATGACCTCTAAAACAACTTTGACATTATTACTAAAAAGATTTAAATATTTATGACTTACAAAGAACTATAATAATTTCAAATTCTTAAGCCGATCTACGAACATATATTCCTTTTTAGGGTTCCGTAGCCAAATGGCAAAAAACGGAACCCTTATGGATTCGTCATGTCTGTCTGTCCGTCCGTTTGTCACAGCCACTTTTTCCGAAACTATAGGAACTATGCAGTTGAAACTTGGTAAGTAGATGTATTCTGTGAACCGCATTAAGATTTTCACACAAAAATGGTAATTTGGTTTTGGCTACAGAAGACTTCATGGGCGAGTCTGAAACAAATATTATTTTGATATGGATTTAGCACTTGACATGCTCAGCTACTTTAAGTAACAAATTATTTGGGAAAGTGGAAAAAGAAAGCTTTATTGCGAGCAAAATTCGAGCTGGGACAACTAAAAAAAATAATGTGAAATGGAGATTTGGGAGTCACCGTTAGGCGGCTGCGATAACTTAACGGTCCAAAACACGCCTCTGGATTGGATGGGACGCCGGTTTGAATCCTGCTCGCAGTAAAGCTCTCTATTCCCGCTTTTAAATAATTTGTTCTTTAAATATTTGTGGATCGCACAAAGACCTTGCTGTGTGGGAATTGGGTACCTACAACACTCACGAGTCGGTACTTCAGGCATAGTGGTTATGGTTTATGGGCCGTCCATTAATCACGTGATGTTTTTTTTAGCATTTTTAACCTCCCTCCCCCATGATGATACGTGGTGATGTTTAACACTAACCACCCCTCCTCCCACCCAAGATCACGAGTATTTTTAGTACCTACAAATCAAATTTTTAGATTATCTTTAAGTACAGGTATAAAGTATAATCTAATTTTAATTCTAAACGTTTTTAGGGGATTTATACCATGTAATTTTTTTCAGTTGCTCCGTGATCATGGCGCTTGCAACAGTGCCGAAATATCGGAAACTCGTAAGTAAAAATTTACATAATATAAATCCCGTAAAAACGTAAGTGACCATGAAAGTTTGAAATTATATAAATCTCATTTTATTCTAGAAAATGAAGGACCATGATAAAAATGTCTAGACAGAAAGGTTGCACACATTGTTTATGACTAGCATAAAAATAATATTAAAGGAATGGTGTAATCATGCGGTTTAGAAATCGCGCATTTGACGAAAAAATAAATACACGTGATATCTTACTACATCCCCTCCCCCCTTGTGATATTTCATGACTTTTTCCGAACACCCCTCCCCCCTTTCAAGTTTCACGTGATTAATGGACGGGCCCTTACGTGCAATCCTAAAATTTTCGTAAAGCTTTAGCTTTTTAAACCACGTTGTTTTCTTGTTATTTTTATTTTATTAGCACTTGATATGCGCGGTTAGTTACTAAAACATTTTTTTAGCCATATAAATTAACACAGAGTGCGAGAATGTGAAGTCCACGGGTGAAGTCGAAACTAATGTTCACGAGCAGAATATATGGACGAGGTTCCTGCTCGTGACTTTGTGTTAAACAAAGATTATTTCGTGCGAGATTCGAACTTATAATCACAAAATGCTATAGAAATACGCTTTATCACTATCGCTGTTATTACACACCGTAATTATTAATTTCTAGGGATTGGAGCTAGCGGCGTTCCTGGCCACCTTAGGGACCTCGGAGGTGGTCAGGAGGATCGGGGCGCTGGGGCTTAGTGTGGCCCTAGACAAGTCGGAGGCCCTGCTTTTTCATGGGCCTCGACGTCGGCCACCTGCTGGCGCCTCGATCACTGTGGATGGGGTCCAAATTGACCTGGTGCTGGACGGGCGGTGGCACTTTCGCGAGTACTCCCGTCAACTTTCCCCGAGGCTCGTCGGTGCGGCGTCCGCCCTTGCACGGCTCATGCTGAATATGGGTGAACCCAACAATGCGTGCCGATGCTTTTACGTGGGGTGGTCCGGTCGATGGCGCTATAGGGTGCACCTGTGTGAGCGGGGTCCCTGGACGCACTAAATGGGGCTCTTCTGTGGAGGCCACAGAGAGTCGTTGCGTCCAGGGTCATACGTGGATACCGCACAGTGTCGACGGAGGCGGCCTACGCGTTGGCCGGAATCCTTCCGTGGGACTTGGAGGCGGAGGTGCTCGCCGAGGTGTATCGGCGGGCGTCACAAGAGCGGGAGGGGGGTGGACGTCCCTCACCCAGCGTGGTGGCCAGATGGCAGGGCGACGCCCGCTGGGCTGTCATGGCCAGCTGGAGGGCGCGGCTGGAGGCGCCCCGGGCCGGTCTTCGGACCGTAGGGGCGCTCCAGCCGGTGCTGGAAGAGTGGGCAGGGTGACAGAATAGAGTCCTTACCTTCCGACTGGTGCAGGTGCTGTCGGGGCACGGGGAGGGAAGCGACTCCGTTCTGTTGCCATTGCGGCTGCGACGAGGACACGGCGCAGCACACGCTCGAGTCGTGCCCGGCTTGGGCCGAGCAGTGCCGTGAACTCGTCGCGGCAATAGGGAGGGACCTCTCGACAGGAATTGGGCCGCGGTCGCTGCCTTCTGCAAGGAGGTCATCTCGCGGAAGGAAGCGGTGGAGAGGGCCAGGGAAGAGGATTCTTCTGCTGACCCTAACCGCCGCCAGCGACCGGGACGGTGCAGGCGCAGGTACTTGCGCCTCATGCTGCCCTAGCTGAGGCTGCGGGTGGATGGACCGGGGAACGTCCGCCACCCGCAAGGCCTCCCGTGAAAGTGCGATGCTCCTCTGCGGATGCGTCGCTCAGTAGAGGGTACCCGAAAGGGTAAGCCGCCGGTGGACCACCGAAAGAATGTAACATAGTTCCAGTGGCCCGCCAATAAAGGCAGAGAGACGGCACTCGGCGGATTTCTTTAGTGGGTGCAGGCCCCGCACTACCCTGGTCGTTGCCCCGAACGATAGGGTGAGCGATTAGGAACATTTTTTCCCAGTTTAAAAAAAAGGGATTGGAGCTAAACCAATCACATATTCTTGCTGGGATTTGCAAAATTCTACAAATAAATTTATTACATTATTTTTTTTATAAAAATACCGAATGCATTTTGATGAAACTGTTTTGTTTGATTGCTTTTGCTTTTGATTAGATTTTTATAACAGGTTATCGCGCTACTATATCGGGTACTTGTGATATAAGCCAAAGGCTTGTTGTTAAACAAAACTATTTTTGTCGCGTTTATTGATTTTCTATTTTAGATATTTTTCAGCGTTCATGGAAGTGGGAATTCATAATTAAGGTAAATAAATACCTGGATACAAAAAACCTCATTAAAAGTCTTTAAAGAGATTTTATTTAAACATTATTATCAAATAATGCGAGGAAAGAGCGGCAGTATCAAGTTTAAGTCCTGGTAAAAAAAATCGTTAATCCGGTTTTAGTCACGTAAGCTAAAACAAAAATACCCGGTGTTCTTTTTTTATACGTGCGCATAAATGTGTCAATATTTAACAGTTGCTTCACAGAATAGACCTGTCAAATAATTCGATAGATTGAAGATACATAAAAAACATTTCAATATAATCATGTGATTTCTATTGTAATAAAAAGAATTCATAAAATTCTAAGAAACTGTTTCTCGTTCTAAGCCGATACTTATCACAAGTAGCTGCAATAATAATGATACAAAGTTTAAAGATACAAGGTCTCGACCAGTCTCGGCGATGTCATTGGTGACTCAAGATTCGATGATCTCATGCCATTATGTATTTATGAGTTATGTAAATTGTATAATAACATTTTAAGTGTTCTTAAAATATCTGCATTTTTAAAGGTGACAGCCTATTGGCAAGTACTGACATTGGATTAGTTTGAGGTCGAGACCCTTGACTGTTTGAATTTATGTGAATATTGAAACTGCACACTTATGACGGACCAATAAAGACACATAATTAAGAACTTTATCCATTTTTAGGGTTCCGTAGTCAACAAGGAACCATTATAATTTCGACATGTTCGTCCCGTCATGGATACACATATTAGTCACGCAGAAAAAGTGGCAAAAATTCTTAAAAAACAATTTTAAGGTACCTCCTGTACATGTAAAGTGAGGATATAGATTTTACTACTACTACTAACCTATAGTATGGGGTATCGTTGGATAGATTAAAATATAGCGTTTTGTTAAACCATTTTTTTTTTATTAAGAGATGTGTTTGTGATATATTAAGCTTAAAAGGGCTAAGTTTTGTTAAATCAAGTATCCCCTGATCCTTGTCAGCTAATGATTGTTTTGGATATATGATCAATATTTCGAAGTTCTCGAAACTCACAACAAAGAAGCTTTACAATGTTACGAGTCACACCGTAACTATTTAACCGATCATCATGGAATTTAGCGTATATAATATTTATACTATAGAGTACAGAGAAGAACATTAATCCTTGAAAATTTAAGTATTCCTGTGGGATGCTTGATTTTGTATTGAGATTATTTTGTACCAGATAGCGATGTATGTAATTAGACGGAACTTTAGTTAACTTTATAATTTCAACGCATTATTTTGTTTAGAACCTTTTTTAACTGATTAAGTTGAAGTTATCATGAAGTTTATTAATTAATACCCAAACTATAAGTCAATACTTAGTCAATTGAAGCTGACAGTTTATTAGATTAAACACAAGTAACACAAAACCATCTAACTAGGGCGAACAATGTTGTACTTAGGAACTTACAGCGTGAAACTTCAAGGTGATTTAGGTGTTCTCGGCAAGATAATAACGTTTAATAGTATAGAGTATATAGTTACATAGAAGTCTTTCATGCATTATATTGACAATGATCGATTTTTAACACCCGACGTAAACTGAGGGTATTTAATTTACAAGTTTAACGTGTATGTCTTTCGGTAGCATGATAGCTTTCAAATGGCTGAAGGGAATTTGATTTAACAATTTTATTTAAACTCACTTACTTACTTATCATCACGCCATTTCCCTTGCGGGGTAGGCAGAGAGTACAGAGTGCCAAGAGGCTCTATTCTTGCATACATCTCTCGCTTCCTCAACATTCATAACTCTCTTCATACGCGCTCGCCGGTTTCTGAGACTCCTGACTCCACCTTCCTTCAATACATGACCAATTTGGTCTAAGTAGGTAAGTCTCGGTCTCCCCCTGTACCTACATCCTGCCACTTTCGCAATGTATATCTTCTCAGCCAGTCGCTCGTCCGGCATTCTTTCCACATGTCCGAACCATCGGAGCATTCCCTTTCGCATCTTTACACCAATACTCTCTTTCATACCTACTGGCTCTCTTACGTCATTGTTATGAATGCGGGCAGTCAGCCTCACTCCACAGATTATCCGCAGAGATTGCATTTCGACCGCATTGATTTTACTCTCATGCTCCTTTTTACATACCCAACTCTCGCTTCCATTTAATAACGTTGGGACAAGCACTGCGTTGTGTATTGCGACACGTGCCTTCTGGCTGAGGTGGTAGCTGCCGAGAAGTTGTCCCAATGCTCCGGTCACTCTATTTCCCGCATTAACTTTTCTCTCTTCATCAGTGGTATACCTTCCATCTTGACTGAATCCACATCCAAGATATACCAATTCATCCACTTGTTCTAGCACACCATTTCCTATTGCTACTCTAACATCTGTTCTGGCTTCTTCTCTTTCAAAAACCATTACTTTGGTTTTGCTCACATTCACACGTAGGCACCTTTTCTTAGAATCTTAACTGCTCAAGTTGATAGTGGGTAAAACCCAACCAATATTTGCATAATGGTGAATTATGTTCAATAATATTTTTTATGTCATAACTTTGAATTGCACTACTTTTAAGTAGGGAACACAGATCTTCTATTTGCAACGCAGTAAAATCGAAGCAGTTACTTATTGTATAGAAATAATTACAATCATTGTGTGGTTCATTTAAAAGGTATTCACAAAATACGTGCACACCGGGGGATATAAAATGAATGATCAATCAGTAATCTTTCTTTTAATAGTGTAGGTACCAAAAATCGAGATGTGTTTTCACATTATCTAAAAATACAGTGACGCAAAGTAGAAGCAGCACGCTTGTAATTAAACAAAGCAATGTGTGGCACTGTTCTAGAAATAGGGGACTGAACGGGGGCGGTGGTTGTGGGATATTACTGCTGCCTGCAATCTCTAGTGGTTGAATTGACACTTCAGGTCTATAATTGTTAGGAATAGAGACTCCTTGTTCATGTTGCTCTATTCCTATTATACTGCTCTAAAAAGAAATACATTTTTAAAAATAAAACTATATATCATTATATAATTATATTTAAAATATAATCTTGTATTTAAAATGATAAAAAAATAAAAGTTTATTCCAATATAATATGTACACAGTTTTTATTAAAATGTTTTTCCATGCTTTAAACAAAATGCATAAGTTTATATATTACATAAATTTTACATAGTAGCAGAGCGTTAAATAGATTCGTCGTATCCTGGAACAAAAATTAAAAATGTCGAACGACACTTGGGTGATACAGGCGGAAGCTGTTCTTATAAAACAATATGGAAATGCATCAATGAGACTGATGCTGCTGTGCAAGACAAAGAAGGGGACAGACAGGCGAGGTCAGAACTCATACTTTTAATCGCTCCTTCTGAGCTCAAACAAATTAAAAATTGCTCAACTGCACTATATTTATGGAATAAACTCAAAAATACCTATGCTAGCAGAGGACCAGCCAGAAAGGCCTCCTTGCTCAAACAGCTCATACTAATGAAACTAGAAGATCATGACGTTCGTAGGCACCTAAATACATTCATGGATATTGTTGATAAACTCGCAGATATGAATGTAATTATAAATGAAGACGTACTCACTATAATGATGCTATACAGTCTTTCTCCAGAGTATGACAATTTTAGAGTTGCATTTGAAGGCAGAAACGCTCTTCCAAAGCCAGACGAGCTAAAAACTAAAATTATTGAAGTGTGAAGCACGTCATAACATGACCATCATCTTGAAACAAAAAGAGACTTGTTTACAAGAAGAAGCACTTTATACTTCTTGTATAATTTGTAAACGAACGGGTAATATATTTAAACGTAGTGGTCATAAAATCTGTACAACTTGCTGGAAGAAAAATCACGAGAAAACCAACGGATATAAACAAGATTCTCATAAAAACCACATTGTTATGCAGTGCCTCCTCACTAACAATGAGAAGTCTGGTTATAGCATTTTGGTTTTGGACAGTGGTTGTACAACTTATATGACTCATCAAAAGGAACTCTTCAGTACAATTGAATTGAAAAATTTAAAGAGTTCAAAGAGTTAGCAGAAACATACACAGGAAATAAAATTAAGTACCTACAATCAGACAACGGTACTGAATACGTTAATAAAGAATTTAACTCATATTTAAAATCTTACGGCATACAGAGAAGGCTTACCGCACCATACACTCCAAACCAAAATGACGTAGCTGAAAGAAAGTATCGCGTACTACTTGAGAAAGCAAGAGTTATGTTGATAGATGCAAGGGCACCTCTAAAATGCTGGGGTGAATCAATATTCACTGCAAATTATCTTTGTAACAGATCAGTTAATAGCTCCATCCAGAACAACCCTTTGAAATATGGGTTGGTAGGAAGCCATGTTTAAATCATCTGTACATATTTGGTTGTAAAACGTATGTTTTAATAAAAGGCTCTAATGGTCACAAGTTTGCTTCAAAAGCAATCCAAGGAATGTTTGTGGGATATTCTGAAACATCTAAAGCATTTCGAATTTACATACCCTCGAAAAATAAAATTGTCATTGCAAAAGATATCAGAGTAATGAAGAAAATGTATTACGATGAACAAAATAATAGCGAAACCATTAATGACTTAGGGTTGTCACATGAACAAATAACTTCAGACATTATAAGTCACCAGCAAGTTGACATTTCAAACGGCGATTATAGTGATGGTGGCGATGTTCAAAAAAATGATATCGATAATGATATAGCGGAAGTTAATGATGAAACGAAAGCGGTATTGAAAATATATATCCAAACCACCGAATATATATCTGAGCGAACAGAACCTGCGGGAATAGACAGCGATCAAAATTATGAATCTCTTTCTGATGCTGAGGCTGATGAAACCACTGTACAAATGAGATCGTCAAGAGACAGATCAACAATTTCTGCTCCAAAATGTTACGATGATTTTATTTTAGCTGCCGCAGAAGAAATCGAAAATTTGGAAAAGTCCGTAGAACCTGCAACATATAAAAATGCTCTAAACTCATCTGAAAAAGAAAAATAGATTAATGCCATGGATAATGAGATTACTGCCTTAATCGATAATCAAACATGGGAACTTGTGGATTTGCCCAAGGAACGTAACGCTTTGCCTTGTAAATGGGTGTACAAAATTAAATTGAATCCAGACGGTTCAGTTGAAAGATATAAAGCTAGAATGGTTATTAAAGGATATGCTCAAGAACCTGGACTTGATTACGACAAAACATTCAGTCCAGTTGTTCGAATGAGTACCGTCCGTACATTACTTGCTGTGAGTGCTCGAGAAAACTTAAATTTACTGCAGTTCGATAAATCAACCGCATTTCTTAATGGCACTGTAAATGAGGAAATCTATATGAAACAGCCCATTGGATATCAGGACGGTACTAAACGGGTCTGTAAACTTAAACGTAGTTTATATGGGTTAAAGCAAGCGCCTTGATGTTGGAATACTTGTATAGCCGAATTCCTAACACTATCTGGCTTTAACAGAGTGAAACTGATCCGTGATTATACTCGTGTTCGAGGACATTCGAAAGTTTTTATTGGAATTTACGTTGACGACGGTCTTGTAGTATTTAACTCCACTAGAGCCGGTGAAGAATTTATTAAAGAGCTCAAAACAAAGTTTAAATTACTACCAAGCCTGCTTCATATTTCCTTGGTATAGAAATTAATGTACGAAAAGATGCGATTACACTATCTCAAAAGACGTATACACAAAAAGTGCTACAAAAGTTTAGAATGATTTATTGCAAGCCAACCCCAATGCCAATCCTTCGAGAAAATGATCAGGCAGAGGAAAAAGATGATGTTATTGGGTCTTTTCCATACAGACAAGCTATGGGAGCTTTGTCATATTTGGCAGTATACACGAGGCCTGATATAACGTATGCTGTAGGTGTTACTTCTCGAAATTTGGGAACACCTACTAAATCTGATGTTTTTCTATTGAAGAGCATCTTCCGTTATTTAAAAAGAACTTAAAGGAATGGGCTGACATATTTAAAAAAATCGCATTCACACAAATTGATCTGTTATAGTGACGCTGATCACGCAGGAAATCACACCACCGGCAGATCCACTTCAGGAATGGTGTGCCTATTCTCTGAAGCTGCTATTAGTTGGAGAAGTCAATTACAAACTATGGTGTCAATCTCTTCAACTTAGGCGGAGATCATAGCAGCTAGTGAGACTGCTCAAGAGATTTTATGATTGGATCGCCTTTTAAACAGTTTAATCTCAACTGAGAAACCAGTACTAAAATTGGATAACGAATCAGCTGTAAAACTAGCACACAACCCTAAGTATGAATATCACAAGCGGACCAAGCATATTAAACTAAAGCATTTCTTTGTCAGAGAATGTGTCAGTAATGGACAGTTCACTGTGGAGCAAGTTCCATCGGAGTTTCAACTAGCTGATATGCTGACGAAACCACTGTTCGGCCCTAGAATTCAAGATTTAAGTTCTAAAATAGGATTAAAAAATTTGTATTTAAATTCTTAAAAAAAAAAAAACCAATGTGTATGTTAGGAATAGAGACTCCTTGTTCATATTGCTCTATTCCTATTATACTGCTCTAAAAAGAAATATATTTTAAAAATAAAACTATATGTCATTATATATATTTAAAATAATATATAATTAATCTGGTATTTAATACGATAAAAAAATAAAAGTTTATTCCAACATAATATGTACACAGTTTTTATTAAAATGTTTTTCCATGCTTTAAACAAAAATGCATAAGTTTATATATTACATAAATTTTACAATTATAAACATTATGTTGTAGTCTGTCACAGCGCGACGAGCTTTTAACCAGCAAGCCATGCAAACTTGTTCTAAGCGTTCCACCTATTAAATATTAAGATTATAATAGTTAATTATCATATAATTCATGCAGCCTACATAAATTAATTTTAAAGTGTATAACATAAAATATATTTAAGAATTTATCAGTCATTGCATTGTATATGAACATACTAATATTAGTACTTTTTTTATCTGATATGATGGTATCCACTGCAAAATAATGTTTCTTTCTGTAGAGTCATCAGAAACATTATTATGTATGCTGTGCTCTTAAAATTGAAGAACCACATGGAATGCAGATATTCCGGTACCCGAATCTTCTTGTTGTCTAAGAAGTTTGTGTACTTTGTTGTAATATTACTAAGCACTTTCTACAGACTGCATCTTGTGGATTTAGCTGAAATTAAAGCAATTAGTTACAATTTAAAAGAACAAGAAAGTTGTTAAAATATGAGATTAAATATGTATTATGGTTTCAATATTGATTTCCAGCTTTAAAACTCACCTCGCTACAAATCCACTGGCAAACAAAGTTAGCATACATTTTCAGTTGATTCACAAAGTAATTGTCTTTGTACATTGCGTAGAAATATTACTGCACAATTCACACAACGATTTAGTGGAAAAAGAGCTGTACTTGATGCCATTTTAAAAAACTTATCATCACGCCATTTCCCTTACGGGGTAGGCAGAGAGAACAGAGTGCCAAGAGGCTCTATTCTTGTATACATCTCTCGCTTCCTCAACATTCATAACTCTCTTCTTACACGCTCGCCGGTTTCGGAGACTCCTGACTCCACCTTCCTTCAATACATGACCAATTTGGTCTAGGTAAGTAAGTCTCGGTCTCCCCCTGTACTTACATCCTTCCACTTTCGCATTGTATATCTTATTAGCCAGTCGCTCGTCCGGCATTCTTTCCACATGTCCGAACCATCGGAGCATTCTCTTTCGCATCTTTACACCAATACTCTCTTTCATACCTACTCGCTCTCTTACGTCATTGTTACGAATGCGGTCAGTCAGCCTCACTCCACAGATTCTCCGCAGAGATCGCATTTCGACCGCATTGATTGGCTCTCATGCTCCTTTTTACATACCCAACTCTCGCTTCCATATAATAACGTTGGGACAAGCACTGCGTTGTGTATTGCGACACGTGCCTTCTGGCTGAGGTGGTAGCTGCCGAGAAGTTGTCCCAATGCTCCGTTCATTCTATTTCCCGCATTCACTCTTAAAAAATAAAAAACACAAAATATTTTTTTATCGCAATATTATTAATTTACTACATTCGTATTTGAATATGATTTTTTTTCAATTTGAACTAACCCCATTTTCCTTTACACGAATTATTTATGCGTGTAACCTTTTAGGAAGAATAGTTGTTTTAAAATCAATACTATTACAATTAATTTTTATTCCGGTTTCATTTATACTTCAGCTTTTGAGTAATCACGTTAAAAAATAAGTTATTATTTTATAGTATAATGCCATCATGAAAACGCAATGATTTCTAATGGGCCGAGAAAAAATTGACTCCCTTTTGTAATGAACCTGTTTTTTTTTTACTATGTAGGTGTTCCCCGTTCATTTCATGCTAATAGTTAGTTTACCGAAAGCAACGTGGGCTTATAACACATAGCACGACTTCAGCCCAGGACACGAATGTTTGCCTTTTGTAAACATGGTTAAAAACACACCTATAATGCTAAAATCATGTGCAATTAGCAAACATTTTTTTTTAATACTTCACCATACATTAAGGAATAATTCTTGTATAGCGGGGACTTTACAAAATACAATTACACGGACACAAAATCCACCCAGACTCAGAACAAACCATTCGTGGATGACACAAAGAGTTGTCTTGTGTGGGAATCGAACTCAGAACACTTGGGCGGGAGGCCGGTACCTAAACCACTCCACGCCGTTTTGTCCGTGTGGTGACGGACTAAGAATACAAGTGTCACCACCCCATTCTTTCCCAAGGGTGTCGTATGAGGCGACTAAGGGAAGTAAGCAATTATCATCCAGTGCATGACTGGTGGTAGGGCTGGGTACTAAGTGGGAGTACTCACTTAGTATCGGTCCCGAGCGGGTTGGTGCCGCCGTCTCCCGTGTGACCGGCCATGAAGCGCATCGTTGCGTTTTGGTTGTAGCAGGAGATAGCCACTTATTCTTTAATTTTATAGCGGTGAAATGAAGTGGTGAGCAGCGGCTTGACAATACTCTCGGTATAGTTGAGTCAATGAGCGACGGTTGCCATTTGCCATCAGATGGGCTGTGGCTCGTCTGCCACCAAAAGCAATAAAAAAAAAAGCCTTGCGTGGATTAGGCACACTAAACTTGGCCATGACATTTAAATTATAATTTAAAAATATCTGCAGTCACATTCATAAATCATATTTCGAATGATGAAATGATGAAATATTGCTTGTTTTTTTTAATATATAAAATTAATATATTTTAAGGCAAAGTATTGTAATAACTAAATTACTAGCAAACTTCTTGTTATTAATAAATTAAAAAAACAAAACGAAAACTTGACTAGTTCCTACCGCTAGAGCCTTGCTTATCCCAACATAAATGGACCGGCGCAATCGGGGAAGTATCACCCTCTCACAGAAGATCAACGTAAACAACGATAGGTATATTACCCTTCTTTTCTATCTTCTATCACTTTCCATGAGAAGACAAAGTGCGAGCGATGCCTCCGGTGTTAGCAACACCGGAGGCGTCAACAGGCTACGGTAACCGCTTACCATCAGGTGGGCCCGTATGCGTGTTTGCCAACCACGTGATAAAAAAACATGCACATCCGATATTTTCTAAGGCTACTGAAGTGTGCCATCTGAGGAAGCATAGCGAACTATGGCCTGAATTACTATCATTCTGATCCTCAACCGAAAAATCAGACTCAAGCAAAACAGATTACTTAAAAATCTATATCGTTAAACATAAGTTATTATAAGTCCTAATCTTAACACAGGATCAACGATGGACTCGACAACATTACGAATTACAACTTGTTTCCGTTTAGAAACCCCGTGTGTTACTCCGCGTCGCTGTCACTGTAGGGAGGCTCGATAGCTTCAGATACTACATAATTATGATCCCTCATGCAGTAGGCAGAATCCCACGCCAGCCAGTATTAATGACATAATCAGTCGTTCTCTTATTACCGTCGATGTAGGTACCAGCCGTATGTACGTGAACAATTTGATGAACGCGGCGATGGGAAGGGACTAGACAGGATAACTCTGATGCCTTAGAAGGCGGGTAGTCCTTTGGTGTGAGATGCCACCTGCGTCAATACCCTTGCTCTAACTACATTGTTGAAACGTTTGGGATGGTAACGCTTCACGGGTACAAACGCTAGCGATTTTTATGAAGAAGTTGCGAGCCGACTATTTGACGCTTCACGTGATCAAAGCACCGGTACAAAGATTTAGTGCATCGTGGCATTGTTGCCAGCCTTTTGGGCACATTGCCAGTAGTCAGTGATACGGATGAATTTTATTTATTATAAACTGCTTTCGTATTTTAGCTTTGTAATAGAACAATTAGTCTGTGTGTAAATAAGGGGACGGCTCGCTTGGTGTGACAATATGTGACAAGGAGGGACCAGGGTATTAGGACATGTGATGTTCACAGTTTATTTTTTTCTTATCGTAGTTCTAGATATTAGGCAATTATATACAGAATGAACCTAAAAATGTGACGAAGTATGACAATAGGTAGGAAAAGGTGTTTAAAGTGTAGAATTTAGCGAGACGTAATTATTAATGGGAAATAGTATCTATGGGAAAAGATTATATACACTGGACTTATCTATTTTGGTTGTAGTAAGCTGCTCATGTTAAGTACAAATAACAAATAAAATAACAACTTAATCCCAAACGACCTACGCTTTAACATTTGCATGCAATTAAAATAACATAATACTCAGTAATATTAATAATCTAATAATTTTGAATTTTAAAAAGGATGAACTTGTTATGATTTATATTGAAATCATTATAATTTATTTTTAAATCCATATTAATTAAGTATATTCGAAATATCATGAATAGGTCAAGTGTTATAATATCAATGTCATAGCTATGGATGCAATTACTTAATATAACGATATTGTTATTTTTATGTGCATTTTAAGCATTTAACAAAATTGTCATTTTTAAGAATACTAGTACTGCTCCGAGTTTCCATATGAATTTTTTTCTTACGGTCTTGGGTGAACTAATTTTCTCGGGCCAATTATAGATATATGCAAATATATCAGACATATAGGTACGTTACCCAAAATATGAAAAAAAATACAACATGAAAATTAATGTCATTTTTTTAAATATTATGCACTATGCAATAACCCTTGTTTACGTAGGACTTTCCTAACATGCACAAAGTACACCCAGACTCAGAACAACCAGTTTTAGATCACACAAATATTTGTCCCATGTAGGAATGGAACCACAACGCTCAGTACGGGTGGTTGGAATCAAAGCCACTCCCTCATCTGTGTAGTACATTGCGTGGTTTAGAAAAAGCATAGAGAAAACAGACGTGGACTAAGATTTAGTATGTTTCAAGATTACAACAAACACTAACATTCACATGAAGTTATTTCTTGCTTTTCTACTATTGTATATGGCAGCAGAGGAGCTGCCTGCTGGTATACGATAAGCATCGCTCATGGGCTCAACTATACTCAGAGTATCAAGCCGTGAGCACACTATTTCATTTCGCAGAAAATAATGGACGGGTATCTCCCACTAAATCCAAAACACACCGAGAGGTTTACGATCAGTCACACCACAGACGGTAGTACCAACCAACTCGAGTCTGAGAAACAATGAGTATTCCCACTTGGTGCCCAACTTTAACCAGTAATGCAATGAATGATAATTGCTTACTTACCCTAGCCTTGTATAATACTCACATGAAGAATGGGTTGGTGGTACTTGTATTCTTGGTCCACCACTAAATGGAGATATGGAGCCAGGCTCATCAAATAAGTTTCCTCAATCTAAGAATTGCTTTGTAAGTTCGTGTTTAACAAACCAAAAAACAAGAGTTACTACACTTCAATAAACAGTTAAGTTTTGTCAAATAAAGTCTCCTTGTGTTGAACAAAATGAAGTTCATTCTAAGAAGCCACGGGAACGTTAATCGTTTACTTGGTGCATTTCACGGGAGCGACTTTGATTTAAACAAAGTTTTTGCTCCTTGAATACAAAAGTATAAGTATTTATTTAGAAATCGTATTTTTTAAATAGCTATTTTTTTTTCCAGTAGAGAATAGAAAAACGCGTGAATTATCACAAAATAAAGGAACATTATTCATTAAAAATATAAAAACAGCATCACGCCTATATCCCCTAGAGGTGTATTACAAACCTACGGTTCACCAACTATGTTTAAGTCCCACGTAATAGGGGGCGAGCCTATTACTGTCTACTGGGCACATATTTCCCAACTCTGGCCTGCTACTGAGAATTTTTCTTTTTACGATAAAGCTTAATAGCACTGGCCGATCAGGAGATTGAACCCGAGACCTCATAATCAGCAGTCGCTCACGCTACCGCTGCACCACCGAGGCAGTTCAATAATTAATCAAAAATATTTAACAACAGGATAAAAATCTAATGTAATGAATTTAATTGAAATATATAATGATATCGAGTGGGGGACTCACCACTAATGTTACAATGCAAAAAATATTACAAAAAATATGTTACAAAACAAATGAAACTGCTACAGTAATAGGGCTTGATTATGTACTTCAGTGATCCCACATTGGATTGCGCTACTGGAAAATGCCCGCGACGCATTCAAAATATCCTATTTCCTGTACAAAGGAACGCGCATTCGGTTCTTTGCATATCAAGAATTTGTACCGAGCGTGAAGTGTATACGGGAATTCGTTGCTTATTGTATTTGCTCGATTTTGGTCTGGATTTTAAAGAAATATATTATTATGGATAACTTTATGCTTTACGTTTTTAGCGTTTGACATACTTAGCTATTCGCTTGCATAAATTTGGATTGTGTAAGTAGTCTTACAAGACAAAATTTAGAAATTAAAGATGACAATTTGAATATTTTCTTAGGTGTTACGATGACTTATCGGTAGAGCATTTCCACTGGGAAGAGGAGATATATTTACACTGAAAAATTTGTTGAACAATTCCATCACATTCTTGGGAATAAAACATATATTTTGAGTCGTACCTAGATTTTACCCGTGAACTACATAGTAAACAGCGCCAACAGTCTTATTTCATGTTCAGCAGCGGTATCATTATCGCCGTCAAATCAATTATTTGAAAAATGTACCTAACCGCACACCCCGTCGTTCGAGGCAATGAACAGGGTAGTGTGGGGCCTTCACCCACTAAAGAAATTCGCCGTGTGCCGTCTCTCCGCCTGTGTTGAACGACCACTGGTACTGTGTTGGATTACTTCAGTAGTCCGCCGGCGGCTTACACTTTCGGGTACCCTCCACTGATAAGCACTTCATCCTATAATTCTTGTCATGTCTAGAATCACTGTTGTGCTCTGGCCTCTCGAGGACTCTGGCTTTATCTACGTCATCTAACCGCACACCCCGTCTTTCGGGGCAACGAACAGGGTAGTGTGGGGCCTTCACCCACTAAAGAAACCCGCCATGTGCCGTCTCTCCGCCTTTATTGGCAGGCCACTGGAACTATGTTACATTCCTTCTGTGGTTCGCCGGCGGTTTACCCTTTCGGGTACCCTCTACTGAGCGACGCATCCGCGCACGGAGCGTTGCACCTTCTCAGGAGTCCTTGCAGTTGGCCGTTCGACACCGAACCGTTCGTCTGTGGACGTTCCCCGGTCCATCCACCCGCAGCCTCAGCTAGGGCGGCATGAGGCGCAAGTACCTGCGCCTGCACCGCCCCGGTCACTGGCGGCGGTTTGGGTCAGCCGAAGAATCCTCCTCCCTGGCTCTCTCCGCCACTTCCTTCCGCGAGATAACCTCCTCGCAGAAGGCAGCGACCACGGCCCAGTTCCTGTCGCTGCCAAACATCGCTCTAACGACGCTCGGCAGCGAGAGGTCCCCCCCTATTTCCGCGACGAGTTCACGGCGCTGCTCGGCCCAAGCCAGGCACGACTCGAGCATGTGCCGCGCCGTGTCCTCGTCACAGCCGCAGTGGTGGCAGCCCGGAGTCGCTTCCCTCCTTGCGACTATGTGCAGGTATCTGCCGAAGCAACTGTGCCCCGTCAGCACCTGCACCAGTCGGAAGGTAAGGACTCCATGCCGTCGCCCCGCCCACTCCTCCAGCACTGGCTGGAGCGCCCCTACGGTCCAAAGACTGGCCCGGGGCGCCTCCAACCGTGGCCTCCACCTGGCCATGGCAGCTCGGCGGGCGTTGCCCTGCCACCTGGCCACCTCCCTGGGTAGGGGGCGTCCGCCCCCCCTCCTGCTCTTGCGATGCCCGCCGATACACCTCGGCAAGCACCTCCGCCTTCAAGTCCCAGGGGAGGATTCCGGCCAACACACAGGCCGCCTCCGTCGACCGTCCGGTTTTCAAGGCAATGGCCTACCGGACGTCGTCAGCTGTCACCGTGTCGTCCAGACCGGAAACGCGCAGTTCAGCGCATTTCACCGGTCTGGCGATGCGGACTCCACTGCCTTCACCGAACAGACCTCGTAGCCTCGTGGCTATCGTATCAGCCATTTTGGGACCTTCCGCCCCTGATAGGTCAGGCCCGCTTCCGCCTCCGGCACCATGGTGATCACCACCGCTGCTGTTTTCGGCGTCTGAAGCTTGCGCTTGCGCGACTTCTTTTTGGATCTTCCTATCCGCGGCCAGAGCTGGACGGAGTCTTGGCTCCGGTGGCACCCTAGTGCTCAAGGAGTCGATGCACGGGTCATAGATGGCACTAATGCGATTGATGATCATAGATTACACTAATGCGATCGATAATTTAGCGCATCTGCTCCTCTGTTAGGAGACCAGGGGCCGGAGGCCCCGCACCCACCGTTGAGGCAGATTTTTCCGGCCCGGCCTTGGCGAGTCCTGGCTTGGCTAGCCGGCCGGCGAGCTCCTTACGGGGCTCTGCCACTTCCGCCTCGAGGCACCTGCAGCGATAGGGCACCTCTAGGTTTCCGGTCCCCCCTGGCACCGAGTACCGTCGGAGAGACTCCATTGCCCCGTATGCTACTTTAGTAGCAATGTTGAGGGCCTCCGCGAGGTTGCCCCGAAGGCTCCGCGACCCATTAGCCACCGTAGAAACGACGGCCAGGGCATCAGAAACCTTTTGGGCAATCTGGTCCACCGTAGGCGGACCGTCCGTGTCTGGAGGCTCCTCACGGAGCTTCAATATGAGGAGGGTTACCCTCACCTCCACCGAAAGCCCCACTGCCAAACCCTGAAGTATGGCCTCATCCGCTTGGGTCGAGGCTCGGGACGCCATACGCCCGCTAGCGCCTCGGCCCCTCTTGGCTTACCTTCCCGGTCTTCCCGGCGGGGGCATCTCCGTAGAGCTGCCCTCCGACTCCGATGACGCGCTCGTCCTCCTCAAAATCGGGCGCTTCAGGAGACGCGCTAGCTCGGCCGATGAGGTTGGCTGCTCCTTCGATGCAGCTGGCTGCTCCGACGTTGCGGCTGGCTGCTCCTTCGTGGCCGCGCTCTGCTTGGATCTTTGTTTCGGCACCTTCGCAGAACTGTTGCCGCTATCGGAAGTCTCCATATCGGCGGTAGAGCTGCCCCGGGTGCCCGCGGGTGTGGGTTTCTTCCCACGGGTCTTCCCCTTCTTCTTCTTCCCTTCTTCTTTTTCGGCGTTGGTTGCCCCCCTCTGGTACACGGGGCTGACAGGGCCGGTCTAGGTACTTGGCCCTGTTAGAGATTCTCCGGACGCGTTGCGCCCGGTACCCTCCAGAGGTACACTTATGTTTTGCACGTCCGCCATGTTTGAGTTTTGAGTCCTTCGACTTTGGGGTGCCACCCTCGCAACTGGATACCCTCCAGCCATTCATCCCTCGCCGGGCGGCAAAGCTTAGATTGGGGTAATTTTTTATAGGGGTTTTCTTCCCCGCGGCCCGAAGACCCCTGGCGACGTTGCCCGGGGTGCACCAACGCGGAGGTATCCCGACCCGCACCCCAGTAGGAGACCACCCTACGCTGCGTTTTCGCCGTTTCGTTCTTTGAATGATGCTATATTACTAATCAAAACGTTATAATATCTGGTTTCATATTAACGTTATTCAATAAGACATATTTAACCAATTAGACTTAGCATCTAGAATATACGGAACCGCAAACGTCTCTCGCAACCAAATTAATCCTGTTGACATCTCAAACGGATAACCAGATACCTGAAAGGCAACACAACTTGCACTAATCCGCTCTAAGAGCTTAATTTCGTATGTTGTCGTCGCTGGGTAGAGCTAATGTAAAGCGCCTTATACTCATAATTCGATACTGGGAAAATTGTTATGAATCTATTTGAGAACTGCAATTTATTTTATTAAAAAAAACCATTTTGATGACACATAAGATATTAGATACCTATTTTATCTTCGCAAGGAATAAACTAATTAAGTAATTATGCACATTGTTGGGGTTAATTTTCACTACGTAACAAATTTCACAATCCCTTTATTAGTTTAAGTTGTGTAATCTACCTATAACTCTTTAACGCCGCCCCCCACCCTGCTACTAGGTTCTGCATGCCACGTCGTTCGCGTGAAGTATAGAATATATATACGTCACTTTATAGCACACGAATGATGTCTATGCATAAATTATTATCCCATAAGAACCATATATTTTTAACATAATATAGCATCACGCCTGTATTCCCCGAAAGGGTAGGCAGAGGTGTATTACACACCCACGACTCGCCAGATATGTTTAAATATTATTTTATTTTTTATATTTTTCCTATATATTTCAATATTAATTATTGCATAATTTTATGAAAAAGCATTTTATTCGGTAATAAACATAGAACAAACAAAACGTATTATTATAGTGTTTAAACGTTTACAAAATGAAGGACCACCAGTTGAACAATAAAATTGTTCTTTTGGCAAACGGGTAAAAAGCATAAATAATTGTATAAAGATTGTAACTCATTCAACTCTTCTCGACAAAATTCTCGTCATAAATTCAAGAATAAGAAATAAGACAATGGTTGCCGCGGTCTTGTGTGTCCTTTAACTTGTTAAGAGCCCTTTTGAGGAAAATGGGTCACTATTGAGACCGTAACCAACGGCCCCTTGTCTATAACTAAGGGTCAGCTGTGGAATACTTATATACCTACTATATAGCTGTTTATTTAATTTTGTATTTTTAATACTCGATTACATATTGAAAGACGCGTATCACCGGTCTGGTGGTAGGTAAATGGTTACCGTAGCGTATAGACACTAGGAACAACAGATCACTTACGTGTTGCCAAACTCTTTACAAGTAGGGGTAAAAGAGTGGAGAGGAAGAATAATAGAAATTTTATGAGGTGGTGGTTTGAGCCTCCGGCGCTCTCACTTACCGATCATATCATAAATATTTTGTATGTGGCTTTAGGATCGAAAAATGCAAATATTATAATAATAAATATTCATGCACATTTTTCCCACAACGTCCTCTGGTCCCAAACTAAGCTTAACGCTTGTGTTATGGGTACCAGATTACGGATATAATACATATACTACTTTTTTTTTGTAAATACATACATATGTAGAATGTATATAGATAGAAAACACCCAGACGCAGTACAAATATCTGTGTTCATCACACAAATTATTGTCCTGAGTGGGAATCGAACCCACGATCTCGTGCACGGAAGTCGGCTACACTACTGACTACACCACGAGGCCCGTGCAATATTGTATTTATTTAAAAGTGGAAAATGTGAAAATCGAAATTAACAGTTACGGGCATTTGAATCTGCTTCTCCTGGATACCGTCTGGCAAAGCATCTGGACAGTATCCAGGTGCAGTGGTGGGTGGCGGTGGTGGTGGCCACAGTGGTAGGTGTCGTTATGGTGGTAGTTACTCTGGTGTTAAGTTCCAAATTGATGGTTATTAATAAACTAATAGATTTCGACCTTTTTGCGAGATACTGATCCATATGGGTACCATATCGAATACTCAGTTTCAAGCAGCTTTAAAGCACGGACGATAGCCATTTCTGTCGACATTCCTGTGAATATTCGTTAGTTGTTATATCTCTGCTAGGATTATTTACGAACGCTGGTAAACACTTACCGTCCCAAACAATCAAAATTAAAAGAAAACCTTTAGTTTCCTTTCACGAGTAATTAAAAGGGCTTACAAGACATACCTTTTTTGGATATACGACCTTTTGCGATTATAAGTCAAACCTTTTTCGTAACCCAAAGTAAATATCACAAAGGTTGACACAAAACCTTAAGTAAGCTATTGTTTTGACAAAAATGTGACGCCTTCGTGATGTATCGATTGAAAGTTAATCATTAACATTTCTTAAAAGGTTATTTGATACTTACTGCTTTTGTCTTTGTTCACTTATGAAGAACTTTAACGCATTGTTTTACTAATGTTTTGTTGCAATAAAGGCTTTGTAGTTAGACTGACACTACAAAAACAGGAGTATCGAGTTCGATTCTCAGTCTCAGGTCAAGATTTCTCAAAACTGTCTGCGTATTATTTGATTACAAACAATGTGAACTAGTTGCTGTCAGCGACTTTCTCTGCATGGACTTTGCAATCGGTCTATATAATTTATAATTAAGTCACTGTATGGGATATTAATAATCTCTAGGCAAACTATCCTCAGCAGCGCTCCCCTGTGTATTAAAAACATCCACTGCGATCGCCAACCCGCCTGCCAAGCGTGGCGATTATGGTAAAATTCCCATTTTGGGGAGGCCTATGTCCAGCAGTGGACGATAAAAGGCTGATGGATGGATGATGGATGAAGTTATCCTACAGGATTTGTTCCGTGTGGTGACGGACTAAGAATACAAGTGTCACCACCCCATTCTTTCCCACGGGTGTCGTCCGAGGCGACTATGGGAAGTAAGCAAATATCATCCATTGCATGACTGGTGGTAGGGCTGGGAACCAAGTGAGAGTACACACTTGGTATCGGTTCCGAGCGGGTTGTTACCACCATCTCCCGTGTGACCGGCCATGAAGCGTTTTGGCTGTAGCAGGAGATAGCCGTTTATATTTCATTTCATATTCTGTGAAATGAATAGGTAAGCAGCGGGTTGACAATACTCTCGGTATAGTCGAGTTCATGGGCGACGGTTACCATTTACCATCAGATGGACCGTAGCTCGTCAGCCACAACATGCAATAAAAAAAAAAGGAACCAAACATATTTCTGGGTTAACACAAAATGCGAAAATGTGAAACAGAAAATAACAGTCACGACTAAGATGTTTTAATTTAAATGGCGAAGCTTGTCAAATGCTCAAAAAATGTATAAAAATATCAAAATATATTTTTGGGTTGCAGCGTATATCCTTTACTGGATTTCTGACTACTATATGTGTGACAATGTGAAATCGATAATAACAGTCGTTTCACATTTTCACACTTTGTGTTGATTTATATGGCTAAAGCATGTCAAATGCTTTAACACCAATCTCCTCACACCACTCTCATCTCGATCCCGAAAACTCCTCCAAATTATAGACTCCGCTAATTTACAAATCCTACCCTTACATCCCACTCATCACAACACAAATGGTTGCGATACTTGGCTAGACCTGATACTTACCTCTACTCCTTCTTTAGTTTTAGCCTCTCACGGCTAACTTCCTGCCACTGGATTTTCTCACAATCATCTAATTTTCCTTTCCTACACACTCAATCCACCTAAACCTAAACCACTTTTCCGGCACATGGTTGTTTTGGTAGAATGAATATTGAGGCTCTATGCAAAGATGCTTTAAAAATTAACTGGAATCGACTAGAAACAGCCTCCACAGTTGATGACAAGGTATGCTATCTTATCGATATCATTAATAAGGTCTACGATTCACATGCACCTATTAGGAGGGTTAAATTGAGACGTGCACCAGCACCTTGGATGTCTGATGACATACGGATGGCAATGAGGAAACGAGATCGGGCTTTTCGTCGATACGAGAAAGCGCGTAGTGATGAGAATTGGCTTGGTTTTAAGATCGCAAGAAATAGGTCCAATCAGATGATACGTAATGCAAAACGCCGCCATATTCTTGAAAATATAACTTGTTCTTCTGCTTCCACGATATGGAAATTTCTAGGTAGTTTGGGTATTGGTAGGTCGCGTCAGTTGGGTTCTGGTATGACGATTAATTTGGATGATATAAATATATTTTTCTCCACTACTACTCCTTTTGATCACCAAAGCAAGTGTCACACCATGAATTATTCGGCTCAGCTTCCTCAGCCCAATATTGAATCTTTTCACTTTTCTCCGGTGCCATTGGCTGAGGTCAAAAGAGTTATCCTATCCATTAAAACAAATGCAGTCGGCAGCGATAATCCTAGATCCATCCTAGATCACCTTCTCCCAGCTATCACCCATATTATTAATTATTCTTTAGATTCCGGACTTTGCCCATCCCAATGGCGTAAAGCTTATGTCGTTCCTTTACCAAAAATTCCTAATCCCTCACTGTCTAATCATTTCTGTCCTATATCTATACTCCCTTTCCTCTCCAAGGTGCTTGAGGCCTGCGTACACAAACAGATTTCTGATTTCGTGATCAGTAATGATCTTTTAAGCCCGTATCAATCGGGTTTCAGACCAGGCCACAGCACCGTTTCCGCTCTCCTTAAAGTTACTGGCGATATTTGGACTGGCATGGAGGACACTAAGCTCACTGTGCTTATCCTAATTGACTTTTCTAATGCCTTTGACACCGTCAATCACGACATCTTTGTATCCATCCTTTCCCATCTTAAGATCTCAGTCAAAGCACTGGATTGGTTTTCTTCCTATCTTCGGGAGCGCCAGGAGTCGGTGCAAATTAATGAAACTCTGTCGCATAGGTGCGTTCTTGACACTGGCGATCCGCAAGGCGGTATACTCTCTCCTTTACTATTTTCTCTTTTTATTAATCTCCTATCTCAAAATCTTCAGTGTTCGTATCATCTGTATGCTGATGATCTACAGCTATACACTCAGGTCATAGAGGACCTTCCTTCTGCTATCAGTAGCTTAAACAGAGATCTAGAGCACATAAGTGAGTAGTCGGCCAAGTTTGGCGTAGCAGTAAATCCTAGCAAGAGCCAAGCCATTATCGTGGGTAGCCAACATATCACGAATAGATTAGATTCAGAATCGTTACCTCCGATTATCTTAAATGGTGTCACCGTACCTTATAATTCCACTGTAAAGGACCTTGGTCTGCACATTGACTCCAGGCTTCGTTGGAGGACTCAGGTAGCTAGTGTTAGTAAGAAGGTTTCTGGAACTCTACGTACTTGGTATAGATTGAAGAACTTTCTTCCTATTAAGACCAAAACTTCGCTTTGGCAATCCTTAATCCTCCCGTTAGTCGACTATGGCGATGTGAGTTATTTTGACCTGAATGCAGACCTCCTTAACAAACTAGAGCGTCTTCTCAATAACTGCATTCGATTCATTTTTAATCTTCGCAAATATGACCATGTTTCTGCTTATTGTTATCGTCTTAAACTCTTACCTATTCAGCGCAGAAATATGCGAGCACTCACTTTTCTATATTCTATTTTTATGTCTCCCACTTCACCTTCCTATCTAAAACCATTGTTCCAATACCTCTGTTCAAGTCATGACAGGAACTTGCGCTCAACCAATAACCTTCTTCTTCGTTGTCCGTCTCACTCTACTGATTTCGATAATTCTTCTTTCCTTATCCAGTCAGTAATACTATGGAATGCACTCCCTCTCGATATTAGGATGTCCACGTATTTATGATATTTATGATATATATATATATATATATATTTATGTATTTATTTTTATATGTAATCATGTAATCATAAATGTAATATATTCAGTCAGTATATTGGTATCGTATTCATGTATGTTTGGATTTTCTTCTCTATGTACTATCAGCATCTTTACAAATGCATCTACCTTCTATTATCTCTGCATCACCCATGGTTGACTGGTAGAGAATGCCTCAGGCATAAAGTCCGCCATTGTACAATCATTTGTTGCATAAAGTTTAAATAAATAAAAAAAATGCTAAAAAATTAAATAAAAATGTCTAAATATACATATTTAAGTTCTAAAGTTAAGCTAAGTTAAGCTAAGTTTCATAATGACTGGATAAGCAGTTACGACATCAAAGTGTGACAAATAACGATCCAAATCACTTGAAAGGAATCCACAAATGAGAGGTATATATTATGTCTAAGGCATGCGTGCCTTGTCCAAATCTCATCTCTAAATTGCTACAAAAGTTGGAAAATACCTTTGATCTTACAACTGTTATCGATTCATTATATCCAATAAAGCGTAACCTTACCAGGCCGAATTACAAACAAGCATACCCATAACCATAGAAATCATAAGTAACAAAATAGATAAGTCATGTTATTATGATATTTTCAAAGGAGTATAGTCGCCATCTCTAGCTGTTAACTATTGAAACATACATCATGTGTTTTACCTTTTTAGCAAGTCTAGCAGCACCACTTGCACGTTGCCAATACCAGAAATATTCATAAAAGATGAAAAAGAAATAAAATGAGGGTAGACTCAGCCTCCAGCGCGCTTACTCACCGACATAAATATAGCAGTAATATGAATGTAGGCTGATATTCTGTAAGTTAGCTACTTCCCCAATCAAACCAGAGTCCTAAACGTTTTTACGGGATTTATACCATGTAAATTTTTACTTACGAGTTTCCGATATTTCGGCACTATTGCAAGCGCCATGATCACGGAGTGAGTTGTTCCGTGATCATGGCGCTTGCAATAGTGCCGAAATATCGGAAACTCGTAAGTAAAAATTTACATGGTATAAATCCCGTAAAAACGTTTAGAATTATAAGTGACCATGAAAGTTTGAAATTCTATACAAACCAGAGTCCATTAAATACTGAAATGAGCAAGGCTCTATAACTCCAGATAAAATTTCAGGGTAGATATCAGTGCTTACATTTCTATTTATTAGAATTTCTATACTTCCTGACGTTGCCTAACAAACGTCGAGTAAAGCTATAACACTCAAATAGCAATAAAATATATTTTTACGAAGTTGTGCTCATCGCTCGGGTCTTATAGCAATCGTAAATGGTTGTGACAGTCGCTTCTCAAGTGCGAAATGATTTGTGATTTTGCGTTTTTAACGAGCCGATTGCGTGGCGTGAAGGTTTATCGTCCTAACGATGTTTGTGAATGCGATATTCTGTTCAGATGGTGTATGTAATTATCAACATGCACACGAGAAAATTTCTAAGGCTTGTAAGTTATCAAAGTTTTTTTTTAAATCTCGGCCTGCGGTCTCTGACTAAGGATGGAATGCGATACTTTTGTATTGGCAGCCCTAGGCTATCACTGAACTGCTTGAATTCACCATATAAAGGTCTATTATATGGGGCAATATAAAAGTGGATGTGGTCGCAGTATTAGCGAGAAGAAGATGCTGAATATACACTTTTTTTTAAATAAGTATATATTTTTTGCTTGCTATAGATTAACTTTCATTAAGTATAAGAATACCAAAACTTTGGGTGGAGTCTTTCTCTCTACCGCTGGTGTCTTAATTCTGTTAAGACGCTTTTGTGCTAATCACCATATAATAACAGCAAGCGGATTTTGGACCTATAACTTATGGATTCTTCCGTTTTGACAATTTGTTTATGCACGTTCCTAGTAAGTAGCTGAACATGTCAAGTACATAATAAAACTTTTTTGTGTTATGTGGACATGTAAAGAAACTGCAAAGCTATGGCCTGAAGCCCTGTTATTCTCAGTTTTAAAACCAAACTCGTCAGAATACAGAACTGTATACTGAGCCAAACTCTGACCACGACTAAAATTGCCCTCCAAAAAGGATGAAGAAATAATGTTATACATTTCCGTTATATATTGTAGATAGTGATGTTCAAAGTCACCCAATCAACAGCTTTATTTTTTTTAATTAATTACTTTATCTATAGGATATAGATGGCAATATTTTGAAATTGTGTAATGTTAAGCCACCAGACCTTTAAGGTATTATTAAACACTAGCCTTTGCCCGTGGCTTCGTCGCAGCCTCAGATTCCCGATAAAGTAGCGAGATAAAATGTATACCAGTTTTTAAGTCTAATCAAGAGCTACCAAATAAAAAAGTTGCATCAAAATCTGTTCAGTAGTTTTTTCGTGATGCGCGACCAAACAAACAGATAAACAGACAGACAAAAATACTAAAAAAATTGTTTTGTGTTTAGACACGCCTATAGCTTTTGGCTGCGGCGGAGCCGTAGGCAAAGGCTAGTGAATTAATAAACCTCGTTTTGACATCGTAGTAGTTCAGTATAAAACCGTGATTTTGCCAGCTTCAAAATATTACGAAGCAATTAATGCGCGTATCGCTTGCACTGAGACCACACCGATTTGTTCCCGATCAAATTGTTTATGTGTTTCCTATCTCTGACTTAGTTTCATGTCAATGAATAAATAATCAGGTCTCACTGACAGCGAGTCAATGGAGCAGGCGTTTTGTAAACATACTTAAGTAGTAGTAGTATTCTATCTTGTGTACGCTACGTTTTATTTCTTGAACGTACTTTATGGTCAGCCACGCTGCTTGTCGATATAGTATTTTGGAATCCATCTTAATATATATCTAATAAAGATATATTGATTTATAAGATATAATAGCTTAATGAATTCTAATGAGTGACTTAAAAGCTCTTTACGAAATATATGTTGTAAATACATTTTCTTCCTTAGGAGTTCTAAATAGATTTTCTTAGACCTCGTTATTTTTTTTCTGACATGCTGGTTTCTGTAATATGTTTTCCTTCACTAGGAATGATAATTTGAGAACAAATAATTATATAATTTCAAAAATATCAGAGGTGCCAACTTTCGTCTTGCAAAGCTGCGACCTCAGGCTTGTGATATTAAATTCGACAAGCGCTCTCTATTATCTAAACTTAGCTGCCTATTATGCCTATGCATACTCTTGGCTAAGATACGGCGTTATACTGTGGGGAAACAGTGTAAAAAAATGTGTTAGGATCATAGCTCATATAGACAATCAACACAGTTGCAAACCATATTTTATAAAATACAATTTATTAACACTTCCTTCGATATATATATATATTAGATTATTTGTATTCAAAAACATTTTCTTTATAAAAGTAAAAGACAACGTAAACACGCAGCACAAAGATAGAGTGTATCTACCAAAATCCAGAATTAAAATGTTACACCAGAGTCCTTACTATATGGCAGTCAATATATTTAAAAAATTACCATCACATATTAGGAAAGAAAATCAACTTACACACTTTAATACAAACCTCAAGGAATATTTAGTAAAGAATTGTTTTTACTCAATAAAGGAATATTTAGAAAATAAATAACGGAAAATAAAATAAATATACACAAATAATACATTAGATTCAAAATATTTTATATTTTATAATATGCACATTGTTGTTACTGTTTCTGTCTTGTGGTTTTTTGTTTTATAATATTCATAAATTATACCAAATTATAAGATAATATTAAAGTGTGGCGATTTACTCATATAAAAAAAGCTATTTTTACTTATATTAAAAATAATAATGATAAATTACAAGTGAAACATTCTATTTTTTTTTTCTCGAATAACTTATGTCTATAAATTGGGAAATTATATAAAGTTCAGCAGCCCTCTAAATTTGCTGCACCTGGAAAAGGCCTAACTAAGTGGTTTATTTATTAATTTAAGTTTAATATCGAGTGCAATTGCCAGAGAAGTTGGAAGGAATAGTAAAATAGTTGGCAATTGTTTTATTGCTTACAGTGGCAAGCTAGCCACAGCCCACCTGCTGGTAAGCGGCAACCAGCGCTCTTGGACGCAACTATACTAAAAGTACTGTTAAGCCACTGCTCATTATTTCATTTCAAGGATGTGAAATAAAAAAATTAACGGCTATCTCTCGGTACAACCAAAACACTCATATGTGCTTTATGGTCGGTCACACGAACCCATCATCATCTCGATAGATACGAGGGGATGAGGATTTTGATAGAAAAGAAAGACTCTTATCCTATCTGGTGATAAGAGTTCTTCTTTTCCTTTTTTTTGGTTCCAAAAGCTGCATTCCCTTTATTTCATGTCTGAATATTAAATATAATATTAATGGAGTTTGTCAGTCTTTGATCATAGCTCTATTTTTAGCTTACGAGCCAATTACGTTACTTATACAAGAACGTTCTTAAATGACCTTGGTTTCACAGAGAGAACCAAATTTAAATTTAGATTTTAATCATAGGCTCCTCGAGTCTATAACTCTATAGCTATTTATACGCCATAGTGGTTTAGGTACTTTGTATGTGCGTATTGCCCACGGAACAATTTATTTGTGCGATCCATCTGAGTTTGGGTGTACATCTGTGTATGTTATGGAATTACCACTGCGTTTTAAGGGGATAACTTATAGAAGAATAGAAGAACATTATTAAAATAAAACAAACGAACAAAGTTATTTTCTTTTATACACATTGTAAGTTAAAAACTGAAAACAAAAAATACAATTACAAATTTCAGAGCGCAAACAAATTTGTAAAAGTAATTCGCTAACCAAAGCTTAAATATGAGAAGTTTAATAAATCTTTTTATACAAAAGTTTTTAATATGACTGTGTCGTAAATACGTAATGAGAGTTAAAAAAAGTTTGTTCAGCGACGGTGGGTGGACTCCCGGGGGAGACATAAGTTCACCGAAACGGGACTGATGCATGGAGCTAGGATCTGTATAAGAGGACGCACCTTATAATAGTATATAATAGTTTTCTGTACTTATGTCTCATCAAAAAGTCAGAGCGATGAAACAGATAATATACACAGTATTTTTATAGCTATTGACGGCAGAAAACTGTTTGGCAGTATTGGATACCAAAATCTTTTAGATCCATTACAGTCAAGAGAAACATGTGTATAGGATTTTACAGGGTTAGTTAAAGAAGATAATTAAAATTAAGGAACTTTTTAAAGAACCAAACAAAGACCATTAATTTAATATTTAATTTTATAAACTATTGACGTTTATATGAAACAAATTTATAAAAAGCGTCTCTTCGATTCCCGATGGGAACTACGATTCTACATAAAATCTGAAGTAAATTAAATATAAGTCTATAATAGGGATATTTATTTTCATAATATGATGCAAAATTGCAGATCAGATATAAAATTAGTTCTTAGAAATTACTATCATGTTTAATGATAGTTTAATTAATACTTTCTGATATTTACGCGAATGTTACACATATTGAAATTAAACTACGTTTACGGAATCTATCGCGTTTACTTGATTACTATTAACCCGACGTTTCGAATACCCTCATCAGCCTTGAACGTAGTTTTATTTCAAGATAGTTTAATTAATAAAATTAAACGATATTTCCTAACACAACATTTGTCATACATCAATGTACTCGGCCGTTAGTTGGGGACTGTGCCTACATGCTCTTAGTACACGTATGTCACAGGGATTTATGGCGCTCCTGATAGAGTTGCGCTTTGTATCTCCACACCAAGTGTTTTAGCAATCCCTGTTTGTTTAAACAAAATTTATTGGAGTATTGATATAGATATCGATTGTTTTATTACGGTTATCGATTACTGTGCCCGTTAGTGGTTATTTTATTCTTGTATTTTAATCGTTTGATTTTATTACAATACAAAACATAGACCTCCTATATGTAAACCTTTCAATAAAGTTCAGTTCGCCAATAAAGTTGTAGAACACTAAATGGTATTGGTGATCGTTGTTCTTGCAGTTGTGCGTGATAATTTTTTTATAGCCTTTAATGGATCATCCAAAATAGTGTTTTCTTTTTATTGCGTATATTAACAGACGAGTCGCAACCCACCTGATGGTAAATGGTAATCGTTACTCATGAACTCATGTACCGAGAGTATTGTCGAGCCGCTGGTCACCATTTCATTTCACAGATATGAAATGAAAGAATAAACGACTACCTCCTGCTACAACCATTGTGGCTGGTTACACGGGGGATTCCGCTCGGGCCCGATAGCAAGTGAGTTCTCCCACTTGGTACCCAGCCCTACCACCAGTCAAGCAATGGATCTTAATTGCTTACTTTCTTTAGTCACCTCGTACGACACCTGTGGGAAAGAATAGGATGGTGCCACTTGTATTTTTAGTCCGTCACCACACGGATATTCTTCTTAAACCTAATATCGAAAGGATAGTTATATAGATGATTAAATATATATATTTTTTAATACATAGAAGATTACACATTTCAAACCGCTTAAAATTACAGAAATAAATTAAGACAAGATTCAGTGCTAATAACTTAAACGTTAATTAGAATTCAAAAGCTTAAACCGTTTCGTATTAAACAAAGGCTTAATAAAAGTTTCCTTTTAAAACCACTTCTTCAGAGATTAAGTACTTAAGTAGAGACTTAACCATTACTTAACCAAGAAGAACCGTAGAAAATGTCACATTGTGTTAAAGATAGCTTTTTACAAAGTGTAATAATCAAATATTCCAACAGTATCATTATTCTAACGACGAGCGAAGTGGTTATGATAGCGACCTCTTGTGTGATGAATTGTGGGTTCTATTCCCGAACATGACAATTATTTATATGATAACTAAATTCTGCTTGTAGGCTTTGTTTGCGTAGATTTCATAGTTGGGTCAAATAATCATTAATTGAATTAATTGAAAAAAATTAACACGTACCGTCCCGTGTCCCGAGATAAAACAATTATCATAAATGTACAGACAAAGCTCTACACACACAGGTACAGGGGGAGACCGAAACTGTCCTACCTAGACCAAATCGATCATTGTCTGTATTTTAAGGAAGGTCGAGTCAGGAGTCTCCGAAAGCGGCGAGCGTATGTGAAGAGAATTATGAATGTTGAGGAAGCGAGAGATGCATGCAAGAGTGGAGTCTTTTGACACTCTGTTCTCTCTGCCTACCCTGCAAGGGAGATGGCGTGGTGATAAGTGCGAAAGTAAGTACAATAATGTATGAGATGGGGAATTAACATTGTATCATGATTCTTTTCAATTTATAACAATAACTAGCTGACCCGGCTAACTTTGTACCACCATATTTTTTCCGTGAATATTTTGCAATTAATTTACTTATAAATATACGTAATAAAAACTATCCTATCTTAGGTACGCCAGCAAAATACATATAAAAAAAACGTGAAAGTCGGTTAGATAGTTTCGAAGCTCATTGGGAGCAACAACGTAACACGAGAATTATATATTTATTTATTTATTTCAGTTGCTTGCTGTGCTAACAGTATAAACCAATGCGCACAGCAGACCATAATACAATTAACTTACAAATATCATACCTACAGTAAACTATTAAAAATATATGAAATAAACATTTAGATTAGCTTAAGTATTTTACACATGCTTTTATAAAAAGATTTTTATATGTAAAGAATAAGTCAATTTCTGGTCTCTGAGCAATCAAAGCGTTGAGTAGATGTGTGGCTTGCGCCGTGGGAGCGAACTGCGCGGTTTGTGTGCGTGCCGGTGAAACCAAGAGTAAACGCCGTGCGATTGGTCGTCGCAGTCGGTCTGGTGTTATGAAAGAGCAACGAGCCAGGGCGGTGGAGTCATCTACTTTGTTATTAAGCAGGTGGTAGTAGTGCATCAACAACGCACATTTACGTCTTAACTCCAAGGTGTTGAGACCAACCATTCCAGACACAAACAATGAAGGGTATAAGTAAGGGTAATAACCATACATATTCTTATATAAATAGCGAGCGAATTTTTTCTGCACACGTTCAATCATTATTTTATACTTTTGTTCGTGAGGATCCCATACCAATGAATACTCCAGCTTACTACGCACTAATGCGTAGTAGAGTGACACAATAGCATTTCTGTCTTGGAACCCCGCCGTCTGCCGCATGACAAAGCCCAGGGATTTATAAACTGATTTACATATATTAACAATATGTTTATTAAAAGTAAGCTCCCTATCTAGCGTTAATCCCAGGTCACTTACTTCAGCTACTCGTTCCAGATGGACATCGTCCATATGGTAGTCATATTGAAGGGGCTTCCGCGACCGTGTAAATGTTATAGTTTTACACTTGGACTGATTGAAGTCAAGATGATTGAGCGTACCCCATTCAAGCACACTATCGATGTCCCTCTGGAGCGCTTCACAGTCGGCCATGCTATCTACACCCAAGAATAGTTTAACATCATCAGCAAACATAAGACACTCTGCCGTTCTTATAACCTTCGGTAGATCGTTTATCGCAATGAGAAACTGAGTAGGTCCCAAAGTACTTCCTTGACTTATACCAGAACAGGTCAAATAGGGGTTAGAACGATAACCAGAGAGTTGCACATATTGTATACGATCAGTTAAATAGCTTGCAAATAACTGAAGCAGTTTGGGAACAAATCCTATAGCTGAAAATTTTTCCAGAAGTAGATTATTATGGACACGATCGAAAGCTTTTTTTATATCAAAGTAGGCTGCATCAACTTGTTTTTTCGATCCACTTCAGTGACCGCGTAGTCTATAAAGTTGATGTGGTTAGTAGTAGTTGACTTATGAACTCTGAACCCATGCTGGTTGTCCACTAATTGAGTTTGTACCTGCCGGGTGATGTAACGGTTCAGTATCGTCTCAAGAACTTTGCCAAGCACCGACAGGATAGCTATAGGTCTATAGTTTTCCACCTGAGACACAGAGCCACACTTAAGCACAGGAGTTACTCGTGAAATGTTCCAAATACTGGGATACTTACAAGTGTTTAAAATTAAGTTATACAAATACAGGAGTGGTTTTGTAAATGTTACCATACCGTCTTTTACAACAAAAGCGGGGATTCCGTCAGGTCCTGCAGCTGAATGAGCTTTTAATCGCTTAATTGCTAAAGCTATGTCAGTTGAATCTATATTGCTTATCGACACCCGTAGAGAACTAAATGGAGTGACAGACTCTCGCTCAGCGTCTTCGGCAGATAACACAGAGCCGCGGGGCAAAAAAACAGAGCTAAAATAGGTAGCAAATGCATTCGCAGCATCGAACCCTGACACGGTTTTACCACAAAACTCGTACTCAGTGCACTCTTTCCGTGACACTTGCTGTTCCTTAACAAATTTGCAGAAAAGCTTCGGGTTTTTTTTTACATTATTCTCTGTACACTTTATATAATTTGTATAAGCCAAACGTATAAGTTCTTTTGCTTGCTGTCTATAGAATTTAAAAAGTTGTCTATATAATAGATATTATCAGTCAGTGCGATCAGTATGATGGCTTAGCGGTCTAGAACATTTCAACGGATTGGGAGAGACACAGGTTCGAATCCCACTCGCACTAAACTTTAATAGCACACTGAGACTTAGAAATATCATCCTTAATAATATTCTTATTACAAATGCACTTGCTTGCTTTTCTAGTTTGAAAACATATTATGCCATAACTAAATATCCGATCTTCACGAAAGGAGATGTACCAAATGCCCATACATTCTCGGCCTGAAAAGGACATACATAAAACAATATGTTTTTTGAAGATAAATGACTACATATTGCCCTGTGTATTTCTTTTCACAATAAAACTTTTGGATGTTGAGATAAAATACATATAAGATGGATATAATTTTGAAATTGAAATATCTCAAAATCGTATATTTGATCAAAAATAACACCATAATTATAAATAAATAAAATAATATCTACATATATAAACAAATAATGAGGCTTAAAATCACTAAATATATAACTTAAACTCATAAAATCACAATACAATATTCGCGATACACAATACACAATAACAACAGTAGACGAGTAGAATGACATCACATGACAGATGTAAAATGTTTTGCCAATATTTTGAATCATAATTGCTACTCTTGATTAGAAATAATATCAGTTTTCACCAAATAATTATAAAAACTATTTTCTTAAATAGTCATATTACTGTTCTCACGAAATTATTTAAGAAGTAACTACGTAATATTGTTTTGTAATATAATAGTACCAAAGTTTTTAATGTTGTCAATTCAGCGTAGTGGCAATATCCTATTTGATTGTCAACAGATAACAATAATTCACCAATAACCATTACGATAAAGTACAAATTCAAAATAATAGCTTTTTAAACTATAATCTTTTTCTGAAGTTCTATCAAGAAAAGAAAACCACTGACGGATTTTATAAATTATTAGTTTAATTTTAAATATTGAAAACGTTATGGCCGCCACAGACCGTAAATGGTACATGTCCTTTAGCACACATATTGGTCGAAACCCATAAAAGGACATAGTAATAGTGAACGGTCTATATATTTTTTTTATTGCATGTAGTGGCAGACGAGCCACGGCCCATCTGATGGTAAATGGTAACCGTCACTCATGGACTCAACTATACCGAGAGTATTGTCAAGCCACTGCTAACCATTTCATTCCACAGATATGAAATGAAAGAATAAATGGCTATCTCCTGCTACAGTCAAAACGCAATGATGTACTTCATGGCCGGTCACACGGGAGATGGTGGTACCACTCCGCTTGGGCCCGATACCAAGTAATGTCATTTATGATGTGGATATACTATATAGGATTACTATCTGTTTTTGCATAGAGATAATATTAATCTACCGTAGAGTGACGTATATATACTCTGAAGTCAGAAACTAAAAGTATAAAATCGAATCTAACAACCTAAAAACGGTTATTTTTGTTTAAAAGCACTAAACGCTTTGAAATTAACTCGTTCTTTTAACGTTTAGTTGTTTTAACTCTTTGTAGAACACTTGTGTACCAGCGTTAAACACAAGTAGTTGTATAATAGTTAAGGGAACATGTTCAAACGTCGTTAACCTACTGCACGTTGAAAGAGCTACTTCAAAGGTATTTGTTCTGTTTTATGAAGATTGCTCTTTAGGTGCTTAAACAACTTATGATGTGGTACCGTAGTGTCTGGTTGTTATGCAAAATAAGTGATATTGGACAATGTTAATTTGTTTCAATTATACGCAAAAATGTGAAATCGATAATCACAGTCGCGAGCAGGATTTGAACCTGTATCTCCTGGACACCGTCCCAGATGCTTTGCTAATTGAGCAATCGTGAAAATTGTTTAGGACTGTGAATTTTAATAACACATTCCTCTTTATTGTATTGGATGATGCCTGTACCATCTATCGGATATGTTTGCATACATTAATCCAACCAGGTTAATTATTACAGTTAAGATTAATTACAAATAACAACGCAGTCCTGTAAATATATTGCTTTTTTTATATTTTTTAAGCATAATATCTTAAATGTACAGACACAGCTCTGTTACAACTTTATAATAGTTAGAAAAATAGTAGAAAAAATTCAAATAGTACTTATGGCAAAACAGTAGTATTATTTAACGTTTATGTATGCATTATTTATAAACTTTATTAAAAATGATATTTTTAAACAATAAATAGAATTTACAGTCTCCAAATAACTCAACGCAAATATAAATTTTCAAACCGCAATCGCACCGCAGTTACCAAACTCACGCACCAAAGCTGCTGCTGGTGGAATGACCAAAGTGGTAATTAAAGAGATTTAACGATTCAAGTTGTTTTGACGTTGCCTGTGTCGGTAATGAAACTCGCGTGTAATGATTGAATTGTTGAGCTATTGAAAAAGCAAACCGATGTGAAACTGTGTTATCATTGTAGTGTTAAATTAAATTCTCTAACCGTTTCTACAATCATCTCTCTTTTCTAAGGCCGTGTTCTCTTTATGTCGTGAAGAAAAATTAATCGTTAGATGAATGTCGTCTCTAGCTGTTTCCATTTAAAGACTGTTTGTCGTCACTGTGTCATCGATTTGCGTTAAACAACTGTTGTATCTAGCCGTTCCCATTGGATCGTGACGATATTTTTATCGTGACTATAAATGAGAGTCGCAACAACTTACGATTACGATTTGCCGTCACGATTAAATCGTGACGTTTATTTATCCTTTTACGAATGTCGTGCTAGCAGTTCCCAGTGTCTCGACAATCTGTTGTTACAGCAAAAGCAAATTGTGGACGACAGATAATGGTGCCGTCCTATATGTAAACACCTCCATTTAGTTATAAAGGCCACGACATTATCACAACAAACTGGGACGGCCGCCTTAGATAAGTAATATAATTATATTCTTGCGGTGTCAAACAGCTCAAATTTGCCCCCAATATCACAATCCATCAGAAATAAGATCTAAAAGTATTTCAAGTATTTTTTTTTTCAGAAAACAAATAAAATTCCAGCACCTGATTGCTTCGTCAGTTCTCAGAACAAAACAAACAAACTGCCGTTCCTGTCCCGACCCGCTTACTTGCAATCAACCCGCCTCGAATAAAAGGCCAACTTTTAAGGAAACTACAGTTTACATATTTTAACTGCAACCGAAAATGCAGAATATTGCGAACATCGTATAATTAATGTGAATATTCATGAATACTTTGCGTCGCCAACGATTTTCGTGATGAACATATTTTGGAATTACTTATGTTAATGCTTTGGCGAAATGTTTTTAGAGATGAAAATAAACTATGTAGTCGCATAATACTTGTTTTTTAAAGGTGATTAAGAAACTTTGGCGGCCCAAAACTATGGAGTAATAATAAAAGCATCACACACACGCTGTCAACTCCAGGATTAAGGTAAAGTGCTCATAAATAGGTGTCAAATTTGGTCACCTATCTAAACGGGCGGGTGAAAATTTACTTAACATTGCTGACCATAAGGGTTTCTTTTATACCTTCTACGTGGGTGACAACAGGCATACAGCCAACCTGATGGTAAGCGGTAATGGTAGCCTATTGACGATAGCAGCACTACAGGTATCACTAGCGCATCACCAACTTGACTGCTGATCATGAGGTCAGTGTTATTGAGATATTTCTTAAAAAAAAAAATTAAAAAAAAATTCTCAGTAGCAGCCCGGAGTTTGGAAATGTGCCCGGTAGACGTCAATAGGCTCGCCTCCTATTACGTGGGACTTAAACATAGCTGGCGAGTCGTGGGTGTGTAATACACCTCTGCCTACCCCTTAGGGGGAATACAGGCGTGATGCCATGTTTTTTTTTTGTCACTAACTTCTCGGAAACGGATAGGAGGTAAAGAGGATAGTGAGGGGTATGGACTTCCGGTGCTCTCACTCACCCATACAAAACACAATAGTAGGAATATCTGTCGTGTTGTTTCACGTAGAACGTTGTGTAAGATAGTTTGGCAATAAATTATTATTATTGTTATTTACTAACACGCCATTCATTGATGCAACAATAACAGTATTTAATAATGTTTAATTGTTAGTAACATGATATTTAAAAAGTTTAAAAGTCTATTACAAATAAATAAAATTGAAGTGACTCTTTGTAACATTGAAATAACAGCTATCCTACTGTATGTCTGTCTATCTGTCTCTCTATTTGTTCACGCTAATTTCTGGAACAGCGGGACCGATTTGTACGAGACTTTCACAAGCAGATAGCTATTCTTATAGGGAGTAATTTAGGCTGACTTATAATTATTTCCGCAGAATAATTACTGTATTCCACGCGGACGAACGGTCACGGGTCGCGAGTTGCAGCTAGTCATTCATGATAATAGAAGGGCAGTTGTGATGACTTGAATAATACTATCAGAATAGTTATAATTTTTTTAAGGAACGTACTATCGAAGAATGATACCATTTTTTTTATCACCATCGAAGCATTTAAAAATTAATAAGTATGTATATGCGTATATAGCTTTTTCATATTCAAGTTATATATCGTTACAAAATCTTCATGCTAGAATGATTTATTCGATGCCTTGTGTAGTATTCTTCTGTACTATATAAGGCTATTTTAGCGGACTACGACATAGATCCATTACATTCCAAGTATCCCCGACCTTAATAATTAGATATTAGAGGATTCTTGTAAGTCAGTTCACTGTACTGTTTCGTTGTGCGTACAGCTGAACTGTACTCTTGAACTCTCTCTTCAAAGTTCTTTTCAACTTTCCCTCACGGTACTTGTTCGCTATCGGTCTCGCGGTAATATTTAGCCTTAGATGGAGTTTACCACCCACTTAGGGCTACACTCTTAAGCAACCCGACTCTGAGGAGAGTCCCTCTCGCCGCGGTCCACCGTCGCTACATATGCTATATGCGGGACTAGAAGTCCACCAAGTACTAGCAGATGGATGTTTAGTAGGTGATGACCTCACTACTTCTTTGTCTCCCCGGACAGCGAGGTGTACGGTAGGTATATTTTTAAATGTTTCCTCAAAGGTAATGTTAGCATTAATAATTTGTCAACAAATATTTAATTTCAATAATTTCGAAATATTTGAGTTGTATGCTTTTCTGAAATCGTGACTAAGACCGAGAATTGAGCTCGATATCTTTGGCTGTTATTACTACTTCTTATAATCATGCCATTTCCTTTGTGAGGTAGGCAGAGAGAACAGAGTGCGAAGAAGCTCTATTCTTGCATACATCTCTCGCTTCCTCAACATTCAGTGGCTGTTACTGGCTAAAATACTTACATATTATATTCTTTCATTCCATATTTGAGAAATAAAATGGTGCACAGCGGTTTGACAATACTCTCGGTATAGTTGAGTCCATGAGCGATGGTTACCACTTGCCATCAGGTAGGCTGTGACTCGTCTGCCACCATTAGCAATAAAAAAATATATAAATAATAAAGTTACTTAAAAATTCCTTATGTAGAAATTGAACCCACTATAATCAATGGAGTGCTGAAAGCATCTGCGCAGTCAAACGTAAATGAGCTTGGATATAGGAATATATACGACGTCACCGTCAGCTAATATTAGCACCCCATCACAGCCGCGGCAGACGTCGCGATTACGAGATTATCGCCAGTTGAATGAACTGAATCATCCAAGGCTTTACCTACTTATATTATCTTAGTAAGTGCGTTCAGTAAGCAGTCAATCAATTGTGAACATGACGGAGTTTGTCGTGATTGATGGTGGTCGGGTGATTCAAAACGGGATTTGTAGTTATGACGGTATCTGGTACTAGAGCATTGTTTCTACCAGGCTTACTTCCACCCACATAAGCGCTAAGTTTACCTTGCCAGCATGGATATGCTCTTAAAGAATAAGGATATGAAGCAACGAAAAATAAATATTACTACCTAAATGTTTCATACGCGGAGTAAGATCATTGAAAGTTCAAGATAGTGTCATACAGTATGAAGTATAACTCATATTATATATATATATAGCCTTATAAATAGGCGTAGGTAACGCCTTACTACTAATCCGCAAATGTCGTGCGATTTTAGAGTTTCAACGGCGTGCGCAGATTTATGTTTGTGAGCCAAACTGTGAGCAGTCGCCAGTTATTTAATATAGCACTTTGTTAATATATTATCCATTATAAAATGAATAAAGTACCATTAGTGTTACATACTATTGAGGTACTCTAATCAAAGAGCCTACGTATAACTCAATCTGTAATCTTTTGACATGTAATAGGCCTCCGAGATAACCGAAATATAATTATCTGAAGCTACCTCAATGATTTCCCTAACCTTGTTCATCAAAGACATTTATGTGCACATATGTAAAGATTAACTATTATATCAGTAATTACGATGTTCTTTCTTGCGTAAACCGTGTGATGGTTTTACTTAGAAAATATATGTTTAATGGATATAGATGGCAAGGAGGATCAAGTTAGGTGTAAAGCCTCCAAATACTTCCAAGATAGAATATGGAGGCAATAAACAAGAAGAAATACGTTTAAACTAAATCAAGGTTTCATAAGACTATCGTCGACGACGAGATTCTACGTTTTCGAGATTTAGGGTCCTGAGAATCCCTGATCGCGATTCGGCAAACAGAGATGTGTTCTATTAATGTTGGCCTTATTTCAAGGCTCAATGTCACTCAGCGTACCTACCACGGAACGAGCTATGCTTGAGATCTCTCTACGTGACTTAATCCGTGATACGGAAATACGTAGCAGAATAAAAGTGGCCAACATAACACGCCGAGTCCGTATGCTGAAATGGCTATGGGCAGGTCACATTATTCACACGACGTACGAAACACGTATGGTGTTTCGTATGGTGAGCGAGAGCGCCGGAGGCCCAAACTCCTTCCCCATTCTCTTCTTAGTATCCTTTAATAGAAAATGGCCGTGGGTCTCGTGGCGTAGTTAGTAGTGTAACCGACTTCCGTGCAACGAGGTCGTGGGTTCGATTCCCACTCAGGACAATTATTTGTGATGAACACAGATATTTGTACTGCGTCTGGGTGTTTTCTATCTATTATATGCATGCATTTACAAAATACTTTGGAAAAATCCAAAAGTGCACCCCTCATAACCTTTATTTTTCACAATAAAATTGATTATTTGATAATCACATAGATAGCGCTAATTTAAAAAAGTACTGTGGTTTTCATGTCTTATACGCCATCTAGCGCTAATTTTAAGAAGTACTTCTATATTGGTCTATAGAAGTAATTCTCACGAAATAAGGATAGCGGTAGTTTTGGTGTCGAGTCGAGCGTAAATATTCACTATTTTCTTGTTTCCATCCATCCATCAGCTTTTGAAGTCCACTGCTGGACATAGGCCTCCCCAAGAATGAGGGATAGTGCCGTAATCGCCACGCTTGGCAGGCGGGTTGGCGATCGCAGTGTATGTTGTTAATACTCGAAGGAATGCTGCCGCCCACTCCCCCACGGTATTCCCTCAGTCGGCTCTTACGACTCCCATGGGTGGAGAGGGGTGGGACAATTCTAAAGTCGGCCCCACACGGCTATTTTTTTTGTTTATTTATTAACAATTAAACCACATCGAATCAGAACGTGAAAAGTGATAGGGCTCTATTCGTAACTATACTGAATCGTAAAAGGAAAAAAACACTCAATTAGTAAAGTATTTCGGTCGTTATCGTGTTAACATACATTGCCTACAACATACGGACGTCCAGACAGAACTTTTTTAAACAGTTTTTTAACTAGTTTAAATAACAAAAATGGTATCAAAATATTATGAGTGTTAAAAATAGTGTTATTTATTGATATGTGTATGTATATATTATTTCACAATTGCAATACCTATATGATAAATAGAGACATTTTAAGTTTGAAAAATCAGTTGTTCTGTGCTACATTTAGTGTTATTATTATTATTATAGCCTTCATTCGGACATGACATGACAATATTTCTTTGGTTATTTGTGAATTGTTGTTTTTTTCCACTTTTGCGTGTCCGTTTGCCAGGCGGCAAAGGCCTCCTCCAATCTTCTCCATTCTGGCCTTTCTATGGCCACTCTACCCCATGTTATTCCCGCGACTTGTCTAATGTCGTCGTCCCACCTTCTTTGTGGTCTACCTCTCTTCCTTTTTCCATCTCTTGGGTACCATTGCGTGATTATTTTACTCCATTTATCCTTTCATTACATTTAGTGTTATTTCTCTTAAACGAATGCGCTAATCGTCGTGATACTTGGTGTCAACTCTGTTGCCGGGAGGCCATTGGCAAGAGTGGCAGCGCCGTACCGGTAAGTGCCGTTATTTTGTAAATACGATGTCCCTCAGATTGTAATAACTCATGATTAGTATTTGTGTAACTTTTTGAATTACAACACGCTCTTGGCGTATTGAATTATCGCTTGTTCTTATTTACTATTTTATTTGTTTTAGATTAAAAATGACTTCTTCTCGGCCAATTGGTTCGAACCTTCACGGATGAAGAATTGGCGAAATATTTTAACAATGATGGCGTGAACAGTGATAGCAATGGAGAACTTGAAGGCAGTGAAATTGATGACCATTTGGAGATTGAAAATCCAGCTCAAAGTGATGAAGATGAGGAACCAATTGAGGTATTATCTAGCAGTGTATTTACCATGGATTCGCCACCCGTAGCGGAAGAGCTTACGAGAAGCCAGAATACAAACATTTCATTTGCCTCAAAAGGTACTTCGTGGTAAAAAAAACATGTTTTGGACTACCTTCAGATTTAGGGGAAAGCTCTAGGCTACACAAGGAATAACCTGTTTCCATGGAAAGGAAACGGTGCTCACTTTGTTCTCTAAAAAATATCGCATGACTAAAGTTATGTATGTAAAGTGCCAAAAAAATATATGCGAAGAACATAAGGTAGAAATATGTATTAATGGTGGCAAATGAGACTAAATTTTATTTAATGTTACTTATTAACTGTCTTGTCGTTTAGTAATTAAGCTGTAAAGAAGAAGATTCTTATTTTTTTCAAACATTTAAAAAATATATAAGACTCATGATTGTGATCTATAGATAAATACGTTAGGAGGCTTAAACTGATTTATTTTAATAAATATTATCAGTAATAACAGTTTTTTTTTAACAAATACATGTGTAATAAACACAAGTACATAAATAAAGAAAATATATGCCTTTATGTAGGTTTTCATTTCATTATTTACGCACTAGATTCATATGTAGTCAAAATGACTCATGATTAGTATTTACGCTGGTAAAATATGATTAGTATTCTAGGGTTAATGACATGGTAACTAAGACCTTAGGGCATCATTCATCGTTATCACAGTTAGGATATATAGATACATCAAATTAAAATGCCAGAGATTATATTATCAGGCTATCAAAAATCATTGAGGTTTTTTCATTAGTAATCTGCAACCACGAATTTGAGGCGGGTCGTTAATAATTAAGTGTGTTAGTTTATAAAGCTGTAATAGGGCTGTCTGAATTGAAGATATTTGAGGAAAAATGAATTCAAATTATTTATTTGTAAACATAGGTATAGTAAGTACGTATGTACATAAATATAATAGATATAATAGATCGCCACAACATCAGAAACTTGAGATATACGAGTAAACTAAAAACTAGTTTTTGTATACTGCGGAACTGCGAGCAAAGACTATTGCAGTTATAAACGACACTATACATTGTGGTAATAGAAGGTGATATATTAAACCAGCTAATAACCGTCTTATGATTATTCCATTAGCAAGTTCCCCAATGAATTACTAATAGACATTTGATCAAGATATTAATATTAATCAGTAGTAATGTTGGCTTGAAGTTAATTGCGAAGATACGTTCTACTCGAAGCTGTTTCACTTAACATAAGTCAGGCTGTTCGTGTTACAATTATAAGTGTCACGTTCTAATGTGGAATGTCTATGGATAAGTGTGATTATTGTTACGTGATATTTAAGCAGTTGAGGTATATATTTTTAGATATATTATAAGTGATATATATTATAAATACATCCACTCCACATTATTTATCAAAAAAAATAATAAATACTTTGGAAAATCCATTAGTGTACGCCTCATAATCTTCATTTTTCACAATAAAATTGATTATTTGATAAGTAACTAATAATGTATTGGTCTTACTAAGTAGTTTTCAATAAATCACATAGATAGCGCTAATTTCAAAAAGTACCTTCTCATGTCTTATACGCCATTTAGCGCTAATTTTAAGAAGTACTTCTACATTGGTCTATACAAATAGTTCTTACGAAATAAGGATAGCACTGATTTTAGTGTCGCGTCGAGCGTAAATATTCACAATTTTTTTGTTTATTTAATAACAATTAAACCACATCGAATCAGACCGTGAAAAGTGATAGGGCTCTATTCGTAATCATAATAATTCGTAAACGACAAAAAAAGACTCGATTAGTAAAGTATTTTGGTCTTTATCGTGTTAATATACATTACCTACAACAAACGGACGTCCAAGACATAACTTTTATAAACAGTTTTTTAACTAGTTTAAATAACAAAAATGGCATAAAAATATAATTAGTGTTAAAAATAGTGTTTCTTCATGATATGTGTGTGTAGATATTATTTTACAAGTGCAATATATGATAAACAGAGACATTTTCCGCCTTATTATAAAACATAGTCTAACTCTTAAACCAGGTCTATATCATCTTTAGACCACGGTTTAACAAAATTCTTATTACAAAATCAGTTTTAAGCGTTAAACCATGTACTAAATGATAAACTACCGGTAAACCTAGTTTAAGTAGTTTAGGCTGGTCTGAGTCTAAATGTCGAAGTAATGTAATTTTTTTTTTATTGGAAGTTATTGTTAATATTAAATTATGATTTTATGTTTTTTATGTGAAAAGTGAATAATAATATGTTTGATTTAATTTATGTGAAAGATATTTAAGTGGACGCTCTCTCAGAAATGCCATGCCGAGCCAATATACCTACCTACGCATAAATTCTTTTAGTTACAGAATTATCTCCTGTAGAATTGGATTCAATCAAGATAACATCCAAATGGTGTATATGTTGTGAAATGTATTGAAATACAATTAGTTGGCACACATCTTTTGTAATTTACCTTTGTACATTAAAGAAGATACAAAATGGAAAAGGTGGGACAGGACTTTGCCAAAGGACAAACATAGAAGAGAAATAAAATACAACAATGCAATATGACATTATACCTATACCTTCTACATAACAACTATCATATTTGAATAAAAATCTAATGGTCGTCACTAAAGACAAATATATGAAAATCAGCTAGCAATCTCAAGATATTAAAGTTTATATTTTATAGAATGAGTGAATTTGTATATAAATAAAATTTTACATGTATATTTCTTGTCTAATCAATTAATTCTATCTATCTAGTTAATGTAACGGTAAAGTATTGTATTGTGGCAGTCGAATCATGCTCGAATGTTTACCTATACCTGAAAATCAGTGCTGCAGTAGCCAAATGTTGGTTGGCTGAGGTAGGACCTTTTTAGCTTCTACAAGTTGTATAATATTGCATAAGTATGTGATTTGAATGTTGTAGAAACTAAATAAATAGGTATTTATCTTTCTTTTCTTCGATTTCCTAATAGGTTACTTTCATTTCACTCAAAAGATTAAACTCTTCACATACCTATAGGTATATCTTGCACAGTGATAAGGTGTTAACACCCTGATAAATAACTAAAATGGCAATAATATATATAGAAAAATAAAACAGTATTAAATGATGCACTAAGTATTATTTTAATAATAATAAAGTTTTAGCCTCACAAATATATTTATACGAAACTGTTTCCATGGTATTCAGCATTACATATTTGTAACAGTTTTGTTTAATATTAATTTGATAAATTTCGAGTTGTATGCTGAGGTTTTAAGTAAGTAATAATAATTCACTATGAAATAATAGCATGGTCCAGTTCATTCCAGAGGTCTACTTCAATTTTCGTACCATATATAACTTCGCTCGTTAGAGAACTGAGACATTTATTAATAGGTACTAGGTATTACGAAAACACAAACATACATAGAAGTAATTCCGAACCTAAAAAAGCTGAAAAGTTAACTACATATTTTGCGATGAAATAGTTTTGTTTGTTTATTGTTCAAGGTTTCACAAATTAATGTTTTATTGTCATTATGACATATACTAGCGCAACAACTTTATTCCGTTTTACGTCCACATAGATTGACCCGGGTAATCGTGTACCAGCATAATTAATTTATGAACCAGAATAAATGGTAATCAAAAGAAAAGTGATAACTGGTACTAATTTCTATTTATTTTTTTCGTTCCTAAATAAATCGCTAATATTTTTTCTACAAAACACGTTCCTTTCTAAGCGTGCGTAATGAATGGTGACGCACTGAACAAACAATATTATTTAGAAAGACCTAAATCGCAGTACTAGGAAGTCCATGGTTTAATTATTTTTGTAATAAGACTTTGTTTAGTTAATGGTTTATAAGTTAGACCTGGACCAACTAGTTCAGGCTTAAACCGCGACTTAGTCCGTGTTTTGTAGTAAGACGGTTTAGGTTTGAAAAATCAGTTGTTCTATGTAAAACGAGAGCAGTAGCCACCTCAACGCTTCGCTTATGAGGCGTGCAAAAGAACCTTTTCTGGACTTCAAACTATATTTGTATGCAAAATTTCAGGATGATCAGTTTAGTACTAACGGCGTGAAAACGTAACAAACAAACAAATACACTTTCTTATTTAAAATATTAGTCTATACTATATATTATAAAGCTGTAACAGAGTTGTGTCTGTACATGTAATATATTTTAGAAAAAAATACTGTATTATGCTACATAGGCGTCTGAACACAAAACCATTTTCTTCAGATTTTTTTGTTTGATCGCGCATCACGCAAAAACTACTGAACGGATAATGATGCAACTTTTATTTGATAGCTCTTGATTAGACTTAATTTTGTTAGAATTTAGTTTAATTTAAACTGGTATAAATTTTATCCCGTTACCTATCGGAACCTGAGATATAATCTAAAAAACTATAGACGCCACGGGACGTCTAGCAGATGTGAAAACATCGACATTATTTTGTAGGATTAAAATGATCATAAGTTGACACAGTTATGATCATTTTCAAATTTGTCAAGACGAATCAAACGAGTATAAACTCGATGGGGTTGCGTCGTTTCATTACAGAGTTACTGTCGCCACCTTCCAGCTCCATCGTCAGACCCTGGATACCGTCTAGATACAAAGTACTGGTCAAGACAAATCATACGAGCCCAAACGCGATGGAGTTATGTCGTTTTTAAACGGAGTTCCTATGGCCACCTTCTAGCTTCATCATCAGACCCAGGATACCATCTAAAGACAAAGTACTAGTCAAGACGAATCAAATGATTCCAAACTCGATGGGGTTGCGTCGTTTCATTATAGAGTTACTGTGGCCACCTTCCAGCTTCATCATCAGCCCCTGGATACCATCTAAACACGAAGTACTCGTCAAGACGAATCATACGAGCCCAAACTCGATGGAGTTGCGCCGTTTCATTATAGACTTCCTTTGTCCACTTTCCAGCTCCATTATCAGATCAGCTCCACGTCATCATAATATTGCATTTTCACGTGATATACACATGTGTGTAAAATTTCAGCTCAATCGGAAACCGGGAAGTGGGTCAAATTTTTTTGTAACTTGCAAGATTTAAACGGGACAATTAAAATAAAAGCGTCGCCACGCTAACAGCCGATTTTACTCTCCCTCCGCATTAGATGTTTCACATCAAAAACTTTGGGCTGCGGCGGAGCCGCGGGCAAAGGCTAGTAAGGACATAAAAAGGTTTATATATGTGGACTATGGGTCCTATATGCTACAGTAGCATATTAATGGTTGAATTAACGACTATACTAATGTGGCTTTCTTACGCTTTTTTTTAAATTAACTATTAAGAATTTCATAATTCATCCCCACAAAGTTTCAACGCCGCAACTCAAGGCATACATAAGATAGTTATGAACATAGCGCACTAACTTAGCGCCTTTAATGTGCCTTACATATTCGCTGAAACTATTCATAATACGTAGTCAGGAATTTCTGCGCGCTTTCCTTGTAAGTTTAAGGAACATTGCTACTATTGTAAATATAAAAGTGTGTTTAACCTTCTATCATTAAATGGAGATACGTACGTATACGGGACTAGTCCGCTATTGGCCACGTGTCACAGAATAAAAGGTTACCACGATCAAAAAGGTATTGGCGGTAGGAAATATCTCAGACATGCAGGTATTTATTAGATATTTTAAGTTGCATAACTCAAGCACTTTTATTAAATAAAACAGCTGCTGTCCGAAAGATTTTACTCCTAAAAAATATTCTATACTGGATTTTACCCGTGAATTCATCATACACTTTGTAATTATTTATTTTGACGCAAAAATAATTATCCTGCAAAAAATAATATTTTTTCGGGATAAAAATAGCCTGTTTTTTTTAAACTTTACATTACATAGAAATAAATTATCAAAACCATTGAGATGGAGTGAAAATCATTCATATTCACTCTAAGCATATAAGATTTAAAAATATACTTCGTAATATTCAATATCCGAACTCGCTATACTAACTCAGTGACGACGTCAAAGTTTACCGCAGAACGGAACCTTATTTATTTAAGTTAAAGCAAGTTATTTCCTGACTAGCCCTAGTTCGGTCGGCCGGACACTCAGTGGATTTATTCTAACCCTCTGGCCACATACTTGTTTACCACTGAACATATGTAAGTATCGAGAGTTATTGTGTTATGAACATTGATTATTTTGAAAAACAGAACATAGTTAGTCAGCATGTCACAAAGCGCGTTGTGCTAGGGATCTCTAGAATCCTTAATACGGAAATCCATAGGATTAAAACAGTAGCCAATACAGTCTGAATGGTAGATGTGCTGAAGTAGCAGTATAAGGCCTCACCATCCATCAATCCATCAGCCTTTCATCGTCCACTGCTGGACATAGGCCTCCCCAAGAGAACGCCACAGCGAACGGTCCTGTGTCGCCTGCATCCATCGAATGCCTGCGACTTTGACCAGGTCATCGGTCCACCTGGTGGGAGGCCGTCCCACACTGCGCCGTCCAATACGCGGTCGCCACTCGAGAACCTTTCTTCCCCAACGGTTGTCGTTTCATCGAGCGATGTGGCCTGCCCATTGCCACTTCAGCATGCTGACCCGGCGGGCTATGTCGGTTAGTCCCGTTCTCCTACGGATTTCCGTATTACGGATCTTATCACGTAGAGAGATCCCAAGCATAGCCCGCTCCATGGCACGCTGAGCGACTTTGAGCCTTGATATAAGGCCAACATTTAGAGACCACGCCTCCGTTCCGTAAGTCATCACCGGTAACACACACTGGTCGTAGACCTTCGTCTTTAGACACTGTGAAATAGTGGACAAGAAGATCTTCCTCAGCTACCCGAACGCTGCCCAGCCGAGCTGGATTCGTCGATTGAACTCTTTCTCGAAGTTGTGCCTACCTAACTGGACTGTTTGTCCCAGGTAAACATAGTGATCGACAACTTCGAGATCCGCGTTTCCGACTAGGACCGGTGCTGAAATGACATGGTTATTGTGCATGACTTTCATCTTGTCCATGTTCATTTTTAGACCCACTAGTCGGGAGACACTGTTGAGGTAATTGAGCATGGTACCAAGGTCCTCCAGCGATTCTGCCATGACCACTATATCATCTGCATATCGAAGGTGAGTGATGTATTCGCCATTTATGTTGATGCCGAATCCAGTCCAGTCCAAGAGCTTGAAAACATCTTCTAATGCAGTGGTGAAGAGTTTCGGGGACATGACGTCTCCCCGTCTTACGCCTTTCTGCAGTTGGATAGGTTTTGTGCTCTTATCCTGAACTCGGACAGACATAGTGGCGTTTCTATACAAGCACTTCAACACTTCGATATACCGGTAGTCAATTTGGCACCGCCGAAGGGACTGCAGCACCGGCCAAGTTTCGATCGAATCGAAGGCTTTCTCATAGTCCACAAACGCTAGACACAGAGGCCGATTATACTCCTCGGTCTTCTGTATAATCTGGCGCAGCGTATGTATGTGGTCTATGGTACTATAGCCTTTTCGGAAACCGGCTTGTTCGGGAGGCTGGAAGTCGTCGAGCTTGCGCGTGAGTCGATTTATAATGACTCTCGAAAACAACTTATAGACGTGGCTCAAGAGCGAGATGGGTCTATAATTCTTCAAGAGGTTTCTGTCACCTCTCTTGAAGAACAACACCACCATGCTCCTGGTCCATGACTCTGGAACGTCGCCCCCGAGAACGACGGAATTGAATAGCCTCTGGAGGGCTTTGAGGACCGGCTTTCCGCCTGTCCTCAGAAGCTCTATAGTAATTCCGTCTTCTCCCGGTGCCTTTCCGTTCTTTAGTTGTTTGAGAGCCATTCTGATCTTGTACAGGCTGACGACCGGGATATCTTCGGTAAAGTGCCGAGTTAACTTGGATCTGGGCTCATGGACCAAGATGAAAACAGGGTTTTGGGATCTGTATAACTGTCCATAGAACTCATGTACCTCTCTTAATATCTAATTTTTGGATGAAACAACAGTGCCATTATTGGTCTTCAGCTTGGTCAGCTGGCTTTTCCCAACAGACAGATCTCTCGCGAACACTTTGGAACCTTGGTTCCGCTCTATGACTTTAATACGCAGGGTATTAAATTGGTGAATGTCTTGTCACATAGACTTGGAGATCTGCCTGTTTAGTCGCCTCTGATTGGACCAATCAGCCGAAGACTGCACCGTCATTTCTGTCCGTCTTGCCATGAGCTTAAGAGTTTGTTCCGAAAGTTTTTGAGTCCTATTGACGCGACTGGTCTTAAAAAAGGTCGACCCAACCAAGTGGACAGTTTCCACGAACCTGTTATTCATATCGCTCGCTAATTCGCACTCGTCTAGGCATTGAAAGCGATTTTGTAGTTCGAGCTGAAAGTTTTCGGCCTCACACAAAATAAAAACAAAAAACAGGATCACAATAAATATCATCAGTGATCTGTACCGTCCCCCTGCTGGCCCAAGATCGGAAGAATGGAAGAAAGCACCAGACCAGTGTGGGGTAACCGGATTGGATGGGACGCAGCTTCAAATCCTACTTGTAGTAAAGTTCCTATTTCCACTTTTTTAAAAATAATTTGTTAAATAATTCGTTCTTTATTGTAACTCTACTAAATCAGCAATTAGCTTTTCAATTACTCTATGTGCCGAATTTTTGTGAAGACGTGATATTGGTTCAGGGTACACCAGGTTTTTTGCCATGTGGGGCCGGCACCAAAAATAGCTCCACCCCGTCTCTTCCTATGGGAGTCGTAAAATCCGACTAAGGGATTACCGGGGGACCGGGCAGCAGCGTTTCCCTGTGTACTAAAAACATCCACTGCGATCGCCAACCCGCCTGCCAAGCGTGGCGATTATGGTAAAACCCCCATTTTGGGTAGGCCCATGTCCAGCAGTGGACGATGAAAGGCTGATGGATGGATGGACACCAGGTATGGTGTGATCTAAATACTTCTTATTCTAAAAGTAAACTGGTGTCCAGCATCAAAATAACAATAGGTAGTGCAAAAATCTTTTCTCGTACCTGACGAGTATATTAAAAACATATTTATGATTTATTTTTAAATCACATTAAAATTGCATTACTAAACATTTCACACAAAATAATATATGTAATAGTCTAAGATTCCACTAGCTTATTTTTATACTTATATAAATTTTGATTAAAATGCTTATTACAACAGATAAACATATTGTAAGTAATTGTTTTCATCTACATCTTGGAATAGCTGTACCATGGGGTTTTACAAAATAATACAAACAATTCATGGAGAAAAAGTATAACCACAATCCAAACATCTTTTTACTGGATTTCACATTATATTCCTACCATAATGAGCATACATACTTCACTCAACACTTCTAAAATTATTTCAAATAACAAATTTTAACAGCGAAATATAATTAAACAAAACCAACAGCAGGAATTCAGTAACATCAGTTAAAATCACAAGTTTATTTAACCTGTTGGGATGAACGTATGTTGGTGCAAATCTCCGACGCCGACTAATTAGCCAAGCGCTTACTAAGTACTGCAAGTACTAAACTAACTAAGTAATATAATTTACAATGTCAAACCTGGAAATTCTAATTATTGCACTGTCTCTATATTTAAGTCTTAAACTAGAAATGAGGAATAGCACTCATGTATTTTTTTTTGCTACTAACCATTATTATTCTTTGCGAAACCATTGACAACATATCACACAGTAATTTATAGTCCAAGATCCCACCAAATGGCGGGCTATTAAACTCATTATTTTTTATCAAAAAACGTATTTTCTGGATTGTCTCTTAAAATATACCAGAAAGTACTAAAATATATAATCAAATATGTGATGCACGGATCGTGAAGAATTATTCACTAAAAAGAGGGAGTAGTTTTGTACAAAAAAGAAAGTTAACGTAGTCTTACCTTTCTGCGCTAGATCCGAGAAAGTAACATGTCACAATTAAGATAGTTCAAGTACAGCCTTCTTTTTTACTTTTTTATATTCTCACCCAGACATGAGATCGCTTGAAAGTTTGACAAATAATTAACATCATGGCGCTTGCAACAGTGCCGAAATATCGGAAACTCGTAAGTAAAAATTTACATGGTATAAATCCCGAAAAAACGTTTAGAAAGATATTATCAGTGACAGAGGTCATTAAGACACCGCTTATATTCTAATATTTCATTTAGGATAACTACAGATGCACTTTATTTAAATGATAACATTTTAATTAAGTGTTTACTTCGTCAAATGAGAGCTCTTCGTACTAATATGATAGTTTTGTAGTAGTTTGTTAAATGTGAAATTTATTCATTTACATTTGGTTATACAGAAGGCACAAAGAGATGAATATTTTTTTTATTGCATTTATCGGCAGACGAGCCACGAGCCCATAGACTCAACTATACCGAGAGTATTGTCAAGCCGCTGCTCACCATTTCGTTTTACAGATATGAAATGAAAGAATAAACGGCTATCTCCTGCTACAGCCAAAACGCAACAATGTGCTTTATGGCCGGTCACACGCGAGATGGTGGTACCAACCCGCTCGGGACCAATACCAAGTGAGTGCTCCCACTTGGTACCCAGACCTACCACCAGTTATATAATGGATGATAATTGCTTACTTCCCTTAGTCGCCTCATACGACATCCGTGGGATAGAATGGGGTGGTGACATTTGTATTCCTAGTCCGTTACCACACGGACAATATAAGGAACTTCTAACAAAAACAATATGAAATAGTTATTTAAAACAAAATCATTCACAATATTCTCTAGTGGATACACATCTCTCTTAAATATAACATTAACTAATTCATTTTTATTCAGAGAACGTATCAAGCTCGAAACAAATGACTCCCACTACTGTATATCGAGGGTGGAACATTTTAATCCGGATAAAGTTACCTAGCCCGTAACGGGCGAAATTCACCCGCAAAATTACCCGTCTGTCATGACAAAAGCGGGCGAGGGCCGAGGGTTCTGGGCACGAGTAATGTGGCTTTAGGGGCCCGTAAGCAGCTGGGCTACTCCGGAATTGTATTGTAAATGGGTTGAATAAATTTTGTTGTAATAGCCGGCATGCATGAGTGGGTTACGTTTGATGGGCAAGCATGAGTTGTGTACACGAAGTGCGGTTATATATTTAATAAAATAAACTATTGTAAGAACAGAAAAAGATTATTTCTAGCGAAATTTTTCTATACACGAATACATCTCACTATAGTTATAAATGGCGAAAGTATGGATGGATGTTTATTATTCAATCACGCCTGAATGGCTGAACGGCTCTATAAAATATTTTTTATAGTCTGGAATAAATGTCAAGTGTGGAATAAATTTTCCGTGTGGTGACGGACTAAGAATACAAGTGTCACCACCCCATTATTTCTCACGGGTGTCGTATGAGGCAACTAAGGGAGGTAAACAATTAACATCCATTGCATGACTGGTGGTAGGGCTGGATACTTAGTGGGTATGCCCGAGCGTGTTGGTACCACCATCTCTCTCGTGACCGGCCATGAAGCACATCATTGCGTTTTGGCTGTAGCGGGAGATAGCCATTAATTCTTTCATTTCAAATCGGTGAAATGAAATGGTGAGCAGCGTCTTGACAATACTCTGGGTATAGTAGGGTCCATGAGCGACGGTTACCATTTACCATCAGATGGGCCATGGCTCGTCTACCACCACATGTAATAAAAAAAAATAATAAAAAAAAACAGACTACTTTTAATTTACATTTACGGTTCCTGTAGGAAGGCCTGGATTGAAAATCAGCGTTGCAGTACTTCTTATTGCTGCACTGTGACATCGTTGATGAATGCGAGCCTTATGTGTCACTTATGAAATTCTTTATTTTATATTTTGTTGTGTTTTTCTAGCTTAAGAATAAATTTGTTTGTTTTGTATGCTTGCTTAGGATAGATTTGTTTTTGTTTTTACAGAGAGTAGGATCGACATGATTTTTTGCGTCGTTATAGGTCAAAGAATGACATTGGCTATTTTATATCTAAGAAAATGGATAGTTCATGTGATAGAACCTATTTGCATAGAAATTATTAGTCTGCTGTAATGATGTATTTATTTTCTAAAGTCCACGGGTTATTGCGGGTAGAAGCTACTTATTAAATAAAACTACGTAATCTTTCGCGTTTATGGATATATACTATCTCGACATTTTGAATACTGGCACCTTTATACCAACCTTTAAGTCATGAATGGACTAAGATGTTCGACGTCCAATTGTTAATGAATTTGAAGAATCTGACTATAATTTGAAATTCGAATTGCCAATGGTAGTACCTTTATTCTAGCGTATGCATACGCCGGATTGTTCTTCGAAGTACCACCCTCGCATAGAAAACCAGCGTAAAACAACGATAGATACTCCTACAACTGTTTTTCATGTGGTGAGTAACAACGCTGGAAGTCCAAATCCCTTCTTTACCTCCAAACTCTCCTTTTTACCCTTATTCTCTACATCTGGATTGACGTTGAGAACGCAAGCGCGCCTTTACTTGGAGTTGGCGACCATTCATTTTTTGAGGATGAAAAGCCTATTGCTTTATATGTCCTTTTCAGGTCTCTAGACTATTTAAATACAAAATTTTATACGTTACATACAAACGATACTTTCATCTACTTTTTATCCCGGAAAAACTAATGTTTACTGTGGGATATCAATTTTTGTTTAGTGTTAATGTACCGTACAGTCCATCCATCCATCCATCCATCAGCCTTTCAACGTCTACTGCTGGGCATAGGTCTCCCCAAGAGAACGCCACAACGAGCGGTTCTATGCCGACCGCATCCAACGGCTCCCGGCAACTTTGACCAGATCGTCAGTCCATCTGGTGGGGGGCCGTCCTACGCTGCGCCATCCGATACGTGGTCACCACTTGAGAACCTTTCTTCCCCAACGGTTGTCCACGTCTCTATTCCATATGCCATCACTGGTAACACACACTGGTAGACCTTCGATTTCAGACACTGCGGAATATTGGACGAGAAGATCTTCCTTAGCTTCCCGAACGCTGCCCAGCGGAGTTGGATTCGTCGATTGACCTCTTTCTCGAAGTTGTGCCTGCCTAACTGGACTGTTTGTCCCAGGTAGACATAGTGGTCGACAACTTCGAGAAGCGCACTCCCGACTAGGACCAGTGCTGAAATGACATGGACATTAAAGATGACTTTCGTCTTGTCCATGTTTATTTTGAGACCCACTAGTCGAGAAACTCTGTTGAGATCATTGAGCAGGGTGCCAAGGTCTTCCAGCGATTCTGCCATGACTACGATGTCGTCGGCATATCGAAGGTGAGTGATTTATTCGCCATTGATGTTGATGCCTAATCCGGTCCAGTCCAAGAACTTCAAGACATCTTCCAATGCAGCGGTGAAGAGTCTCGGGGTAATAACGTCTCCCTGTCTAACACCTCTCTGCAGTTGGATCGGTTTCGTACTCCAGTCCTGAATACGGACTGACATGGTGGCGTTTCTATACAAGCACTTCAGCACTTCGATGTACCGATAGTCAATTTGGCACCGCTGAAGGGACTGCAGCACCGCCCAAGTTTCGATTGAATCGAAGGCTTCCTCATAATCCACAAACGCCAGACATAGAGGCCGATTGTATTCCTCAGTTTTCTGTATAATCTGGCGTAGCGTGTGGATGTGGTCTATGGTACTATAGCCTTTACGGAAACCGGCTTGTTCGGGAGGCTGGAAGACGTCAAGCCTGCGCGCGAGTCAATTTGTAATGAATGGTTCCGCTATATCGCCTCTTTAATACGGGTAGTATTAAATTGTGTCGTTTGTCCGACAAGATGAAGTCAATCTCGTTTTTAACTGAACCATCAGGGCTTATCCAGGTCCATTTCCGCTGGGGCTGCTTCCTGAAGAAGGAATTCATCATGTAGAGGCCTTAATTCTCCAGAAAATCAGCCAGCATCTGGCCCCTGTGATTCCTCTGCCCAAAACCATAGTGCCCCACTTTCAGCTCATCGTCTGTCCTTTTGCCTAGTTTAGCGTTAAAGTCTCCCATAACCACCGTGAAGTAGGTTTTAGACTAGTGGATGACCTTCGAGATATCCTCATATAGGGGCTCCACCTAGTCGTCGGAGTGTGTCGAGGTCGGTGCGTAAACCTGTATGACCTTCAACGAATACCGTTTGGTTATTCTGAGTATAAGGCACGCTACCCTACTCGACGCACTCTCAATCCTCTCCACGTTGCCTACGAGAGACCTGCGAACGATAAACTCGACACTTCCTGGGGACTGGTGGTCGCCCTCCCGGTGGAAGAGCAAGTTCCCGGACTGGAAAATTGTCGTGCCCTCACCCTCTCTTCGGACTTCTGACAACCCTATAATGTCCCAGCGGATCTTTCTCAATTCCTCTTCCAGCTCGGTGATTCTCTCGTCGGTCCGAAGTGTCCGAACGTTGTGTGTTACCAGGGCCAGAGGTCGTTGTTTTTGGTAGCCTTTCCGCGACCAGAGATTCTTCGCACCCCCTGCTCCACCGTTACCGGGCCCGCTACCGTTAGGCCACGGAATAGCGGGTCTGCCGTGACTGGGGGCCATTTGAAATTGTGTACTCGTCATGGGGGATAATGCCGTAATTGCCACGCTTGGGAGGCACGTTGGCAATCGCAGTGGATGTTATTAATACTCGAGGGAGTGCTGCTGCTCACTCCCCCGGTATTCCCTCAGTTGGCTCTTACGACTCCCGTGGGTAGAGAGGGGTGGGGCAATTCTAAAGCCGGCCCCACACGGCATAGAAGCGGTACCGTACAGTGGCGTATTTATATTATTTCCAAACAAAAGAAGTCGTGATCAGAACATAGCAATATTATCTTTTCAACAATCCCACAACATATAGCATACTCAAAGTTATTATAAAACCATCCGCAAAGTTGAAGCAAATATTAAATGCATGTAGCAGCCTCACCAACAACCTAGCATCCCCATACTTTATGCAATTACTCGTACATTAAATTAATCCTTTCCAATAAGGTAGCGATTGAATGTGCTAATAGCTGTGGTAAAATGTAGGTATTATTTTGAGTTCAGTTTATGGTTATTATTTATTTTATGTACTGTTAAGTAACATAAACACAACATAGCATCACACCTGTATCCCCGAACGGGTAGGCAGAGGTGTATAACGCACCCCGGTTCGCCAGCTATGTTTAAGTCCCACGTAATAGGGCGCGAGCCTATTGCAGTCTACCAGGAACTTTTTCCAAACTCTGGGCTACTACTGATAATTTTTCTTTTTACGAAAAAGCTTAATAGCACCGCCCAACTCGTGGATCGAACCCGAGACCTCATGATCAGCAGTCGCTCATACTACCGCTGTACCACCGAGGTAGTTAAAAACATAGCATCACCCGAAGGGGTAGGCTGAGGTGTATTACACGCTCACGGTTCGCCAGCTATGTAAATAACTGGGGTTTTTTTTAATAAATTGTATTCTCGGACAGCTTCCGCTTTCTAAAGTCTAATTAGTAATCCATGAAGTAAAGAAGATTCTGGTAAGGAAGGAGATAGCTGAAAAAATACAGTCTATCATTCTTATCAGAGTTCTTCTATAGCCCTCGTACAAAAGCCACTTATTGAATAGCAACCATTCAAGAAATAACTACAAAATATACCGAAATATCGAAACACACAATGAACACGTTTAAGCATTGTGAATCAAAACATGGTTTTAATACCCATTGAAATCGATACTATTGTCAACTCGATTGAATTCCACGAAAGCCCTTTAGAATCCAAAGAGAATATAATATTTCTAAAGTAATTTTATTTGTGCCGTGTAGTTAGTTCAAATATTTTGTAACTAATATGGCCGATAAACTGGTCAGCCCTTTCACGGAACATCTCGAAATGGTTTTTTACCGTTGTATATTTTATCCTTTTTCCTTGCTTCAAGATAAACAAATCTTCACGCGTTGTCAGCTTTGAGAGTTTATATATGCATATCTTCCAATGTTAGATAAAAAAACAATTGTTGGGAAGTGAAATTATATTGAGTTTGTCAGGCTCCTTTTAATAAGTTTTGTTAACGGAGGATTGATGTTGAGCAAAAAATGAAAGGTACAAAACGCATATATTTGGCTCAAAGCCAAGTTAGTACCGGTACCTACTTTTTTTATATCTGACGTCAGCAGAGCTCGTCTGCTAGACTAGTTCGTTGATAACTTTTGGTAACTGCCCTCCATAAACCAGAAGTATAACGGAGCACCTTTACAACATTCTGAAAAGAGGTGAAGATATGTCAATCTTCCTACCAAATACATAGAAATGTTTTCCGGCTTAATAAGAACTGGTGGCTTAGGGGTAGTTACTTTCTTGAGCCCAACAACTAATGGCCCTACCACAAATACCCCGTTAGTCACTTCGTCGTACCTACCTACAACCTCGGAAATGAATGCAAATGAGTTTCCAACCCTTTTTATATGACCTAGAAATAAATCCCAGGACCAATAAGGCAGTAAATTCTAAACTAAATGTTCTTTTTTAATCTGTACCCTAACTAAAAATACTGTATTAGGCTATATAGACGTGTCTAAACACAAAACATTTTTTGTCTCTGTCTGTTTGTTTGTTCACACATAAAGCTTGCAGTAGCATTTTGTTAATAGCTCTATATTAGACATAAAAGCTAGTGTACGTTTTATCTTGCTACTATATCAGAAACATGAGATATAATTTAAAAAAATATGAAACTCTTACAGAGCTGTATCTGTACATTGACCATATTTAAGTAGGTGTGTAAGTGTCTCTGAACAAAAAATATACAGTAAGTTTTGACTTGGTTCATTTTATGCTACTACTAGATATATCAGGAATATAACCTAAAAACTATCTAGCTGTGGCAAAGCTACGGGTAAATGCTATTACCTGCTCTTATAAAACTGTAACAGAGCTGCGTCTGTAATTGAAGATATTTGAGTAAAAAATACTGCACTATTTAGAGTCTAAGTCAAGTCAATGAACCTTAGAGTATAGACAACTATCTACGAGTATACTCTAAGCACTGAACGCAATAAAAAAATATATATCACTTTTGTGTGTATATTTGATCGCGCCCTACAAATAACTAGATAACTATCTATACTCTAAGCACTGAACGCAATAAAAAAATATATATGACTTTTGTGTGTATATTTGATCGCGCCCTACAAATAACTAGATAACTATCTATACTCTAAGCACTGAACGCAATAAAAAAATATATATCACTTTTGTGTGTATATTTGATCGCGCCCTACAAATAACTAGATAACTATCTATACTCTAAGCACTGAACGCAATAAAAAAATATATATCACTTTTGTGTGTATATTTGATCGCGCCCTACAAATAACTAGATAACTATCTATACTCTAAGCACTGAACGCAATAAAAAAATATATATCACTTTTGTGTGTATATTTGATCGCGCCCTACAAATAACTAGATAACTATCTATACTCTAAGCACTGAACGCAATAAAAAAATATATATCACTTTTGTGTGTATATTTGATCGCGCCCTACAAATAACTAGATAACTATCTATACTCTAAGCACTGAACGCAATAAAAAAATATATATCACTTTTGTGTGTATATTTGATCGCGCCCTACAAATAACTAGATAACTATCTATACTCTAAGCACTGAACGCAATAAAAAAATATATATCACTTTTGTGTGTATATTTGATCGCGCCCTACAAATAACTAGATAACTATCTATACTCTAAGCACTGAACGCAATAAAAAAATATATATCACTTTTGTGTGTATATTTGATCGCGCCCTACAAATAACTAGATAACTATCTATACTCTAAGCACTGAACGCAATAAAAAAAAATATATCACTTTTGTGTGTATATTTGATCGCGCCCTACAAATAACTAGATAACTATCTATACTCTAAGCACTGAACGCAATAAAAAAATATATATCACTTTTGTGTGTATATTTGATCGCGCCCTACAAATAACTAGATAACTATCTATACTCTAAGCACTGAACGCAATAAAAAAATATATATCACTTTTGTGTGTATATTTGATCGCGCCCTACAAATAACTAGATAACTATCTATACTCTAAGCACTGAACGCAATAAAAATATATATATCACTTTTGTGTGTATATTTGATCGCGCCCTACAAATAACTAGATAACTATCTATACTCTAAGCACTGAACGCAATAAAAAAATATATATCACTTTTGTGTGTATATTTGATCGCGCCCTACAAATAACTAGATAACTATCTATACTCTAAGCACTGAACGCAATAAAAAAATATATGTCACTTTTGTGTGTATATTTGATCGCGCCCTACAAATAACTAGATAACTATCTATACTCTAAGCACTGAACGCAATAAAAAAATATATATCACTTTTGTGTGTATATTTGATCGCGCCCTACAAATAACTAGGAAACCGATTTACCCCCTTAGTCATAATAGCATGGAACTGATTTATAACACTGTTTAAACTGCTTCTGTGATGCAGTAGTATTGTAAGCAAATGCTGATCTGTCTCGAGTTCGATATTCAGGTCGAGCGATGCTATTGAGCTTTTTCGTAAAAAGAAAAATTCTCAGTAGCAACCCGGAGTTTGGAAATGTGCTGGGTAGACGGCAATAGGCTCGCCCCTATTTATATAATAGGCGTGGGACTAAACATAGCTGGCAAACCGTGGCTGCGTAATAAGCCTGTGATTACCCATTCGGGGAATACACGCGTAATGCTATATGTGTGTGTATGTTTAAACTGACAGATGTCTTGTCACTTTCTGTCAAATTTTCAATGCACTTTATTGAAAAGTGACTAAACAGTATTTTAGTCAAATCAGTGCTATAATAGAGTTGTATAAGTTTGTATGAATAAACCAATTAATACTTTATATATTTTATTAGATAGCATTTGATAAAACTAAAAACTGGTAAACGTTTTATATCGACAACCAGATATATAGCCAAAAAACTAGCTTTTACTGGCAGTAAAGCTACGAACAGAAGCTAGATTTATACTAAAAGGGTGGCAACAGTCACTTAGAGTAAACGGTTATCGTAGCCTATAACTGCTAGTTAGAAGCGTCACTCGCAAGTTTTCAACCCTCGGGAACGATACAGAGGGTGGACAGTATTGAGAGAATAACTCGATTCAAACCTCGAATTTAGAACTACCTTCCAATACCACCCCTTTAATTGCAATATAAATATAATTGAAGACCATAATATGTAGTCAATAAGGGTCAATATAAAGCAGCGTCCAAATTATTTATGTAGGTAACACAAAAGATGTAGCAACAATGGGCAATATAGCAATTTTACTAAACCTCTTCATATATCGATGAAGACATTCCGATGGAGTTGCCACTTAATATAAGAAAATCGTTAAGAAATCCCAATATTACGAGATTTTTTCTAAAACGCTTGGGAAAACTTAAATTTATAAGTAGTATGTTAGCCTAGTAGAAGGACCAAGGACTGCAAATACTATAGGCTTTTTTTTATATACAGGTAGGTATTAGGTGAGCTACCCACCTGATGGTAAGCGATTACCGTATCCTATAGACGCTAGCAATACCGGAGGGATCACTCGAACGTCGCCGTCTCCAAGGAAAAGTATATGAGGAGAAGTGGAAGGATACTAAGGAGAGGATAAAAAGGTTAAATAAAGAGAGGATGAGATGGATTATAGGAGGGGATAGGGAGGGGCTTGGGCCTCAAGCTTGATCCCCAGTCCAATGTCAACAACGGAAGCTTGAATTATCAAAATTATTCCATTCAAAAATTATAATGTAATTCAATCTTGTAAAGAAAAATGTTGTCAGTAAAATTTACTTGCTTGAGAGATATTTTCGGCAGCTTGTGAAGCCTGCGATCCTACAACTGGCTCAGGTGGTGGATTATGCCTTAAATATATACATACATTTCACACTTACTATTTTTGCTCACGTGCATCCGTCCACTCAGGCATTTACACACACACACAATCAAATTATTTATTTCGAGGCATTCAGCACATTTCCTTTAATTTATTTTCTTAATTTGGGAATTTTAAGTTGTTCTAAAAAGCCGATCCAGTGGGGTGGCGGCCTAGTGATCTGTGATACAGGCTCAGGCCTACTTCAGACACCAGTCCTCACAATTATATGTTATTGTATCTTTCTTGTGCATTGTAAACATTGTATGCTTTGTGTGTAATTTGTGAGAAGAATAAATAAATTATTATTAAAAAGAAATATCCCTGTCGCTGGCAGAAGATACCCATGCCTCACAGAAGAAGCCCAATCAAACAATTTCTTTTGTTTTTGTTGTATCTGGAGCGCATTTTTTCATCACCATGTAAACTATGTACGTCAGTGGAATACTTCATTAGCCATTTACACATTGTCACATTTCTGTAATTTTCAGTAAATGAATATTCCATCAAAAACATAAATGTGAAATGAGAGCCAAGTTCAATATTATGATTATATATGCCTTAGTTGAAGTCAAACGACAAAAGAATAGAGATCTAAATGGGTGCCAAGTTCAATGGTCAGTCCTGAAATATATTTATAAGAACATAAAATATTTTATATCAACTTAAAATATAATGTCTTCTTATAACTTAGGATTATATATTGAAGCCTAAAGTCTGACTTAGCTAGTTCTAATATACGAAAAAGCATACGATACTGCTCGCCAATTCTTTAGCTTGAACTTGGCTTGACACGCGGCCGCGTGTCTAGAAATTGAATGAATGTCGTAGTTAGGATTTCAACCACTCGCCATGACGTCCCGCCAAAAACTCCTACTCTATTAGGAGGTACTAGCTGGGCAAACAAAAAAATAGTAGCTACTGTGGAAAATAATTTGTAACAAATACAACATTATAAGGTTACATTTTATTTTTTTAATATAGGCAAACTTATCGGGGGAATGCCATACGAAAACACAACAAATAATTAATTTCTATATGCCTGTTTATTGGGTTGCTCAATTTGATTATACGAGGCGGGAATACATAAAAATTATATCAATTTAGTACAAATTTATACGGCGTAGCAGCCTTGGAAGCAGTCAGGTTGACTAGCTAGTGTAAAATCAATTGAAAGGCTGTTATCTCAATACGACTGGTCATATCACCTATTCAGAGCCAAACGACGTTCATAACGGTTTATAGAGCTCATACCCATTGGCTGATGGCTAACGACCGAAGTTAAACATATCATCATACTTTAATAATGGTACTTTAAGATATTTCAGTCTTTGTTGCGTCTCAAGCATTATCAATAGTAGGTAGTAATACATCTGGGGTACAAAATACGCAGGTACCCAATTGAATTTTAAGCGCGCGCCATCTTGTGGCCAGACATACCAAAAAAGTAGCGTAAATATTTATTATGTTTAAATATCCGTGTATACTAATTTAGATGCTATTTACCTTTGAATTATATGAACAGTTTATGTTTAGCAGTTACTTTTACAATAATTAGGTAGTATTATGAAGTTATTGCAATAAAATTAAACAACTTAGTTAGCAGAGATTGTAAATAATTATTGCAAATGCTAAGAACTTAGGCCGACAGAGTGAGCTTGGTAAGATCAAACGCTCTTGAAGACGATATTTAAAAAATATTTAGGATTATTTAGTTCATCTTTAACAAAAATATTTTGGAAATTTGTTTTTTTTTGCTCGACAATCTATGAAAGACAACATTCTACCAGTTGCATCGACAATCTTACCAAACCCACAGGGAATAACGATCTGGGATGCTTGATGAAGCACAGGCGGCATAAAACCGCTCTAAAAGTGAAAAATAGACAGTTGATAGATGAATGAATGTCGTAAGTCAGCTAAGCAGTTGGGATCTGCTTTAAAAGATTGAAGATGTCTCAATAATAAATTTGAGATTACAAAAATAGGGTGCGCTAAATTGTAACGGTAACACTCTAGCTATATGGCACGGACAATCGTTTTGTGCCAACCCTAATGTTGCTATAAACATAATAGGGGTATTGAAAACCTTGTTTTTATTTCTTTAACATTCTTTCTTATTGTGTTTAGTGGGCACCCTTATATCAGATTTAAACAAGATTTCTGAAGCCTTTGATTTGACTTAAATGACCGTTATTCTTATCCGTTACTGAGACAGATCCGATGACAATTTGGGCACGCGAGGACATGGTTTTCATTTATATACATTTCTAGACATTTTTTATATACCACAAGGATGGTAAACAAACATGCTGTTCACCTGATGTGCTGGCCTAACTGGGTAACTGCCTCGGTGGTGTAGCGGTAGTGTATGCGACTGCTATTCATGAGGTCTCGGGTTCGATCCCCGGGTCGGGCAATGTTAATGAGCTTTTTCCTAAAAGAAAAATTCTCAGTAATAGTCCGGAGTTTGGAAATGTGCCCGGTAGACGTCAATAGGCTCGCCCCCTATTACGTGGGACTTAAACATAGCTGGCGAGTCGTGGGTGTGTAATACACCTCTGCCTACCCCTTCGGGGAATACAGGCGTGATGCTATGTTTCTGATGTGCTGGCACCGTAATCTATAGACGCTAGCAACACCACTATTATTCGAGTTTTTTTACATATATTATAATCGCAGCTGTTCGTGTGGTGACGGACTAAGAATACAAGTGTCACCACCCCATTCTTTCCCGCGGGTATCGTACAAGGCGACTAAGGAAAGTAAGCAATTATAACCCATAGCATGACTGGTGGTAGGCCTGGGTATCAAGTGGGAGTACTCACTTGGTATCGGGCCCGAGCGGGTTGGTACCACCATCTCCCGTGTGACCGGCCATAAAGTACATCGTTGCGTTTTGGCTGTAGCAGAAGATAGCCCTTTATTCTTTCATTTCCATATCGATGAAATGAAACGGTGAGCAGCGGCTAGACAATACTTTCGGTATAGTTGAGTCCATGAGCTACGGTTACCATTTACCATCAGATGGGCCGTGGCTCGTCTGCCACTACATGCAATAAAAAAACATATATATATATTTGTCAAAAATATATACATATCTAAAAATTAAAAATTGAATGTTAATGAATCTAGTTTGTAGTAGTTAATATCCACCGATAACAATACTCAACACAAATAAATTGTTTTATTTAAAATACACGTCGTAATTTTCAAAATTATCTGGGCTTTCACGAAATTTCAGAAATTCTTTCAATGTCTGAGAGATAATTTTGACGTATTTTCATATCTTCCAACCCGGATAGTATGAGAAGATGCCATTATATTATTCTGTACTGCCGTGACCTACACTGGATCAGAAATGAGTTCAGAAAATAAATGCTTAATGAACACAACAAGATTTCTTTAGAACTTGTACAAGCCTCATTTGGAGTTCCAGTTTACAGCCCAACAACCGCGGTCAGCTTCAGGCTGGTGCGTGGTTAGCAGCAAGATAATCTCCCTTCCGAGACCCGAGGGACTGCTACGGACCTTGGTGCCTGCATAAACGCGCCTTACAAGATAGGGTTGTCCCAAGTTTATTGTTGCAGTTGTACTTATATTAATTTTAAATTAGCACGGTATCCAGTCTACCTGATGGTAGTATATAAGTGCAAGCGATAACGTAGGAATTGCTGGCGTGGTGGTAAACCTTTTGTTTTGTTAAGGGGCAACGATCAGGGTAATGTAGGGCCCTCACCCACTAAATAAACCCGCCGTGTGTAATTTCTATAATAATTGGTATGCATAAATATTGCAAACGTGATATTTGTTTGGTGTACTTACTCACCATGAAATAAAAAAGCCTGTTGATTGGTCTGTCTATATAAATCTCGTAACGATATTTTAAATTAGATATTTTACATAATAAATTGAAGTGTAATTTTTTTACTTAGTAGCAGCCCTAAGTTCTAACAGTAGGTTCAGTTTACGACGGCCATCGACTAAGCCGTTATGTTTCTGCCGAATAATTTGAGAGGCCGCGTAAAAACTCAACCCAGTCTTGCGTCATAAATGGTTTATTTTCCTGCATTATACATCACGCTGTTTCTGTGTAAATTGGAACTTGTCAGTCACACGTAATAGCCAATGTATATATTACACTATCGGAGCAGGATAAGCGAATATTAGGTACTTACCGAAACTATGGTTCTACATAATAAAAATGCGCATGACATGATCGGTTTATTAGATTGAATAAGATATCTATTGTAAAAATGGATTATATTATAGACTAAACCTGCGACTGGCGTTGACTTTAAAATTTGCTTCAAAGGGTTGTTGCGTATCTCTCAATCAAAATAGCAGTCATATGAGAACTGTACATTTTTTCGGTATGAAAAGTACCTGGCCTATAATATATGTTCATGTGGTATCTAATCTATGTTTCAAATTTTATCCAAATCCGTTCAGTCATATAAGCGTGATTCAGGGACAAACAACCAAAAGTCTTCACAAACCTTACATTTACAATATTTTGAAGGATTAGTAGCAATCTTCAGGAGATCTATTCAAAGTGGTTAATTAAATTATTATGCCCCTAATCCTATAACTTAGTGAAGTTATAGATTAGGCATAATAATTTATTATCATATAACTAATTTCTAACTTCTCTATCTACCTCAAACTCATCATACGAGTATGTATGCTTATAAAATATTCATTTTTTTGGTTTAAAAATATATTATACACCAGTCTGTTATCAAAGCAATATAGCGTTAGTAAACATATCGTGTCTCAAGATAAACTTCACACTAGGGAGGACTTCGAATGCCCTACATAGTCCCGGATCGCCCCAATTGGGCGGGTAGCGGGGATGGCTCCGTGGCGGTCGTCGGCTCGGCGGCGCCGCATTCCCCGCCCTTGTCACTCAAAGACCAGGGCACGGGATATGTGGCGGCTGAATGGGGAGCGGTCACGCTGTATGGCGTGTACTTCTCCCCTAGTCGTAGTCTGGCGGCTTTCGAGGTCTTCCTGCACAACCTGGAGACCTCGATACGGCGTATAGCACCGAGCCCTGTGCTCGTGCTGGGGGACTTCAACGCCAAATCCACGGCGTGGGGGTCCCCCAGGACGGACCCCCGAGGTGCGGCGGTCCAAGAGTGGGCGGCAGCGGCGGACCTCGTGTTACTCAACCGAGGGTCCGCCCAAACGTGCGTGCGGCCCTGGGGCGGGTCGATAGTGGACCTTTCGTTCGCTAGCCCCGGTGTCGCCGCACGCGTAAGGAGCTGGCGAGTCCTGGAGGAGGTCGAGACCCTATCTGACCACAGATATATTCAGATAGAGGTCTCCCGGAACCTTCAGGGCGCCAGCAGGGGTCACGCGGCGGACAGAACTCCCGCTTTTCCGCGATGGGCTGTGGGTAGGCTCGACCAGGACCTGCTAGTGGAGGCGGCCATTTTTCAATCTTGGCTGCCTCCCCCCCTGACGGAAGACGTGGACGCCGAGGCTGGCCGCATTCGCGGCATGCTTACGCAGATTTGCGATGCGGCCGTGCCCCGTGTGCGGCGCCCGCCTCGACGGAAGGGGGTCTACTGGTGGTCCCCGGAGCTGGCGGACCTCCGTGCGGCCTGTATTCGTGCCCGGAGGTCCTACACCCGCAGCCGCCGTCGCCGAAACCGTGACGAAGAGCGGGAGGGCCGGCTGTATGCGGCGTACAGCAGTGCGCGCGCCGCGTTAAAGCTGGCCATCTGTCGCGCCAAAGATGCGAAAAGGCAGGAGATGCTGGAGGGTCTCGAGCGTGACCCCTGGGGACGCCCGTACCGCGCGGCGCTTAACAAGCTCCGCGCCCAGGGCCCCCCCCTTACGGAGACCCTCCAGCCGGGCTTCCTCTCTGAGGTGGTCGAGGGGCTTTTCCCTTCACGGGCAGTGCACACGCCCCCGGTCATGGCTCCGCCAGATGATGACCGGGAGGCCGACGACGTGGAGGTACCGCCCGTGACGACGACGGAAATGGGGGCGGCGGTAGCGCGTATGCGGAGAGGTGCTGCCCCCGGGCCGGACGGGGTTCCCGCCCGAGTGCTGGCCCTGGTCCTCGACCACCTTGAGCCCCGCCTCGGGGGACTGTTCGGCGCTTGCCTGGTGTCCGGACGGTTCCCTGACTGCTGGAAGGAGGGGAAGCTCGTGCTCCTGCCGAAGCCGGGACGGCCTCCGAACACAGTCTCGGCCTTCAGGCCCATCGTGTTGCTGGACGAGGTGGGCAAACTCCTCGAGCGGGTAGTCGCTGCCCGCATCGTCCGGCACCTAGGAGCGGTCGGCCCCGACCTGTCCGACGCCCAGTTTGGATTTCGGGCGGGTCGGTCTACGGTCGACGCCATTCTGCGCCTGAAGGCCGCGGCTGCGGAGGCCGTCACCTCGAGGGATGTGCTGTTGGCGGTGTCACTCGACATCGCCAACGCCTTCAATAGTCTGCCATTCGGCTGCATCAAGGAGGCACTCCGGTACCATGGAGTGCCCCTCTACCTAAGGCGGCTGGTGGCAGACTACCTCGACGGCCGCAGCGTCCTCTTCGTGGACCGGGAAGGGGACGTTGTAAGGAGGGCTATGTCGTGCGGCGTCCCGCAGGGTTCGGTTCTTGGGCCGCTCCTGTGGGACATCGGCTACGACTGGGTCCTCCGTGGCCGGCTCCCCCCCGGGCTGGGCGTAATTTGCTACGCAGACGATACGCTCGTCACAGCCCGGGGCTGGACCCTCGAGGAAGCGGCAACGCTGGCCACCTCAGGTACCGCGGAGGTGGTCAGGCGGATCGAGGCGCTGGGGCTTAGGGTGGCCCTTGAAAAGTCGGAGGCCCTACTCTTTCATGGGCGCCGACGGGGCCCGCCCTCCAGCGCCTCGATAACGGTCAACGGTGTGGGCTTGCCAATCCAGGCCCACATCAAATATCTGGGCCTGGTATTGGATGGACGGTGGCACTTTGACGAGCACTTCCGCCGTCTTGCGCCAAAGCTCGTCGGCACGGCGTCCGCCCTCGGGCGACTGATGCCGAATTTGGGCGGACCGAGTCTCGCGTGTCGACGACTCTACGCGGGGGTAGTACGGTCGATGGCACTGTACGGCGCGCCCGTGTGGGCGGAGTCCCTGGCCGCTCGCAATAGGGCCCTTCTGTGGCGTCCACAGAGGGTCGTAGCGGTCAGGGCAATACGCGGGTACCGCACGGTCTCGACCGATGCAGCCTGCGCGTTGGCCGGAACCCCCCCGTGGGATCTGGAGGCGGAGGTGCTCGCCGACGTCTATCGGCGGGCGTCGACGGCGCGGGCGGAGGGCAGCCGCCCCTCGCCGAGCGTAATGTCATCGTGGCGGGAAGATGCCCGCCGCGCCACCGTCCTAAAGTGGAAGTCTCGGCTGGAGACGCCCCGAGCCGGTCTCTGGACCGTGGGGGCGCTCCGGCCGATCTTGGAAGAATGGGCAGGGCGGCAGCACGGGGTCCTCACCTTCCGGTTGGTGCAGATTTTGTCGGGGCACGGTTGCTTCGGCAAATACCTGCACACGATTGCAAGGAGGGAGACGACCCCAGGCTGTCACCACTGCGACTGCGACGAGGACTCGGCGCAGCACACGCTCGAGTCGTGTCCGGCATGGGATGTGCAGCGCCGGGAACTCGTTGCAGTCATAGGCGTGGACCTGTCGCTGCCGGCCGTAGCGCGAGCGATGGTTGGCAGTGACAGGGCCTGGACCGCGGTCGCCGCCTTCTGCGAGGCTGTCATCTCGCGGAAGGAGGTGGCGGAGAGGGCCCGTGAGGAATCCTCCTTCGCGGACCCGATTCGCCGCCGGCGCGAGGGGCGGCGTGCGCGCGCTTACTTGCGCCTGATGCCGCCCTAGCCGAGGCTGCGGACGGTGGGGTCGGGGAGTACCCTGCCGTCCGCGGAAGCCTACCGCGAAGGTGCGACGCCCAAGTGCGCGAGGCGTCGCTCAAGAGAGGGTGCCCGTAGGGGCTGCCGCCTGCGGATCGCGGTCGTAACGACGCGGTACCCGTGATCCGCCGTAGCAAGGGCGGGTGGAGGCGCACGGTGGGTTTTTAGTGGGTGAGAGCCCCATTCACCCCGTTGTCTCCCCGGGCAGCGGGGTGTGCGGTAGGACATTTTTGCCCACCTAAAATAAAAAAAAAAAAAAAAAAAAAAAAAAGGGAGGACTTCGAATGTAAAATAAATTTCTAGTAACATCGTGTTATTACATTTGGGTACCGTAAATTTTAAATAAATCTAGAACAGACAGATCAAAAAAAACACTAAAATTATTTATAACAACTTCATGAACTATAGAAGATTTCGCAAAATGGAATGGTGAGCGGCAGCTTGGTAGTAGGTATCTAATATTGTTGAGATCATGAGGAGCGGCAACCACTTGCCATAAGGTGGCTCGTGGACTTCTAGTGGCAGAACCTTGCTTATCCCATCATGAATGTGCTAGCACGATCGGGGAAGTACCACCCTCTGACAAAAGATCAGCATGTAGCTGTTCCTACCTGTTTCGTATGGTAAGTGAGAGCGCCGAAGGCCCAAACCCACTCCCTCTTCTTGATATCCTTCCTATCTTCTCCTTAGTATCCTCCATGTCCTCTTCTTATTATCCTTCATATCCACCTCCTATCCCTTTACTTGGAAATGGTGACGCGCAAATGATATCAATGGTATTGGTGTTGCTAGCGTCTATAGGCTGCGGTGACCGCATATATCAGGTGGGCCGTATGCTTGTTTGTCACCTATGTAGAATAAACAAAAGCAATAAAAAATGTAAAAAATGTCATGCCAGTTATAGCTCACTTCTTTCAGGAATTAAATATTTAAAATTCAATTGTAGGTTTCGCTTCTCACCCGACCTGAACATTTCTATTTACAGTAGCACAAAAAAGACCTGATAATTTCGCAATATTGTTATTTTTAAACTCAACACATCAAGCCCTACAAAACGATTAACATTATGATCAAGCAAAAACTCAACACAATAGACAAAAACGCGCGAACGAAACCATAATTCCCGGAGAATTTATTTTGTACATATTCAAACATAAATATACCTATTATTATCTAACAAAACGAAGCTACACAAAATTTATTACATTAAACACGGCTCGTCTTTACAAAAACGTATACGTTATATATACAAATATTCATTTAAAAGATAGGCTGAAAAAATAAAGCGAAATTGAGGAAACATCCACAAAATGGAATACAGGCCGACGCGCGTACAAGATGGAAGCTGAAGGGACTGATACAAATCAGTTTGAGAGAGCGATAGCATCGGATAAATTCAGAAGATTTGCTCTTAAATTAAATATTTAGAAACACGGAGGGGTACTGGATCTCAGCGAAGATATTATAGACATATCTTACGTTGTCAAGGCATCTATTATAAAAATTCTTTGCGTGAAAAAATTATGTGAACGGTGAATCTCGCTTTTATATACTGCATGTGGTTTCGAGCGAAGCGCTGTTATTTTATTTTATTTATATATAAAAATTGTTATTTTAATAATAAAAAGAGGTGAGCTGAGTCTCTTGATATAGATCAAGAGTGAGAAACAAAATTTTACGGACTATGTATACAATTAATGTCACCAGCACATTCTTTCCCGCGGGTATCATACGAAGCGACTAAGTTAAGTTAGCAATTATCATCCATTCCATTACTGATGGTACGACTAGGTACTAAATGAGAGTACTCACTTGCCCTGATGAATATAATTATGCCTTGTATGTGAATTAGGCTCTCACACTCCTCAAGATGAGTATCCTATAAGGAGAGCCTTTAGTCCAATAGTGGACTTCGATTGATCGATAACAGATTTTTAATATGCTTCATCATTGCCTTTATCGAGTATAATTATGTTTAATTTGTGGTAATAATTATAGCCTTCTTACTCCAGTTTCCATCGATATTTTGACAAACATGTCCAACCCATTTACGCATATGCTTGTCGATTCTGGGTAAGACTTCTATTAATTTGAGATGTTCAAATGAAATATACTTAGACATATTGACAACAACTGCGTGTATGACTGAGTAGTTTTATTGGCTTTCTATCGCATGTAGCCTGCAGGCGGAGTACTGTGACACTTTATGGCATAGATATTTATATTTAGGAATTTTGTGAATTCCATTTTGTATAAATGGTTTCGTTTGGTACGGATGTACCTATATACTCGTATTAATGGCATTTTAAAAGTCTTTACAAAATATTATGTTGCGTCTCCTGAACATTTTGAACATACTTAATTAGATCAAAGCTAATAAATGTTGGACAAATTTAATATGAGATGACAAAGTGGTTTTATAGAAAAGGCTAAAAGAATTACAAAATAAAAAAGTAACTAAACATGAACACAAAACCATCGTCACCATCTTTACGGACATTATGATTCCTAAATTATGTTGAGTTTGACTATTCTACGAAACGACTACCTCCTAAACTCGGCAATTAAAAGAGTTTTTTCATGATCCATTACCGCAATAAAGCGTAGAGCACTAAGGTGGTTCAGTGTGAGTTGGCAGAATTTACAAGCCCTTTACCAAATACCTCAGACGTTCAGGTTTCCCCACCATTTGTTTCCGGGCAACAATAACTTGTGACCAAGTACAAAAAATCAGAAGGATGCCTTCTAAGGTTTCAATGTCAAACTGGGTTAGAATTCGATACCCCGGTCTTTACAGTCCTTTGTGTTAACACTGGAAAACTAAATAAATAATCAAAACGAATAATTAAATTCTGGGTCAGGTTAATTCCGGGTCAGCATGCTGAAGTGGCAATGGGCAGGCTACATCGCTTGATGAACCGACAACCGTTTGGAAAGAAAGGTTGTCGAGTGTATCGGACGGCGCAGCGTAGCACGGCCTTCCACCAGGTGGACTGATGACCTGGTCAAAGTTGCAGGCAGTCGTTGAATGCAGGCGGCATAGGACCGTTAGCTGTGGTGTTCTCTTGGGGAGGCCTATATCCAGCAATGGACGATGAAAGGCTGATGGATGGAAGGATGGAATTAAATTGTAATATTACACTAGTTTTGCTGCAAATATAATAAACTTTAAATACCTAGCGATTTAAATAAAATCAAATCAAGCTGAGGTATACAATATGGCAACAAGTGCATAAATCATGAGATTCGACATAAATATTTAAGGCACACCGCACGCTGTAACGTAATACCTTTTTTAGAAACATAAAATAAAAATACTCTCTAGTGTCGTTTGAGGGCACTGATAAGGCACTAAAACAAAATTTTGTATCCTGCAGTTATAAAATTGCTTATATGACCACCTATGTGCGATAGTATCACTGGCACGATTTACATTTCACATTTATCATTCTCAACAATCATATAGGTCCTATATGATTGTTGAAAATCTCTTTAATCCAATTGATAACTTTGTAAAGGCGTAACAGTAACTAAAATTTTGTTAGACACTATGTTAAGTCATGTATTTTGGTTGATCAATGAGAAATGACTTCAAGACGGATAAGAGAAGAGGAATGCAAGGTGGAGAAGAAGTATAATAAGGACAGGATGAGGACGGGTTTAGGCTTCCGGCGCACTTTCATACGAGACACAACAGCAGGAAAGGACGGTACCTTCTAGGTCGAGCTGGCTGTTGTGGCAAGCAAGGTTTTACCACTTGCAGTAAATTTTTAATTAGAAAATTTTTAGAATGTACTAGTGTTCTTTGGATCAAAATAAAAAGAATAAGACGATAATAGGTATATCAAAATTGGAGATGCACCAAGCGGAAGCGTATTCAATGATTAATTGAATTGATAACAATTTGATTCCTATTACACACGAATGTTTATGCAATAATACCCGTCGTTCTACCATTAATTACACAAGCATAATATCCAGACACAGCTAGACTGAGCATCGTCACGGTTGGATGCGCTCTGATTTAATTCCAGTGACCGTGTACCTTGTTAATATGTCTGTAATCGATTTGGGTCAGCACTATATTCAGGATTGTGTCAATGTTTCTGTATTTCATTGCGTCAGAGGTATTGACGTTGTATGCTCATGTTTTCTGATGGTGTTTCTACTCTTAGAATTGAGTCTTCTGTGTCTTATTTTTGGGGATTAATTTCCTTTATAGATGGAGACAAATTTGTCTATCATACTGGATATAATAATTGTGTTGTGATATTAGCTGAATAATTTTACATTATGTAAATTCATTAAAAGATGGAAATTGCATTGCTAAACACGGCACGTGGCCGTGTGGGGCCGGCATCAAGAATAGCTCCACCCCGTCTCTTCTTATGGGAGTCGTAAAAGCCAACGAAGGGATTAACGGGGGACCGGGCAGCAGCGTTCTCCTGTGTACTAAAGACATCCACTGCGATCGCCAACCCGCCTGCCAAGCGTGGCGATTATGGCAATGCCAAGGAGAGGCCTATGTTCAGTAGTGGACGATGAAAGGCTGATGGATGGATGGATGGAAACGCCGTAGCTGTGTAAATTTTTATCATGTTCTTCATTCTTTATTGATTCTCTCGTTGTAACTCTAACATTAAGCACAATTTGCACATCGTCCTTATCTCAAGATGTTTAGTATTGACGATATTTGTAGGTAGTTGATCAATGTGAAACTTGAATTAAATCCTTCCTGGGTGCTTATATTCCAATATAAGATACCTTCTATTGGGTGTGTTTACAAACATAATGACGGGCCTCGTGGCGTAGTCGGTAGTGTAACTGACTTCCGTGCATGAGGTCGTGGGTTCGATTCCCACTCAGGACAATTATTTGTGTGATGAACACAGATATTTGTACTGCATCTCGGTGTTTTCTATCTATTATAAGTATGTATTTACAAAAAATATATATATGACGGCACGTCCTAAAATAACGTGAATTTAGAGTGAAACTATGTACACTCTGACGTAATACAAAACACTGGTGCTATCATTTGATTATTCGTTCACTATGTCAGGTGTGAGAAACGTCACTTTCATTTTGACGTGTGATTGATATAAATACTGAGCGCAGGGTGGTCGTCGTCATTATTAGTTTGCATTGCGCCCGAGCACCACGTGTTCTGTAGAACGTCCGTAGTTCTAAGTTACTGATCATTAGAAATAACAATTAGTCATCGCATTTGTGTATTCGGTAGTTGAGGAAATACATAGTGTGATTGATCCGTAATCGGGTTGTTTTACCTCCTCGCCCGAATACCCACGTGCTTGTGTGTGCTTAAGTGGCGATGGGAAGCAATGAGCAATGAGATGTCTTCCGTGCATCTACATATATATATTATATCCGTAATCTGGTACCATAGCACAAGCGTTAAGCTTAGTTTGCGACCAGAGGACGTTGTGTGAAATGTCCGTGAATATTTATTTATTTATTTACAATATCAATCAGGTTGTTCAATCCTATAGATAATTTTATGAAATGACTAGACTAGCCTTTGCTGGCGGCTCCGCCACAACCAAAAGCTTGTCTTTGGGTTGTATCTCAGGTTCCCGATATAGTAGCGGGATAAAATGTATACCAGTTGTTAAGTCTAATCGAGGTCTATCAAATAGAAAAAGTTACATAAAAATCCGTTCAATAGTTTTTGCGTGATGCGCGAACAAACAAACAAACAGACACACAGATAAACCGGCAAACAGACAAAAAATCTAAAAAAAAATGTTTTGTGTCCAGACACGCCTATATAGCCTAATTCAATTAATAAAGTGGCGGAGCATGTCAAATGCCAAGAAATATAGATCAAAAATAGCCTAATTCAGTAATTTTTCTCAAATATCATAAATGTACAGACACAGCTGTTGTTGTTATTAAATAAGCAAAAAAATACTGAATATTCGCTCAACCCCGATACTAAAACCAGCGCTATACCTTTCATAAGAACTATTTCTATAGACCAATATAGAAGTATACTTCTTAAAATTAGCGCTAGATGGCGTATAAGACATGAAACCCACATTAGTACTTTTTTTAAATTAGCGCTATCTATGTGATTTATTGAAAACTGCTTAGTAAGACCAATACATTATCAGTTACTTATCAAATAATCAATTTTATTGTGAAAAATGAAGATTATGAGGCGTGCAGTTTTGTATTTTCCAAAGTATACGTATTTGCATTCTTTTAATTTTTTTTTTAGCGTGTGGTGACAGAGAATCCACGGCCCATCCATCCATCCATCAGCCTCTCAACGCAATAGGCCTCCCCAAGATAACGCCACAACGAGCGGCCCTGTGCCAACCGCATCCAACGGCTCCCCACAGCTTTGACCAGATCGTCGGTCCATCTGGTGGGGCGCCGTCCTACGCTGCGCCGTCCGATACGTGGTCGCCACTTGAGAACCTTTCTTCGCCAACTATACCGATAGCATTGTTCATTTATATTGGATTAATGCATGTAAAGGCATCCGATAGGTGGCGTTGGTCGTAAAGACAAATGTGATGAGGAGATTAGGTATGGCCGAAGGTCAGTGCGGTAGCTCAGCGGCTTAGAGCGCTTCCCCGGATTGGAAAGGACACAGGTTCAAGGTCCCGCTCGCACTCAAGTTCTCTTTTTTCTCATTCACAAATAATTTGTACTTTAAAGTAGCTGAAAATGTCAAGTGCTAAAATACAGATCAAAATGAATAATCTCCTGCTTTAACCAATAAACACCGATGTGCTTTATGGTCCAACCCACTCGGCTCCGATAACAAGTGAGCACTCCCATTTGACACCCAGCTCTACCACCTGTAATGAAATGGGGGATAATTGCTTAGTCGCCTCGCATGATACTCGTGGGAAAGGATGGGGTGGTGATACTTTTATTCTTAGTCCGTCACTATTGCATTTACCGGTTATCGGTGCATTTACGACTTCTTCACAGGTCTCAAATCTGTAAAGTATAGTATAGATGAAGTCACGATTACAAGCCAGTCTCTCATAATTCTGGACTCCCCGTCAACTGAACACGTGCGAACATGGAACAATATATCAAGGGAATTTCAACGCCAGATGTGTTGATTCTCACTGGGTTCTCGTTCGGGCCTACCTTTATACATACTGCAAAAATATCCACTGTTTAATATAAAGAAGCAAAATTGAACTCTAAAACTTATGACTGAGTGTTGGTAACTGAATAAAATATTACAATAAAGGTTGTTTGCACATTAAATTAAACTTTGAGTTATGTCCGATAAAGTTTATTTTGGGTTGAGTATAGTTTATAAATTAAGGGTGTCTTCCCAAAGAAAGAAATCGGGTAAAAGCACTGATTATCGGCTCATGTTAAATAATGAATGTTTTATGTGTAGGGTAGGTTCAAGGGCGTGGGGTCATTTTGTGTTAGTGTTGCGATTAATTCACTGGTCACCGATTAGGGTACTTCAGTTTTTGATATGTATGAGCAAGGATTCTTAAGATACATTAATTTTTTAAACAGTTTTTTAACTAGTTTAAATAACAAAAATGGCATAAAAATATCATGAGTGTCAAAAATAGTGTTTTTTCTTGATATGTGTGTGTATATATTCTTTTACAAGCGCAATATATGACAAATAGAGACATTTTAAGTTTGAAAAATCAGTTGTTCTGTGTAAAACGAGAATAGTACCCACCTCAACGCTTCGCATATGAGGCGTGCAAAAGCACATTTTATATCGTTGTAGGTAATATATGAAAAATAGCTTTAGTTAAGCAGCTATCTAACGATAAAGTTATATTAAATCAGTAATTTTATTAGACATACCAATGATCTGAATAAAGATTATTCTATACTTATATTATATGTATTGATTCATATTTTCTCAAAACTTATTAAGTTAAGCCGCTTTTGCAATGAAATAACAAAGATCCAAACGTCTTAGCATACAAACATTTACATTTATAACATTAGTAGGATTTTGGACGGTAGTTATTAATTGTTCTCTTGGGTATAGAGGCAGGACGTTTAAGCCGTAATAAAAGAACTGTCTCGTTAGCCTGAGGGTATAAGTTAGTAAGTTAGGGTATAAGTTTTACTCTGGACGTGTTCCCATTGCCACTTTGATCATATAGTAAGTACTCTGCATTTTTGCCTGAGGACGAACGATTTGTTTCTTTTCCATTTGGATTGCCAATCCAGGATTTTAAGAGTGAAGGAATAACGGGTGCCCTTACGTTAATCATTAGCCTTTGGCAAAAGTTAGTTTTAAGGGTATATCTGAGATTCCCGATGTAGTAGCGGGATAAAATTTACCAGTTTTCAAGTCTAATCGAGAGCTATAAAATACAAAAAAGTGCATCAAATTCCATTCAGTAGTGTTTGCGTGATGCGTGAACAAACAAACAGATAAGGTAAACAGACAAAAATTAAAAAAATATCGTTTTGTGTTTCGACACGCCTATAAAGCTTAATAAACTCATTTTTTCTCAAATATCTTAGATGTACAGAGACAGCTCTATTACAGCTTTATAATAGTACAGATTCCTTATATATTTCCTATATTTATCCCAGAATAAGTTAATGCCAAATTAGTTACTCCCACTAAAATAATTTTCTTAATGTGAGTTTTAAACCATTATCTGTAACAATATCAGTCAATAATATTATACAAAATTAATAAAAAAATAAATCCTTTTTTTAAAGATAAAGTTTTAACATATACCATTAAGATTACTTCTAAACGCGCCATTAGACATTTCAAATAAGATATCAAATAGGTCCTTACCTTTAATCCTATTTAAAAAGAAATGCCATTTTATATCTTAGAGATTTATGCGCAACCACTTTTGCAGATTGAGTTGAGAGATAGGTTTTAGTGGAAGGCTTTTAGGCAATAGGGCCACTGTCACTAGTGGCTATAAATTGTTTTAGTGCTATTTTTACACCCACGGGCCGTTTTATGGCGCTCGCTTTTCATTCACGGTTTTATCTCAAGATATTAAGATTCGAATCGGATAAATAAAACATAATCAACTTTGGCCGTTCTTATTTCAAACGATATTGCTATTGGTCTTCCTCCTTGTTCAGTTTGGACCTTTGGATGTTTTATATACAACGTGGGTGGTAAACAACCCCACCTGATGGTAAACGAAACTGGTATATTTTTAAAAGTGCTTATTTAACAATGAATACAGAGTGTGAAAATGTGAAATCGAAAACAACAGTCACGAGCAGGATTTGAACCTGCATCTCCTGGATACCGTCTCACATGATTTGCCAATTCAGCTGAATTTAGCTTCAGCTACTTCTTGACTGTTATCTCGATTTCACATTTTCACAATTTGTGTTAATTTATATGGCTAAAAAAAAAATATTGTCACTTTCGCAACTCCGATTTTTCGTGAAATTTGCTCCCAACACAACATTTATTTTGAATAACTATGTTAGTTTATTATAATAATAGCTTATTTATTATATTTTTACCTACAAGAAATTACAGTTAAAAAAACAAATAGTTACTACTACTAAAAAATACAAACTAAAAAATAAAAATCACGTTCTAAAATTCCGTTATATAATACGTTAGGCGAAGTTAATAAAAGCGCGTTATAAACAGCGTCATAAAGACTAACTTCATATTGTTTTTGTTCGTCTAATATAATCTAAATTCTTAATGAAATAACTTTTTTTGAATAGACACTCCTAACAAAAGTGTAAAGTAACATTTCTTTTTTAAATAAATCTGTTTCTACCAATATTAATTTGTAAAGAAATATTTTCTATTTATTATATAATTAATGTTCTAATAAGTTATTATTATACGAGCAACATATCAACTGCGAATTAATAACTTTCTTTACAGTCGTGTCCCTTAGGTCACAGTGTCGTTTGCTTCCACTGTTAAAAATTTTCTCCAAAGCGTAAAAGGGCTTTAACCAAAAACATCGCACTTAAAAGAAATATTATTTATATTTAAGGCTTTTATCTGAGAACTAGTTGAACGGTTTTGGATTTCAGTGGCATTTTCGAAGAAGATTAATAATATTTCTAGTAAAAATAATAAAATAAAGTGTGCGTGTATGTATGCGTATGTGTATGCATGTATGCGGGTATATCTGTGCGTGTGTGTATTTGTAAGTGGTATATCAAAATTATCTGCTTATGTAATCAAGGCTTTTGACAGAATTAGGTATGTTTATCTGTTGCCTAAATGCCTCATTATGAAATCTTTTGCTCGTAAATGAAAAAATAAAGGGTAAAAAATCACATATTAAAGTTGTCTAATGGTTCAATATATCACGAGCGGTGGCATTAATAACCTTACTTTATACCAAGAAAAGTAAATATTCCGAGATATAGTAGAAAATTTAAAGGTGCCGTACAAGCCTGTGTACCCTTTGTTAAAATAGTATCAATATTCTTCAATATCAAATGGCGATTCAGAAGTATCAATCATAGCAGTACCTGCTATACACGCCGCTACACAAACAAAGGTGAGTAAGCATTATGTTAGGGAATGTTTCCCAAATGTATGTATCCTCACAGTGTCTAATGATACACGTTCGAATTGAGAATTTGAAACCTTTTAATATTTTTGATTTTTTCAATCTTATTTTTGTGGTTTTTTATGTTAATCAGCCTGTACTAAATAGTATTGGAAATTTTCAAATAGTTACAGTTTACAAAAAAATTTCAATTGTCTAGCTATCGCCGTTCTTGTGATACAGCCTGGCGACAGCCCGACGGACACACAGACAGACAGCGAAGTCTTAGTAATAGGGTCCCGTTTTGACCCTTCAGGTACGGAACCCTAAAAAAGGGCATTTCTTCTAGTATTGAAACTATCGTGAGATTGATACATATTAGAAATATATCACCGGCAATAACTCACGTTGAGGATCGATTTAGTCGACCCGGGTTTCGAGCATATTCGATGCTCATCATCAGGGCGAGCGCGCAGCGGTGTCAACGAGTTCCCGGCGGGCACTGCGGCTAGCGTAGCGCGCAGCTCGGCTTGACACATGTGCGGGCGGCGGCGGGGCGCTGCATGGAGATGGTGCATGCTCGTCGCTGCCGATGTCAGCCGATGAGGCCCGATTTCGATTGGGAGTGGATGGTGGTGTTGTCACTTCGTCGGTTCTTTGATCGGCAGGCGTAGGTTCGCACACCACACTGACCGTGTCGCCTTCCATACCCACGGATGTGTGAATACTCGAGGTAGTATTAAGGACTGGTATCCAGGCTGACGAGAGCTTCCATCCACCATCTCTGTTGAAAGTTGCATGTCGGTTGATCTCTATTGCTTCCCGTATCTTGCGAGGGACAAAGAACTTTTCTTGTGACAATACGGAAGCTTTATCGAACCGAATGTAATGGTTGGTGTCCGAGAGAAGTGCGTGTTCTGCTAGAGCCGATTTGGTAGTGTCCATATCCTTAATACTCCTAATGTGCTCGGATAGTCTGGTGGCGATATTGCGTCGAGTTTCTCCCACATAACTTTTGCCACAGTCACATGGTATGCGGTACACGCCTGGTACGCTTAGGTGGTCTTTGTCTTTTGGTGAGCGTAGCATCTGTCTTATTTGACCAGGGGCACGAAAGAACGTTCTAATATCATACCTTCGTCTTAACAGATGGCCGATTCGATCCGTTATTCCTCTAATGAAAGGTAGATATGTAGGGGAACGTTCTACTTTTAGCGGTCGCGTACGCTCCCTCCGTTCTGTTGTCCGGCAGCATTGACGCCACTTGGTAGGTTTTCGATGTATAGTGTGGGTCAAAATTCCATTAGAACCACGGATAACACGTACATCCAAGAATGGCAATGTGCATGACCTACGCACACGGACCGATACCTTCATGCGAGTTCACACTATCACCCTGCGCACTTGTCCTCAGTACCGAGATCATTAATTGACCGAGCCCTCCGACTATGCGATCCCCAATTTATACAGCAAGAGCTCGAGCACGTTAGGGGTGTACTAGAGGACAACGGGTACAAGTGGCGTCAATGCTGCCGGACAACAGAACGGAGGGAGCGTACGCGACCGCTAAAAGTAGAACGTTCCCCTACATATCTACCTTTCATTAGAGGAATAACGGATCGAATCGGCCATCTGTTAAGACGAAGGTATGATATTAGAACGTTCTTTCGTACCCCTGGTCAAATAAGACAGATGCTACGCTCACCAAAAGACAAAGACCACCTAAGCGTACCAGGCGTGTACCGCATACCATGTGACTGTGGCAAGAGTTATGTGGGAGAAACTCGACGCAATATCGCCACCAGACTATCCGAGCACATTAGGAGTATTAAGGATATGGACACTACCAAATCGGCTCTAGCAGAACACGCACTTCTCTCGAACACCAACCATTACATTCGGTTCGATAAAGCTTCCGTATTGTCACAAGAAAAGTTCTTTGTCCCTCGCAAGATACGGGAAGCAATAGAGATCAACCGACATGCAACTTTCAACAGAGATGGTGGATGGAAGCTCTCGTCAGCCTGGATACCAGTCCTTAATACTACCTCGAGTATTCACACATCCGTGGGTATGGAAGGCGACACGGTCAGTGTGGTGTGCGAACCTACGCCTGCCGATCAAAGAACCGACGAAGTGACAACACCACCATCCACTCCCAATCGAAATCGGGCCTCATCGGCTGACATCGGCAGCGACGAGCATGCACCATCTCCATGCAGCGCCCCGCCGCCGCCCGCACATGTGTCAAGCCGAGCTGCGCGCTACGCTAGCCGCAGTGCCCGCCGGGAACTCGTTGACACCGCTGCGCGCTCGCCCTGATGATGAGCATCGAATATGCTCGAAACCCGGGTCGACTAAATCGATCCTCAACGTGAGTTATTGCCGGTGATATATTTCTAATTTCTTCTAGTGTGTTGAATCATGGTCTAATTAAACTTATACAAATTTTGTTGAGGCTGGCTTCCGATTGCTCGGTTTGAGCTGATCATCAGTATTATCACGGAGTTAGATCCAATTTAACTTCCGCCACCAACTAGGGTAGGATAGGAACCCAACTAAGGATGTGCTTGTAAAGCACGAAGGAAGTCAGATGGTCACAAAGAGATATTAGTTTTTGGTCAATTTTCTTCGATGTGCGCAACTATACTACGAGAATACCAAGGCATAATTTTATAAAAAATAATTGAACGCCCTTTATTGAGAATAAACTGTATCCACTATGCCCATGTGTTAGATATTTTGCTGTAGGTAGTTCAAAAATACTTGCGCATTCAAGCGGGGTATCTATTGGTCTGACAAAATAAAATGTGACAAGAAGAACTGGGGGGGTCTGGATTAAAATGCCTCTCACAGGTTATTTTTATTTGTCGCAAGTAATCATGTATAGGTAAGTAAATAATAAATATTCACGGACATTTTCACACAACGTCCTCTAGTCCCAAACTAAGCTTAACGCTTGTGCTATGGGTACCAGATTACGGATAATATATAATACATAAAATTTTTTTTTGTAAATACATACATGTAATAGATAGAAAACACCCAGACGCAGTACAAATATCTGTGTTCATCACACAAATATTTGTCCTGAGTGGGAATCGAACCCACGACCTCATGCATGGAAGTAGGTTACACTACCGACTACGCCACGAGGCCCGTCAAAAGGTAAGGTAAGGAAGGGAAAGGTTGCGAAAACGTAATGCAGTATGACAAAGGAGAGGGACTTAATTTATGAACGGCTCCTAACCAGATCATAAATCATCAGGTCTGTTATGAAATTTTAATCAATACTCTATATTACACTAAATAATTGTAATGCTTAATCAGAAAAGATGATGATTTCAAATGAGTTACTTTGTGCAGTAATAAGATTTTTTTAGGTTAAGTATGACATTCAATTTAAAAAAAAACACGTTAAATTAATATTTAAAAAAATATCAAATGAATGTTTAGATATTTTATATATATTTTTAGCATTTGACATGCTTAGCACTATACATTAAACACAAAGTGAAAAATGTGAAATCGAAAATAACAGTCAGGAACAAAGCATCTGGACGGTATCCAGGAGATGCAGGTTCAAATCCTGCTCCTGATTGTTATTTTCGATTTCACATTTTTCACTTTGTGTTTAATCAAATTAATGTCTTTTTTTGAGAATTCAACTGTTCTCTCTGGCATTAACAATGTAATATTTTTAAACAAGTTTCACTTGTGTCGCACCAACAGAGGCCTGTGCAGTAAAAAGAGTAAACACGGCTCTTTGTAGTGACGTCACGCGTCAACATCACGCTTGGACGTCACGCTGCGCGGCAGCGAGCCGTACCCCTTGTATCGAACATGCATCCGGGTATTGATATAGAGGGCCGAAAATTACAAATTCGGAGGACACAAAACAAAATGGATCCACTCGTTTGAAGACCACTATCTCCATTTTTTTACACTAGCCTGCACTTGCTCCAAAAGAGCTTTAAACATTATATATTAATTGCAACCATCCTTTTTAAAAAAGTTAATTAATAAGTACGTTATTTTGTTATTTTTAGATACTTATGCGCTTGAAATACTAGGCCATATTTTGGGTGTGTTGCTTGCTAATTGCTAAATTTATTAGCATTAGTGATTTCCACCAGGTAACACCAAGGTAGATGGATGATGGTTTCGCCATCCAAGACGAAAGAAAGGATGTGATATAAAAATCGATACGTGTGCATTGATATGAGTTTTCTGTTAATATAATAAGCAACACAGACGAATTTGCGGGTATCAACTAGTAAGAAATATTTTATTTCAAGAATACAAAATATTATTCTCGCAAAATATCGTTATTCAGCGAGTTCGTCACGCCAAAATAATATTATATCGACTTCGGAGATTATACGAAGATCTCTCAATAAATACGGCTTTAAGTCCCCGACTCTTCAAATATCAAGTCTATCATTTATAGCAGTAGAGAGGCCTAGCTTTGTTAGCTTTTCTCTAGCCTTGATACTTAAGATTTATAGATTCCATTCAAGACATAAATTGCTTAATACTTCTATTCTTCGTAGTATTATTTACTGTTGAAATCGAATACTATCCAAACTAAATTATATTAATAATAATGACCTCTAGACTAATTTAGGTCAAACCGCTAGCATTAGCCAACTTCACAGGAGATTTAGTGCACGAATTTGTGGGCATATACAAGTGCACTCTCAGTTCTCTCTCTCTCTCATAGTCCATTGGGACACCATTCCAATACGACCGTATGAGGCGCAGAAGAAACAGCTTTTTTTGCTTCCTGAGGAAAGAGGTAATTTAAGGAGGTATTTTAACATAAATACGAGATCGGTAACTAATGAAAAAAAACACTGCGAAAAAATGTGAATCCTTCTTGGAATATACGACTATATACACATACATACTAGTGGATATGTAGTCCTGTCCATACGTTGGCTTGCGTTTAACATCAACTCCAGAATTTTGATGTGAAAACATCTCATACAGAAGGAAGGTAAAAGCAGCTATTGGTGTGACAACGCCGTGCATTTATTTACTTAATGGTTTTAACGCCATCTGTTGACAAAAACATCTAACTAGGAAGTATAATATCAATCAATAAACCAATAACAGTTTTAATTCGTCTATGGTACGAGATCCGACCGCGTGATTTATACGTTCATATGTTTGATTAATAAAATATAATTTTTATCGATATTTATAACTAAACCAATGCAGATCCGCAAAGGTGGCCATCCAAATTTGGCCGCAATTAATTTTAATTAAAATGTAATTAATTATTTATTTTTGAACAATTACGTTCACTTGTAATTGTTAAAAAATATATTTCATTAGAAAGAAATATACCTGAGATACCGAGAAAGTTCAAGGTGCCATCCCTCACTTGGCCGCAACCTAATGTCAGCCAGGTGTAAACAGGTATAATTTCGTTAAATATATACGTTCATAATGTATTATCATGTTATACATACCAAATTGAAGATTAATTCTTTCCCTACATGATGAGATATAGGTGCCTATGCAAAAATGCCCGCAAATAGTGACTGCCAACGATTAAAGATAAATAAAAGCGAGAGAAACTTAAGATAAACACCCCAGGAGTTTATAGCTCTAATGTATGGGATTAAAAATTGTCAAAATGTAAACGCTGCAAGACTTTTAATGTTTAATAAAATGTATGCCATGACTACAATTAATGACAAATTTATGAAAAAACTTAAAGGTTTCAATTCAAGCACTATTCCACCATGCTTGAAATCCTTGCAACAAAAATTATTGCGTACGATCTTCGTTAATTCAATGTGGCAAAATGCCACTAATCCAGATTGCATCAGATTTAAACCTGAAAATAATGGTTGGATTTTAGATGAAACTTTAAAACCAACATGGTTCATTGGAGATTCAATGCCACAGCAAGTAGAAGATGTTATTTGTGATTTAATTGAACAATCTTCAGAAGATACAAACGATAAAGATTCTGACGTTTCAACATATGAGAGTGACAGTTCTGATGATTCAAGTGACGATAGTACGTAAATGAAAATTTTTTCGTTACAAGTACTCCGATATGTATTGATAATTATCTAACTGTAAAATCTTTTTTATCATTTTTGTAATTTTTATCATTTTTTTTTAATAAAGAAGTGTTTGTATTTTTTATCATTTTTTATAATAAAAAAAAAGTTGCATTTTAAATCAAAAATAAATAATTCACTTTTTGTTCAAATGAAAAAAAGGTTTGTGCATTTTTCTTTTAAAATATATAATTAACAAATAATTTTTTTAAACAAATAATAATTGTTAAATAAATGATTCCAACATTTTTTGTTTTCAAAAAATAAAACTGAAAAATTTATATTAATCAGATCCCTGATTAAAGAACCGAATTAAAAGCAATGGAAACAGAATTCAACAGAATTAAAAAATCAATTCTGTTTAATTCTGTTACCATTGTTTTTAATTCAGTTCTTTAATCAAGGATTCAAGGAAAATAAACGAAACTTTATATTGATGAAAATAAAAATAAAAAAAACATTTGTGTATAAAGATAAATTTTAATATAGATTCAAATTAACGTCTTACAGTTCAAAGTTATTGTTTGAGTTGGATATAATTAAAAAAAAAATTAAAAACACTGGTTTGGATAGTAATTTTTATGACATTTTTTATGAAGACCGAAAATAAACGAAACTTAATATTGTTAAAAATTGTAATAAAACAAAATTTATTTAAAAGATAAATTTTATATTTAAAATGACGTTTCACAGTTAAAAAATATTGTTTTAGTTGAATATAATTAAAAAAATATTGAAAACACTAGTTTGGTAGATTAATTATTATGACATATTATTTTTACTGCTCAATTTTTGGAGTATTTTAAACTCCAAGCAAATACGCGAGCTACTAGTTGAGCACCTTATCTATGGACGCATGCGCAGTAGCATAAAAACGACAAGCAGCTGGGATGCTCTATCTTTATTCGACATGGGGTGTTTATCTTAAGTTTCTCTCGCTTTTATTTATCTTTAATCGTTGGCAGTCACTATTTGCGGGCATTTTTGCATAGGCACCTATATCTCATCATGTAGGGAAAGAATTAATCTTCAATTTGGTATGTATAACATGATAATACATTATGAACGTATATATTTAACGAAATTATACCTGTTTACACCTGGCTGACATTAGGTTGCGGCCAAGTGAGGGATGGCACCTTGAACTTTCTCGGTATCTCAGGTATATTTCTTTCTAATGAAATATATTTTTTAACAATTACAAGTGAACGTAATTGTTCAAAAATAAATAATTAATTACATTTTAATTAAAATTAATTGCGGCCAAATTTGGATGGCCACCTTTGCGGATCTGCATTGGTTTAGTTATAAATATCGATAAAAATTATATTTTATTAATCAAACATATGAACGTATAAATCACGCGGTCGGATCTTACAAGAACTACCTATATAAGACTCGAATGATAAAGTAGCGAAGCATGTCAATTGCTAAAAGAAATAGATCTAAAATACTCGAATGATATTTGAAGAAAGAAAGAAAATAGATGTTGTCACATCTGTGTGACGGCTCATTTATTCATATATAAAGTTTCTTAAATAGGTAATAGTGGTTTGAGGTGAAATTATGTGCGTTTAAGTTAGTAACAAAACAAATTTCTGTATTAAACCGATAATAAAAACTTGCAACACATACCGAATCCAATTGTAAATCTAAATCATCTAGAGACCCACTCAAACACTTAATAAATAGTTAATCAGAATCGGTGCAGCCGTTTAAGACGGACACAGTGATTATTACACTTACAGAAGAATTATAACATATAGAATGTACCTATGCTGCCGTCCTATGGCTAAAAGATGGCTAAGTGATTTTTTTCAAATTTTGTTTTATGATAGCAAACGAAATATATTTTTTTCTCTATCTAACAGTCTGGGTCTTATATTTATATCGTATGTAGTTACCGAGATACAGACACCGCATGCACGGCTAACTAGTACATCATTTTTTGGATTGTGCAATTCTTGAATACGGTTAAGTCATTGTCACCCACTAAAATACGGTTAAGTGCCTCTAACTGTATATACAAACTCAAGATTGTATGTGCTATAAAAGCTTAGAAAACGGCTTCATTGATCTACAATCCTAATATGATGCTAATGGACTTTAGCAGTTTTTTAACAACATAAAAATACATAAATCCTTAGTACGAGTATTCACGATGCCTAAAAGGCAGTTTTTCTTCAAACACAACTTTATAAAATCTCTATACGAGGAGGGATCAAAAAGTAGTGAGAACGACATACTCTTTGGTAAGAAAAAAAAATACTGGCAGACATAGCTCAGATACATATTTGTAATATTAAAAAAAAATCGATTCTCTTTTGTTTTTTTCTGAATGTAGTCATTTGTTTGCTTCGTGTTGGAACGTGTTCTCGAAAATGGAGAAAAACGAAGTGCGAGCTGTTAATAATTACCTCTGTTGAAAAGAAGTTAACGACGCAAGAGATTCATTGCGATTTGGAGGCAACATTAGGAGAGTCTGCTCCGCCGTATTCCACTGTTGCAAGGTAGGCTTCTCAATTTCGAGTAAGGAGAACGAGCACGGAAGACGAACATCGTTGCGGCCGTCCATCGACGTCACCCAAGAAAATGTTGCGAAGGTCAAGAAAATTGTATTGAGCGATCGAAGAGTTACCATCCGATACTTAATTCAAGAAACGGGCATTTCATATGGAAGTATTCAATCCATATTGAAGCAATCTTTGAATATGAGAAAAGTCTCCGCAAGATGGGTGCCGAGAATGTTAACCGACAGTCAGACACAAAATCGACTTAACATTTTGAAGATACTGTTGGACAAGTTTCAAGAAGATTCTGAAAACTTTTTGTCTCGTTTCGTAACAATGGTCGAAACATGGGTCCATCATTTTGATACCGAGACAAAACAGCAATCTTCGCAATGGAAACGGCCATCATGACCGACCCCGAAGAAGTTTCGTGCCGTGGCATCGGCTGGCAAGGTTACGGCCTCAATATTTTGGGACTGAGAAGGGATATTGTTGATTGATTACCTAAAGCATGGAACCACTATTACAGGCCAATATTATGAAGCTTTAGTTCCCAAGTTGAGAAATGCCATCAAAGAGAAAAGCAGAGGGAAACTTCGAAGTGGCGTGCTGTTTCGTCACGACAACGCACTCGCGCACAGGTCAGCAGTTGCGATGGCTGCCATTCAGCAAGCTGGTTTCGAATTGGTTGACCACCCCCCTTATTTACCAGATCTGGCGCCTAGCGATTTTTATCTGTTCCCCAAATTACCAAAAGTGCCAAAATTATAATTCACAAATAATGGATGAATTTAATTTCTTGAATTATCAATTAAACAGAAAATTATTAATTAATACAATTAATTAATTATATTGAGTAATCTTGACAAGACTAAAAAAAAATTGTTACATTTCCAAAATTTTGCCACCCTAAAAAATTTGCCGCCCTGGGAACTCGCCCCAACTGCCCCTAGTGTAAATCCACCGCTGCCCTGCACTAAGAAATAATCGTTGTATCGCGGACTACTTTACAAATTTATAATTTAACGGACACCCAAATTGAGTTATCCTGTGTGGAAATCGAACCCACAACACTCGGGTGGGAGGTCAATATTTAAACCTCTCCGCCATCGTTGCAGTCATTCATCATTTAATATCATGCTGTGCACCTTTAGGATCAAAAGAAAATAATCGGAAATAGTACAAAGCGATACGGTGCACAGTGGGTTGGGAGCCGAGGGTGGCAACTATTAGATGACAGTAACCCAGTATTACCAAAAACTACCAAAATGTGCATGCAAATGTCAACGTCATAGCATCGACCATTGCGTGTGGTTCAAATAAGTAGTAACAAACTGAATCCCAAGTCTACGACAAAAATTTTAACTAGTGTGTTCTTTCATTAGTAGAGTCACGTCTTTTATGAAGATTTTTACTTTTTATTAGTGCCGACTGTGAAGGTTCCAGTCTCCTTGGTTTTAGCAGCCGTGAAGCGCCTGTGGTGGAAAACATGCATTTGGCTCACCTGATGGTAAGTGGTTGCCGTAGCCTATACTCGTAGACGCTAGCAACACCAGAGGCATCACTTGCACGTCGCCATCTCCAAGGAAAGAATTCGGAGGTGGATAGGAAGTATATAAAGGAGAGGACAGGTAGGATAATAAGGAGAGAATAGGAAGAAAAACAAAGAGAGGATAGGGAGGGAGTTTATGCCTCCGAAACTCTCACCATACGAAACACAATGTTACCACTACTGTTGGTTCACGCTGATCTTTTGTGAGAGGGTGCTACTTCCCCGATCGAGCTGGCCCATTCATGCTAGTATAAGCAAGATTCTACCACTAGAAAAATGTGTTTAAATTTTTAAGTGCACAACCTGTATATAACTGGTAGTTAGCTTAAAAAAGATATCTCGTAGCCACAGCCTATTAATTAAACAGTAGGCTCCTTTGTTATTAGTTAACACTCGACACATCAACGCAAAACTAATTAATTACTAAAACTATCGAGCGGTGAATTACTAACTTCCACATTCAGTGGCCACCCTTGTATAACGGACTACAGTCTCCACAAAAGGATTTTGCGTAAACTTTTGTGTATTAAAATTCTTATGAAAACATATTTAATAATATGTCGTAGAAATGAAGCAAGTTTCTAAAAGTCAAAATTAAAGGTATATATTCTATAAGTATCGCTTTCAGATTTCTATGCTAATAAATATTACATATTAACTTTATTTTTAGGGTTATTTGTGACCACGAACCCTGCATACCACACACGCGCATCCTGTCTGTCATTAGAGGCAACAAACAGGTTAGTGTGGGGCCCTTGCCCACTAAATAAATTTGTCGTGTGCCTCTTCGCCTGTGTTGGCGGACGACATGAACTGTAAGACGTTATTTCGCGTCTGTCCCTCTGAACTCAATAAGGTACGGAAATACTCACCCGATATTTATGAGGTTTGCACAAATTAATGAATTAATTTCAGATGAAGATTTGGGTGTATAATCAATTAACGTTTTATGTAAATTGGCGGAATAAAATCAAAGCGACTGGGAGCTCATGACATGTGACGAGTAAGCCGATAGAGCTATATTAAAAACTGTAAGTTTATACGTACTTAGTATAGAAAAAGCTGAAAAAAAAGCTGGGCATGGAACCCAAGTGAAAAACCGTTGTATGCGATACAACTAAGCTACTTAAATAGCATATAGGTAAAGCACCTAATCAATATATACTTCATTAAAATACTTTGCAAAGTCACTGTAAGCTATAGACCAGGGTATGATTAGATTTTTTTTAATGATAACACACGGCATTTAAAAGATATCTAATGTTATTAATAAAAGGAGAATGGGATTTTTGGGCCCGAAGTTAACAAGTTGAAATATTCTTTAAAAAATTTGCCATATTTTTCTAATGTAAAATACAAAAAGCTAGCTTATTTTTCATTCTGGAATGCGAAATATACATTAAAAAAGGAAATATTTATAGAAATCGATTACTTTAATCAATACAATCGAATTAGTGGTAACTTGTATTAAAAAATAAAAATCAAAATAAAACTAAATGTTTACTTTCATTATTAATAATTTCTTCAAAAGAATAAATTAATATAAAGATATTATTCCCGGAACAATAATATAGAACATTTTTTATGTTCACATACCTATAGATTGACATAATATATCGATGCATTAGTGAAACCTCCTTTCTGAACGCTATACGGCAACACTACAATCTATGACTATGACTACACTTGACAGTTCAACTTCTACTGTTCTATATATTGATTGCTTATTTTGGCTTATTTTTTGACCCTAGCTTTGTTACTCCGGGATACTGAGAATTTTGCCTACACGAAGGACCTGGCCTTGTTATTTTGAAAAACGATAACACGCCTATAGATTGGATATTGACAATATGGATCGTTGTATTAATTGTAATATAATAGGGTAATACAAAAGGCAAATGAGTTTTATATGACCAAGCAATACTGTCTGTGATTCATGAATGATGTGCACCTCAACCTGTAAGTACTAAATGTTTATTTATTTATCAATCTTATTGAATAAGCCGTCAAATCTCAGTGTTCTTCTCTCGGCACATCACAACTCCTAGATCTGACTTGTGACCTTTTTATTATTGATTTATAAAATATTTCTTGTGTTTTAGGTAAACAGCAATGACCATTTATGTCAGGCCAACCGGGACTTACAAGAAGTAGTCTTACTGACGCGACGCATAGAACAAAGAGCAGCAGGTCACTCCAGTGTTTGTATCCGGTGTGGACGCTCATTGGCTTCACAACATATTATAATTCTCCACTGTAAATAAGAATTTTTAAGTAGCTTGAAGTTGTGCCTCAACATGTGTTTACACCTCAACGTGTGCCTACAACTACACCTCAACTCAATAATCAAAGAGGATTATAATATACCTGTATAAAAAATGTGTTTTCTTTGAAATAACCAAATATAACCTCATCATAGTTCCACCATAGAATGGTACCTATTATAATTATGCTCTAATCAATCGAGTACTTGTATTGTTTATTTACCTGGTTACCTTTATTTTCTAATGAGTACGTAAGTATTATGTATCTATACTACCTATGTAGTTATATAATAGTCATTTTTATTTTACTTCATCAGAAAAGCACATATAGGCGAGACACAAGCTGAGAACCTGCTTGTCTGCTGCTGTACACCTATATATCTAAGGTCTATAAATATGTATATGTAAAGTACCTATAGGTAGCTACATATTTGTTATTGTATAGGTGTTACATACATACTATATATTTGCTATATAAATAAAATAAAATAAAAATTGATGCTTTAATTCAATTTCAAAGCTTGTGTCCAGCAGTGGAAAATTTTATTATACAAGACGCTTAAAGTTATTCGAGTAAATAATGATATCTTAAATACCTACCTAATTATTTGGCAAATGTACCTTAGAAGATACCTAACTACCATTTTTATACTACGTGGGTAGCAGACGAGCATACGGCCCATCTGATGGTTAGTGGTTACGGAAGCCTATAGACGTTCGCAACACCAGATGCATCTTCCACGCGTCACCATCTCGATGGAAAGGGGTAGGAGGTCTACCTAGGTAAGAGGCTCTGGCGCTCTCACTCACCATACGATATACAACTATAGGATTACCTACCGTTGTTTCACGCTGATCTGTGAGAGGTTGCCACTTTCCCGATCAAGCCATTCATGCATAAGCAAGTTTCTAGCACTAGAACCTAACTACCTATCAAACGCGAAGTAGATCTATTTACTAATCTATTTAAGTTATCTTATCTATCATCTCTATCGTATTATACATCCTGCGAGTTTATAAATAACGTGTTTCTGGGCTTTTAAATGTTATTTAACACAAAGTGAAAGATGTGAAATCTAAAATAACAGTCACGAGCAGGATTTGAACCTGCATCTCCTGGATACCTACCGTCCAGATGCTTTGCCAATTTAGCTTTCGATTTCACATTTTTCACTTTGTGTTAAATGTATAGTGCTAAGCATGTCAAATGCTAAAAATATACATAACATATTTATAGGGTTTGCGTCATTATTAGGTAAAAATCTTAATTGTAAAATTAAGTTTACCTGGTCGGTATAATGTATGAAAATACTTCCGACAGATGGCGCAGGCGTCACCCAAAGACGTTAAGTATGAATATGTTATTGAGATTAGCAGTCAGGAGCAATTGTCATGATGGCTAAATTGGCAAAGCATCTGGACGGTTTCCAGGAGATGCAGGTTCAAATCCTGCTCTTGACTGTTATTTTCGATTTTACATTTTTCACTTTGTGTTAAAAGTATAGTGCTAAGCATGTCAAATGCTAAAAATATTTATAAAATATTTATAGGTTTTGCGTCATTATTAGGTAAAAATCTTAATTGTAAAATTAAGTTTACCTGGTCGGTATAATGTATGAAAATACTTCCGACAGATGGCGCATGCGTCACCCAAAGACGTTAAGTATGAATATGTTATTGAGATTAGCAGTCAGGAGCAATTGTCATGATGGCTAAATTGGCAAAGCATCTGGACGGTATCCAGGAGATGTAGGTTCAAATCCTGCTCGTGACTGTTATTTTAGATTTCACATTTTTCACTTTGTGTTATAGTGTTATAGTGCTAAGCATATCAAATGCTAAAAATATATATAAAATTTTTAAATGCTATGATAACACTTAATGGATTTACTTTGATACTTAACCTCACTTTTATATAATCTTCCATATCTCGGCTCCTAGAATGCCAAATCTCACTAAATTTTAGATTATGAAATATTTAGAAAAAAAAAATGTAAGCTTTCAAATGGTGCATCTTTCATCTTGTTAACACCCGAGCCTAAAAATGTATGGAAGCATTTCTATCTCCTTTACAGATGTCACAAAATATAGTAAAATTAACTCAAGCGTTTTTGTGTCTTCAAGCAAGAAAGGAAGCCTAAACGCCAATCCTAATATTCTCCTTAGTACCGTTCCTCCCCACCTCCAAACAGTTTTCTTAGAGTAAAAGCACGAGTGATGCCTTTGGTGTTCCTAACATCTATAGACTATGGTGATTGCTTACCATCAGATGGGTCATATAAAAGAAATAAATAAAATAAAAACTAAAATAAATATCCACGGACATTTTTACACAACGTCTTCTGGTTCGCAGCAAGAAGGGGCTGGCTCGTTCTGAGAGGCACCATCCCCTCGCAGAAGACCAGCTGAATATGAATTTTGAAGTGTGCTAAATTAAATACAGTTAAAGACAAAAATGTTTCTCAAGGAATGCTTATCCTATTATTACTTCAACATCAAATACTAAACTGCAATTTTAACAAATATGTTTGAAGTTAATAAAATAAAACCTCCCGTTTCCAATATGCTTAAATGCAGCGGAATAATAAGGCATTGGAAATACCCTACAGAGTTCAAACTGTCAACAATTATTTACGTTCTTTAAGTGAGTCGCGTACACTACATTCTTCTCCATTAAGCCCCGAGATAAGGTGTCTGAGGGAAAGAAACGGGCTTATGTAGTCGAGATTAGTGCGAGAGGGAGGTGTATTGGTGATATTATCGTGGGTCAAACGTTAGCCAGACAATATTGTCTTATTCGCATTCCCCTTGCAAGCAGACCCCTGCATAGATGTCAGAGTTTAAAAATGAATAGTTATGCAATTTTCTTACTACTTATATTATATATTGTGGCAAGCAACCATATGGCCTACCTGACGGAAATAAGTTAGCGTAGCCTACAGACGCTAGCAACGAATTAGAGAGCTTTCACTAACTGCGAACTCTCACTAACTCCAAGGAGATTAACTTATCGTTATTTATATTTTTGTTTAAAAAAACATTTGGTTGCTGTCATTACATACATTACATTTTGGTGGCATCATATTGTGCCGATATCAAATACGACAAAAAATACAAATCACAATGCATCCACCAGCCTTTCAAAGTCCACTGCTGGATATACAGGCCACAAAGTCACATCGCGCTCTTATTTTTCTCAATGTAAACATTATAGTACAGGAGCCGCCGCTTATATTTTTAAGTAATTAATAACAGGTTCAATCTTTGTGAGTAGGTTCTGTTCGACGAGACGCCCAAGTTTTTCTTTGTGAAAAATCTCGATAGATGTAGCTAATAAAGAGCACAGGTATAAAACATTTCGATTTGGTGGGGTGTCGAAATTGTCTGACTAACAGTAAGTTTAAATGTTAAGATATTTGGATAATAAACTCGGAATATCAATTGTCCTACAAAATGGGTAGTTTGACTGGAGCGTACTCTTCTACAAATTGAAGAGACAAATATAAATAAAGAGGTTATTCAAATGATTAACGATCTGATTTTTGAATGCAGCTTTGTAAATATTTGTATAATGAAATGACCATATAGTCCTACAAATTTAGTGGTATGTTTTCTCTGTCCCACGCTTGGAAGTTTTCGAATTCACAAACACTTAATAGCTACATCTTACAAGATTTTTCACTGAGAAAAATTTGCGTGTCATCTAACGGAACCTACTCACAAATATTCAGCCTGTTATTAACCACTAAAGCAAAATAGGCGGTGGCTCCTGGGCCATTCGATTTCTGCATAATAATAAAATACAACACATTACTATGCTAATTAGCCTCCAAATTTATAAAAGACTTCTGCTCAGTAGCTAGTAGTCTGTATAAATACAAGAAAATATATGTATAAGAAAATGAAAATGTATAAAACAATTTGTAACTTGAAAACTTATTGGTTTACTGATATTTGCTATGCTATGGAATATAATGTGGAACTGGAACTCTCTCATAGTAACGAGAACTATATCAAAAAGGAACGTATTTTATAAATCTGCAAATCCAGATGGTTCGTTGCATTTCTCTGTTATTTGAACTAACTAGTACTTATATATCATCGAATCACAAGTGTCTTTACATTTACAATATTGTTTAAGCGAAAGCGCATTTGTTTGTTTGTTTATTAAATTTTCACGCTATCACTGCTAAACCGATCATCTTGAAATGTTGCATAGGTGCACATAGTTTGGAACCCACAAAAAAGACATACCTAGGCGACTTTTGGGTTCTATGGTATAGCAATTTATGCAATGAGTTTTACTACATAGTAGAGTGAACTATTTATATTCTTAGTCTACGCAAAATTTAGATCTAGTATCACATATTTTACAACTATAATGCATTAATTTAATTCCACTATAATGCATTAATTTATTAATTTAATACATTATCCCTGGGTAACATAAAAAAAAAATAAAAATGCTAAATTTATTACTAGAAACTAAAAACAAATATTATAAAGAGGAAAGATTTGTATTTTAGTATTAATTTGTGTGTTTGTAACAAATAAACTCAAAAACTATTGGACCGGTTTAAAAAGTCTTTCACCGTTAGAATGCTACATCTCTAAGTAATACAAGCTATATAAAAAATTAGAGATCCCTAGTAAAACTTCAATAATGTAGGTTTATGCATAAAAGTTTAAAATTTATAAGAAAATTATAAAAAGTAATTTGAAAAAAAAAAATTCTTATGTCCTGCATAAAGATACATTTACTCTACTTTTATTTCGAAATGTTTAAAAAATAAATGTGAAACCGTGACGGGCCGCTAGTATTTAATATAAGTCTGTTATTTTGACAGCTCACTAGTGATGAACATTAGTGGAACGAAAGATAAATCAACTGAACCAGTTAGTGTAGCAAGTCATGCGTTATATCGCTTCTGATCTTTTAGTTGTAACTATATCAACTGTGCCGTGGTTTGTGGTTGTACTTCAGTTTACTAGAGACATAAGTTATCTGAATTATATAATTAATAACACGATAGTTTGAATTCTGTAATTTCGTGTCGAAATGGTGCCTAAATTTCTCAAATATACATTTCGAAATGTTGGCCATTCCTATCTCGTTAACAAACTTAAATTATATTTACAGTCAACTGGTCTAAGCTAGTTTTTCACTATATTTTATGTCTCCTCTCAAAGTGAGGGGGATTTTGGCCGTTGTCCACCGAGCTGGCTCAGTGTGGGTTGGCAGACTTCACAAGCCACTGAGAAAATCTCTTAGGTAGTTTCCTCATGATGAATTCCTTCACTATGAGTAGTGATAATTTGTGAGCAAACGCACTCACAAAATTTTGAAAATTCTCGTTAAGTTAGAACTGTCTGCGATGCGAAGAAGTCTTTGCAGATAGCGTCTTTGGAGTCCTTGGTTTTACCACTAAGCTGCCACTGCTACGCCACAATGCAGACATAATATCCGAAAATCTCTCAGTAGGAAACCTAAGAGATTTTGCTACCTTAAAGGAAAGCGATAACCAAGATATTTTGGTTTAACCTCAGACCAGGGGTTGAACTTTATACCACTGTCTTATACGTTTTCAGTTTTATCATTAATCTGTCATTGCTTTATCAATGCTATCACTTACAATTTATCTTAATTTTTTCTACCCAAAACATTGAATTCTGATAAATAGGACATCTAATATTAAGGTTACAAACCTTTGTGTAAAGCCACAGAACAGAGAGATCAATTCATAACAATATACAATGGTGTACACACTCCAAATCTTATCACAAAATTCTAAACAACGTTTCCTTCATAATTTTAACTAAACAGCATTGTTATCAGAGGCAGATTCAATTTATGACATAAGTTGGTGTAACATCTCAGGCGTTTCAATAACCGTATCAGATCGGATGTACGAGCTCAGTCGTAAATCACATCCAACAGTACGGCTGAACTGTACCCCTCCATGATATAAATAAAGGCATTGATACAGGACGATTCCCTGTCCACACTACCTCGGGGCCCAAACGAACTATACGGAGACGATATTTTCGAGGCGATAGCGTGTGATCGCTATTTATATAACTGTCGGCTTGGGAGCAACGCGTGTTACTTAAACACGCCTTGGGAAGTTTTGGGAGACAGTTACGGCTTTTCTGATAACGTTAAGAAGATATTTCCAAGGAGTTATTTTTGGAATTACACTTCTAAAAATTTCCATCCTTCCATCAGCCTTGAATCGTCCACTGCTGGACATAGGCCTCCCCAAGTGAGCGCCACAATGAGCAGTCCCGTCATGGGGGATAATGCCGTAATCGCCACGCTTGGCAGGCGGGTTGGCGATCGCAGTGGATATTGTTAATACTCGAGGGAGTGCTGCTGCCCACTCCCTGATATTCTTTCAGTCGGCTCTTACGACTCTCGTGGGTAGAGAGGTGTGGGTCAATTCTAAAGCCGGCCCTACACGTCCAGCCTCTAAAAATTTAGAGTTTTCTATTTATTGAACGGAATCAACAAACTAATGGATACGTGCATTGAACTTATCAAAATAATAACAACGTCTTCTGGATCTCAATTCAACTTGGCTCTTCTGACATTCACTCGGGATCATCAACTTCCATATCACATTCTTTCTTACTGTGTTGAGTGACGCTCGCATCAGAGCTCACACTCATCGAATAATTAATTTGACACCAAGAATATCTTCAGTTACTTTATGCCGATATTTTATGAATGGGTGGTATTACATGCTGGCACTAACATGACTTTTTGTGACAGACAACCCAAGGATCTGATGGTAAACAGTAACCACCACTCATGCTCTCAACAATAAAAATACTTCCAAACTGGAGCTCACCAATTCACTTCACTAATGGCACATGGTACACGATCAGTTATACAGTAAGCTGTGGTGCCAACCTACCCAGGTCCGATACCAAGCGAGTACTCCCACTTGGTTTCAATCCCTCCATCCATCCCAACCATCAGCCTTTCAAAGTCCACTGCTGGACATAGGCCTCCCCAAGAGAACGCCACAATGAGCGATCCCGTCATGGGGGATAATGCCGTAATCGCCACGCTTGGCAGGCGGCTTGGCGATCGCAGTGGATGTTGTTAATACTCATCAATCCCTACCACCAGAAATACAACGTGTGATAGTCATAGTCACCTCGTACGGCATTTTAGGGAACAGATGGGGTGGTGACACTTGTATTCTTTTAGCTATTTATTTAGTATTTTTTGTTTACGGTTTGTCAACTGAAAACAGCCTCGTCCAGCTTATGCTGAGATGGTGACCCTTTCCATTTCTTTCTTTCTTTCTTTATTCTCAGTATATATCATATTATAAATAAAATTTACACTTAACCTCAAATAAAAACAACGAGCTTATGAGCTTAGCAAGCAATAATTTGTTTACTAAAACAATGTTATTTTCTCTCATTGCATCGAAGAATAGAAGTTCAATCGATTCACGTCTACGCTAAAATGACCTTGACTGCTCAGTCTACTTACACTGCGAGCAAAGATTTGCTTTAAAAATTAAGCTGACATCTTATACTCATACTATACTAGCGCATTAACCACGGCTTCGGGTGCGTCTTTGTGATAAATCCATTTGAAATAGAATTTGCGTAAAATCCCTTCTTAGTGCTCACTAAGAAGGGATATGTGTATAGGGTCACTACGGTATCAAAGCAACCCATATGTACATTTTTACACTCCTAGCCACAGGAGAGTTCGGGCTGTGCGTTGACATGTCAGCCATACAGTTATTCTTTTATATAGATAATAAATATAAATAAGATGCATATTATTTATCTTTAATTATATTACCCGTAAAGGAATATTTTAACAAGCCTTGAGAAATTGATTAGATAAATTTCAAATTGAAAAGTATTTTATGAAATATATAAATAAGCTGATTTTCATAAGTGGTTCGTAAATTAAAATCTAAATTAAGTACAACGAGAGCAAGCGGCCGACCTGGTGGTAAGTGGTAACCGCTGCTCATAGAGTTTGGCAACACCAGGGGCACAGCCAAGCCGCTGCCTACCGCCGCGCGCTGTTATCGTATTATTATCTCTTGATGCAACACCGCAGAGGCATTACCCATACTTCGCTAACTCAAAGGAAATGGATATACTGTATATGTAGGGGGTTTAGCCATCCGGTGCACACTCACCATATGTAGCAGAACGTAGGAGTACTGGTCGTTGCTTGACGCTCATTTTCTGAGAGTAAAATGCAATAATTCATTTTGGATTTTGGAAGTGAATTTCTTGAGAAAGGCTATATTATCTAGAAATTTTTATATAATTTTATAGCATTTGACATGCTTAGGCATATATATTAAACACAAAGTGAAAAATGTGAAATCGAAAATAACAGTCACGAGCAGGATTTTAACCTGCATCTCCTGGATACCGTCCAGATGCTTTGCCAATTCAGCAATCGTGACCACTGCTCTCGACTGCTAATTTCGATAACACATTCATTCTTAACATCTTGGGTGACGCCTGCGCCATCTGTCGGAAGTATTTTCATACATTATACCGACCAGGTAAACTTAATTTTACAATTAAGATTTTTACCAAATAATGACACAGCCCTAGCATTATCTAGAAATTTTTATATACTTGGCAAAGCATCTGGGCGGTATCCAGGAGATGCAGGTTCAATCACATTTTTCACTTTGTGTTTAAAGGCTATTATTATAACATTAACGGTACTAAGAAGTGAAAGAATGGTTCTGCAAAAAATTTTCTGTTCTATTTTTTATCCATATTGACCAAAACTAGCTAGTTTTTAGCTTAATACAGAAGTGGTTTCTTCGGAGCCCCAAAAATTGTAATTTTCAAAATTACGTAATTTCGGGGGTCAGTTTTTTGATAAAATTCTGCTGTTTCTTAAAGTTATTTTCAGATTTTTGTTTAGAGACTCTTCTGGTTTCTCCCACCAACGCGTAGTGCTTATCCAGCCCTACCAGCCGATACCCCACTCAGAGGGCTTCTGAGGATGACATTCCCTGTTTTGTATAACGCCTAAAATATATTCCTACCTAGAAATTTTGGTATTTAACCCACGCTTTAATTTCTTTTACTTTCATGATAACATTGATAACGCATCCAAAGACTGTTTTGATTAACCTCGATTATTCAGTTACTCACTAATGAATTACTGAAGCAGATAATCGTCGTTACATCAACGAGACTATTCTTGTCAACCACGATAAGTATTTACTTACATTTATAAATAGATCAAGCAATGTTTTCGCTTATTTAGCAAAGCTCAAACTTTAATGGATCGATGAATACCACTCTCTCGTTTTGTATTGTGAGTGACACGGTACACGATGCCAAATTTCTCTCTTTACTCTTCTCATGTATCTCTTTATACATTTTTTTCTTCACCTTCTTTCTCCTTCTGGGGATGTCAATGTGGAGGTAATGATTCTAGTGTTGGTGTAACGTCTGGTACAAGTTTATCGTACTGCAGTCATCAGGCGCCCTCCTACAATATGTGAACGGAGCATTGGGGACAAATTCTAGGCAACCACTATCTCCTAGCCCACAATAAACAAATCAGTGCTTTACCCAACATTTTTATATGAAAACGAGAGTTGGATATGCAAAAAGGAGCATGAAAGTAAAATCAATGCGGTCAAAATATGATTAATGCGGAAAATCTGTGCAGTTAGGTTGACTGACCGCATTCGCAACGACTACGCAAGAGAGTGAGTAGGTATGAAAGAGAGAATTTGTGTAAAAATGCGAAAGGGAATGCTCCGATAGTTCGGACATGTAGAAGGAATGCCGGACAAGCGGTTTAGTAATATATATGCAAAAGTGGAAGGATGTAGGTACAAGGGGAGACCGACACCCATATTCTAAGACGGTTCTTCAACCTTTCCTTGACTCGAAACTCAACTGAGGATACCTCAAGGAATATCTCAAGGAATCCTCGAAATTGGTATTCTTAGTTGAAAACTCGAGGAACCTCGAATGAGGTTGAGTCGAGTAATACGTCATTAATTACGTCATTGTATTGTAGATAGACCATTGTTTTGAGCAAAAATGCTTTGATTTTAAATCTGTGGTCACTCAAAAGTTAACAGATGTTTGTCATTTGACATGTAAATGTTTAGATAGGACGATAGGTATTATACAAGGATCGCCACAAGGAGTAAAACTCAGGTAGGTACCTACATAGCAAAAAGTAATACTTACGTATATGGTATAACCAGAAAGTACCTACATAGCGTCGTCGCGTCAACATTGTTTTTTTGCTGGGTGTGTTTTTATAGCTACATAGTATAAATTGTTTAGATATCATTTATTTTGTAATATGTCTGGAAGATATTCTTACTGAATATCGGTCGGTAAAGTTATGCCTACAGGAACTCATAATTAAATATAAAATAAATTCGACGGCTACTTTAGGTGCCGATAATCCTGCTGGTAAAAAAAATTGCTTACCTACGTCTTTGGAATTCTACGGTATCGTAAAAGTTGAGTTTGCAGCTAACATCAATCAACAACAAAACATCTCGCAAGTAACATCTTATGAGATAATCATACTTAATAATACTAATTCAAAAACCGCTGGAAATACATTATAAACACTAGAAAACAATATTCACATGAAATAATAAACTTCAGTAAATTGTTTATAGAACAAAAACTTCCTTGAGTATTCCTTAAGGTTGGTCCCGACGTACCTTGAGATTGACAGTTGTTTCCTCACCTCGAGTGAGGAAAGGCGTCGAGTGGAGGAGATTTTTTGCAATTTCACAATCCAAAAGTAGGTTGTTCATTATTAATTACAAATATTTATTGTCTGCAGTTTAGCAAAACAATTATGTTGCAATGCTTAGAGCTAAATTCTTATACTTTTGCAATCTAGCAAAATAATATTCTGTAAACATATATTGAATAGACTAAGGCACGGTTATACCATACATTAACCAATGTTAATCTGCTGTTTAATTTAACATGTTACAGTTATGCAAATTATTTTGAGCTGAACAAAACACGGTTGCACCATATCCTAACCGTCGTTAATCTATTGATTACCATAATATATAATTCTACAAATTAAATCTAACTGGTGGCTTAACAACCCGGCCACTCTTGGTTGTCTTAACACACGAATCCTTAGACTTACTTTCTAAAGACGTATTTTTACCAACGCTGGCGTCATGTCTACTGTTTTTATCATCGACACTATCGTCGTTAATAAGAAAAGCTGGTTTTAACCTGTCAATCGACACATTTACTGTTCTATTGGGCAATTGAATTGTATACACTTTATTTCTCCTATTTATAACACGATAAGGACCTTCATAGGGCGGTACTAGCGGTTTACGAACTGCGTCATTTCGAATAAATACCTGTTCGCACTTAGATAATTCACGGTGAACAAATAATGCGCGTGAGCTCCGTGGTACTGCCGATACTGGTTTCAACTTTTCTATATTGTATCTTAACTGTTCCAAAAACGCATTTCCTTCGCTCAATCGCTTATCTGAGACGTCATAAAAGTCTCCAGGTAAGCGATTTGCTTGACCGTACATATATTCCGCGGGACTCACGCCATTATCGCTCCTACCTGCCGTACGTAGTCCTAACAAAACTGTTGGTAGTTCGTCACACCATGCGCCGTTTTTCTCTAGACGTGCCATTAATGCCTGTTTTAAGGATCTATATGCCAGCGTTCCAGGATACCATTAGATTGTGGATGATGATATCTATGCCAGCGTTCCAGGATACCATTAGATTGTGGATGGTACGAACAACAGCGTATTCTTTTTATACCCATTAACTTTAATAGTTGCTCAAAAAGATTACTTTCAAACTGCCTCCCTTGGTCGGTGGTTATTTTGAAAGAGTTTCCAAATCTACATATCCACGACTCATAGAATACCTTAGCAACTACCTCTGCTGTTATTTCCATCACTGGTACAGCTTCTGGCCACCTCGTAAATCGATCTATCATCGTGACTAAGTACCTATGCCCATCTTTACAAGTTTGTAGCGGGCCTACAATATCTATATGCACATGGCTTAATCGTTCTGCATTCGGAAATTGTTGTAACTCTGATACTGTGTGTCTACCTACTTTCGCTTTCTGGCACTTAATACATGTTTTCACCCATTGGCCAACGTCGCGATTTAAACCTGGCCAAAAGAATCGCTTTGCCATTAATTTTCGCGTTGATCTAGTACCTGGGTGACTTACATCATGAACTGAATGAAAACCTATTTGCCTGAAACTTTTAGGTAAATACGGTCTACAAATATTTAACCTATTTTCACAATAAATTGGTTTATCATAATTCGGCATAAAAACTTTCTGTAAAGAAATATTATTATTGTTCCCGTTTAATAATTCTGCTAACTCGCTATCACATTCCTGAGCTGAAGCTAATTCCGCGTAATCAATTACTGTAGGGCTGTGTATGGTTTCAATTCTCGAAAGTGCATCTGCTACTGTATTGCTATCCGCCTTAACATATCGGATGTCCGTTGTGAATTCACTGATGAATAATAACTGTCTAGTGCGCCTTGGCGTTTCGCTACTTGTTTCAATTTTATTGAATGCAAAAGTCAAGGGTTTATGATCCGTAAAAACTATTAATTCTCTTCCCTCATACATGTACCTAAAATGTTTCATAGCCAAAAATATTGCCGTAAGCTCTCTGTCATATGTAGAATACTTTTGTTGAGCTTTGGTAAACTTCTTCGAAAAGTATCCTAAAGGTAACCACTTACCATCTACCAATTGGTGCAATGCCGCCCCGGCAAAGTTGTCAGAAGCATCTGAAAACAGCGATAGGGGTACGTTACTAACTGGGTGAGATAACATTACAGCGTCTTTCAATTTTATCTTACACTGATCAAAAGCTTTAATCGACTCTGATGTCCATGCGATTTTGGTTTTATCTCTCTTCTTTGCACCTTTTAAAAAATCGTTTAATAGTGATTGATGTTCTGCTGCATGGGGTATACTAGCCCTGTAAAAATTTATCATCCCTAAAAATCTTCGGAGCTGTTCAATGGTTTCTGGCCGAGGGTACTCTGTTATAGCCTTGACCTTATGGTCAAGTGGTCGTATGCCGTCGGTCGAAACCTGATATCCTAGAAACTCTATATTTTCTTTACCAAATTCACACTTCGCTAAATTTATCGTTATACCAAACTTTGAAAATCGGTCAAATACTTTTCGTAAATGCATTCTGTGGCTTTCCATTGAGTCACTGCAATGATGACGTCATCTATAAAATTAAATAAAAAATCTAGGCCTTCCAGAACCGTATTACTCATAAATCTCTGAAAGGTTTGACTAGCTGTTCTTAAACCAAAATTTAATCTTAAAAATTCAAAGAGTCCAAAAGGTGTTATTACCGCAGTTTTCTCAATGTCTTCAGGTGCAATTTTGACAAAATAATACGCTTTATTAATATCTAGCTTTGAAAAAATTTTCTTACCTGACAGTATGTATGTGAAGTCGTGTAGCCTCGGTACGGGGTAGCGATCCGGCTTGGTGATCGCGTTCAATCGCCTGTAGTCACCCACGGGTCGGATGTCCCCATTTTTTTTCACCACAACATGTAACGGGCTGGCCCACTCGCTTTTCGATGGTCTACAAATCCCCATTTCCTGCATCAACTGAAATTCCTTTTTAACCTTATGATACCTATCTGGCGGTAATGGCCGCGCTCTCGCATGAACTGGAGGTCCCGTGGTTTCAATATGATGATATACATCATTATTGAAATCACGGTCCATATTTTTAAATGACACCGGCTTAGTTATCTCTGGAAATTCTGCTAATAAATCTACAAAGGGGTGGTTCCTATCTATGGTTGTAATTGACACCTGATCACAAGTGGCTATGCTGCCCAGCGTTAGTAAATTCGTCTCCTTATCGACTAATTTACGCGCACTTAGATCTACTACTAAGGTGTGATGCTCCAAAAAATCCGCACCTAATATCGGTTGGTTAACGTCTGCGACCACAAAAGTCCACCTATATGGCCGCCGTAGGCCTAAATTTACATGTAATGTTTTTGAACCGTAAGTTTTGATTTCACTACTATTTGCCGCAAATAACTTAAAGTCCGTATGTGCTGCTGATAACTTCTGCTTCTTCGTGGCAGGAATAACTGATATGTTCGCGCCTGTATCCACCAAAAATTTAAAACCATTTTCTCTATCATAAACGCTAAGACGGTGATAAATCCCCGGCACAAAACTCACCGCCGCCGTATTTTGTACCGCGTCTAGTTTTCCGTCTTCCATGCGCAGGGTTTCTCACACTTTGTCGCTCTAGCCCGGTATCGAAAATGCCACCTGCATAGCCAGTCCGGGTCCGCCGATGTTCTTGATCTTGTTCTCGAGCGCCCTCTTGATGGTGTACGGCCACGGCCCCGGGAAGCGCTGCGACGCTGCTTACTAACCTCCTCGCGCAGTGCCGCTACTTCGAGGCTCAGCTTGTGCATCTGCACCAACATCTCGCTCACCGGCAATTGGGTACCACTGGCCGCCGCCGTGCTGACCTCCGCTACTTCACCTCCCCGGATATTCTCGATGATTTTATCCGCTATATTGGCCAAATTCTCCAGCGTCTGGTCTTGGCTGACAAGCAGCACCGATCTAACCGATGCTGGCAAACGGGCGAGCCACAAGTTGTGCAGAGTCTGCTCGGATATCTGTGCGTTCCTCCCCAGGTCACGCATCCGCCGCAAAAGCTGAGATGGTTTTTGCGTTCCCAATTCCATCTCACTCACTAATTTCTGGAACTGCCTTTTCGCCCATAAGTCCGGTAGACGCGAATGCACACTAATTTCAGCCAATTCTATACTATGGTTAGACATACCTGCAGCCGACGATGTCAAATCACTTATATTTACTTTTTGCGGCGTTTGGAACATCACTATAAATAAACACTTAGTGTCCTTATTCACCACTTAAATTACTCCTTAATCTAACCAGTGCAACTGTCCTAGCAATCCCCGCACTCAAAACAGCCTCACTTAAAAACGCGGGTCACCACTGTAAGCGGGGGGGTACGTGTGCTCTCTAACTGTGGGGTGCGTACTATCTCTGCCTATACCCCGCAGTCTCTATGTGTGATTATACTGTAAGATGCCTCACGTCACAACCTAGTTCCTAATAACCTACGTATGTGACGTGGAATGTAATGTGCGTGTTCTCCTGACTGTAGTGAGCGTGGGGATCCTAATTGCACTGTGAGCTACTGCACCTGGCCCTACGCGAATAAAGAAAACCAATAAGTCCCAAAAAACCAACTAATTTATTCAGTAACTTATTAATTAAATTCCCCAAATCTAACGGGCTGGCCAGTGCGCAGTAACTGGTCGAGCGCCTAACATACTTCTCGCTTGCACGCTAAACTGCTGACATGACTAACCTCATTCGTACTTACATGGTCCCTACACAACTAAGAATACCAAACTCCTTGAGTGCGCTTGAGTGGAGTCGAGAAATTTTCGAGGAACCGTCTTAGAATATGGGTGCGAGACTCAGCTATCTAGACCAAATCGGTCAGATATTGAAGGAAGATGGAGTCAGGAGTCTCGGAAACCGACGAGCGTGTTTGTAGAGAATTATGAATGTTGAGGTAACGAGATATGTATAAATATAACATTTTGGCACTGCCTACGCCGTAAGGAAAATGGCATGATAATAAGTAAGTAAGTTTACTCCTTAAGCGTTACGAATCTTTTCTTTCAACACAAAGTGTGAAAAGGTGAAATCGAAAATAACAGTCACGAGCAGGATTTGAACCTGCATCTCCTGCATACCGTCCAGATGCTTTGCCAATTCAGCCATCGTGACAATTGCTAATAACTACTAATTTCGATAACACATTCATACTACATCTTGGGCGACGCCTGCGCCAACTGTCGGAAGTATTTCCATACACTATACCGACCAGGTAAACTTAATTTTACAATTAAGATTTTTACCTAATAAATGACGCAACCCTATAAATATTTAGATATTTTTTTATAATTTTAGCATTTGACATGCTTATAAATCAACTCAAAGTGTGAAAATGTGAAATCGAAGATAACAGTCTCGAGCAGGATTTGAACCGGAATGTGTTATCGAAATTAGTAGTTATGAGCAATTGTCACGATGGCTGAATTGGCAAAGCATCTGGATGGTATCCAGGAGGTGCAGGTTCAAATCCTGCTCGTGACTGTTATTTGCGATTTCACATTTTCACACTTTGTGTTGATTTATATGGCTAAGCATGTCAAATGATAAAAATATATAAAAAAAAAATCTAAATCTTTTCTTTTCTTTTTTAAGGAGATAATTGCATAATCTATCGTTCAGGACAACGAGCAGAGTAGTATGCATCCCTCACTAAGTAAAACTGCAGTGCTTCTTAACATGCATTGGTTTACCACTGAAAATGTATGACTTTAGTAGTATGTGATAAGAATCACTTGAATATGGAAGTCTTGTCCGCGGGGATTACCTTCTCGTTAATATGAAATGTTATCTTTAAAAAAGGCTTACGTTATTAATAAGGTAACACAAGTACCTATAACTCAGCCATGATGCAACATTATCTTACTTTAAAATTTTCTGCCCCTTCTCACCCCAAGGGAAATATTTTTAAAACAGCCTTTGTTCTTTAAGCTTTGAGTTGACTACATAAATGGCGTAATAATTAACATAAAAAAAAATACCTCGATGGCGCAGCGTTAGTGTGTGCAACTGCTGGTCATGAGGTCTCGGGTTCGATCCCCGGATCGGGCAATGTTATTGAGCATTTTCGTAAAAAGCAAAATTCTCAGTAGCAGCCCGGAATTTGAAAATGTGCCCTGTAGACGGCAATAGGCTCGCCCCCTATTACGTGAGACTTAAACATAGCTGGCTAATCGTCGGTGTGTAATACACCTCTGCCTACCCCTTCGAGGAATACAGGCATGATGCTATGTTTTTTTTTTTACTTAAGATAAAGAAAGAAGGTAACGCCGTGGATTGTAATTTCGATTCTCACACAGGACAATTCTTTGTTTAATTGACTAATTATATTCTTAGTGTGAGCGAGCTTTGTGTTAGTTTTTTTAGTACCCTTTTTGTACCAGATGAGCCTCGGCCCACTCGAGGCCGATAATATCTGAGTATTACTTACTGTAACGCAACACATTAGTTTTTGTTAAGGCGGGAAAAACTGTGCCTAACCGCACACCCCGTCATTCGGGGCAATGAACAGGGTAGTGTGGGGTCGTCGCCCACTAAATAAACCAGCCGTGTGCCGTGTCTTCATCTGTATTGGTCGACCACTAGCCCTGTGTGACATTATATCAGTGTTGTTACCAACTCTACCAGTAATTCAATGGATGTTCACCGCGTACGATACTCGTAGTTAAGAATGGGGTGGTGACACTTGTATTAGTCCTTCGCCACAGAGATACTTTGTTTTAATGGTTCTATGTTGATTCTTGTTCATTAATTCTAACTATTATAGAGCAGTAATAAAGTTGTGTCTGTACATTGAACATATTTGAAAACAAAATGAGTTTATCAGGTTACAATGAAGAAAAAAGGGAGAGAAATCTAAGCCGAAAACATTTTTTTTAGAATTATTATGTTTGTCTATTTATATATTTGTTTGCACATCACTCAAAACTACTGAACTGATTGTCATGAAAATTTTTGATTGATAGCTTTTGATTAGACTTAAATACATGTATGAGTGACCTGAGAGACCAGGTTTTGTCTGCAGCAGAGCCGCGGAGAAAGGCTAGTACAGGTATTATAATTATCGCCTAGCTGTAGCTAAATTATAAGACGCAGCCGGGCCCACGAGTTTGTATATTTATAATTCAAAGAGACTGAAGTTCAAACTTTGAAAGTTTAGCCTTAAATTGTAGAGCATGTACAGGTGCAATGTAGCGTTGCTTGTCTACTCGATAAAGTAGTATGTAAATGAGGGTGAACGGTAGTCTTTGAGAGTGGAGCGACAAACGAGCGCCTTTATACGGGCACTTCACGGCTCTAGATTGAACTAATTTTTGTATTTCTTTCTTGAATATTGAAGCTTTACAAACTTTATCTAATAAGCTCGCTGCTATTATAGGTAAGTTAAAATAAGTCTTTACTTTTTCCCTTTGTGTTGTAAAATTGGATTCCACCAAACTAGAATAATTTTAACAAGATGCGCATAATTTAATCGCACTTTTAATAATGAATTATGATTATTTGTTAATTCTGTAACTAGTATCTATCAGTTAGGCAAAAGTAAAACTTATCTATAACTTTCAAACTTTTCATAATTTCATAAAAATGTATATATTGTTAGCAACAAATGTCAAACAGCTGTCAGGGGAGGGGATGTTGTCAGTGGACAGCGCGTCTCTCAGACTAAATATATCTAGACGAAGCGAAGAAAATTCTTTGACATGTATGAGCGAGAACACAAGATACAATTTACTGGTGCAAAAAACAGACAAAGTCATAGATTTTTGTCTTTGTCGCCGTAACCAGTTTTTGGTATTGTCACGATGTCAAAATGCTTTGTCTGTCACGATTCAACTGACATAATCGAACATTTGTAAAAAATTCGGGTTTTACATTATATTTACGCGTTAAATCAGTGTTTTGAGAAAAAGACTACGTGATAATAGTGCTTGTAAAATAGTGTACTATGCTATAAAAGCTACAGCGAGCGAAAAAATACAGGTATAACATTTCATTCATATGTAGTCGAAAATGAAATAATTTAATTATTGAATGCTATAAAGTGATATAAAATGGGATTTTTTATTCGAAATTCATAATTGCTACCAAGATACACTCGCAAAACACGTTTTCACGTTTTTTTTTGCGAATTTAATTTGCCCAGTTTTACTTTACTAATAAATTTATATGTCATTTATGAGATGATGATAAAAAATTACCATTTTAGGTTTTTCTCTAATCCAGATGCGAGATCGAATTGGGTGGATGCTACGGGAAAACGAGTCAACCCACGAAATACCCAAAATATGTTTCACGATATTTTGTTGATGTTTCATTATACATAATAAGAAAATAGTAACGTTGGGAGCGACATCATTGCCAGTGAATATGTTCATGTAAGTATAGCTTTTAAAGTCTTTGTACTTCAACTTTGTAAGTAAATCTCGATTCTAGATTATGACTATCGCTGTAGTCATAATCTAGAATTCAGAGAAACTGATTTGCTCTCTCTCTTGTGACACCTGCCTGAGGTTTATGGGTTTCTAAATAAATCCCAGGAGTAAAACAAAATTAAATAAGATATATTCACACCCCAAATGGTAGGTGGCAACACAAATTTATGAGGTCGTAGTATTTTTCCTATAGCTAACTTCACCACTTGTAGTACTCTCTCTCCCGTGGGACTGGCCATGAAGCACATCGTTGCGTTTTGGTCGTAGCAGGAGATAGCCGTATATTCTTTCATTTCGTATCAGTTGAAATGGTGAGCAGTGGCTTGACAATACTCTCAGTATAGTCGAGTCCATGAGCGACGGTTGACATTTACCATCAGATGGGCCGTGGCTCGTCTGCCACTAAATGCAATAAAAAAAAAGTTCTTATTCAATTAATTAAATGAGCGCTGGAAGGATGATAATTCTTTACTTATTTGACCCAGAAAAGAAAGAAAAGGTAATTTAATTGTATTCTTGTGTACTATTATTTTATTAAATGTAACTTATTATTATTTACCAGATGAGATATCGAACAGAACGGCAATTTATGTAGAAGCAATACTTATCTTGCGTCAAGGCTCATTCTCTACGTGATCGAATTCTTATTACGGAGGTAGAACGTGAATATCTGACATAGCCCGCCGCATTTGCATGCTGAAGTGGCAATGGGCAGGCCATATCGCTCGACGAAATGACAACCGTTGGGGAAAAAGGTTCTCGAGTGGCAACCACGTATCGGACAGCGCAGCATAATATGGCCTCCCACCAGATGGACCAAATATTTGGTCAAAGCTGCAGGGAGCCGTTGGATGCAGTCAGCACAAGCCCGCTAGTGCTGGTGCTCTCTTGGGGTGGCCAATGTCCAGCAGTGGACGTATAGATTTACATTTAAATAATTATTTTGATAAACGTTGTAATTTTTAATAAAATATTTGTTACGAAGAGTTTCTTATTTACGACCAAGTTACAGACCTCATTCTAACTATCGTTTAATTTGCCCAAATATGTTTAAATATTTGTCAACAGGGCAACATTTAAAAAAAATATTGCTGTTTCAAGTGCGGCCACGCCGTGGCTCCGTCTATTAAGTTCTTAGTCTGAGGCACGTCTATAGAAGTAATAAACATTTTTTCTTTCTTTCTTTCTTTCAGTTGACATGCTCATTCTAACGTATAAATACTCTTTGATTCTGACACCTTTTACTGTAGCGTTCACTTGTAAAAACTTCACTTATGTCCGTTTTAGTATCCACAGTTAACTAAAATAAATCAGAGTTTAGTTATTTTCCATTATTCTTAATTTTGTTAATCTGTTCTTTGTAAATCAAAGTCTTATTGTCATTAAATTTAAAAGTACTGTTTGTTGAATTGTTTATTATTCATGCGGTTCCTAAAAATATAGATAAAAATGTTCATTAGACTCATAAATTTGCATAAATATGTATTATAAGGAAATTGAATCCACACTCGGATAGGACCTAGTTCATAGCTGTTGTTCCATGAGAGAAAAGTAATGGTTGGGTTTGAATATTTATAATAGCTGGCGTCATTATTGGTCAACCGTCTGATGCCGACCGGGTGAAAGCTGCTTAACATTGCTGATAGTTGAGTGACAAGTGCAAAAGTAGGTAACGACGTTTTAATATACTACTGTATGTATACAATATGTAGTATGTATGTGATAGTATACATAGTACATAACATGAGTGACCCCACTATATGTGGTCCACGTCAATATGAACGTAGGTACACAATTGGTCTTTCGGACGGTGAATTATTCATCGTGTCGTGAATTACAGGAACACTGGGATGGCGTCATAGATTATGTGAGCGCAGACGGGATAATATTATGTCTATAGCGTATAGTGCCTAAGACATTGTCGAAAAAAACAAACAAGTGAACTATCATGGGACACCTGGCGGATGTGAAACATCTAAATTTATTGATATTAAATATTGAAATATTTTAAAACATAAATTATAGAAATTATCATGAGATATAACTGCTTTTATGGAATCTGTCATGTTTATTTAATCTTCTACTATTCCAACGTTTTGTATACTATACAACATGTATGTGTAAGGTGAATCTAATAATTTATTAATTATGGTAAGAGAATGAAAGAAAGGGAGGTAAATAGCGAGAAGAAAAGTACTTAGCGATATTTTTGACAGGGTAACGAGTGAGCGAGACAGTTATGAAAGGATTAGTGTAGGGTAGAAAGAAAAAGAAATATACACTTGGAATGCTTATCTTGTTTTACGAGTGGACGTAGTGTAACCATGAAGGGTAGGGTAAAAATAGTTTTGTAATATTTGAGTAAATATCAGCAAGTATTAGAATAGAAATCAACCAAATATTTTATATTAATTTTATAAAGCGCAGTAGAAAAAGAAATAGAGCACAGCGATAGTCTTCCGAAGACCGTGAAGAAAGATTGGCGTATACCCATATACATATAATATGGGTACACCAACTAAACTGCCTCCGTGGTGCAGCTGTAGTGTGTGCGACTGCTGATCATGAGGTCTTGGGTTCGATCCCTAGGTCGGGCAGTGTTAAGGTTTTTCTTGAAAAGTAAAATTATCAGTAGCAGCCCAGAGTTTGCAAAAGTGCCCGGTAGACGGCAATAGGCTCGCCCCCTATTACGTGGGGTTTAAACACAGCTGACGAACCGTGGGTGTGTAACAAACCTCTGTCTACCCCTTCGGGGATACAGGCGTGCTGCTATGTCAACTAAACCCACTGCTCCAATGAGCCAGAGAGGTTTCGAAGTAAACGAAAAACTATCATCGATGTATTTCCATCCATCCATCAGTCTTTCATCGTCCACTGCTGGACACAGGCCTCCCCAAGATGGGGGGGGGGGGGGTGGTTAATCGCCACACTTAGCAGGCGGGTTGGCGATCGCAGTGGATGTTTTTAGTACACAGGGGAACGCTGCTGCCCGGTCCCCCTGTAGAGAGACGGGGTGGAGTTATTCTTGGTGCCGGCCCCACACGGCAAATCGATGTATGTACTGATGCATTATTTTAGATTTTTTGTTGTATTTTTTTAAAAACCTCTCAATCAATTTTGATAAAATTTTATTGGAACCACTTCTGATGTAGAACCTAACAAACAAAAAAGAATTATTGTAATCGATTCATAATCGGCTGAATAATCGTGTAAAAACACAAAAAAACAATACACACACAGCCAAATTGAGAACCTCCTACGTTTCAAAGGCGGTTGAAAAATTAACTCAAGCTCAATATTCACTTATAATGGAATTATGGTGTAGAGTTGCCGAGTGCTTTGAGTTCGAGAAATCGGCGCACAGCTCTGTACAAATCAGCCATCAATTAACACTTAGGACAAGATTAGTAGCAGGACCTTGCTTATCCAAAACCCTCCCACAAAGATCAGCGTGTAAGAACGGTAGTTATTTCTACCGTTGTGTTTCACATGGTGAGTAAAAACGTTGGAGGCTAATACCCAATATCCTTATTATCCTTCTTATCCTCATTATTATTCTTCCTATCTTCCTAGTATCTCTTTCCTAGGTGATGGTGACGCGCGAGGGATAAGAAGTAGCCTATGTCCTATTCTGGGTTCCGGATCTTACTCTAGAGCGGCTCAATAGTTACGGCGTCAAAACGTAACAAACAAACTCACTATCGCATTTATAATAATATTTAGTAAGGATTGCACAGAATGTACAGTCCCTCGCAATGGAGGAATTATTTCCTCGTGAATTCATTCACCCTGATGTTGTCTTTAAAAACAAAACAACAAATCGTGTCTGCGTTACCTAATCTATTGAGCAGGTTTGTATATACGTGCAAGTCGCGTCTGTTTGCGTTTGGTGTGACGTCAGAAGAATCACAATCATACATTACACACGTAATATATGTACAACAATACTTCATTACTGATTTAAATATGAGACTCGCATTCATTAACATCGTGCATATACTTACTGAAAGTACAATTGAAATTATAACTTTTCTGTTGATGCATAACAAAATGTACCTAACAGCATACTACATCTGTTCGAGGCAACGAACAGGGTAGTGTGGGGCCCTTACCTATTAAATTAACCCACCTTGTGCCGTCTCTCCATCTGTATTGGCAAACCACTGCAGCTGACATTACTACAGTGGTAATTGAAATTATTACCTGAAAAATAGAATTAAAACTTTTTTAATTGCTTACTGTGACATACGAGCCACCGCCCCTTTAACCTTTAATGGTAAGAGGTAACCGCTCATGAATTCCACTATATTAAGAGTATTATCAAGCCGCTGCTTAATAGTACCCAATACAAGGTAAGCTGATAGGATGTCTAACAAGCATACCACATATCAAAAAATCCAAATCTAATTAGTACCTACACAATTGGAATCCCCACAATACTATATCAAATGATATGTAATTGGTTTTGAATCACTACTGAGGTTTCGTTAACTAATTCATTCTAATCACGAACCAAAATCGGACGGCTAATCAAATCGCATAATACAATATCACCCTGTATACAGATTAAGGTCGTATTCCCACATATATTTGTGTTGCTACAAATCAAATTATCTAACTGAAAATCCGACACCCGTCTTTGTTTATACAGTAGTGACTAAGATTGAAAATCTATCTGTCTATCTATATACCTAAATCGATTTTGGTATTTGTGTAACCTGTGGACTCTAAAACAGCTGGAATTGTTTTGATGATTGTTAGACAATCTTCATATTAGCATAAAGGGTGATCGTATTATGTTTTGTAGCTATCGGATGAATAGAGTATTTGATCTGAATTTTAACACTTGACATGCTCAGCTACGTTAAAGAACAAAATTTTTATTTCATTTTTTGTTCTTTTACACTACCAGAGTGAACAAAACAAAAAAAAAACAATTTTTCAATTCGTTCAAGCCATTTTTGAGTTTTTGCGAGACTAACAGACAGTAAATTGAATTTTATATACATAGATATATACTAAAAAAAAACAATTGGGTGAAAACGCGGGGCACAGCAAAAAAAATCAAATTCTTTCAGAAAAAAAACGTTCTGATTTACAGGCAACCATTCCATGCAGACTTAGAAATGCTATGATATCGGACTGACATGCGAAGCCAATGCATACTTACTTCTATCCAATCAGGATTTCGAATGAATCACAGACAAGTATTATTAAACGTGTAGAATAGTCTTATTTGTAGTTTTTTTATGATATCGTATTAGATATAAAACGTTTGTTTTTGATGATATTATATAAATTATATTGACATTATATAAATCCTTAGCTATTTCACGACCATGTCAAACATCAAAATCTGGGTGTACTTTGTGTCCGTGACAATATCACGGGGTATGTTTGAAAAGGCCCCCGCGATACAAAGATTATTCCTTAGTACTAGCATGTTGTCTTAAAAAAATATAATAAACATATTTTGAAATGCTGCCAGAGTTGACAGAGACACAAGTTCGGATCCTGCATGCTATGTGGTGACGAATTAAGAATACAAGTGTTTTTGTTTTTTTTTTTGTGCATTCTTTCCCACGGGTGTCATTTAAGGCGACTAAGGGAAGTAAGCAATTATCACCCATTGCATTACTGGTGGTAGGGCTGGGTGCCAAGTGAGAGTGCTTACTTGTTCCGATAACAAGTTAGCTAGCCTGAGCAGGTTGGTACCACCATCTCCCGTGTGACCGGCCATGAAGCACATTGGTGTGATTAGGCTATAGCAGGAGATAACCGTTAATTCTTTCATTTTATAACTGTAAAATGAAATGGTGAGTAGGGGCTTGACAATACTCTCAGTATAGTTGAGTCCATGAACGACGGTTACCATTTACCATCAGGTTGGCCGTGGCTCGTCTGCCACCAAAGACAATAAAAAAAAGCGCAGTTACATGTTATTCCATTTTAACAATAAGAATAATATACCTAGTGGTTTAGTAGTTTATCTGTGTAAGCAAAATAAACAGGGCTACGTTCCCATTATAACACTAATATGGGTAGTATATAATATGGTATAGTACATTTATAAGGTTTGATGCTAAATGGAAGTTAGCAATGGTTTTCGGGTACTAAAATTATTTCTTAAATGGCCTGAAGCACACTTTTTTTTAGGCGGGAAAATCCGTCGATCAGGCTAACAAACAGGGTAGTGTGGGGCCCTCACCCACTAAATAAACCCGCTGTATACCGTCTCTCCGCCTTTATTGGTGGGCTACTGAACATAGATAATACATAGGCTCAGTGGTGCCGTGAAGCACATCTACGGATCATCAATCCTACATAGGCTATCTTAGAACACACACAATAACCCAAGATTGCCAATCTGAACTTCTCACAGATAGGGCGGATTGTGATAATAACAAGTTAGCAAGCACAACAATGAACAAATCACCAAATATATGGCAGGATCCTCCTAACTACAACTTGTAATATTCTGCAAATCTTTGAATAGCTCGTTCATTGCCAAATGCTTCTGAGTTCCTTTTTAATTTTTGTTTTTTTTTTACTTTATAGGTACCTATACAACGATGGTACTACAATATAAAATATAAAAAAATACTTACAATATTGTGGAATGAAATGAGGAGTTGGCTTTCCTTTTAGGATGTCACCACATACAAGAACATCAAGGAATGACAATATTATACGTTTAGATTCAGCGCCTTCGTCTGAGTGGCTGAAGGTATATTAAATATACAGTAAAAATAAATTCGGCATATTAATTACCTCTTTTAAAAAATGATATTCCACTGGAATTATGCACGCAGGAGAACAAGTAGTCTATATACTTTTCTGAGTTTTTTGATGTGACAACATCTAATGACGAAGGAGGGCAAAACCGGTTGTTGACGACGTCGCCACGCTAATTTATTTAATTGTTTTAACGCCATCTGTTGAAAATATCATCTAGCTAGGAAGTATAATGTAAATCAATAAAACTAATAACAGTTTTACTTCATCTATGGATAACAAGAGGGCGCTTACCGAGAATTACATAAGACTCGAACAATATTTATTTTGAATAAAGAACGAAAATCAATGTTTCCACATCTGTGAGACGTCCCGTAACGGCTAATTTTTTCTGGGTTTTAAATAAAAGCTTAATTTCACGATGGTAAATTGCGTAGTTGCGGCGTGAAAGCATAATCCACAATCAAACAAATGCACTGTTGCATTTATATTATCACTAAGAATGTTAGCTCTAACAAGCCTTATCATCATACACATTAATTACTCTTATAATCTGCCCGAGTTACTACTACTACACCTCATCATGCACTGCGCAACGCTTTGAAGCTGTATCTGGTCGCACAAAGGGAATTTGTTGTGCTTCAATTCGGACTCACAGTCGTATATAGTCTGCATATTACAATGCAGAATAATCGTAATTCGTAATTTAGCCATTCCATAATATGGAGATCGTAATCCCACTACTCGAACAAGCGCCAAAATTAAGCTGCTTTCACCTGGCTATTATAATTCACAAAATGTGACATCTATTTGTGAAAACCTGATCTCCATGCTTCGAAAGATACGTTAAGCAGCGGGTCCGGGCTGTTAATTAATATGGGCAGTAGTTAGATTGCTAGAATTCTATGGTCCAGAAGGTTGCACCAGTTATCCTTCAAGTTTGTCGTGGATAGGAAGTAGCTTCATGTAAATACTGATGCTCAGTTAATAAGGAACACGAAAACTGACAACATCAAAGTTTTTACGAGGCTAGGATGGTGAGGATTACATGAGAAGCATCTGTCAAAAAGGCATATCTTCTTCTTTTTTTCTCAAGACATTACTATTCTGCTTTCGGGCACGGGTCTCAAAGCGAGAGAGATTGAAGCCTTAGTCCATCACGCTCACTTCACAAGCCGTTAAAAAGTCCCTCAGGCCTACAGGTTTCCTCTCCGAGCAGCATTTGACAACAAATAGAGTTTTCAAAAAACAGCTTCATATCAGCTTTGGACATCTACCATCTAAGTCCACCCGTGATCATGAATGCTGTAAAGTATTCGAAACGTCGGGATAGTATGAAAATCAGGTTAACGCGATAAATTCCGTAAACGTAGTTTTATTTCAAAATGTGTAAAATTCGCGTAAATGTTAGCAAGTATTTTCAAAAAATTTAAGTTTTGTTTGTGTGAGGTTTTGAACTTGGGAGTGGAAATTGAACTCGATACTTTTTTGCCGTTTTACCACTACGCAATGATACAGTTCAAAGAACGTTAATTAAAAAAGTCAACCACAGACACGGACTTATCACATTGGCCAATAAAGCAGCTCTGCGGCAAAAAGCGCAATGAAGCCCGGGGACATCATAAACTGGGATTAAGTCATTTCAAAAAAGTAGCCGTGACCGACGAATGTAAATGGGGCCACGGTTATTAAGTGCCACACATAGAAATCTTAAAATGGAGATTAGAAGTTACTCTTACTTAAAAAAATGTCGCCTTTTTTTAGAATATTATCAAGCTTCAAGAAGCAAGAAGATTGATAAATAACCTGCCTTTGACACAATATCTGTGCAATGGTGCTCTCATTTGTAATACCTAAATATCACAAATGAGAGCACCAAGAGCCCAAAGGTCCTTCTCACACACCCAGATCTATTTAACTTTCTTTTGTTACCCCCTATTCCTTTCTTTTTATGCTTGTTTACCACTCTCTTATATAAAAGAACACAGTACAATATTACTCCTACTTAATCAACTCCCATTTCAACAGGTATAGCTCCGTAGCAGACTTATCTTCAGACCAATATGGAGTAGACTATTAATGACTATGACCAACAGGGAGCCTTATCATGAGCCACAGAAAGAAGTAGCTTTATTAAAATCTTTGTTTAAAGAAATATGCTTAACATAGTTATAGATATCCTGATTTACCTCTATACCATTTCTAAAGCTTTACATTTCTATGGTGCTAACATTAATTTATTCCCATCTCGTTCATCTTAATTAAGCTCTTGCACTTTTGAAGCAGGTCTTGAGGTCTACGAAGTCTGTAGGCGATTGAAGGTGGTGCCTAATGTTTGTATTCTTGATTGTGTTCAAACGGTTAACAGTTTTATTAATGAGTCGTTTGTTTAAGACTTAATGCGCGCTAGCGAGGTTTAAATTACTAATGAAAGAAAAGAAAGAAAATAATTGTTCTTTCACTGATAAATATTAATGTATCTACACGTAACACTCTTAGATTAAAACAAAAAACTATCAAAAATGAGAACATTAAACATAATTGGAAGTGACGGGCCTCGTGGTGTAGTCGGTAATGTAACCGACTTCCGTGCACGAGGTCGTGGGTTCGATTCCCACCCAGGAGAATTATTTGTGTGATGAACACAGATATTTGTATTGCGTCTGGGTGTTTTCTATCTATTGTATGTATGTATTTACAAAAAAAAAGTAATATATGTATTATATCCGTAATCTGGTACCCATAGCGCAAGCGTTAAGCTTAGTTTGGGACCAGAGGACGTTGTGTGAAATTTCCGTGAACATTTATTTATTTTATTTATTTATTTATCTCCTGTATAAGTAAATGAGTCACTGCTCTATTCTTCGTGACGATCGTGCCCAGGAACACGTCACCACAACGCTGATATTCTGTAGTATTCAGTACATAGTGCTCAGTGTCTATCATCGGTCCAGAAACAATGGATTACTCTCTTACTCTTGAGTACTGTTGATGTCTCTCAGTGTCGGAGAAACGATATTTTGTAGTAGAAAAAAGAAAGAAAATGCTATTTACATTATTTTCAGAAAAAGGTTGGGTTGGGATAGATATTTTTGCATAGAGACGATTGACGTACTATAAAGTGTAGTCGTCACGGTGAAGTGTTGTCCTGGGTAATCTCCGTGAACTAAAGTTTGAGTGACTGGGATGTTCTAAAGAAAAGCACAAATTACTCCAACTAAATTTATTAGCGACAAGCGACAGAAACGTTCCGCTGCGCAATCGTCACTGAATGTGTCTTATTATTACATTTTAATAACTTATTCTAACTAAAAATAAAGATACACAATAGTAAACGAATTCTGAGGTCCACGCAGATGATGTCGCGAACAACAGTCTATAATAAAATATGATGAGAATTCTAACTACGTAATAATATGTGGCCCAAACCCCCTCCCTATCCTCTGCTTGGCCGTGTGGGTCTGGCTTTAGAATTGTCCCACCCCTGTCCACCTATGGGAGTCGTAAGAGCTGACTGAGGGAATAACGGGAGAGTGGGCAGCAGCATTCCCTCGAGTATTAACAACATCCACTGCGATCGCTAACCCGCTGGCCAAGCGTGGCGATTACGGCACTACCCCCATTTCTTGGGGAGGCCTATATCCAGCAGTGGACGTTGAAAAGCTGATGGATGTATGAATCCTCTGCTTATCTCCTTATTTTTTAAGTCATCAAAATCCGTAGAGTCGTTTTTGCGTGATACGCGGTCAGACATACAAGGCATACATCAATTCTAATAATTGTAGTTTTGGTTTCTGTTGCTTTAATAAAGATCCCTTGTTAATTTTTCTTCAATATCTGCAATAAACAGACATCGGCTTGTTATGCTGTTTTTACTTTTTTTTTTAATTGACAATAATTATCCTACACTAAGGAATAATCCTTGTATCGCGGGGGACTTTACATACATACAATTTCACGGACACAAAGTACACCCAGACTCAGAACAACCATTTGTGGGATCACACAAAGAGTTGTCCTGTGTGGGAATCGAACCCACAACACTCGGGCGGGAGGCCGGTATCTGAACCATCCCGCCATCTATGCAGTTAAATTATTATATGTATAGACTAGCCTAGTTTTTAGGTACTAGTCTCAGGTTCCCGATATAGTAGCGGGATAAAATGTATACCAGTTGTTAAGTCTAATCAAGAGCTATCAAACAAAAAAGTTGCATTAAAATCCGTTCAGTAGTTTTTGCGTGATGTGTGAACAAACAAACAGACAAAAAATCTAAAAAAAAATCTTTTTGCGTTTAGACTCGCCTATATAGCCTAGTTTAGTCATTTTTTCTCAAATATCTTAAATGTACAGACATAGCTTTGTTACAGCTTTATAATAGTACTAGCCTTTGCTCGTGGCTTCGCCGCAGCCAAAAGCTAGTTTTTCGGTAATATCTCAGGTTTCCGATATAGTAGCGGGATAAAATGTATACCAGTTTTTAAGTCTAATCAAGGTATTTTAAATAAAAAAAGTTGCATCAAAATCCGTCCAGTAGTTTTTTTATATAAATTCTAAAAAAGTCTAGTTTAAATAATTTTCTAGTTTTTTGGTAATATCTCAGGTTCTCGATATAATAGCGGGATAAAATGTATACCAGTTTTTAATTCTAATCAAGGCCTTTCAAATAAAAAAAGTTGCATGAAAATCCGTCCATTAGTTTTTGCGTGATGCGCGAACAAATAAACAGACAAAAATTCTAAAAAAAAATGTTTTTTGTTTAGACACGCCTATATAGCCTATTACAGCCATATTTCTCAAATATCTTGAATGTACAGACACAACTCTGTTACAGCTTTATAATAGTATAGATAGATAGATAGATGACGATGAAGCGAACATGTTGCCGGCGCCGTTTCAATTTAAGGGAAAATAAAAAGTTTCAAACATTAAATCGAGCAATAAAAGTCTAAACAAGCAAAGCCACGTGCGTAAAACTTGTTAAATATTTAATCACGAAAGCGATGAAAGCTCCGAACGCGCTTAAACAAAGCAACAAATAAATAACTGAGGGATTCTCACACAAGTTTGAAACAAAAACGGAATAATGAAGTTTGTTCTCCAAGTATTACCGAGATGTATAATTGCAATAATACGATTAGTGATTCTGTTGTTATATAACTTGCACTGTCACTCCAGCTGTGACAGGGTCAGCTTTACTGTAGACGAATACTTCAAAAATAAGTTGTTATAACATCCTATACTGGGAGATAACCTTTGTATCGCGGACTTAGCATTTGTACACCCAGACTCAGCGCAATTATTTCAATTCACCACATGACACACTAAGAATAAAAGTGTCATCTCCCCATTATTTATCGCGCGTGTCGTACGATTCGACTAATTCGAAGTAAGCAATTATTACGCATGGCATTACTGCTGATAGGGCTCACTTGCTTTCGGGCCCAAGCGGGTTGGTACCACCGTCTCCCGTGTGCTGCATGTCGATTTGTTTTCGTTCTAGCAGGAGCTAGCTGTTTATTCTTTCATTTTATATCTGCGAAATGTAATAGTGAGAAGCAGCTTAACAAAACTTTCGGTATAGTTGAGTCCATGAGCGACGGCATCTGCCAGCATACGGGAATAAAAAAGACGTTGTACCAACTATCGTGAAATTTACTCGGGCCATAAATTTTTATCATCCATCCATCCATCAGCCTTTCGTAAAGTAAGTCCACTGCTGGACATAGGCCTCCCAAGAGAACGCCACAATATTGTGTCGCTCATATGGGGGATAGTGCCGTAAACGCCACGCTTGGCAGGCGGGATGGTGATCGCAGTGGATGTTATTAATACTCGAGGGAGTGCTGCTGCCCACTTCCGCAGTATTCCCTCAGTCGGCTCTTACGACTCCCATGAGAGGGGTGGGACAAATCGGCTGTTAGCGTGGCGACGCTTTTATTGTACTTGTCCCGTTCCAATCTTGCAAGTTAAATTTGACACACTTCCCGGTTTCTGATTGAGCTGATAGGGATATGTCCAAAAAATGCCTGAAATGGATAGTAACTATTTATAGTCCTTAGTTCTATTTAGAATAAAATATGTATAATTAAATAATTCTCAAGTTTGTTTGACTAGGGCAAAAATATAACGACTATTAAAATATTAAACTTGATATCCGCCTAATTCATTATTATTGATTTTTGAAGTAGGATAGAATTAGTCCACAGTTATCATTATTTTAATATAATTCAACCTATATGTACTGTAAATCTAACTAAAATAATATATGCGTGTCGATATCAATTAAAATCAAAGTATTTTCAAAATAGAAAATGTATTGTGGCTGTATGAAACACATCCCCTTTGCCTTAATGACAGACTGTAATGCAGAATGTTTATTCTGCATTACTTTTATACTTTTTAGCATGAGCGCGATACCAATCCAATATCTATCCTCCTGCACAGTTTCTTGATGACGATGATATTGCGATAAGAATAATGAAACAACAAAAATGATAACCTATTGTTGTTTTATTATGGCATATTAATCCTTGAACATAACCTAACCTAGGCCTAGTTTTTTGATAATTATTGATATTATAATGGGTTTCCTAGGATTTGTAGTACGTTTTAGCGTATATTTCATTATTGTATATTTCAGGCATGTTCTTGTATGGGTGATGGGCATTCTCCTTTACACGCATGTCACGTGACAATGCAATATTATGATGACATGGAGCTGATCTGATGATGGAGCTGGAAGGTAGACATAGAAACTCGAAATTTGTCTTGCCGAGTACTTTATGTCTAGATGGTATCCAGGGGCTGATGATGTAGGTGGAAGGTGCCACAGTAACTCTATAATTAAATGACGCAACCCCGTCGAATTTGGACATGTTTGATTCGTCTTGATGAGTACTTTGTCTTTAGATGGTATCCAGAGTCTGATGATGGAGCTGGAAGGTGGCCATGCGAAACGCTGTAATTAAATGGCGTGACTCCATCGAGTTAGGGCTCTTTTGAAATATCCTGACTATAACTTCAGTCATAGATGATATCCAGGGTCTGACGATGGAGCTGGAAGGTGGCCACAGTAACTCTGTAACGAAATGACGCAACCCCATCGAGTTTGGAATCAATTGATTCGTCTTGATGAGTACTTTGTCTTTAGATGGTATCCAGGGTCTGATGATGGAGCTAGAAGGTGGTCATAGGAACTTCGTTATAAAGACATAACTCCATCGAGTTTGGGCTCGTATGATTTGTCTTGACGAGTACTTTGTCTCTAGATGTCAAGTTATGATCATTTTATTGATGATCATTTTATTTATAAAAAAAAATGTCGATGTTTTCACATCTGCTAGACTTCCCGCGACGTCTAGTTTTTTTTATATCAAATACTTTTTTGCCATCTTGTGTGAAACCCACCCTATCTGTCAGAGTAAAAATACCTATTGATCTTCTTAAAACAATATAAAAAATAGTACTAGTAATTTGCAATAAAAATAAAAAAAACAATATCTCGACTAAGCACATAAACAGCGCTTTTCATCTACGCACATTACACACAATATAAATAAATAATATTACAACAGAAGCTTCGTTAAAGAAAGAATATTCAAGTTACAAGGGAACTAGATTTAATTTCATGTCCAATAAAACGCCGGGTCTGCGAGGGGAACGGCGGCTGTGGTGAGGGAAGGGGCTGCAGGGCACTCGCTGGCTAATCTCATTTGAACCAAGTCGCTCTGTACGCGAACCGATTTTGTTAAGAGAAACTGCTTTTATTGCTAGAATCACTAACGGTATATGAGAACGAAGAACTGCACGTACGAACGCTTAGATTTTACGATATAAGATAAAGGATTATAGGTTTTAGAGGCGTGTGTGTTGAGTTTTTTTCTACCGAATACTGCATCACTCCCGCATTCTCAGCCTGGGGAAATGGGCTATAGGGGGTACTTTACTACCCCATTTTCTTTGTGTATCCTAGTTAGTAGCTAAGAGAAATATGCTGTTAGTATTGGCCTTTCGACAGAAAGAAAAGTTATAACAAATATTCAATGTTAACATAGGTAACAAATGTGGGTGAAGTAAAGTCAAGGGAAATGAGAAATACCACTCTCTTCTTCAGTATAAACATTCAAGAAAGTATCTCTATGTAATTCAGTTGAAGCTGAAGATAGCTGATCATTATTCACTTCTTCACTATAGTCGTTAATAATCATGGTGGGAAGCTGCTTGAGTGTTCCTAGTATTTCTGAGTCCAACAGTGGTGACTACCACTTAAAATCAGCTGGATATTATAAGCAATAAACGCTTTCATGTCGTACGATTGTTAATATTATAGATCGTCTTTCTTCAATCCCGCTTAACGACGAACGGAAACTAGGAAAATTAATAGTCACAATTCGCGTTGACGATTCGCAGGCTGAAACTTCTAGTCTATATACAGAATATTTTTTTCTAAAAATATAATGTAAAGCGCTTCCAAGAATAACTGGAATTTTTTGCTCATTCCCTTTCCCGAGCCACAATGTGCTCTGCATAATTAGGTTTCTTTTAGCCTCTGTAATTAGGCTCCACGTACTCGGTACCTTGGGAAAAAATTACTACGGGATGAAGGTATATAATTATGTTTACGAGAGCTTACGTAAGACTGCTGGCACGAGATAGTAATTTTACTTGTGCGGTATTTATTAAAGTGTTCAATTCCCAAGAAAACAGAGTTTTTCATTACTAAAATATACACAATAGTTTCATAAACAGCTGCCGTAGATCCTGAAGGTCATGAACTGAAATTTACAAATGATAAACGTACTGGTACAAGTCCGTTATATAGATGGTATATTAACCATATGAGGGAATGCCGGGGGAGTGGGCAGCAGCACTCCTTCGAGTATTAACAACATTCACTGCGATCGCCAACCCGCCTGCCAAGCGTGGCGATTACGGCACTATCCCTCATTCTTGGGGAGGCCTATGTCCAGCAGTGGACGTTAAAAGGCTGATGGATGGGATGGATGGATTAACCATATGAATGGTAGAAGATTCTGGATACTTTATGACAGTGGAATCGAGTGATGCAAAACCTTAGAGATTTTGTCGGTGTCTTGAGAAATCTGCCATCCCGCACTGGGACATCATATATCTGTACTATGGCGTGTACCCACTTATCCTGAGAGGAGTCCCTTGCTCAAAAGCGGGTACAGCGGTCAACAGTCAGCTATAGATCGAAATACAATGCTCGTTAATTGAATTTGGTTTCAAAGTTCTCTTTGATACGGGGACACGAGAATGAACTGATGCTGGCCGTGCGAAGGTTGCTTAGCTCATAAGCAACCTTCGCAATTTTACGCAAAAAGATTGATGTAAGTGCATAACTAGGCTAAGATTTCTCTTCTCTTTTACCATGGAAAATGTTTATGCTTAGCAATATAATATTTATGGATCGTAAACCAGAAAGAATAATACTTTTTAATCGAAACTATGACCTAGGCTCATAAATGATAGACAGGACGTTATTTGATCCACAAATAGCTAAGTGGTTAAAGAGACAGAGCTCCTGTGTGGTTACGGGTTCAGTTATCACCCTGATTTTTTTTCATATGTGATTATGATGTAATCCACAAGTGCCTTTTTCAAATCTTGCTTATTTTGACCGTTAGCTGTATGTTTGAAAAGATATGAAAATATAATTTTAGATGATGCTAAGTATAGCTATACTTTCACATACCTAATTTAATCCGTGATAATTATCCGATGAGACGCTCATATATCTGACAATTTAGAATAACTGGCAGTTTCACTGATACAATCCAAATGATGAAAAATCTTGAAAGAGTCCTCAGGCATCGTTTAAACAGCCATAATAATTTATCGAGGACATATTGGATGGTGATAACGAAAATGAGGGTTGATATCAGACCGTCAAACTGATTGATGGGACCATTTGGGCCCAGCACTGATAGCTGAGTCAGTTTTAGAGTTAATAGACACGGTTCTGAGACACGTTGCAATCTTTTGTTTTTGGGGATATTACAATGCTGTGGTTTAGTAGAGTTCATATATTTACTTCAATACTATTATACAACTGTAACAGAGCTGCGTCTATACATTCAAGATATTTGAGAAAAAAGGACTGTAATAGGCTATAATAGGCGAGTCTAAACACAAAACATTTTTTTTTAGAATTTTTGACTATTTGTTTGTTCGCGCATCACACAAAAACTACTGAACGGATTTTGTTGCAACTTTTTTTATTTGAAAAACTGATATACATTTTATCCCGCTACTATATCGGGAACCTGAGATATAACCGAAAAACTAGAAAATTATTTAAACTAGAATTTTTTGTAGAATTTATTTATAAAAACTACTAAATGGATATTGATGCAACTTTTTTTATTTGAAAGGCCTTGATTTGACTAGAAAACTGGTATACATTTTATCCCGCTACTATATCGGGAACCTGAGATATAACCGTAAAACTAGATTTTGGCTGCGGCGAAGCCGCTGGTAAAAGCTAGTATAGCAATAAATGTAAACATTTGTTCTTTATATAAAACTAGCGCATTACTCACGGCTTCGCTCGTGTCGATAGTGATGCCTTATATGTCATGATAGATGAAAAACCTATTTTGGATAGGAATTTCTTAAAATCCTCTCTTAGTGCTTACCGAAACCCACACAAACCCGAACCCCGAAACACAAAACACAGAAACCCGAATCAAAATTTTTCACGGACCAACCTCCAGAAGATTGTGCTAGGTGATCTTGTTTGTAGAGATATTTAGGTATATTGTTTTAAATTAATTTGTCTAGTTTTAGAGGCTTGCTTGTCCCTGCATGAAGATGCCAACTTCTTACAGAAGACCACTGAGAAACAACCGTAAATACTCTTACAGTGGTATCTCATATTATGAATGAGAGCGCTGGAGGGCCAAACAAACCATGCCTTTTATTCTCTTCTTATAATACTCCCTCTCTACCTATCCCTTTCCTTCGAGTTGGCGACGCGCAAGTGATGCCTCTGGTGTTGCTAGCGTCTATAGGCTAAGGTTATACCAATATGCAAGAAGTTAAGCATTACATAGAGATGAAGGGGGCAATTTCAGCCATCCAGTAAGAGCCGATTCTTACCAAGAAGAATCGAGCTGTGCATGCATATTGTCAATCATCGCACGCGGTTTAAACAAGACACGTAGTTGCAAATTAAATTTTATTCGAGCAATGTCCGCCATTTTAATCTAAGACCATTTTAATAAATATAGGGTAACTAGATAAACGATAGTTAATCACTTATCTGCGTAATAGATTAAAACTCATCTTAAACTTGGCACTCTACGTAAACTCAAATGAATATTATCCTCCCAAAAGCTGCACTCAGAACTGCAAGTTGTGACGATTGTTTTGAAGGAAACTTCGCTGTTTGACACGCCGCGCGACGTCTTCCAGTAATTCTGTTAGAGACATTCTGATTTAGTGAAGTCGTTCTCGGGAGATATCGTGTAACTGGAATTATTTAGTACTAATGGAGAAAGTTGGACAATGCTTGTTACGAGTTCACGTTTGCAGCCGTTAGAAGATGTGAGCTCCTCAATGTGTACATTTTTTATATGCTATTATTCTGTACATTTTTTTATATATAACGTGGGTGGCAAACAAGGACTGCGCCCACCTGATGGTCGATGTCACCATCTCCAAGGAAAGGGCTAGGAGGTGGAGAGGAGAGGATAGGATGGATACAGACAGAAAGGATAACAAGGAGGGGATAATAGGAGGAGGGAATAAGGAGGAGATTTGGGCCTCCAGCGCTCTCAGTCACCATACATAACACAACATTAACGGGCACCTACCGTTGTTTCGAGCCGATCTTCTTTGAAAGGGTGGTACTTCTCCGATCTCGAGCTGGCCCATTTATTTATCTTGGGATAGACAAGGCTCTACTGTGTGGTAAACGGACAACCATTTCCATCCAATTCGACCATCAAAATTCATCCAAGCCGATTTATATGGAATTTAAATGTGTTTGAGTGGGAGCCTGGATGGTTTACATTTACGATTGGACACTGTAAATGACACTGCAATCATATTCCAGTATTTATTTTCCACGAGGGAAACGATATTTTGAAAGTTTACCAAAAATATCAGTACAAAAAATTTGACGGGGTCATCAAGCAAGTCAAACCAAAGATTAGGACAATATTACATCATGCGATGTAATATTGTCCTAATCTAGGCCCAGATATTAAATTGAAATATATTTTGTTAGTTAAGTAAACAGACTAGGGATTTATTTTAACAACCTGTTACTCTTCTAATATTAGGAGCGAGCCTCCTCTCAGAGGTGTAGCAATTTGGGTCATAAAGCAAGCATGCTGATGGTAAGCGTCTGCTTACCTTCAGCAGGCTTGTGTGGTTAGAAACCCTTGAATCAATCATGACAAAGCATAATATAGAATAATATAGATTATTTATGTAGGTAGGGCTGTATAATAGCAAGTGATAGGCCTAGCCAACTTGCTATCTATGATCGCTAACGCTATAGAAAACTATTAGAATGTATCTTAGACAAAGAATATTTTAGACTCACTACTATTGTGACACTAAGGATAAAGAAAAGTTTTAGCAAGAGTGAGAGAGACACATGTATAAGTATTCTATCCTTTTCGCGTATGCGTCATTTGTATCGGGACCCAATCAACTGGCTCCCAACAATAAGGTGGCCAACCGTGTTTTTGTATTGACGTAAAAAATACCTTCATTAATCACGTTATACCTATATGTTTCCTCGTCTTTTCCCATGGGAGTCGTAAAAACCGACTAAGGGATTACCGGGGTACAGGGCAGCGGCGTTCCCCTGTGTACTAAAAAAAAATCCACTGCGATCGCCAACTCGCCTGCCAAGCGTGGCGATTATGGTATTATACGTGACCTATGTCCAGCAGTGGACGGTGAAAGGCTGATGAATGGATGGATGGATGGATGGATGGATGGAATCACGTTATATACGCTAATGTTACATGTTTTAATACATTTTAAGCAAAATATATGCAATTTCTTTTGTCCTGTCATTCTTGTATCCGGCTAAAACAGGTAGTACATTTTTAGTCATCAAAGTTATAATCACAGTTATCTTAAATTATTCCAGTTATCATACGTCAAACTATTGCTATCTCGACACTGCATACGCTGATAGCTTGTCTATAATATTCTTTGTCAAAGAAATGTATGGAAATTTAACACAAGTCACGTGACGTTATAGATATCGTTAAAAGATAATTACATACATTTTAATAGTTTTCTATAGCATTAGCGATCATATAATGAAAGTTGGCTAGGCCCACTGAGCGAGTTGGTACCAACGTCTCCCATGTGACCGGCCATGAAGCACCTCGATGTATTTTGATTATAGTGGGAGATAGCCGTTCACTCTTTTATTTTATATCCGTGAATTGAATGGTATCATGGCGCTTGCAACAGTGCCGAAATATCGGAAACTCTTAAGTAAAAATTTACATGGTATAAATCCCGTAAAAACGTTTAGAATTGAAATGGTGATGGGCGGCTTGTCAGAAATTAAAAAATATAGCTATTTATACGAAATATAATTTATTGCTAACTATATGTGAACCCACGGGTAAGCTACTAAATATGTTTTAACTTAGTGCCTAAGCATCGCAATATTTGTGTTTTGTACTTTCAATAAACTAATCAAATATTTTTTACGACTACAATAGAATGCTCATTAAGAATGGAATTATTATTAATCGCATTTTTATAATTTACAGCCTATTTAAAAGCTTAATAAGAAAGATAAATTAGGAGTTATATAATTATCGCTATATAAGTACATTCCGTGTTCAGAATAATTTTATACAATCAGTTCTCTAGAACGATTTGTTCTCATTGTTGTAAAGCTCACAAATCCACATAATTGGTGTCTATGTACTGAATTGTTCGCCGACTAATTTAATTATTTGTTTTGGAAGTAGAACAGAGCTTCGTACACCGCATAGAGCGAGACAAATATATCTTTGGCAGTTTAGATTAGAACGATTACGTGGTGATTTTCATTGCTTTCTCTGAATGAATCTGGAAATAAATTTGACATTTTTATTTACGTATTTCACTAGAATAAAATAGTGTGAAAATATAAAAAAAATATATGCGATAGGATTGATTTCCGTGACTAACGGAATTCTGTTAATAGACTATAATAAATTTTAATTTCAGTGATCTATATCTATGTATTTTGTGGAATGTATTTTACCACTTGATATGCTCAGCTACGGTAATAGAATAAATTATTTGTAAAGTGGAAAAAGTAAGGTTTACTGCAAGCAGGATTTGTAATTGCGTCCCTTCCAATCTGAAGAAGCGCTGGACCACCTAATGCGAACACCGAATCTCTACTTCACATTTGCTTTTAAATGTGTTTAACACAATGTCTAATCTCTCTTTCTATTTTCACAAATAATTTGTTTTATGACGACGATGTGCCCTCCTCCTTTAGAGACAGATTTTCTCTAAGGGATTTTATTTCTCCAAAACTTATTGATATATTAGGTTATATACACAATCGATGCAATTAGTTTTGTAAAAACAATGGTAAGAGTACAGTGATAGATAAGAGTGAGTTCTAAGTAATTCGTCAGCCCCAGTTTGAATATTCAAACTATTAGAATATAGAACGTCTACATTCTAATATTTTTTTTTAAAAATTGATTTCAGATATTTATGTACTTTGCCCGTGACTCTGACGAAGGTATATTTAATGAAGGAATACCAGGGGAGTGGGCAGCAGCACTCCCTCGAGTATTAACAACATCCACTGCGATCGCCAACCCGCCTGCCAAGCGTGGCGATTACGGTATTTTCCCCCATGACGAGACCGCTCGTTGTGGCGTTCTCTTAGGGAGGCCTATGTCCAGCAGTGGACGTTGAAAGGCTGATGGATGGATGGATATCGGAAGCAAAAAAGGAAAATGAAAGCATCCTCCCGGATAGAGGAAGACACAAAAACTACTTGGCTATGCTTCTGGTATGGCCGGTTTTCACTTACCATCAGTGACTCGTACGGGAGGTCATTCTCAAACATAATTATCTTAAAAATTTAATAAGAGTGTCTATCTCCAGGATTAACCAACTACTCGTATTCAAGTTCAAACCACCGTACTATGTTAACGTCAATATCATGCACTAACTATACTCGCAAAGTCTACCAAATTTCTGAAATCAAGACTACATATCTACTGTCTATTAGTTTATTGGTCACTGGGCCCCTTCACACTTGAAGTGGGTGCTAGCTATCAAATAAGACCCTGAAGTTCATTACAAGTTGTCAGAATTCTCAATAAAAATTGAACTCCAATGTTGTTCTGACGTCATTAGTTGTCCCGTTGAGTCGAGATCAGATACTCGTGACTCCGTGTGTCTAATAATCAATTAAATCCGAACAGATCAGGATCCTGCCTCCTTAAGGCTAGAAAATGAAGACGATGATGACATTAAAAGCTTGAGTAGCGTGAAAGTATACAGCTGTAAGCCCCATCAATCAAGAGAAGCTAAAGTCTGTGCTCTGAATTTTCAAACTAACACTATTTGACTAGCTTCAGCAAACGACATAGACCGTTAGCGCAAATGTATGGGGGCACCAAGAATGATGAGCTGCCATTATTTAAGACGCACTCTCTTAGATGGGTATAGTTTAAAAAACAAATAAAGTGGCTATATATTATGACTCGTGTGTTTTAGGCAGTATTTATGTAAGCTTCTCGTAATCTATACGATTATAAAACTAACAAATCTGTATATATTATACATTCAAAATATTTGAGAAAAATAACTGATGTGTCTGAATTATTGTTGATTAAAAGAAGTAAGCATTTATCCCCCATTACATTACTGGTGGTAGTGTTCGGTACCAAGTAGGAGTATTCATTTTATTACCAGGCCTTAGCTGGTCAGTGCAACCGTCCCCCGTGTGAACTATCATAATGCACGTTTGGGTGGTTTGGTTGTAGCGAGATAACCGCCCATTCGTTAATTTACTATCCCTTACTATTGCTGAGCTTATAAGTGATACCTAGTTACTATCTGATCTGCCACTATTAGCTATAAAAAAACTGTTTTTGTATTATATTTCTTTATTAATCTTTTAACCTAAGCTATATTTTATCTCACGATATATATGTAGTTATATCGTACAAACTAACTTTTGCATGCAGCAAAAGCTAGATCAAATTTTATTCGGAAAGCTAAGGAAAATGTATTCCGCACTGTTAAAAATGAAAGTCTACGAGCAGTGTGTCTTACCAGTGATAATGACATTTTTTTTTTAATTTTTTTGTAGTGCAGATGAGCCACGGCCCGTCTGATGGTAAATGGCAACCGTCGCTCATGGACTCAACTATACTGAGAATATTGTCAAGCCGCTGCTCAACATTTCATTATACCAATATAAAATGAAAGAATAAACGGCTATCTCCTGCTACAGCCAAAACGCAACGATATGCTTCATGGCCGGTCACATTGGAGATGGTGGTACCGTGGGAAAGAATGGGGTGGTGACACTTGTGTTCTTAGTCCGTCACCACACGGTTATGACATAGGGAACTTAGACACGGTCTCTTAATGTTGGTCTTGTTGCAAGGCTTAAAGTCGCTTAGCGTGCCATGGAGCGGGCTATGCTCGGTATTTGGTATTTGTCTACGTGATCGAATCCATAATTCGATCCGATTCGTAGGAGAACGGGAGTGACCGACATAGCCCGCCGGGTTGAACAGGCCACATTGCTCGGCAAACCGAACTCCGTTGAGGGAAAAAGGTTCTGGTGGCCAGTGTTGAAAGGCTGATAGATGGATAAATATTGTTCAAGCACTTAAAGTTATATTTTATTACTGTATTTAAGTATAAGTTATATTTAAGAACCTACATTGCAAACTTAAAGTAGGGCGCGCGCTTACTTTATGTTTTGATAAAAAATATTATTTTGCGGAAAATTGAGGTCAAGGTGTAAATTGGGATTTGCGATTAGAAGATTGATTGATTGAAGTAATGTTATAATATCAATAAAATATTTTAGATAATTATTACTTTACTTATTTATGTAATAAAATTGACAAGCCTATAGTCGTTAGCGACACTAAGGGAAATTGTCTATTGATAGTCAATTCTAGGGAAATGGGTAGGAGGTGGAAAGTAGATGGTCGAATTACAGAAATATATTAACTTGATAAGTTATCACTGCAGTGGATTACAGCCGGCAAGCATAACTTTCAAGTCGGACTCAACCAAATATCGCCATTTAAATTTATAATAAATACGTTCATAGAACGAGGTCATGTATAATACTGTTATATAAATTCTGTGGTAGTAAATTTAGCGAAGTATAACCGTTACATACAGAAGCACTTTATATTAAATTTAAAAATTCAAATGTTCAGTACAACTTTACATTTTATTTAAGTCGGGATATTCCGATTGGAATGAAAATCAATACTGGGACTCAAGGGCGTAGTTGCTATAAATGCGTCTATCGGGAAGTAACAAAGCCAGACGAGCCGAAGGGATTTACCCCATAGTCCACCACGCTGGGTTGACAGAATTCACAAGCCATAAAATACTAACAAAATACTAACATATAATTATTTACTGAACTAAACGGTTGCTGTTTTATATTGGGTCGGCATCACGCCTTTATTACGTAGTGAGGTTGGTACCGGGGCTGCGGGAAGTCGTTAATTCAATTGAGGGCGGCTTGCGACCTCACTCGCCAAATGCCAACTGAGGCACTGTAACACATTTTGTATCTATAGATTCGTGGCAATTTCAACTGATTCTATTTATTGAGCGTAATTTGCTGTAGTTTATCTATAGAAACGTGTTTTAGCTGCTAAAGAATTAATAAACGCACAAGTATATTACTACAAGAACGAATAAAAAATTAAAGATTATTTGTAATGTGTAGTAAATTTTTCATGCAGGAATTAAATTATTTGCAAAGAAGTACCATCTTCTCACATAGTATTGCCACTCGCTAAGCAAGACACTACAGTACGAAGTAATCTACTAGGATTTTATGCCAATATTCTTTTTAGTTGCTTATGATAGCAGATACTTTATGGTAACTGATACCCGCTGTTCATTCTGTCAACTATACTAAGAGTACTGCCAAGCCGCTGCTTACCATTTTGTTTTTTAGATTTGAATTGGAAAATACAGAGCTCTCCCGCAAAATACGCAGAGGTCACGGGGAAATCCCTACCCACCAGTCTACAATTACATAGTGATCACTCACGATTATTATGATTCATTGAAAGCAATACTCAATACAACTAGAGCAGCCAATATCATTAAAGAAATATGTATAATGTAGATGGTGCTTTTCCGAAAAAGGTAAGGTTGTAACACTTTTTCCTTATGTCACAGTTTCTATGAACCCCTACCGCTATCCGTGTTAAGGAACATCGTTCCAAAAAATGATAAAAATCTTTTTAAACGGTTCAGTGCAGATAAAATAAAGTAAAAGGCAGTAGTGTATTATTATCTGGCGTATCTGACAGCGGTCCCGCGAGGGTCCTTATCAACGTGGACTTCATTAACCCCTTCTCACCCACACTGTTGTTGCCAGTGACGCATCTTTAAACATAGGATAACCCTTTATTTTTATATCTAGATTGGCAACTTTTACACAAATGTCATCATTTGAAGCGCCTCGTAAGCCTCTTTTGGCGTATGTAGATTTCAAGCACCAAATATTGCAAATAGCTTCCGAAGAAGATAAAAAATGTTCAATCTGTATACTGGGGGGTTAGAATGTATCCCTCTAAATCGTATTGACATCGCATCGTGTCATTGTGATTGGTTGAAAGGTAACTGTGATTAGCCGAGGGATTATTGCGACATACCGCGTCGATTTCTCTACCAATCACACGCGAGACGATACGCTGTCGATACGATTTATTGAGTTACATTTACTTGGCCCTGCACGAGTCTGGAAAACTAAACATCTTTGATGCATATATTTGTAAAAAAAAACCGTGGACAGTAGTCATGGCTCTCGATACTTCTACAAATCACTACATTCATAAGCATATTTTTCGAGAGAGAGCTATGTCATGACTTTTTAAAAATGTGAGTTTTTTGTAGTAAATCCCAATTTTTTTTTGTAGTATTATATATATAATTGTGTAATGTGCCGTGTGGGGCCGGCTTTAGAATTGTCCCACCCCTCTCTACCCACGGGAGTCGTAAGAGCCGACTGAGGGAATACCGGGGGAGTGGGCAGCAACAACATCCACTGCGATCGCCAACCCGCCTGCCAAGCGTGGCGATTACGGCATTATCCCCCATGATGGGACCGCTCGTTGTGGCGTTCTTTTGGGGAGGCCTATGTCCAGCAGTGGACGTTGAAAGGCTGGTGGATGGATGGATATATAATTTCCTTTGTGATGCACCAACAACAGTCAATTGCACGTTATTATTCTTTCGTATTCCGAAATTCTCTGATAGTAGTCGATTTTTGGCTAATGTCTCAGAATTTGTAAAATTATCTTTTTAATCGATTTTTTCCTTTACTGACGCACCAAAACCTGACATCACACCAAATGCATGGGCAGGTATGGGTGTATAAGCATACATATCAAACCTATAAGTAGTTAGTGGATATAGTTTTTATGATGAGTCATTAGATAAGTCAGTATCCAATATGGAAAACTTTATAAGGCTACCTTTGCACCGCTGTGCACTCACATATTAAATTTAAATGGATTTTCAAACGACATACCCAAACCATATTTTTAATATTTCAATAATGTGCAAGTCTTGTAAGACAGTAATATGTTTTCGATTTCGTAAACATTAATGATTGTTACAGAATAGCTATTTTTAGCAAATGATATATCATTTATCATTCAAAAAAATGTTACAGAGATGAATTATAGCCTGGATAAACACAGACAGTATTTTTACCTCGATAAGATCGTTAAACTTCCAGTGGGATATGTCTAAACGACTCTATGGACCAAATTTATAAATCCATGCAGACGGATTCGTGAGCAGAAACTAGTTACTAGAATTAAAAACTAAATAAAGAACAAATTATGTATGAAAGTGGAAAAAAGAGTTTTACTGCAGCGGGATTCGGACCTGCTTCCCTTCCAATCCGGGGGAAGTGCTCTGGACAGATAAGCCAAGCCTAAAATACAGATCAAAATATTTAAGAAATCATGCCCCCAAATAGTATGAATTTTGATTGCAAAATTAAACTTACTATATTGGAATATTGTATGTAAATGAATCCGAAAGGTGGCGTGAGTCGTAAAGATATCTAAAAGCAAAATATCGTGAAGTGGAGATTGAGTATCACTGTCGGTAACTGCGATGGCTTAGCAGTCTAGAGCACTTCCCCGGATTGGAAGGGATGCAACTGCGAAGCTCTCTTTTTCAATTCTCACAAATCATTTGTTCTTTAAAGTAGTTAAGCATGTCAAGTGCTAAATATACAGATCAAAATAACTAAATAAAGGTAAGGCAAACACATTTGAAAGAAAATAACATAAATGATCTGTCAAGACGTGTCTATTGAGACGATCCATGGACAGGTCTTTGAAGCGTTCAAATTTGTAACCCAATTTAGGTAAAAATCACCCGGCATGTCAGATTCAAGTGTCGATGTGACACGATTAATACGTTTTCATCTTCCGATATCGATACAGCTTTAACCATAGACATTTTAAACAAGAAATAGAAATGCTATTGCTATGATGTACCATAAGCCAAACTATATAAATACGTAAGAACAAAATAGTTAGTACCTATTTTTTTTAAACAACAATATATGTTGGTTATGCTCAAATATATAATTACTAGCTTATGGTCCCGGCTGACATCAACAAAGGCTATCGGCGATATCACTTCCAATTTCCTGTTTGACATTTCTATGACCCCATCTCCTCTGGTATTCATTTCGTTGAGATTCCTCTTGAAAGATGATTTGACGTTTAATTAGGATCCTCGCAATCAAAATTATTCTCGTATTTCTGTTACTAAAATATTATAAACCTAGAGTTTGTTTATATTTGGTAACATCCATTGCGTATCTTGTACAGGTGAATATAAAACATTGCATTGTAAATGCGCATTGTATACGTAAATTTTAAAATGAATAGGTTCTTGGTAAGGGCATCTGATACCTTTGTTACATGGTTTCGGTGTATTAGTATGTTGAAATATCGCAGCTTTCTTTTATACACGAAATATTTATTTATCCTTTGTGTAACAACCTTGGTCTTTTTTAAATCTGAAGACAGTAATGATTGTGTTTGTTGTATCATTGTTTTATATACTAGGTATAAGGTTGACTAACAATTATACGCTTCGCCAAATACCTGTTACGGGAGCCTATGTACGCTAGCAACACATTTCGTGTTGTATATTCTTAGATTACTCTCTTTCAAATCTATAGTCGTTTTTTTTTTATTCGAGGGTAGTTTATGAGAGGTGATCCATTTCGAGGTTCCCTACTTTTTAAAAGAAAAAAACAGAAAATGCGAGATGAATGCGATGTAGCAACGGCCAACATTTGATAGACATAATCTTCAAAAAATAAATGCAATAATATTCAAAAAATAATAATAAACATTCTCCATTAAATTTGATTTTTCTGTTTTTTTCTTTACAAAAGTAGGGAACCTCGAAATGGATCACCTCTTAGTATGGCTCACGCGGCTAAGCGGTTATCTTAGACTATAGATGCCAGCAACACTGTCGTCACTTACACATAAAATGAATGAATAATAAGGGGGAGGATAAAGAGGGGGGTTTAGTGCTCACTCACCATGTGAAACACAACTGTTAGATTTCCTACGGTAATTGCCGCGGATCTTGTGTGAGATGGTCGTACTTATCCAGTCAAGGTAGCCCAATTTCGCTTGAAGGCCCTGCCACTACTAGTACGCTCTCTATATTACATATTTCTTCGTCTACAAAATATGCCTAAATGTAACGCATCCTTAAAATATCATAAACTCTAGTCAAATTATTATTAATTATCGAATCACCGCCTCAGAAATTTTATTTCAATACATTTAAGATGTTTTATGATTAAATAATAATAATAGTTTATTTCATTATCTGCTTAGATCTAATTACAGATTGAATAAAGCACTCCTTTTAAGTTTAGCAAAAACTTGTGGCAGGCCCCAGAATTACTTAAATATATACAAACCACTCTTTATTTTAGTTTTCAAATTTAATAAAAAAAAAAACTTAAATTATAAAATAATATGCACTATTAGGTAGTGTGTGGTTGAACCTCGCCTAGCTCGTATGGGTCGGTTCGATCAGAGAAGTATAATGATCTTCCATTATGACACAACAGTAGATACTCCTATTTTTAGATTTCGTAGGGTCTGCACTCTGCAGGAGGCCCTAATACCCCCCTTATCTTTTTTCTTCACCTCCAAGTGATACCTCTAGTGTTGTTGGTTTATAGGCGACAGTAACCGCTTACCATCAGGTGGACTGTATACTTGTTTGCCATCCATGTAGTATAAAAACATTTTTTATTTTTCTAATCATTGTCCACTGTAGTGTTGGCACTACCGAGTCTAAAAGATAATGACCATTCACGTTACGCTGGCTTACATCATTTTGAACTAATTATAAAAGCTTTAACTTCTAAATGGCGTGCGCCCGCCTTTGTCAAAGTTAGCTAAGGTATCTCGTCCGTTCGAAATTTCATTAGCGACGTAAAGGGTTCGTCCGAGTTTCATTTTATAAGCTTTTTTTACCCTGGTACAGACATATTATAGCAGTTTTATATATAAATAGTTGCTAATAGTTGAAGTCTGTTATTTTTGTTTTTGAGCGAAACTCTTATTATGTTATCAAAATAAAAATAGCCTTAAATACTCCATATAACATTAGTATTATATCGTTTAAATCGGTTCACCCGTTTCGAAGATTAGATGGAACAATCAGACAGCCTTTGAAAATTGGTATTTGTAACATGTAAGTACCTTATTTTTTGTTTAGGCGGGAAAAAATGTACCTAACCGCACACCCCGTCATTCGGGGCAACGAACAGGGTAGTGTGGGGCCCTCACCCACTAAAGAAACCCGCCGTGTGCCGTCTCTCCGCCTTTATTGGCGGGCCACTGGAACTATGTTGCAATCCTTCGGTGGTCCGCCGGCGGCTTACCCTTTCGGGAACATGTAAGTACCTATCGGATATAATTTACATTTAGTAAAAAGCTGTTATTTACACATTACAAACAGATATTTCAATGTTATTCATTTGTATAGATGTTATGCTACTAGGGTGATACGTAAGCCGACGCAAGCACCATAAGATAGAGATAGGATGTGGTGAGAAGGGATGAGGAGAGATTTTCTTCAAATATTGTGAAGTTCACACTGATTTGGCCTGGAAAACTATTTTTTCAACACATCTCATTCTGAAGGCCAACCTCTGCACAACAGTAAAATACTGAGTTGTATAAATATCTGAAATGTACTTTCACAATGTGTACTTCAATTGAATGTAAGTACATCTTTATTTTCGCCTATGTAATAATGTAATAAATAATGATTTGACAATTACACAAATATGAAATTTGTTCTTGTTCAAAGAACTAAATCCCCTCCTTATTACCCTTCCAACTCCACTTCCTACCCCTTTTCTTGTAGTGGGCGACATGCAAGTGATACCTCTAGTGTAACTAGAGGGGTGGTCTATAGGCTAAGGTGACAGTTTATTATCAGGTGGGCTTTGCTAGTCACCCTCATACTAAAGAGAAATGTAAATTATAAAACGATGGATATTTCAAAAACAATAATTTGTTTTAAACGACGGGCCTCGTGGCGTAGTTGGTAGTGTAAACGAATTCCGTGCACGAGGTCGTGGGTTCTATTCCCACCCAAGACAAACATTTGTGTGATGAACACAGATATTTGTACTGCGTCTGGGTGTTTTCTATCTATTATATGTATGTATTTACAAAAAAAATAATATGTATAACATATCCGTAATCTGGTACCCATAGCACAAGCATTAAGCCTAGTTTGGGACCAGAGGACGTTGTGTGAAAAAATGTCCGTGAATATTAAATTTATTTATTTGCATTTAAATTCTTCTGTTTTATTCAACTCTTGATTTACTAGAACAGTTTTCGCGTTAATGCAAGTAGAGCTCAAAACAAGGTAAGCGTTCACGCAAAGTTTTTACGACCGGCCCTCAGGGAACCTTTCATTGTGTACACATACAGTCCCATTCTGTATCTCACGTACTATATTTAGAAATAAAAAAGTCCTTCTTTAAATAATATAGATACTAGTAAAAATTGTATGATAACTTAACAATAACTAACTTAGACATCACTTATAGAAACAAATTATTTGTGTTGTTAATAACAAAGATGTGATGAGGATTTTGGGTGTAATGTTGACAACCAAAATCCTGAGTTGATTGCGATGGCTACCTATCCCGAGCACTTCCCCGGTATCAAAAAGACGCAGGTATTTACTCGCAGTAAATCTCTAGTCTTTCACTTTCCCAAATAATTATTTCTAGATAGTAGAAGGTGCCCGGGTACCGGGCTCTTTATCTTTTTAAAGTATCTTAGCATGTCAAATTCTAAAATACAAATCACAGAGATATCATTATTTATTCTCCTTGTTATTCCTTCCTCGATGAAGATAACTAGGTGCAGCCCGGATCTATGACTCGCTGGCGTCACATATAAGTTTAAAGACAAAAAAACGAAACGCACCCTTTCCGCGCTCCATCCGTCTTTATAATCTATGGTCATTCGGTTTTTATGTCAACAAAGGCGTCACGTCTACTCGGATAAATAAAATTATTTTACAGTTTTCTTACAATCTGAAAGTAAAATAAATATAGTTTAAAAAAACTAAAAAAACACGCTTTTTATAGAAAACTAAACTAAAAAATAGAAAATAAATTTTAATAAATTTGAATTAATAATAGTGTAAAAATTTTTAATAAATATAAATTAATAATAGTGAAAATAAGGAAAAAATGTATTTTATTTTAAAAAAAGCGTGGGGTGCTTTTTAAGATATTGTCGAAATAATAATCCTTCTATACTTATAGATATAAGTATTCTATGGACAGATGTCAACTAAATATTTATAACGATTGACACCATGCACCCCACGCTTTTTTTAAAATAAAATACATTTTTTCCTTATTTTCACTATTATTAATTTATATTTATTAAAAAATTTTACACTATTATTAATTCAAATTTATTAAAATTTATTTTCTATTTTTTAGTTTAGTTTTCTATAAAAAGCGTGTTTTTTTAGTTTTTTTAAACTATATTTATTTTTAACTTTTTAGTTTGATTTATTGTCTATAGATTTTTTTTTCAAACATGTAAAAACACTTTGCCTGAGAAACGGCTACGAGTGCCAAGGACGGCCGCAGGCGCGCTAATAACCCACGGAGAGTTACATACTGACATACTGACATACTGACATACTGACATACTGACATACAAGTGAAGCTAATAAAAAGCGTGTAAAAATCAACATGGGAAAGAGATCTGCGGAGAGGAAAAGAGACCGATTACTTAAATAACTAAGAAAGTTAGACGATAAATTGAAACTTACACAAAAAGGTATGTACTCTAAGTATAGCGTCATCTTTTGTTTTCTAAAAACAAACAAAAATACTTGTAACTGTGGGGTATTCCGTGGGAATACACGTGTTACAAATGATTTACTGTACCTGTGGGGTGTCACGAGGGGGCACACTGGTTACAAAGACATTTTTTCATAACCTAAAAGGGGAGTATTTTTGATACTCACGTTGGTTATGCGGCATGTAAAGACGAGTTACAATATGCCATACATAGATGATGTACGCTAATATGTTACCCATATCATAAATAATGGTATAAAAAAGGAGGAAAAGGAGAAATTGTCCCAGAAAAATCCCCATTTTCAAAACTGTGGAAGAATGGTCGCCCCTAAATTAAATCCAGAAGTTGCTGCAGCATTATCTGAATCTGGAAAAAGGAGAGACCAGATTATAGAAAAGCGACAGACACAGCTGGCCACAGTGTTATCTTGTCTGGGTACTGCCATGCAGTACTGCATCAAGGGAGACATTAACTCCCACAAATTAGAAATCATTAAAAAACTTAATGACGCCTCAAGGCTAATCTGTGATTCTCTATTTCTTGAAACTAAAGGATGTCGAACACTAATATTGATGTCCATTAATAGACATGAAGGTGTCTCTGGAGGAATCAGAACCACAATCTTATTTATTTGGGGAGAACCTCTCAGAGAAGATTAAGACTGCGAAATCAGTAAACAAAATCGGGAAGTGAACTAAAAATTCCTGAAAAGCCTACTACTACCACAGCTAAAGCAACACCAGTACCCTCAAAAAATTCTAAAAATAAAACTTTAAACTGGCGGGGCCCTCCTCGAGCAGCAGGATCCAAGTACGTGAGGCCAACACAGGGGGGCCAAGCACCGGCAGTTACAACAAACCTCCGCAACGGAAATAGAGACTCAGGTGGGTAGACTTCCATACTTTTATGAAAGATAGAAAGAAATCACCGAGGACAGTACCATCCTTAATTGGATTAAAGGTTATCAAATTATTTTTTAAGAATATGCCGTACCAGTACCAGAGCTCTATTCCAACAAATAATATTTTTTCTACTAGTGAAATTTATCACCTTAAACTAGAAATAGATAACATGTTATCTAAAAAAGGTTATTGAGCTGTGTGAACCACAAAGCAACCAATTCTGTTCACCTATTTTTCTTGTGGCAAAACCAAATGGATCTTTCCGTTTTATACTTAACTTGAAAAAATTAAATAACTTTATTGAGAACGACCATTTCAAACTAGAAGATTATAGAACAGTTTGTAAACTTTTACAAAAAGACAATTTCCTAGTTTCAATAGACTTAAAAGATGCATACTATACTTTTAGTATACATAAAAACAGTAAAAAATATCTTAGATTCTTTTTTCAAGGTAAATTTTATCAGTTTAATGTACTCCCATTTGGCCTGTGTACTGCCCCATTTATTTTTACCAAAAATCATGAAACCTGTACTAAGCCACCTAAGGAAAAATGGTTTCACATCAGCGGTATATCTAGATGATTGGCTTTGTTTTGGCAAAAATTACAGTGATTGTTTAACAAATATGCAAGTTACAATACAACTATCAGAACAATTATAAATAAATAAATATTCACGGACATTTTTCACACAACGTCCTCTGGTCCCAAACTAAGCTTAACGCTTGTGCTATGGGTACCAGATTACGGATATAATACATATATTACTTTTTTTTTGTAGATACATACATATAATATATAGAAAACACCCAGACGCAGTACAAATATCTGTGTTCATCACACAAATAATTGTCCTGAGTGGGAATCGAACCCACGACCTCGTGCACGGAAGTCGGTTACACTACCGACTACGCCACGAGGCCCGTCATTAGGTTTCATAATAAATAAAGAAAAAAGTGATTTTGTTCCAAAACAAACTTGCCCATTTCTAGGACTAATTTTTAATAGTACAAATATGTCAATAAACATAAGCAAAGAAAAAAGGGAAAAGTGCCTAAAATTAGTTCAAGAATTGTCTAATAAAAGAAATATTAAAATAGCTAAAGTAGTAGGAACATTGGTGTCTGTTTGCCCAGCCATCAAATATGGTTTACTTTATACTAAGAACCTTGAAAGAATAAAATACTTGGCCTTGAAAAACAATAATGATAATTATGAACAAATAACTCCATTAGATAATAACTGCCTAATTGATTTAAAATGGTGGACAAAGAATATAGTTAGGTCAGAGAATTTCATAAGAAAAAATAATTTTAAAGTTGAGATATTTACTGATGCATCAAAACAAGGCTGGGGAGCCCACTGTGGTTCACAGACGGCTAGTGGCACATGGAATGATGAAGAAGTATTACTTCATATTAATTCCCTAGAATTGTTAGCAGCCTTTTTTGGGTTTAAATGTTTTGCCAAAGATTTTAACAACTGTGAAATTTTGCTTCGGATAGACAATATAACAGCTGTTTCTTACATTAATAGGTTAGGAGGAGTACAATTCCCTCATTTACATGATATAGCAAAGAACATCTGGCAATGGTGTGAAGCAAAGGATATATGGATCTTTGCATCATACATAAATACTAAAGATAACATAATAGCACATTTTGAATCTAGAAAAGAGTTAGGTCACACAGAATGGGAAATTGAGTCTACACATTTACATTCTTAGAAGAAGGCATTAGTGAGGACGCAAAAAGTAGTTTAAATTCATACAGATCTGCTTTATCTTTTCTTATAGGTCCTCATATTGGAGAGAATTCTCAAATTAAACGCTTATTTAAAGGTTTTTTCAAATTAAGACCTACTACACCAAAATACAATTTGACGTGGGATGTGTCAACCCCCCCAAACTTTATAGAAAATAATTATTCTGATCAATGAAACTTAGATATAGTCACGAAAAAGACTGTTACTCTGTAGCTTCTTGCAACTGGCCAAAGAGCTCAAACGATTTCTTTAATTAATATTAATAATATAACTATTAGTGATGATTGTATAAACATTAAAATTGATAAGCTAATCAAAACGTCGGCACCAAATAGGTGTCAACCATTTTTAACTTTACCCTTCTTCAAAGACAGGGAGAAAGTTTGTCCAGCAAGGGCTGTGATTAATTATTTAGAAATTACAAGTAGTTTAAGGTCTATAGAATATTTGTTTATATCATTAAAGAAACCGCATAAAGAAGTGACTGCTAGCACAATCAGCCGTTGGGTTAAAAATACTATGGAACAGAGCGGAATAGATATAACAATCTTCTCTGCACACAGTACACGACATGCATCAACTTCCGCGGCTTTTAAAAAGGCGTTAGTATTGATGAGGTGAGGAGAACGGCTGGTTGGAGTGGTGATTCTTCAACTTTTGCACGGTTCTACAATAGACCAATTATAAATAATAGTCTTTTTGAAGAGGCTATCTTTAGAGATTAGAGGTTGATCTCATATTTGTTCTTTTTTCTTGTAATGTGTTTAAAAACGCTATATTTAATTTATTATGTCTATAAGACCATAATTTGTAATTCAAAAAATTTTATTTAAACTATTTTTTGAATAAAACTCTGATTTTACAACTTGGCTTTAAACATCTGCACCTAGTTATCTTCATCGAGGAAGGAATAACAAGGAGAATAATTAAATAGTCAAACGAACTTACCTGGAAGTGAAGTTCGACTGTAATTATTCGACTTGTTATTCCTTCTGAAGATGAAGAGTCCCACCCTACCCAGAGCAATTTTCAAGAAAATTACATATACCCTATTTTGTAAAATCAAAGTTTTCATATGCTAATGACTTTGAACTTAATGACCATAGATTATAAAGACGGATGGAGCGCGGAAAGGGTGCGTTTCGTTTTTTTGTCTTTAAACTTATATGTGACGCCAGCGAGTCATAGATCCGGGCTGCACCTAGTTATCTTCATCTTCGGAAGGAATAACAAGTCGAATAATTACAGTCGAACTTCACTTCCAGGTAAGTTCGTTTGACTATTTAATTATTCTTCACTTATCAATTACATATTTTTAACAAACTAGTATCTGCCCACGGGTTTGTCTGTGTTTATTTAAAAATCTATTACATTATTTATGAATATCCCACAGGAACTCCTTATTGACATAAAAAATATCCCAACCACAATATGTAGCTATGTATATCACTTTCCATTCAAATCTGTTAAATCTTCACATCTGTAGGCCAAAATTATCCTACGGGAACTATTTATTTATCGGGATAAAACAGTCTCATGAAAAGTGTCTATCTGCCTACCAAAATTTATCCAAGTCCGTTCAGTTGTTTAATTGCGATACACGGACAAGCAGACTTAAAAAAAAACTATTTTGTTTTAATTCTGTGTCTGTCTATTGATATATCCGAGTCTGCGGCAGTTCGATAACTGACGACAATTAATCTCCTGGGTATATTCATAAATATTGTAATAGATTTTGATTGGGATATTCATAAATATTGTAATAGATTTTGAAATAAACACAGACAAACCCGTGGGCAGATACTAGTTTGTTAAAAATATGTAATTGTTATCAATTACATATTTTACACTTCACTTATGTGAAGAATAAATAATGATGAACAGATGACGCAGGCGTCACCCAAAGACGTTAAGTATGAATGTGTTATCAAAATTAGCAGTACGGAGCAAATGTCACGATGGCTGAATTGGCAAAGCATCTGGATGGTATCCAGGAGATGCAGGTTCAAATCCTGCTCGTGACTGTTATTTTCGATTTCACATTTTTCACTTTGTGTTTAATGTATAGTGCTAAGCATGTCAAATGCTAAAAAATATATAAAAATATATAAATGTCTATCTACCTGTCTGCCTATCTGTGTGTCTACCTGTTTATCTACCTGTCCGTCTATATGTCTGCCTATCTGTCTGTCTACCTGTCTATCTACCTGTCTGTCTATCTGTCTGCCTATATGTTTTTCTACCTGTCTATCTACCTCTCTGTTTGTCCGTCTGCCTATCTGTAGATCTACCTGTATATCTGTCTGTCCGCCTATTTGTCTGTCTGCCTGTCTGTTTATCTGTCTGCCTATCTGTCTGTATAAAGGTAGTTATAATACTTTAAATAAGTGTACAAAATGTGATAAAAGTTACTTTGTCTTCTCCTATTTATAGATAGATAGTTTCAAATTTATTATTGTAAGAAGGTTACCCGTAGCCAGAATCATTCGAGTTCAGCTGCAGTCGAGACGTTATTACCTTTTGAGTGGTGTCGCCATTTCGCTCGTAACGTAGCCCCCCCAAATGGCTGCTGTATCCACCCCTCCCTAGGCGAGGGGAGATCAAAGGATCTAGTTTTTATAGCTCCAACTAACGTTTATTGTGATCGCTATTATTATTCTGTTTTTAATATAATTGAGTTTTAGTCTCGTGGAATTTAACCGTTGAAGGAACTGTTTTTGTTCATTGCATGTAAGTTGCTCGATGGTTAAGGTAAGATACGACTTCTTGTTCTCAATTAAAATTACGTCTGCAAAAGCAGTGGTATCAAGTTCTATTCCAAATCTGAGTTCGACCAATTTACACTGGGCCAGTGTAGTGGACTATCACTCTAAGAGGAGACCCGTGCCCTATATTGGATCTAGGACAGTTATAATGGATTATAAAAAAATAAATACTCTAAACTGTATCCATACATAGCACCCAATGTATTTTTATAGAACGTGGGTGGCAAACAAGTATACGGCCGACCTTATGGTAAGTGATTACGTACCCTATAGACGCTAGCAACACCGGAAACATCACTTGCGTGTCGCCATCTCCAAGTAAAGGGGTAGAGGCGGATAGAATGGATAATAAGGAGAGTATAGCTAGGACACTAAGGAGAGGTTAGGAAGGATAGGAAGAGGATTTGGGCCTCAGGTGCTCTCAGTAACCATACGAAACACAACGGCACGGTTAAATTCATGCTAGGATAAGCAAGACTCTACTACTAGAACTTCTTCATTTATAGACTTTTTTGGGTTCTCTCTCGAAAAAGTTTGAAACTAATAGCATCTAAGTCCATGAGTTTCTATTTCCACTTAGACTAGCAAACTGTTGGTACATTTATTGTTATCTTTCTTACAATAAACCACTATTGTCGTATAAAACTTGACAAGACATTTGTAAAACATCCATTTGTAATTACAAATATTACAGTTTTATTTTTAAAGCCTACTTCTATCCCACTACGTGGGACGGGTATCTCATGGTGAGACGAATTAGTCAATAGTCCACCACTAAGTTAGCCCAATGTAAGCCCTTACAGACTTCACAAGTCTTCACGAAAATCTCTCAGGCGTGCAGGTTGCCTCACGATGTTTTTTTTTTTTAGTCATACATTGTGAACAAATACACTAATAAAACACACAAAGTTGACTGTGAGTGATGATGGTCACCATTTTTGCAACTAACAATAGCTAGAGCACAGCCAGGAGTAACCTACCGTGAAGATAAACTACTTCATTGAAAGAAGCGCCGGAGACATCGGCTTATTTCTTCAATCACCGAAACTAACCGACACGCTTTATTATTTAATTTAAATTCATGCGACAGTTTAATAACTGATAATTGGACGAGAATTGAGAGAGAAATTTTATCGACAATTAACGTACGTTGATAGGTACATTTCGTCATATGAGGGAGAAGAAAAATAATATGATGAAGATAAATTTCATCATAATTACACAATAAAATCTACAAATGTGGACTGGATAATAACATTGTCTGACAGATATAACTTCAGGCTCCTGCCGAAAACGAATGGGATAGCAAATTAGTTTATTCTATTAAATTTAATTTTATTTTCAATCTAAATTTTTATATTTAAAAATGTCGTGTCACGTTGTTTGTCCGCGATGAACTCCTAAACGAATGAACTGACTTTAATGAAAGGTTGCATATTCTATGCCGTTTGGTCCAACTTAAAAGAACAACTGTCACAAAAGGATAACTGACTGATTGACATATCAACGGCCAACGCACAGCCCACACTACTGAGGCTAGTAAAGTAACTTGTAAATTTTCATATGAGTTTCATGAAACTGTAGAACTGTGTCAGATTTTAGGCAAATCCTATCCAAAAGAGTTTTTTTTTTTATGAAAGTCGGCGAACGTCTAAGGTTTGGTTCGGTGGTATTTTATTACAAAGAAAAAATATGATATAAAAACACATAATGGGATATCACAATATAAAGCGAATTAAGCCACGGGTAATTTGTTAATTTAATACATTTTCATTTTTTCACTCTTAATTGTTTATTTATTTATTTATAGTATTTTAGGAAAACTAACAGCTAGGTAACACAATTAATTATATATCTAAGCACATGCAACTGAGGTGCATATGTATGAAGGCCAATTGTAAGTTTCCGCAGATAGGGATTTTATTATAACATATTCTTCATTTAAACTACAACGATGAATGTAGGCAATCGGTGTGATTTGTGCTTACGACACACCACCACTTGATAAAAGACTGCCGAAATTATTACTAAAATAATATTCTCCGAACCTAAATCAGATAAATCGTAAAAAGTATTACAATGGAAACGATAAAACACCAAAGTAACAAAATAAAAGTCGGCCCCAGCGACCGCTAATATTTGGCAGTCGGTATGAACCGTGATGAACGAATGAACGGAACGATGGCCAGGTTGTCAAGAGCAGGGCGAATTGTTTACGAGCGAATAACGAACGAATGAAATTCGCGCTCCGATATCAACTTTTTTATGACAGCCATTTGAATTAACACCCTGTAATTGTAGCTGGTATCAATAAAAATTTCGTTACAAATGTGTCATTTCAAAATATCAAGATTGTAATTATGTCACTGTATCACCGGGCTTAATAGGTATACATAACTAGCAATAGCATTTGGCTACGCTCATGATTGTGTTAGTTTAGTTCTATACTGTTAAAAAGCTGTAACAGAGCTATGTCTGTACATATCACATATTTAAGAAAAAGATAGGTATGTATTATTTAGGCGTCACTGAACAGAAATCAATTTTATTTCGATTTTTTGTCGGTTTTTCTGTTTATTTATTCGAGCATCATGCAAAAACAACTGGAATGATTTTGAAGAACCTATTTTTGTTTATAGTTCTTGACTAGCCTTTACCCGCGGCTACGCCGCAGCCAAAAGCTAGTTTTTAGCTTATATCTCAGGTTCCCGATATAGTAGCGGGATAAATTGTATATTCATTATTATTTATTTCAAAATGTATATAAATTTTTAAGTCTAATCGCTATCAAACAAAAAAGTTGCGTCAAAATACGTCCAGTAGTTTTTGCGTGATGCGCAAACAAACAAACAGATAAACAGACAAAGATCGTTTTGTTTAGACATGCCTTTAAAGCCTAATTCAGTTTTTTTTCTCAAATATCTTAAATGTACAGACATAGCTATGTTACAGCTTTATAATAGTATAAATTAGACTTAAAATTGGTATATTAATACTTCCGACAGATGATGCAGGCGTCACCCAAAGACGTTAAGTATGAATGTGCTATCGAGATTAGCAGTCAGGAGCAAGGGTCACGATGGCTGAATTGGCAAAGCGTCTGGACGGTATCCAGGAGATGCAGGTTCGAATCCTGCTCGTGACTGTTATTTTCGATTTCACATTTTCACTTTGTGTTTAATGTATGTTGCTAAGCATGTCAAATGCAAAAAATATACATAAAAATATCTAAATATTTATAGGGCTTGCGTCATTATTAGGTAAAATCTTAATTGTAAATTAAGTTTACCTGGTCGGTATAATGTATGAAAATACTTCCAACAGATGATGCAGGCGTCACCCAAAGACGTTAAGTATGAATGTGCTATCGAGATTAGCAGTCAGGAGCAAGGGTCACGATGGCTGAATTGGCAAAGCATCTGGACGGTATCCAGGAGATGCAGGTTCGAATCCTGCTCGTGACTGTTATTTTCGATTTCACATTGTGTTTAATGTAATTGAAGATATAATCTAAAAAGTAGCTTATGGTCGTGACGGAGCCGCGGGTACAGGCAAGTTTTTATAGAAGTTTTCAATAAAAAAAATACCAAAGATTAAGTTGTCCAATTGAAGCACTTCTTTTGCTTTGATGAAAGAATTTTACAATTGGTTTAGTAGTTACAGAGGTTTCTTACACAGATCATAAACCAGAACAGAGTTTACCTTATCATTATGTGATAACGATGAGAATTGACTTTTTCTTATTGAGGTTTTCTTGTTTTAAAAAAAATACACCATATATCAATATCCCTGTGTTACAAAGGCTTTATAAAAATGCAAAATAATAGACAAAAATATGCTCATTGTCAGAGTATTTTTAATCTTCACAATAATAATTAGTTTATTATGTTTTAAAGGTAACTATGAAAACATTATGAAAAGCAACTCTACGATGAAGGTCCTTTGAAACAATCGCAACATGCTCTTAACTAATACATATAGTTGATAACTTGTTCCAGGAAATAATAATATCGGATAAATACCGGTTCTCGGTAAAGCTCGGAGGCTCGGACGCAATGCGGCAAAGTCTCGTAGGGAGCGTGTCTGTCCCCCACAGCACACCTGTGACCCTGTTATGTAACACCATCCATATTAACGAACTTCATTTGGATTTATATATTTCATGTAACACTTGAACCAGCTGATTATAATTATATTTTGTCTATTTATTTTATACTGTAGGGCTGGCAAACAGGTTAGAGTGTACCTGAAAGGGTAAGCCGCCGGTGGATTACTGAAGTAATTTCACACAGTTCCAGTGGTCCGCCGATACAGACGGAGAGAAGGCAAACGGTGGGTTTATTTAGTGGGTGAGGGCCCCACACTACCCTGAACGGCGAGGTTTGTGGTAGATACATTTTTTCCCGCCTTAATAGAAAAAAGGGCTTTGTCGAACAGGTATACTGTCCATCTGATTTTAAGCGGTTACCGTAGCCTGTATAGATGCTCGCAAAATTTGCTCGCGGTAGGGTTCGATTCCAGGTGGCAGCACTCACTTGTTATGGTATAGTGAGCAGTGGGTGAGCAGTACTTTTAGTGTTATTGAGTACTTGAGCGGAGGTTTCCACATGCTATCAGATGGGTAAAAAGAAGCAAAACTCGGGCGTTATCAACCACAGGCAAAGGGATAAAAAATAGTGAGGAAGAATGATGAAATGAAATGAAAGTTTAATCAGTATAAATTAACAAAATAAATTACAGCAGTGATCTCCACATTAGGCAAGCCTGTATCGTGAAGACATAACTATGATTAACAGATAATATTAAAACCTAAACTTAATACTGGTATCGTTTTTATTTAGTTATGTATATCAAAGTATTATCGCATATTTAAATATAGTATATAATACATATTGATAGTAAATTATAATTGCAATAGATATATAGATTTATAGAATAGTGATAGAGGTTATGATTGGATATTTATTAAATTTTCCGTGTCATCATAGTTAAGTGTAGTCAGCCACTTTTGTAATACTTTTTTAGTCTCGTACACTGACTTTTCTTTAATGTTACAGTACTTGAGAACGGTATTGTATACATTTGCCCTTATAAACTGCCCAAAACATAGGGCGCGTGAAGTTTTAACGTGTGGAGTTGGTAAGCGGTAATACGATAAACAACCAGGTCTATTATCTTCCACTCTTATAACCCTCCTTATCAGGAAAACAGGATGTAGATACCAACACATACTCAATTCTTAAAAAAAAAACAGTTTTTAAAACTGTATATGGACTAAGGAATTATAAGGTTATCTAAAAAGTATGAAACGAATTTAGACAGACATAGGTACAAAAATTGTTAAGGTAGAGCTATATAGTCACATGTTTTTTACGCTTGATAAACGTTATGACAATGTAAATGCATGTCTTGTGAGCATTATGTGGGTACTGAGTTCGTAGAGTGAAGGGATTCTCTGAAAGAGCCAGCATTTCCTAGCTAAATGGCCTCTTGATGAAAAATGTATTTAAAACCCACGCTAAAATAGGCCCATGTTGAAAACGGTTAAAATTTAGCCTATGGCACTCAGGCCAAAATAACGAATCGATTGACACCTTATTCATCAAAACGGGATGTATAGTTTATGCGCTACGAAGGACCATACTTAAATACAAACATACATAGACTGCTAAAGTCATAACCCTTTATTTTGGCTTTGCCGTAGTCGTAACTAGCAGTGATAGCCTAGCGGTAAAATCAAGGACTGCAGAGACAGTATTATCGAGTTCGATTCCGAGAACCAGACCCAGACATCACACACACTCTTCAAAATCTTCGAAATTGTATCTTGGTTAACAAATTATCACTGTTCGGTGAAGAAAAAACACCCTGAGAAAACCTGCATGCTTGAAAGATTTTCTTGACGACTTATGTAGTCTACCAACTCGCACTGGACTTACCCTAATCCTTCTTACCATGACAGAAGACCCTTCCCCATAAGTAGTGTAGAAGAAGAAACGTGGAATCACCCCTGTATTCCCCGAAGTAGGTAGAGGTGTATTACACACCCCCTATTCACCAGCTATGTTTAAGTCCCACGTAATAGGGAGCGAGCCTATTGCCATCTACTGGGCACATTCTTAAATTCCCAGCTGCTACTGAGAATTTTTCAAAAAAGCTCAATAACACTGCCTGACCCGGAGATCGAACCCTAGACCTCATGATCAGCAGTCGCTCACACTACCGCTGCAACACAGAGGCAGACAAGAAGTGTGAAAAAAAAAAACGGAATTTCCAAAGTTGGTTACGTACGTTGTACGTACGTTGTTATCTACAGGAGGTAGTTAATAAAAGAGTGTTAAAACGGGAAAAAAATATTAATACTCAAAATATACGGCAGAAAGCCACACAACTAGCTATAGAGTAAAATATTTCTACATGCGATGGCAGACTGCCAGAATATCAAGAACCTTTGATAGCTCCCGATATCTATTAGCGAATATGCTTAGTACTTTTACTTTTTATTTATTAACTAGGTCGGTAGGTCGAATACTTAGTAGGACCCTGATACGATTAGCTTTGTAGCACTTAGAGCTATTACGCACTGTCGACTAGTCGCCAGCGACTCAGTCTTTCGGCGACCAAAACATAGGCAGCTAGGCCCGAGGAGTCCAAGCCGAGCAATCAACGTATATTGCTGTATGTATCAGTACTTTGGTGACACGGTCTTTACGACACTTGCTCGTAGTGCGAATGCTTCCATTTGACGCCATGCTCCTATTGATTGCCGACGACTGGCATTCGCTCGTGCGTTGCCACTACGCGGCGAGTCGTCGAATCACACGGGCGACCAACAACTAAGTGCATAAACATCTATTTAAACTGTAGTAAGTCACAGTCGCCACCGACCGAGTTTTGCCTGCGACTGTCAACAGTGCGTAATGGTCCTTAAAGCTAATGCCACTTATTGATAGATCAAAGATAGCTGGGCTACACAATAACTGACTGGTGTGGTGTTATTGTATAATCTGAGCTTGAATAGATGATTGTGAAAATGCAAGATATATATATATATATCACATGCTACTTAATGTCAGGGAGACCCCACGACCACGATCTCTGAAATGTATTTGCATACATTATATCAATCAGGCAGACTTAAATTATCATTGATTCATACCAAATGATGAAAAGCGACCGCGTATCGGACGGCACAGCGTAGGACGGCATCCCACCAGGTGGACCAAAGACCTGGTCAAAGTCGCAGGCAGTCGTTGGATGCAGGCGGCACAGGACCGTTCGCTGTGGCGTTCTCTTGGGGAGACCTATGTCCAGCAGTGGACGATGAAAGGCTGATAGATGGATACCAAATGATGATGCGGCCCTATTAGATTTGAACCTGTATTTCCTGGAAAACCCAATACATCCGACAGCTGGAGAGGGCGTCACTCAAGACATTAATAATGAATGTGTTATCAAAATTCGCAACCCCGAACAATTGTCACGATGGCTGAATTGGCAAAGCATCTGGGACGGTTTTCCAGGGGATGCAGTTTCAAATCGTGCTCGTGACTGTTATTTTCGATTTCATATTTTCGCACTTTGTGTTCAATCACATAATTTGTTCTAGTAAGTAGTTCTAAGTATCCATGGGTAACGGTGAGCACTCAACATGAAGCAGCGCATATGCTTATTTGCCACTTGCATATTATCCCAGAAAACATGAGTGCTTTGAGCTGTGCTGAGATAATCTATTCGGATCAACTTATAAATAATTAATTGTTAATATCAGCATGCATCAGGACGTGTCAGATGCACGGAAATTAATATCAGTTACGATGCAATATTCATTATAGCTATCAAACATTCTTGTCTCCAAGCTCGAGGGCTTTTAATTGGCAAATATTGCTCGGCTAATGTTAAATGAACGTTAAATAGAAAGCACTTGAGTGCTCGTGAGGAGATTTTATATATTTATAGACTACATTTTGCCCGCAACTTCCTTCCGTAAACTTCAGAACTGAGTAAAATACATAACGCCACTCTACGGTATATTCATTGTATACTAAATTTGCTATCGTATTAAATGCGTTAGCTTTTCAGTAATAAAAGGTAACCTATGATGCCTACATTTTTCTATTTCTGGGTTGTGGAAAAAGAACATTAAAATAGGTAAAAATAAAATAAGATAATTATATCTAGAAATAAAATAGATTAAGCATATTTTGCGTGCTGTCCGAACAAATAATCAGATTGAAACACCTTCAGACGGGGCTTCAATAGCCCAATACATATTTTATTTCTAAAATATCTCTTAATTACAGACATATTATTACAGTTTTATAATGGTACAGATATATATCATGGTATTTATACACATTAATATGTATAAATACCATGATAGAGATCCGAAACTACTAAATTGATTTCAATTATGTTTCCTGAGTATTATTTCTTAAACGCTTGGCCCTTATCTAACAATAAAAAATATGCAATGTCTTCCTTATAGGTAGAGGAGATTAATGGAATTTAAGTGTCTGTTTGTAACCTCTAAATAACAGCTGTATATGAATATTTTGATCTATATTTTTTAGCATTTGACATGCTCCGCTACTTTTTAAAGTACAAATTATTTGTGAATAAGGAAAAAGAGTTATTTTGTACGAGCGGGTAGCTGTATATGAACGTATATATGTTACCCTTTTTTATTGCATATAGTGGCAGATAAACCACGGCCCATCTGATGGTAAATGGTAACCATCGCTCCTGGACTCGACTATACCGAGATTATTGTCAAGTCACTGCTCACCATTTCATTTCACCGATATGAAATGAAAGAATAAATGGCTATCTCCTGCTACAGCCAAAACGCAACGATGAGCTTCATGGCCGGTCACACAGGAGATGGTAGTAGCAGCCCACTCGGGCGCGCTACCAAGTGAGTACTCCCACTTGGTGTACCCAGCCCTACCACCAATCATGCAATGGATGATAATTTCTTACTTCCCTTAGTCGCCTGATACGATACCCATGGGAAATAATGGGGTGGTGACACTTGTATTCTTAGTCCGTCACCACACGGAATAAAATATCAAATTTTAAAGTTTTTTTCTTTGTCTGTCTGCCTGTCTCTCTTCTATTTCTTCAGGCTAATCTCCAAAACGGCCGGAGCGATTTGGGCAGGGATTTTACTAGCAGATACTTGATGTTATAAGGAGTAACTTAACTACTTACTTATCATCACACCATTTCCCTTGCGGGGTAGACAGAGAGAACAGAGTGACAAGAGGCTCTATTCTTGCATACATCTCTCGCTTCGTCAACATTCATAACTCTCTTCATACACGCTCGCTGGTTTCGGAGACTCCTGACTCCACCTCCTTCAATACATGACCAATTTGGTCTAGGTAGGTAAGTCTCGGTCTCCCCCTGTACCTACATCCTTCCACTTTCATATTGTATATCTTCTTAGCCAGTCGCTCGTCCGGCATTCTTTCCACATGTCCGAACCATCGGAGCATTCCCTTTCGCATCTTTACACCAATACTCTCTTTCATACCTACTCGCTCTCTTACGTCATTGTTACGAATGCTGACTGACCAGCCTCACTCCACCGATTCTCCGCAGAGATCGCATTTCGACGGCATTGATTTTGCTCTAATGCTCCTTTTTACATAACCAACTCTCGCTTCCATATAATAACGTTGGGACAAGCACTGCGTTGTGCATTGCGACACGTGCTTTCTGGCTGAGGTAATGGCTGCCGAGAAGTTGTCCCAATACTCCGTTCACTCTATTACCCGCATTCACTCTTCTTTCTACATCAGTGGTGTACCTTCCATCCCAACTGAATCCACATCCAAGATATACAAATTCATCCACTTGTTCTAGCACACCATTTCCTATTGCTACTCTAACATCTGTTCTGGCTTCTTCTCTTTCAAAAACCATTACTTTGGTTTTGCTCACATTCACACGTAGGCCCCTTTTCTTACAATCTTCTGCCATTACGTCGACTAGGGTTTGCAGGTCAGTCGCAGACTGCGCTAATAGGACTGCATCGTCAGCATATAGCAGCGAGTTAACCACTGAGTCGCCCATCTGAACTCCCACATTCATTTCATTCAACCTTTGTAGACATTTATCCAGATATATGATAAACAGTCTGGCCGATAGAACACAGCCCTGTTTAACGCCGATATTGACGTCAAACCAGGGTGACATTCCATCATACAGCCGCACACAAGCTCTGCAGTCCATGTAGTTGGACTGCACCGCTTGTAGCAGTCTACCGCTAATACCATACTCCGGCAAAATGTCCCAAAGTTCCTTTCGTACAACAGTGTCAAATGCTTTCTCCAAATCCACAAAACTGCAAAAAACCCTCTGGCCTACAGCCAGATGCTTCTCCACAATGTTGCGCAGAGAAAACACTTGATCCATGCATCCTCATCCACACCTGAAACCTCCTTGTGTCTCACACAAAAATTCATCAGACTCCATCCTGATTCTCCTATTAAAAATCTTACAATACACTTTGGCTGCCAAACTGGTTAAGCTTATGGCTCTGTAGTTTGCACAGTCATAACGTGAACCCTTGTTTTTAAACAAGGGCACGATGACTGCGCTTCTCTAGTCCTTGGGAACCATTCCTGACTTCCAACATAAATTGAGAAGCATCAGGAAGGATTCCCAGACACATGAGCCTCCAAGCTTGATCATGTCAGCAGATACCATATCAATACCCACTGCCTTACCATTTTTCAAACTTCTAATCGCCCATTCAACTTCATCCATACTAATGTCATCAGAGGATGCCGGTACCGAATGCTGATCTGTTAGATCACATGTAGCACCAGCATCACCCTGATCATCCGCATACATATCTCCAAAATATTCAATCCATCGGCTTATCCCATCTTGTGTTTGCGTAAGAATGTCTCCACCTTTAGACCTTGTTTTATTCATTCTGAAAGCTGACTAACCACTCCGAGATTTCTTTACTTCCCTCCAGAAAAGTTTGGTGTTGCTCTCGAAGTTTTTGGTCAGCCTTTCTTCTGCAATCATATTTGCTCTATCAAGCTTTTCTTTCACTAAGGCTTTGGTGTCATTCTTAAGTTGTCGGTATATTTGTTTACGGAAGCTGCTACTTCCGTATCCCACCATGCATCACCTTTCACTTTCCTATGCTTCTTTGAGCATCCACATACTTATTTCGCTGTATCTACCATACTATCTTTCAATACTCTCCAGCATTATTCTATGTCAGATCCCGGCTGACTTGCTATTTTCAGCTATTCACGGACATCCTCTACTTACTTTGCTCTTACAATCTCTTCTTGCAACTTTTCAATCTTTATTCTTTCAAGCCCTCCGAAGTGGACACGCTCTCGACAGTGTCTCCACTTTCAGAACAGACCACTAAATCTCGCAATAACGAGATAGTGGTCCGTGTCGACAGTGGGACCCCTGTAGGCTCTTGTACCCAGAATTTTACTTCGGAGGCGACTGTCTACCGGAATTAAATCTATCATACTTATCTGTTCATTCCTTCTCCATGTATACATATGGATGTCCTTATGTTGAAAAAATGTGTTTGATACAATAAGGTTTCTCTCCATACATACATCCGCAATGAGCCTACCTGCATCATTCACTCTCTTATCACCAAATGAACCAAGCACGTCCTTGAATTCTGGACGCTTGGTCCCAACTCATCCATTCAAGTCTCCGCATACGATCACGCGTTCACTAGCTTCTGCCAAATCCAGAACTTAACTTTTATTTTAAAACATAAATAATGTTCTTCACTCTGCAAAATACAACAGTGTTACTATCTGCCATTACGTTCGTACATATTTTGTGAACGGGTGATACTTCTCGGTCAAGATAGCCCAACAAAATTGCAATCAGTCAAGAACTACTCGAAAACTTCAAAAACTGTCGAGAATATTTTTAGTCATACAGATAAACTCGCGATATTTTACCATACATACATGAACGCACGCCTGTTGCCCAGGGAGGTAGGCAGGGACAACGTATTGACACTTGTCATAAAAAGGGCCACCTGCGGCCCACTTTGGCGAGTGGCGAACCACTTTACTGCCAACCGGATGATTTTTATTAAAATCTGCATGTGCCCACAGTAAATTAAATATCAATCAAATTTTCACATTCAACAACCACATTTAACACAGATAAATAGTTTTCTGGTACAAGGGATTAAATACTCGTATTGTCAAATCCTACACTATACTTATATACACCCAGCGTTAAAACATTTTATACACAATGTAAAAACCATTTCATTCAAATGGATCAATTTCTCTAAAATTCTGCTGCAAGAAATGCCATAAATCTGAGCTGAATGTGGAACGTTAATACGTTTCCAATCAGGAGGGGATCCGGCTGAGGACGAACCATCAATCAGTTGGCACCCCTCCATACTCCCACTTATTACCGTTAAACCTTTGATTTTGCAACGTTCCTTTTGAAGTAATTACATTTTGCCTCACTGGCAGTTCAACTCTTGAGCTATGTAAATTGTTATAAGCTTAAGATATTCTTAGTATCAAGTAATTATATAAACATATGTTCTTCTGCTACAATGTATCACCTGTTGTCTAAAAACTCCTTTACTTGGACCTTAAAATGAAAAGCCCTTTAGATATATCGCACGGGGAATCCACATAACAAAATTTGGGAAACAGATAAAATATTTTATGTCCCTTTCGGGATTTATAATATATTTCATCTATCCACCTACCAAGTTTCATTAGAAACCGTTGAGACATTTAGGCGTGTCTCTCGAATAAAAATGTAAACATCCTTTTTTCCCATCATCTTTGAAAAGTTCAGTAGATCGGGTGATGTGCGAACAAACAAATAAACAAAAATATTATTTTCGATTTTATTGTAGTCAATTTTCTAAATATCTATAAGTACAGACATCAGTCTGGTACAGTTTTATAATAGCATAGACACGAAGATTGTCGGTGTATCAAGTGGTAAACTGTTGTTACTATTAGATTATGGTTACTACTTGATGGAAAAGTGCGTAAAAAATATTTTTCAACATTTCTTTATGTCCCACCATTGGTTACGGATCTCATCTCATAGTGAGAGGGATTAGGTCATATTCACACGATGTTATTCTTCACAAAGCAGTGATCATTTGTAAACATAATTTCGAAAAATACGTGCTGATATCTGAACGATAGACTGGGGATCAATTCACACACGCACATTTGTTTCATTAAAGTCAAATCGATAACACTTATCACAAAACAACCCTTATCTAAAACCCGCAATAATATGCCAAAGGTCACCCACCTCTGCCCACGCACATAAGGGCACACACAGTCGTGAGGCTGTAAGCGCATCAATCACCAAATTAGACAAAGAGCGAAGATCAAGGTCAACGGTGGAGGTCACGTGACCCCGCGTCATCGAATACAACAGATTCTAGTGGTGTGGCTTTACTAGAACATTTTAGTTGAGTGAATGTAATAATTTGCTTTTGTTGATTATAGTTAATATGTTTGAGACAAGAGTGAATATTCTTTTGAAACTTTACGTGCTTCTCTTCTATTGCCTTTTTTTACTGTTCTTTGGTCTCATATTTTGTTATGGATCTCTTCTCAGAGTGAGAAGGTTTTAGACTAGTCAATTACGCTGAATTAATATAAGTTGAACGATTTTTTTTGCCCGTGTGGGGCCGGCTTTAGAATTGCCCCACCCCTCTCCACCCATGGGAGTCGTAAGAGCCGACTGAGGGAATTCCGGGGGAGTGGGCAGCAGCATTCCCTCGAGTATTAAGAACATCCACTGCGATCGCCAACCCAACTGCCAAGCGTGGCGATTACGGCACTATCTCCTCATATGAGTGCACAGGACCGCTTGTTGTGGCGTTTTCTTGGGGAGGCCTATGTCCAGCAGTGGACGTGGAAAGTCTGATGGATGGATGGATGGAACGATTTTAAGGCCGTTGAAGAAATCTCTCAAGTTTGCAGGAATCCTTGCAATGTTTCACAGAACAATTCTAGTGGTGTAGCCGTGCTTATCCCAGCGTGGCCGGCTCGATTGGGGAAGTACTACCCTCTCACAGAAGATCAACGCTAAGCAACAGTAGCTGCTCTCACTGTCAGTGACCCAAACCCGTTCCTTTTCCGCTCCTTATCAACCTTCTTCAACACCCCCGAGTGATGCCTTGTGAGTCTTCTTGGATTTCGGATTAAAATAAATATTTACCAGCCGGTTATACCCAAAGTTTGGGTATAACTGATAAAATAACAAAATTTACCTGTACGAGCACAACTATTTTCCAGTACAATCAGTTGCCAATTATGTCAAGGTAATATCGGGCGGTATTGGACGAACAGTCATATTGCTCTGCCGTGACCACAGCCTCTCTGATCAATTCCGATTGACATTCAAAATATAACCATCCCGGAGTATATTCTACAATTGTTTATCTGTGAACCGAGTAAACATTTATTTAACCAAGATAAGTTTCATAACTTAAACTTACTGCGTATATTACGTTATATTAAAATGTGCTATTAAAACCTTTGTATTTGATACCTAATAAGGCTCCTTCCAAAAAGAGTTTTTATACGTAAGTTTACTGACTTATCATGACGCCATCTTGCGGGATAGGCAGAGAGAGAGCAGAGTGCCAAAAGGCTCTATTCTTGCACACATCTCTCGCTTCCTCAACATTTATAATTCTCTTCATACACGGTCGCCGGTTTCGAAGAGTCCTGACTCCATCTTCCTTCAATACATGACCGATTCTCGATCTGCCCCTGTACCTTCATCCTTCCAATTTCACATTGTGTAACTTCTTAATCAGTCGTTTGTCCGGAATTCTTTCCACATGTCCGAATCATTGAAGCATACCCTTTCGCAACTTAACACTTATACTGTCAATCATACCTACACACTCTCTTACGTCGTCGTTATGCGGTCAGTTAGCCTCCACAGATTTTCTATAGAGATCGCATTTCAACCGCATTGATTTAACTCTCATGCTCCTTTTTGCATATCCAACTCTCGCTTCCATATAATAATGTTAGGATAAGCATATTGTGACACGTGCCTTCTAGCTGAAATGGTGGCTGCCGAGAAGACAACTTGGAACAACCCAAGGCTACATATAACTTTATATCCTCGAAGAATTAAATTGATTGTGACGTCAACCAAGACGTTTCTGAAGACGTGTTATTTGTCCAACTGTGATACGTGCTGAAATAATAACCATCTTTCGGCTTTTCTGTACTTGGGTAAATAACAGGATTGTAATTTCACAATTCTTTGTTGTATAGTTGAAAGTCTCGAGAAATTGTCACGATGGTTAAACTGGAACGGTAGCCAGGAGATACATGTTATTTTGATTTCAAGTTTTCGCACTTTAACTTAATTATTATTTATTTTAGCCACAAGCACACGCCTTAATAGTGTGAAGCCACCATCTACTAATAAACCCGACGTGTGCCTTTCTAGCTGCCCCAATGTAACTGTGTTATATAAACTTACTAATATGAGTGACTGCACAGATGGATACTTCGGCTTAAATATACCGACCTCCGATGCCTGTGTTGTGGGCTCAACTCTTTTTGTGACCCAAAAATCGTTGTTGAGAGTCTGGGTGTACTTTGTGTCCGTATAATGTTTACGAATTCTCCCTCGATACAAGGACTATAGTCCTATCGAATAGTGCAGGTGTTTGTTTAACAAAAATGTAAATATTTATAATAATAATGACTATTGCTAATAAAATATAAAAGAGGAAACTACTGGGTAAGTGTGAGTCGTGCGCGGCCGATACTTAATTACGGACCAAGCGTCTCCTTTACCCTCCACTCTTAATTACTCTGTGCACAAATGAGCACAATGCTTAACTTATCGTGTTGCTCAATTAGTTGTTCTGTGTGAAGTAATCTGCATTAGCATTCATTAGTAATAAAGGTTTTATCTTTACATACTACTCTGTTATTATCAGAATTACTTTATGTCTTAGTAAAAATTCTAAGCAGATTAATTATGACATTTGATGAATCACTATTGAAAATGGACCTTGGGATTTTTGTCAAGGACAAGATAATTTCATGAAATTTAATTTTTCAACCGACTTCCAAACGACTTCAAACACATCAGTAGGTGTCTAGCACGGAAATTGTATGTAAATACTAAATTATTTTTTGGTTTTTAGTTTAAGGTTTCTTTTGAAGGCGGTTTCTTTTTTATTTAAAAATAATTTATATTTTATGCTACGCGAGTGGCAAACATGCATACGGCCCACCTGATGGTAAGCGATACAAGCCTATTGGCAAGAGCAACACCAGAGGCATGACTCGTATGTCTACCAACTTCAAGGAAAGGGATACGATGTGGAAAAGAGGAATAGAAAGAAGATAGAAAGGGCGTTTGGATCTCCAGTAATTGTCAATATTGGCGAGGCTTTGAACTAAGTGATAAATTTGAAATACATTCGGTACATTACATACACATAATATTTGTATTATTTACGAAAACGTCCCTTACTTTATTGTATCGTGTTTTACGAGATATAAATATGACTGAGTGCATAAAATATCTATGAATGTTGTGATAAATATTTGTCGTGGCTCGTCCCCACCTCACGTTCTCTCGCCACTAGGGGGTGCTGGGGGACAAACATCAATAAATGAGGAACCAAACGTATAGGTGTTTTATTTATTGTGTGTTTAGTGATAGAGGAATGCTTGAATTGATTTATATGAGACTATCCTCTGCATGCGGCTCTGCCGATAATATTTAGAAAAAAAAAATATTCTAGATTAGCACATAGGATACTTATTATTTGAGTAATCAACATGGCTTACATGTTATTCACAGACAGAATTTTATAAATAAATGGTGCTGCCTTAAACTGCAGCTATTTTTCACTATAGCCCAAGCAAAATGACGTTTTCCATGTGGTGACGAACTAATAATATAAGTGTCACCACCCCACTCTTTCCCACGGGTGTCATACGAGGCGACTAAGGGAAGTAAGCAATTATCACCCATTGCATAACCGGTGGTATCTCCCGTGTGATCGGCCATGAAGCATATCGGGTGTGTTTTGGTTGTAGCAGGAGATAGCCGTTTATTCTTTGATTTGACACTGTTGTACGAAATGAACTTTGGGACATTTTGCCGGAGTATGGTATTAACGGTAGCAGTCCTACAAGCGGTGCAGTCCAACTACATGGACTGCATAGCTTGTGTGCGGCTGGATGATGGAGTGTCACCCTTGTTTGGTGTCAATATCGGCGTTAAACAGGGCTGCGTTCTATCAGCCAGACTGTTTATCATATATCCGGATAAATGTCTACAAAGGTTGAATGAAATGAATGTGGGAGTTCAGATGGGCGACTCAGTGGTTAACTCTCTGTTATATGCAGACGATGCGGTCCTATTAGCGCGCAGTCTGCGACTGACCTACTAACCCTAGTCGACGTAATGGCAGAAGATTGTAAGAAAAGGGGCGTACGTGTGAATGTGAGCAAAACCAAAGTAATGATTTTTGAAAGAGAAGAAGCCAGAACAGATGTTAGAGTAGCAATAGGAAATGGTGTGCTAGAACAAGTGAAGGAATTTGTATATCTTGGATGTGGATTCAATCGGGATGGAAGGTACACTGATGTAGAGAGAAGAGTGAATGCGGGAAATAGAGTGAACGGAGCATTGGGACAACTTCTCGGCAGCCACTACCTCAGCCAGAAGGCACGTGTCGCAATACACAACGCAGTGCTTGTCCCAACGTTATTATATGGAAGCAAGAGTTGGGTATGTAAAAAGGAGCATGAAAGTAAAATCAATGCGGTCGAAATGCGATCTCTGCGAAGAATCTGTGGAGGCTGACTGACTGCATTAGTAAAAATGACGTAAGAGAGCGAGTAGGTATGAAAGAGAGTATTGGTGTAAAGATGCGAAAGGGAATGCCCCGATTGTTCGGACATGTGGAAAGAATGCCGGACGAGCGACTGGCTAAGAAGATATACAATGCGAAAGTGGAAGGATGTAGGTACAGGGAGAGACCGAGACTTACCTACCTAGACCAAATTGGTCATGTATTGAAGGAAGGTGGAGTCAGGAGTCTCCGAAACCGGCGAGCGTGTATGAAGAGAGTTATGAATGTTGAGGAAGCGAGAGATGTATGCAAGAATAGAGCTTCTTGGCACTCTGTTCTCTCTGCCTACCCCACAAGAGAAATTGCGTGATGATAAGTTAGTTAGTTAAAATCTGTGAAATGAAATAGCAAGCAGCGGCTTGACAATACTCCCGGTGTAGTTGAGTCTATGAGCGACGGTTACTATTTACCATCAGGTGGGCCGTGGCTCAACTGCCACTATACGCAATAAGAAAAAACGAGAACTAATTTAATTTTGCACGCCACCTTGCGAAGCGTTGAGGTGTGTACTATTCTCGTTCTGCGCAGAAAAACAATTTTTTCTAACTTAAAATGTCTCTATTTATCATATATTGCACTTGTAAAATAATATCTACACACACATATAAAGAACAAACACTATTTTTAACAATCATGATATTTTTGATGCCATTTTTGTTATTTAAACTAGTTAAAAAACTGTTTGAAAAAGTTCTGTCTTGGACGTCCGTTTGTTGTAGGTAATGTATAATATATACACGATAACGATCAAAATACTTTACTAATCGAGTCTTTTTTTCGTTTACGAATTATTATGATTACGAATAGAGCCCTAACACTTTTCACGGTCTGATTCAATGTGGTTTAATTGTTATTAAATAAACAAAAAAAATGTGAATATTTACGCTCGACGCGACACTAAAATCAGAGCTATCTTTATTTCGTGAGAACTATTTATATAGACCAATGTAGAAGTACTTCTTTAAATTAGCGCTAGATGGCGTATAAGACATGAGAAGGTACTTTTTGAAATTAGTGCTATCTATGTGATTTATTGAAAACAACTTAGTAAGACCAATACATTATTAGTTACCTGTTAGTTTGTCCGTGTGGAGACGGACTAAGAATACAAGTGTCACCACCCCATTCTTTCCCACGGGTGTCGTATGAGGCGACTAAGGGAAGTAAGCAATTATCATTCATTGCATGACTGGTAGTAGGGCTGGTTACCAAGTGGGAGTACTCACTTGGTATCGGGACCGAGCGGGTTGGTACCACCATCTCCCGTGTGACCGGACATGAAGCACATCGTTGCATTTTGGCTGTAGCAGGAGATAGCCGTTTATTCTTTAATTTCATATCTGTCAAATGAAATGGCGAGCAGCGGCTTGACAATACTCTCGGTACTGTTGAGTCCATGAGCGACGGTTTCCATTTACCATCAGATGGGCTATGGCTCGTCTGCCACTACATGCAATAAAAAATTGAAAAAAATCTTATCATATAATCAATTTTATTGTGAAAAATGAAGATTATGAGGCGTGCACTTTTGGATTTTCCTAAGTATTTGTTCTTACATTTGTGATTTTTCTCTGAACTCAATTCTAAAAGAGAGAAGCAAAGACATATATATAAAGTTACGATTCTAACATATAAAACTAATAACACAAGTACAATCTAATACAGTAACTTTGAGTCAAAAGCCAAGGGAATAATACCAATAACAAATGATGTTAATGATGTTATTTGAATAGAAATGTGGTAGTGACTGTACTCAATATCACGAATAGTTTGTGGGGGCCACTGACAACTACTGACGATTATTGCTCTTCGCCAACTTTCACAGTTACAATGATGACGTCACAGCTATATAACAATCTTATTATAAGCTAGTACTATAATTTTCTTTGTCTTACAAGCTCTGTTATTTTTCTAAGTGGAAAATTTTATAGCAAGGTTTGGCAAATTTTACTTGGATAAAAACTTATTAGTTCGCGTCACCGACTTTCTGTACGCGTGAAAACTTTAACACCGTTATTGAGGATACATGTATAGCGCCATCTATCTATCTCATCTATCTATGCTTCATGGCCGGTCACACGGGAGATGTTAGTACCAACCCGCTCGGGCCCGATACCAAGTGAATACTCCCACTTGGTACCCAGCCCTACCACCAGTCATGCAATGGATGATAATTGCTTATTTCCCTTAGTCGCCTCATACGTCACCCGTAGAACAGAATAGGGTGGTGACACTTGTATTCTTAGTCCGTCACCACACGGACAGGTCCCCGATAAAGGCGGAGAGACGGCACACGGTGGGTTTATTTAATGGGTGAGAGCCCCACAATACCCTGTTCGTTTCCCCGAACGACGGGGGTGCGGTTAGGAACATTTTTCCCGCCTTAACAAAAAAAAATAAGGTACCCGATATAGTAGTAAGTTTAAAGAAAAGTTACATCAAAATCCGTTCATTAGTTTTTGCGTGATGCCCGAATAAACAAACAGACAAAAGAAACAAACAGACAAAAATTAAAAAAAAATGTTTGTGTTCAAACACGCCTATATAGTCTTAAGTGTACAGACGTAGTACTCTTAGCTCTGTTTTACAGCTTTATAATAGTTAGGGTACTTGGATTCACCACTGAAGGAATGTAATATAGTGACGTCGGCCACCTGCTGGCGCCTTGATCTCAGTGGACGGGGCCCAGATTGGGGTGCAGGCCCAGATTAAGTATCTGGGCCTTTTGCTGGACGGGCGGTGGCGCTTTCGCGAGCACTTCCGCCAACTGTCCCCGAGGCTAGTCGGCACAGCGACCGCCCTTGCACGGCTCATGCCGAATATGGGCGGACCCAACAATGCGTGCCGATGGCTTTACGTGGAGGTGGTCCGGTCGATGGCGCTGTACGGTGCAACCGTGTGGGTGGGGTGTCTGGACGCACTGAACAGGGCTCTTCAGTGGAGACCACAGAGAGTCGTTGCGTCCAGGGTCATACGTGAATACCGCACGGTGTCGACAGAGGCGGCCTGCGCGTTGGCCGGAATCCCCCGTGGGACTTGGAGGTGAAGGTGCTATCGGCGAGGGTCACAAGAGCGGGAGGGGGACGGACGCCCCCTACCCAGGGAGGTAGCCAGGTGGCAGGGCGATGCCCGCCGAACTGCCATGGCCAGATGGAGGGCACGGTTGGAGGCGCCCCGGGCCGGTCCTTGGACCGTAGGGGCGCTCCAGCTGGTGCTGGTGGAGTGGGTGGGGCAACGGCACGGAGTCCTTACCTTCCGACTGGTGTAGGTGCTGTCGGGGCACGGTTGCTTCGGCAGATATCTGCACATAGTCGCAAGGAGGGAAGCGACACCGGGCTGTCACCACTGCAGCTGTGACGAGGACACGTCGCGGCACACGCTCGAGTCGTGCCCGGCTTGGGCTGAGCAGCATCGTGAACTCGTCGCGGAAATAGGGGGAGACCTCTCTATGCCGAGCGTCGTCAGAGCGATGCTTGGCAGCGTCAGGAATTGGGCCACGGTCGCTGCCTTCTGCGAGGAGGTTATCTCGCGGAAGGAAGCGGCGGAGAGGGCTAGGGAGGAGGACTCTTCCGCTGACCCAAACCGCGCCAGTGACCGGGGCGGCGCATCATGCCACCCCAACTGAGGCTGTGGGTGGATGGACCGGGGAACATCCGACGCTCCATGTGCGGATGCGTCGCTCAGTAGAGGGTACCCGAAAGGGTAAGCCGCCGGCGGACCACCGAAGGAATGTAACATAGTTCTAGTGGCCCGCCAATAAAGGCGGAGAGACGGCACACGGCGGGTTTCTTTAGTGGGTGAAGGCCCCACACTACCCTGTTCGTTGCTCCGAACGACGGGGAATGCCGTTAGGAACATTTTTACCCGCCTTAAAAAAAAAAGGAATGTAATATAGTTCCGGTGGCCCTTCTATAAAGTCGGAGACAAGGCGTTTTTTCCCGCCTTAACAAAAAAAAAGGTACTTGGATTCAATATTTTTGGAAAATGTTCCATATATGCCTTCCCTAATTCCTCTTCACTTCGTATCCCTTTCTTTAGACTTGGCAACGTGCTACTAATTTATTTATTGTCTCTAGTTAATCTACCACTGTAATACAGTAACAATATGAGACACAATTACTAACAAGCTTCCCACGCTCTCAACACCTAAAAAATAAATAAATACGAAGCAGATAATGATGTTACTTCGTACAATTTAAGTGTTTTACTTGCGCGTTAAATTAACGTTCGTAAAATATGGACTACAGTTAAAACGTACCCGTAGTCTTGATATTAAATATTTACTGGAGCGCGTGTACACTTGACTTTAAACTCACCACTTCTAGTGACGCTAAGCCAGGTTTTAATGAAAGGAATTTTATACATAAGTTTATAAAACCTTTCTGTAAGATTTAACGTTAAAAATATTTTATGAATCGTTTTAGAAACAAATGTTCCAGATTATTTTGTAAGTGTTTGTGTGATTAAGCATTAAGCATAGCTGGAGTGACTCTGATGGACAAAGTGAGAAATAATGTGATGCAAAAATGCTGTGGTGTGAAAGAAGATGTATTGACAAAAATAGGGAAAAGAATGCTTTGGTGGTTCAGACACGTAGAGAGGGTGAATGAAAGAAGATTAACGAAACAGATATACAAGGCGACTGTGAATGAGCAAGTTGGTAAAGGTCCACCTAGGCGAACGTATTTTGACAGATTGCAGACGTTCTTAACGAAGGCCAGGTTAAGAGTACTCGTGACCAACGAGCATCTATGAAAGCGCTTATGAAAGTAGATGAAGCGAAAATATGTGTCAGGATCGTAACAAGTGGAGAGAAGTGGTCTCTGCCTACCCCTACGGTAAAAATAATAATCATGAAACGGCGGAACAGTTTGTTTACCTTTCATACAAAAGCAATTGTATCAAAATTTATTTAGCTGTTTTAAACACAGACTTAACATACGTTTCCGTTTACATCGGTAGCTAACAGAGTACATACGTATTCACAATTTAATAGGTAATAATTTAATAACAACGCATTTTATATCACACTTACGCACTCTTCTGATGTTATAAAATAAAGGATTTATGTGGTTCTCAGTAGAGGTTTACACACTTCACAAGTCGTCGGGAAAATCTCCCAAGCATATATGTTTCCCCACGATCTCTTCCTTTATACGGCTGTTATAAATTTAACGCATATAATTTTTAATAGTCAAGAGATGTGTGCCATGCAAAGTCGACTTGACTTCAGTAGAGATCTATCTTAATAGCTCTATTTTGAAATCCTTTATTTAACCACTAAATTATCGTTGTGTAACATTGTGACATGCTTAGGCATATAAATGAACACAAAATGCGATAATTTGTGGCAAATAATAATCACAAACAGATTTTGAACCTTAGCTGCTGAATTGGCAAAGCATCTGAGACGGTTTTTCAGGAGTTGCAGGTTCTGTTTGTTCATGCACACAGTTCAGCATGGAAGAGCTATCTTGACCGTTACACCATCTGCGGAGTATACTTAGAATACTTACTACTTAATCACTTATTTGTTATTATTAAAGCATTTTTAAAGAAAATAATTTACAAGCCTCCCCAGTCTGTGTCGATTAGATTCTCAGAAAATATTGGCGAAGATAATTTACAACGAGACCGGTGGGAGAGTAAACAGAGTAATTTTCAAGAAATTTTAGCGAGATAAGTTTATATATTGTTATTATGGCCGTCTTTAGAATTGTCCCACCCCTCTGTACCCATGGGAGTCGTAAGAGCCGACTGAGGGAATACCGGGGGAGTGGGCAGCAGCACTCCTACGAGTATTAACAACATCCACTGCGATCGCCAACCCGCCTGCCAAGCGTGGCGATTACGGCACTATACCCCATTCTCGGGGAGGCCTATGTCCAGCAGTGGACGTTAAAAGGCTGATGGATGGATTGTTATTATTTAGGTATCTTTTTTAAGGTTACCTTCAAAGCGGTACCTTGCATAAGTAATGCGATTAATATTAAAAAAAATATGTGTTGTAGCATATTTTTATAAATTACTAGCCAGCCATAAGCTCGTTTTTAGGTAATATCTCAGGTTCCTGATATAGTAGCGGGATAAAATGTATACCAGTTTGTAAGTCTAGTCAAGAGCTATCAAAAAAGTTCATCAAAATCCGCTCAGTAATTTTTGTATGATGCGCGAACGAACAAACAGATAAACAGACACAAAATCTAAAATAAATTATTTTGTGTTCAGACACGCCTATATAGCCTAATAGTTATTTTTTCTCAAATATATTAAATGTACAGACAGTTCTGTTACAGCTTTATAATAGTATAGATGGATAGAGCTTATCTGCAGACATTACGAGTATTACATTAAACACAAAGTGAAAAATGTGAAATCGAAAATAACAGTCACGAGCAGGATTCGAACCTGTATCTCCTGGATACCGTCCAGATGCTTTGCCAATTCAGCCATCGTGACCCTTGCTCCCGACTGCTAATTTCGATAACACATTCATACCTAACGTCTTTGGGTGACGCCTGCACCATCTGTCGGAAGTATTTTCATATATTATACCGACCAGGTAAACTTAATTTTACAATTAAGATTTTACCTAATAATGACGCAAACCCTATAAATATTTAGATATTTTTATATATATTTTTAGCATTTGACACGTCACCCAAAGACGTTAAGTATGAATGTGTTATTGAAATTAGCAGTCAGGAGCAAGGGTCACGATGGATCCAGGATGGTATCCAGGAGATGCAGATTCGAATCCTGCTCGTGACTGTTATTTTCAATTTCTCATTTTTCACTTTGTGTTTAATGTGTGTTGCTAAGCATGTCAAATGCTAAAAATATATATAAAAATATCTAAGTAAAAAATATTTTTGAATTTAACCAATGAGTAGAAAAATAATTTTGTTATTGTATTTATAGTTTAACCAAAGAGAAATATTTCCTGCAGTATTTCGGACACATAACACGCCGTAGTACGGATAACCTTGAAAGGCTCATTATAACAGGAACTGTGGCTTGTACAAATATATTAAGTCCAGTTCTTAACCGTGATCATTCATTTATTAGTTTAAGTCTTCCTAATTATAAATGCGAAAGTGTATACATAAGTCTGGAGCCCGGAAAAGTACATACGCTACTTTTCATTCCCAGAAAATAAATGGTTCTCATGGGATAGTATTATCTACATAGAAATAATTGGTGTGTCGTAAAGCGATGTATTTATATTCTGAAGTCTACGCAGACGAAGCCACGGATAGAAGCTAGTGCTAATACAAATTTGTTCTAAAAATATCGCCTAAGAAAATAATAATCGATTCAGTGTAACGGGTGCAATCGTGCATTTAATTCTCCGCCGATTGAGATTCTCAAGCTGGCATCAGCGGGATTATTGTGAAATAACCACTCTGTTAAGACCTCCGTTATCCTTCTCAAGGTTTGCTAAGCTAGGTCATATATAATTGACGATATTACGAAGAATTTCCACTTTAATGTGAACCATAGATGCTTACTATGTGGACGTGCTCGGGGAGCTTTTGAAAGTGGTTTTATGAACTGTCGCACTATTTCTATTTTTATAGGTTTTAGTAGCAAAAGAATCACCGTCTTCGCGGCTAGCTTAGTGCTGGTATTTACAGTTTGTGTGGCAATTTGGTTCAAATTTAAGTCTTGCTAATATGACAATACGCTTATGGTTGTCACAGATCTAAAATTTTCGGGAGTCGTCAGAATTTATATAAACAAGTCGTTCACGAGATTTTCCTTAATAGGTCGGCTTGTAAATATCTGTTTGATGTTTAATTACTGAACTAGAATACTATAAAATAGAAGTATCTACTTCTATAGTTGCTTTAAAACATGTTTGCTAATTAAACCCATAAACGAAACAAAACTTTAATTTCCCTCAAACGTATCTTGTATTAATTTCAAAATATTCTCAACAGCCCGTAGCTTAAAACTTTACTATAATCTAATATACAGGATGGTTTTAATTTTATTACAACATTATTATAGTTCTTTGTAGTACGGCAATTTTTTTATCAAATTACCACGTTGTCTACCATAGAAACTATACAATGAGCAAGTGTCACCATCCCATTCTTTCCCGTGGATGTCGCACGAGGCTAAGGAAAGTAAGCAGTTATTATCCTGTAGTAGATATACTAAGAATGTTTTAAACATTGCATTAATATTTAAGTGTATGTACTCGTATCCCTATATAATGTAAGAATACCACTAATAAAGTTAGTATTGTCATAGATCTGTTTGTTTTTTGCCATTTACTGGTCGGGTGCCAAGCCTAAGTATACTCACTACTACACAACTTCAACACTACACTATAATCTGGCTCGAGCGGGTCGGTATCACCGTCTTCTGTGTGACCGACCGCAAAACACATCGATGTGTTTTATTTGTAGTAGTGGGAGTTTGCCGTTAATTTATAAACCTTCATTCTTATTGAAATTATACCTCTAGTGCGACTTCCAACAAGGTTGCGTTAAACGTTTAACGCTACCATGGAGGGGGCATGATCATACACCTGAATTCTTAACATCGACTTAAGAAATTTCAAAATTTTACTAACGCCATCTAGTGACATTAGACATAAATACTTTATCGAACAAGGTATTTAAAAACATAACTGTGACAAGTTTTGCAGTTACGAATTTAATAATTACTTTATTTATTAATGATGCCAAAGAAGTATAACTTCTTACGCACGTACATAAGTACACGCATTTTTTATTACTGATTTCATGTGCAGTGGTTACCACTTCCAGTATGGTTGGTCGTGAGCCGACTGCCACTATAAGTAATAATAAAAAAATCCTGTGTGTAAAAATTAACAGTTGAAATTTGAAACCACCTGTATATTCATGAGTTTTAAAGTAAAACAGCCTGCGGGTACACTCACGAACAAAAACATTTATGTTAATCACTCAATTATTAAATGCGAGTGTTTGTCAATGTTTGTGTGAAACGAGAATGAGGTGTATTCGTTAGAATGTTTTATGTACAGCACAAATTATATTTGACTAATTACAGCACAATTGTTCTGCTATATATGAAATCCATCATGGTGCCGTGTGTTTAGAATGGTCCCACCCCTTTCTAACCACGGGAGTCGTAAGAGCCGACTGAGGAAATACCGGGAGAGTGGGCAGCAGCACTCCCTCGAGTTAATATACAACACCAACTGCGATCGCCAACCCGCCTGCCAAGCGTGGCGATTACGGCACTATCTCCCATTTCTTGGGGAGGCCTATGTCCAGCAGTGGACGTTGATAGGCTGATAGATGGATGGATGGATACATGAAAAGTAAAAAATTTGCTGGTTCTGGCGTAAATATGCTAACTTGCTACCCTTGCCCTCTCTATAATATAATTCTTCCTCTGTATCTTCTATCTTATTCCATGGGTTCTTTATGCTACGTGGGTGACGAATAAGTTGCATACCCACCTGATCGTAAGCGGTGACCGTGGCTTTTAGACGCTAGTAACATCAGAGGCATCACTCTTGATTTGGTAACTACAAGAAAAGAGATAGGAAGTGGATAGGAAGAATAATAAGTAGAGGAAAGGAGGAAATTTAGATGGCATTCTTACTCACTATATGAAACAACAGTAAGAGTTCCCGTTTTTTCACGCTGATCTGCTGTGAGAGGGTTGTACTTTCTCCATTGAGCTGACCCATTGTAAGCATGGCGCTGCTATCCATCATCCATCCATCAGCCTTTTGAAGTCCACTGCTGGACGTAATCGCCACGCTTGGCAGGCGGGTTGGCGATCGCATTGGATGTTGTTAATACTCGAGGGAGTGCTGCTGCCCACTCTCCCGGTATTCCCTCAGTCGGCTCTTACGACTCCCTTGGGTGGAGAGGGGTGGGACAATTCTTAAGCCGGTCCCAAACGGCTTGGTGCTACTAGATACCAGGAAAAGGTTGAAAACCCGTTGTTGCCTCTATTATTGTACTATATGATAACAAGGGCATGTGTGGAACCAGGATGGGCTAGTGTAAAAATCAAATCCCTGCTGTGGCCTAAGTCAGAACATTAATAAACTCGAATTCCGGACACTCTGAGCTCTCACTGATGTCGCGATAAGCTCTACATATTGTAACAATTATTTCTCTTATGGCTGTCACGACTAGTTTCCCCAGCGCTCAGATAATCTATTCGTATCTATCTGTATATTATAAAGCTGTAACAGCGCTATGTCTATTCGTTTAAGATAGACATTAAATTTAAGAGTACTATTAAAGTATTAAACTAACTAACTTATCATCACGCCATTTTCCTTGTGGGTTAGGCAGAGAGAACAGAGTGCCAAGAGGCTCTATTCATGCATACATCTCTCGCTTCCTCAACATTCATAACTCTCTTCATACACGCTCGCCGGCTTCGGAGACTCCTGACTCCACCTTCCTTCAATACATGACCAATTTGGTCTAGGTAGGTAAGTCTCGGTCTCCCTCTGTACCTACATCCTTCCACTTTCGCATTGTATATCTTCTTAGCCAGTTGCTCTTCCCGCATTCTTTTCACATGTCCGAACCATCGGAGCATTCCCTTTCGCATCTTTACACCAATACTCTCTTTAATACCTACTCGCTCTTTTACGTCATTATTACGAATGCGGTCAGTCAGCCTCACTCCACAGATTCTCCGCAGAGATCGCATTTCAACCGCATTGATTTTACTCTCATGCTCCTTTTTACATACCCACCTCTCGCTTTCATATAATAACGTTTCTGACGTGCTTTCTGGCTGAGGTGATGGCTGCCCAGAAGTTGTCCCAATGCTCCGTTCACTCTATTACCCGCAAACACTCTTCTTTCTACATCAGTGGTGTACCTTCCATCCCGACTGAATCCACATCCAAGATATAAAAATTCATCCACTTGTTCTAGCACACCATTTCCTATTGCTACTCTAACATCTGTTCTGGCTTCTTCTCTTTCAAAAACCATTACTTTGATCTTGCTCACATTCACACGTAGGCCCCTTTTCTAACAATCTTCTGCCATTACGTCGACTAGGGTTTGCAGGTCAGTCGCAGACTGAGCTAATAGGACCGCATCGTGCTCCAACATAAATTGAAAAGCATCAGGAAGGATTCCCAGACACATGAGCCTCCAAGCTTGATCATCTCAGTAGACACCATATCAATACCCGCTGCCTTACTATATTAAAATTACTATATTAAGAGTATTAGGTTATTCCGGCTTATCTGAACACAAAACATTTTTTATAGATTTATTTTTTAATTGTGTTTTTTGATATTATTATATATTTCTTAAGCATTTGACATACTGAGCCATACAAATTATCACAAAGTGCAAAAATGCATGCTTTTCCAATTCAATATCTGGGACGGTATTCCAAAAGATGCAGGTTCAGATCCTGCTCGTGACTGTTATTTTCTATTTCACATTTTCGCACTTTGTGTTAATTTATATTATATTAGTATATATTGGCATGTAACTATCACTGCTCGGTCAAGGAAAATATCGTGAGGGAACCTAAAAGCTTAACAGATTTACTTAACGACTTGTAACGTCTCAACCGTGGTCTAAACACACGCACTGGGGCAGTATTGTTAACCCAAGCGCAGAAAAAGTTTAATGAAAAAAAAAATCAGGTCACGTGAAGGCTGTTGTTCCACTGAAGTAATGTAAAATAGTTCCAGTGGCCCACAAATAAAGGCCGAGAGACGGCACATGGCGGGTTGACCCGAACGATGGGATGTGCGGTTAGGAAAAATTTTCCCGCCTCAACAAAAAAGGTCTCGTGAAAGCTGTAATGCATCTGAAATATAGCAGTCGTTTTACTTGGTAGTTTTCCCAATCAATTATTTGAGTAAACGCTCAACGTTTACTCAAATTTCAATTTTACTTTCAATTAAGGGGAGTTTAAATTATAATCATCCTTCTCCTTTATATATTCACAAAATGTGCAATAGTTTTAATTTAGCCACCTTATCCGTGATAAAGGGCTCATTCTCATTTGTTCTTGAGAATGAGAAGTTTTTTTAATATATTTGTCCGTGTGGTTGCGGACAAGTGTCATTCCATTCTATCCCGCGGGTGTTGTACGGGGCTACTAAGGGAAGTAAGCACTTATCACCCATTGTATTACTGGTGGTAGGGCTGGGTACCAAGTCGGAGTGCTTATTTTGCTATCGTGCCCGAGTGGGTTGTTGTCACCATCTCCCGTGTGACAGGCCATGAAGCACATCGGTGTGTTTTGGTTGTAGCAGGAGATAGCCGTTAATTCTTTAATTTTATATGTGAAATAAAATAGTGAGCTGCGGCTTGACAATACTCCCGGTATAGTTGAGTCCATGAGCGATAGTTACCATTTACCATCAGGTAGGCTGTGGCTCGTCTGCTATCAAACGCAATAAAAAAAATATATGATAGGTATCTTACTAAAGCAAAATATTTCGCAATTTTTACACAACCAAATATAGTGACGGTAACAAAATTGCTACAAAAAAGTTAAAGCAAAAGCGTTGTAAGGGATATGCAGCTTTCAAAAATTTGAATGAATTGAAATATGCATTGAGCATTATGTAGTTTTAATAAAATAAATAAATGTTAACTTTAAAGTGTATAACAGCGGCAGTATTAAGATATTTTTATACTACGAAATAGACAAACAAGCCTTCGGACCTGATGGTAAGCAGAACTCCTAGGAAAGCGATAGAAGGTGAAGATATATAATAAGAAGAGTAGAAGTGGGTACCTATGGTTGCTTCATGTCAATTTTCTGTGAGAGGGTGGTACTTCCTTTGTCGATTCGGCACATTCATACTGGGCACAGACAAGTCAATAAGTTGAGTTGTCTGTGATACTGGGATACTTGTGATCTGTAGTGACGTTGGCTTTAATACAATAATTTTTATAGAAGTAATTATTTGTGAATGTGGAAAAAGAGAATTTTACTGCAAGAGGGATAATTTTACTGTGAGGGGGACAATCGTTTTTCTTTACTGTGGCCTAAAATCCTTGGTACTTGAAAATAAATATTTATTATTATTATTATAATTATAAAAAAGTACACATTGGTATTTGTCAAATCATCAATTCAGTTTTTTCGCCTATTCAGGAAGGCTATATGGAAATGAACATGAGAAAATGTGCGTGCCATATTTTGTCCAAATTATTTTATTCATTTATTAGAGTAAAACGTTCAAAAATATTATAAACTTTCAAAAACTTTGGCATTTATAATATTGGTAATATGAATGCGTTAATGCATTTCCACTATATTGCCAAAAATTATTAGTTTGTTAGCTATTTAAAGTTAAAAGCATGTTTAAAATATAGTTCTGGTTGGGACCGTTGTAGATGCTTCGACACAGTTAATATAAAAGTAGCATAGATTGTACTTAAATTTTAGGTCAAAACCTTTTAAAAGTTTTCTTAGTTTATTCAAAGAGTTGGCGGTGAAATAAGCTAAATAAGAACTTCAAAGAGCCCTGCTATTTACTATATTCAACAGAAAATAGAAAATTCCTTTCACGAAATACAACTTAATGATATAGAAAAACTTGTATTACAGCGTTCGATCGTGAATCTAGGTCAAGTTTCTGGACCTAGAAAGAGCGGGCTAATACGGTTTAGTGTAAAACGAAATATTCGTGGACTGGTTATGAAATACTTTTTTTGTGAGACGGTAAAAATGTACCTACTGAATACTTTGCTGTTCAAGGAGACAATGAGGTAGTGTGGAACTGTCATTCTTTAAACAATTCACCGTATGCAGTCACCACTCCGTAGTCAGCGGTCCACACTTAAGAATTATCTAAAAGAACTTAATGTCCTGATATTTTTTTTGTATTTATTTTTGGTTTTCAGCTATGACATCATAATTGTGTCCAGAGAGACAAGAAAAAAATTACAATTCTGCAAAAAAAAGTTTTTGAAGAGGTATTACTTTGCTTCTTCCACCATGAATGGATCGGCTCGACTCGGAGATAGCGATGCGCGAATGATGCTTCTGGTATTGCTAGCGTCTATAGGCCGAAAAAACTGCATACCATCAGATGGACTGTGTGCTTGTTCGCCTACAATTGGCGTACAAGCACACAGTCCATTGTGTATATAAAAAATGTCTGCTTTATAAGGCAGCGCCATATTGAGATGAAATTTAACATACAATGATGAACTTTACATTTTTACAATTAAATTATTTATTATTTAAAACTGTTTAGTTTGGCTATAAATCGTGTTTTTTGCTTTCATAAATTGTATTTACCTAAATGTTACTTATCACCATACACCTCCTATACCATTCTCTGGGACGAAAAACACTGTAATTCTTCCTCATTTTTTTATTAAAGTAAAATAAGAAGAAGGCTTTGTTAAATAGATAACGTGCCCTTATAGAGTAATTGGGGAGTACATAACCTTAATGTCTATACCGAATATAAATGGAACATACCATAAATAATATTTTCCTTATCCGCTAGCAGAGTAGATAATAAACTAATGTGCTCTTCCTGTTGCTAGTCTAAAAGCTACGTTATTTTGTTGCTATGAAGCAGGCCGTACACTTATTACTAGGGTTACCAACCCTGGGAAGTCCAAATTCGGAAAAAATATATTGGTACGTCTAAATTTTAAAATACCAGACATTTTTGATCTATATTTTTTTAGCATTTGAGATGCTCCGCTACTTTTAAAGTACAAATTATTTGTGGATAAGGAAAAAGCGATTTTTTTTATTAGTTGTAAAGACAAAAGTGATGAGGAAATTGGGATGACCGAATAGGTCAGCACGATAGCTCAGTGGCTTAGAGCACTTCGTTTCCCACTCGTACTAAAAATCTCTTTTTCCTTATTCACAAATAATTTATACCAGATATTTTAATTTTCAGGAACTAATACCGAAACACTCATTGGAATTTGCAGGCGGGAGCTGATATTTCTAATCGTTGAATAAAATGACTGAGACTTTTCCTTGCTCTTAGGCCAGAGTACAGTATATACGATAATTAAACAGCTCGTCTCAATATGTATAATGTCTCGTAATTTAACACAACACATCTGGTTCTGCTGAACTAAATAGGGAGAAAAATAAAACTCAGAGATTACTCAGTATTGTCCTGTAGGAATATGGTCTCTGGGGAGCTGACCAGAGTGGGTCGGCACCACCGTCTCTCGTGTGACCGACCGTGAAACACTTTGGTTGTAGTGGGAGATAGTCGTGTATTCTTCCATTTTACAACCAAAAAATGAAATGATGGGCAACGGCTTGACAGTTTAGTTGGAAGAGCAGTGGTTGCTATCAGGTCGGTCATGGTTTGTCTGCTACTATTAGGAATGAAAACAACACCAAGCGAATCTAGATATTAAATCATTAATAGTAATATTATAAATCTGAAAGTAAGTTTGTTTTTCTTTTACGCTTTGACGCCATAACCACTCACCGATCACGGTGAGATTTATTTGTCTGCATCATTATTTGGTATAATTCTTAATTATTGTAATAGTTCAACATAGCAGGTCGGAGCAACGTATATGAGTACATCCGACAGACGGCGCGGGCATCATCTAAGACATTAAAATGAATATTTTATGAAAATTGAGAGCTCCAAGTAAATGTCACGATATCTCAGTTGGCAGAGCGTGTGAATGGTATTCAGAAGACGCAGGTTTAAAGCCCACTCGTGGCTATCATATTATGCTATTTTACATTTACACACTTTGTATTCATTTTGGAAAATGCTGTATAAATATCAGTATACGCGATAAATCCCGTAAAATTAGTTTTATGTCATAATCCAGTTTACTATTTACAAAGGACGCATTGTATACCAGAGAATTTGTTCCCCCAAATTCACGTTTTATTATATTAGTAGAAACATAGTGACTAGGGTACTAGTACAGAAATAGGTATATTTCTGTGGCAAATTGACTACACCGCATTCGTACAATGTCGATGGAATGCTTTTTTTACTCGATTCGTGAGCTATCGAGGGCCGTCGTTGTGGCTGCGTGCGGCCTGCTCCCACCGCAACTTGTGGGCGTTTTAGACAGATCGGCTCGTAACTTACTTGTTTTATTGTCGGTAAAGAGGCAGCGGTTGGATAATTGGAACATTCTGTAATATTTGGCGATAGATTTATGTATTTGAATTGTAACTTAGGAATGATTTATGATACAGTTGTCTGATGACATATCTATTTGATAATTACCAAATAGGCTAGTTTAGATACTAATTTCTAATAAGTTATAATATATTTAGATATTACTGATTTCGATTTCACATTTTACACTTTGTGTTTAATGTATGTTGCTAAGCATGTCAAATGCTAAAAATATATATAAAAATATCTAAATATTTATAGGGTTTGCGTCATTATTAGGTAAAATCTTAATTGTAAAATTAAGTTTACCTGGTCGGTATAATGTATGAAAATACTTCCGACAGATGGTGCAGGCGTCACCCAAAGACGTTAAGTATGAATGTGTTATCGAAATTAGAAGTCAGGAGCAAGGGTCACGATGGCTGAATTGGCAAAGCATCTGAACGGTATCCAGGAGATGCAGGTTCGAATCCTGCTCGTGACTGTTATTTTCGATTTAACATTTTTCACTTTGTGTTTAAAGTTATAATATCTTCCATTTCCTTCATGTAACGTACGAGTGCCTAAACGTGACGCGTCTTTTTTTCGCCCAATAATAAATTACTAAATCACATATATATATAATTGTTGACGACCTATTCAACAAAGTTTGAATTTCAACATACCATACAATTCAATTGAATATAATTTATATCATAATTGAAATTTCACATTCATTCATTGATTTAAATTTTAATAACTTCACGTATAGTTTCATTATTCCATTGAATGTTATTGGAAAGACAATTGTAAACTATTGGAAATAACATAAAAATTGGGGCTTCATGTACCTACTGGTGGAGCCTCTGTGAAAGGCCTGGTGGCCCAAGCCCCATCCTTATTCTTTTTTTATTATCCCTCCCCTGCACCTCCTAGCCCTTTCCTTGGAGTTGGCAACGCGAGAGTGATGCCTCTGGTGTTGCTAACGTCTATAAGCTATGGTAACCGCTTACCATTAGAAGGGCCATATGCTTGGTTGCCACACAAGCAGCATAAAGATGCATTTATTTAGTGCAAAGCTAATACACTAAACCACTAGCTGAACTTAGCAAACGCCTTCCTACCCACACTTTAACTTGCCTACTAGTAGCGGCCCCAGTATTTTATTATATTTGGATTTTTGATAAGGGCAGATTAGGGATTTATTGTGAAATTAGAAACTGATAATAGGAATGCACATATTATTATAGTGGATTGGTCCTCCCGTCCGAGTGTTGTGGGTGCGATTCCCACACAGGACAACTATTTGTGTGATCCACAAATGGTTGTTCTAATCTGGGTGAGCATCATTGTATGTTTGTAACAGTCCCTCGCGATACGGTTATTATTAAATAATAACTTGTATTGTCTTAGTGTTAGGAGTTCAGTATAAAAAATATACAATCAAAATATTGGTATTGGCGATTGCAGGACAATTTAAAGAGTCCAACTATGAATCTAATCCATTCAGAGACCTAATTCAAACACACACACACACACACAAATACATCAAAATCAGGCCAGCCATGAAATTTTGCATGCATATGTAATAATAATCGAGGAGATATCATTATGACATGAACTGATGATGCAGCTAGTAGGTGGCTTTGGGAACTGTAATAAAACGATGTTATCCAAAGAATTTGGGCTCGTTTGATTTGTATTGATAAGGGCTCTATCCTTAAAGGATATCCAGGGTCTGATGATTGCGCTAGAAGCTGGCCGCGATAACTATCTAATTAAACGTCCAAACATTTTGAGTTTATTTCTTTGGTAGACAGGTACTTTGGTTCATGGTTCTGATGCTAAACTTAGTCGACTATTGTACAAAATAGGTAATATATTTTATAATAATCATAATATTTTTGATTTTTAACATTACTTAGTTTTATATAAAAACAGAAAATGTATATGTATTATTTTAACAACGAAACAGAGAAGAACAAAGAGAGTGGAACTCGCTTTTATTTGTTTTTTTTTTATTGCATGTAGTGGCAGACGTGTTAAGCCGTGTGGGGCCGGCACCAAGAATAGCTCCACCCCATCTCTTCCTATGGGAGTCGTATAAGCCGGCTAAGGGATTACCAGGGGTCCGGGCAGCAGCGTTCCCCTGTGTACTAAAAACATCCACTGCGATCGCCAATCCGCCTGCCAAGCGTGGCGATTATGGTAAAACCCCCATTTTGGGGAGGCCTATGTCCAGCAGTGGACGCTGAAAGGCTGATGGATGGATGATGGATGGAGTGGCAGACGAGCTACGGTCCATCTGATGGTAAATGGTAACCGTCGCCCATGGACTCGACTATACCGAGAGTATTGTTAAGCCAAGCAAGCATTTCACAGATGAAATGAAATATAAACGGCTATCTCCTGCTACAGCCAAAACGCAACGATGTGCTTCATGGCCGGTCACACGGGAGATGGTGGTACCAACCCGCTCGGGCCGGATACCAAGTGAGTACTCCCACTTGGTACCCAGCCCTATACACTTGAGGCTGTAACAAGTACACAAAAAATAGTTTTTAACATCTAGGATTTTTTATTAATCAACTAATAAAATATTAAAAGCTTGTTTAAAAAAAATATTTAATTTTAGAATTTTCAGATTTTTAACTGTCTTAAATCATCACAACATCATCATCAGACCTAGTTAGTATAAAATATCAAATAACTTGCTCTGTATCCTCATTGGGCATCACTAAAATAGTGTTGTTCTATTTTGACTGTACTATAGCGGCAGGGGGAGACAACACCCTCGCAATTACACAGATATATTTGTGCAAGTCTGTCGCGAGTATGTAGTGCATCAGTGACACATTGTCATCTAGATTTGTACGCAAGAAAAAAAACTATAGGAAAACCTAGAAATAATATTAAAAAACTTACATTGCTGGTAGGTATTTACATAAGCAACAGTCGCATTATCGTCGTGTACTTAAATAGGTATATCATTATACTGTTGTGTACTTTATTTAAACAAGCAATAAAAAACATCGATTTGTTTCTATTGTAGGTACCTACAGCTATTGGATCTAGACTTCTAGACCATGCTCGTTGTTCTTGTGATCCAAATACTGAGTATTTGAGCAGCAATTAACATTTTCCGTTAGGTGGGTCTGGTTCATAAACAAGCTTCTATACTATTATAAAGCTGCAATAGAGCTGTCAGTAAATTTAAGATATTTGAAAAAATAATGAATGTATTAGGCAGGCTATTTAGGCGTCTCTGAGCACAGCTTTTTTTAGTTTGTTCGGGTTTCACGCAAAAACTACTGAACGGATTTTGATGAAACTTATTTTGTTTGATAATTTATTACTAGACTTAAAAACCGGTATACATTTTATCCCGCCACTATATCGGGAATCTGAGATATAATCTAAAAAAAAGTAAAGGCTAGTGTAATATGTAAGTGTCTATATGTGTGCCTTTGCCCGCGGCTTCGGCGCAGCCAAAAGCTAGTTTTTAGGTTATAACCTAAAAACTAACTTTTTGAGATATATCTCAGGTTCCCGATATAGCAGCGGGATAAAATGTATACCAGTTTTTAATTCTAATCAAGAGCTACCAAATAAAAAAAAGTTGTATCAAAATCCGTTTAGTATTTTTTGCGTGATGCGCGAACAAACACACAGATAAACAAACAAAAAATCTAAAGAAAATTTCGTCTAAAATGTTCTTGTTATCCGAACTGTATTATCTGATATTTTATATCCCAAATATTTCACTTTATAAAATGATTGAAAGTCTTTAATTATTTGTATTGACTGTGTCTCTATGCGTCTAAAAGACTTACGAGTACAGTCAGTTTTAATATTGTTTTTACATTATTTTTACTTGTTTTGCTTAGGCTGCGGTACTAATTAGCCTTTTTCCTAGGAAGATTTAAAAAAGATCCGCTAGGGGCAGCAACAGTTGGGTACATATGTACATAATATGTCAATAGAGAATTCAAAATATATGTACACCCCACTGGTGCTGCCCCTAGCGGATCTTTTTTAAATCTTCCCAGGAAAAAGGCAAATTAGCGAATGCACAATGTTTTGTAGGCATGACATTTTTTTTTTAATTTTTTCAGCACTATATTTGTTTATTCCGATAATAATAAGACGTACGTTTGACGTTGTTGTCAATAGATAATTCAAAACATATGTACCCCCTACTGGTGCCGCCCCTAGCGGATCTTTTATAAATCTTCCCAGGAAAAAGGCTAATTCAAGTATATAAAACTACTACATCAGTTGCCCTTAGTTATTATTCATTTAATTATCTGCACGCCAACTTTAATGACCGTGTGTATCTGAAATAAGGTGTGCAATACATCGCACGAGACAACTCAATTTAACGTGCACCCTCGCGAGATGCATCTCATCTCACACCCTTCTCTGCATCCCCCACTCCTCACCCCTTGATTAATATAAACAACATTGTGACAAGAATATCCAGTTATAGTAATAGTTATGAAGTAAGATTTTCAGTTCATATCCGAGTCATGTTTTATAGGCTAGTTTACACGAGGCGGCTTTGCACTTCATCTACATAATATATATTAAAAAAAATATTACTATTTTGCAATATTCTATTTTCCTATTGGTAAATAGAGAATAGGAGATTTGGAGATAGAGAATTGGTTACCCCAGCATGAATGGGCTGATTCGATCGGGAAGGTACCATCTTTTACGAAAGATCAGCGTGAAATTACGTTAGGTACACTAACGTTGTGTTTCGTACGGTAAGTGAGAGCGCTGGAGGCCCAAATCTTTGTTCCGATCCTCTGGTGTTACTAGCGTCTATATACTGCGGTAACTGCTTACTATATCGTAAGCCGTATTCTTGTATGCCACCTAATAGTAAAAAAAAAACCACAAAATTCAAGAAATATGCAGTGAAAACTTAGTGGAACAGCAAAACCAGTGATTTAAGATTAATTAATTTTATTTCCCGAAATTACGACCGTATTGCCACAGGCCGTGATCACGGGTTGACTGTCAACACAAAATTAGTATTTGTATAATGTGTATAGAAATCGCGAAAGTTTAAATTCATTACTTTCGCTTTCATATTTTCGCACTTTGAGTTCATTTTTATAAATATCATTATAATTATTTTTATACTACAAAGGCACGAGTGTTCCCAGAATGTTAGGGCATTACTCACTGAAAAGAACGCAATAAAATATTTTTTTTTTATAGGATCACGCCCTGCAGGCCTTTATTATCATTGAGGAGTAGTTCTTGTATCGCAGGGGATTTTACAAACGTATAATTTCACGGACACATACTTTACCGCATAAATATCAACTTTACCAGGAATACTCGCACAGATGGCGGAGTGGCTAGATACTGGCCTCCTGCCCTAGTGTCGTCGGTTTGATTCCTACACAGGACAACTCTTTGTCTGATCTACAACTGGTTGCTCTGAGTCTGAGTGTACTTTGTGCTCGTGAAATTGTATGTTTGTAAAGTCCCCCGCTATACAAGGACTATTCCTTAGTGCAGGGTGTCGTCTAATTACCACTAAAGGAATGTAATATGGTTCCGGTGGCCCGCCAATAAAGGCGGAGAGACGGCATACGGCGGGTTTCTTTAGTGGGTGAGGGCCCCACACTACCCTGTTCGTTGCCCGGAATGACAGGGTGTGCTGTTAGGAACATTTTTTGCCGCCTTAACAAAGAAAAAAAGGTGTCGTCTATTTAAAAAAAAATAACTAGACGTCGTGGGACGTCTACCAGATGTGAAACATCGAAATAATTTTGTAGAAATAAGACGATCATAACTTGACAAAGTACTCCTCAAGTCGAATCAAACGAGTATAAACTCAATAGGGTTACGTTGTTTCATTACAGAGTTCCTGTGGACACCTTCCAGCTCCATCATCAGACCTTGGATACCATCTAGAGACAAAGTACTCGTCAAGACGAATCATACGAGCCCATACTCAATGGAGTTATGTCGTTTTATAACGGAGTTCCTATGGTCACCTTCTAGTTCCATCACCAAACCCTTTTCAGGAAAAAGTGTACCTAACCGCACACCCCGTCATTCAGGGCAAAGCAAAGGGTAGTGTGGGGTCTTCACCCACTAAGGAAACCCGCCGTGTGCCCTCTCTCCGCCTTTATTGGCGGGCCACTGGAACCATATTACATTCCTTCAGTGGTCCTTCACCAGACCCTGGACACCATCTATAGACAAAGTACTCGTCAAGACGAATCAAACGATTCCAAACTCGATGGGTTTGCGTCGTTTCATTACAGAGTTACTGTGGCCACCTTCCAGCTACATCATTAGACCCTAAAAATCATCTAGGACTGGAGTACTAGTCAAGATATTTCACACGAGCCCTAACTCGATGGAGTTGCATCATTTAGTTAATTACAGAGTTTCGCATGGCCACCTTCCAGCTCCATCATCAGATGCTGGATACCATCTAAAGACAAAGTACTCATCAAGATGAATCAAACGAGTCCAAACTTGATGGGGTTGCGTCGTTTCATTATAGAAATACGGTGGCCACCTTCCAGCTTCATCATCAGACCCTGGATACTACCTAGAGACATATTACTCTTCAAGATGAATCATACAAGCGCAAACTCGATGAAGTTGCGCTGTTCCATTATCGAGTCCCTACGTCCACCTTCCAGCTCCATCATCAGATCAGCTCCATGTCATCATAATACACATATGCGTGTAAATTTCAGCTCAATCGGAAACCGGGAAGTGTGTCAAATTTAACCTGCAAGATTTGAACGGGACAAGTTAAATAAAAGCGTCGCCACGCTAACAGCCGATTTTACCCTCCCTCCGCATTAGATGTTTCACATCAAAAATAAAAATACTCAAGTCGCATCGACCAACAAGTCAAGAAATAACATCAAACGTACACACAAAACTACAAAAAACATTGTAGTAAAAATTCTTAGACAAGTTATCCCAAGTTCAAGCGCAAAAGATAAAATAAAATAATGTTAACTTATATTCAAAATAACAACATAATCTTTGAAAACCGTTAAGATGTTCTTTGTATTATCCATATTTGCGAAATATTGAAAGAAATACTAAAGTTTGGTTTATATTGAGTAGCTTTAAACATTACTGAAACTATTTTTATATTGTATTTGATGAAGATTTTTAGTTTCGTAAATAAATCCAAGACAGACTAGGACGCTAGGTTATCTTCTTAGTATAAAAAGACGAAACCGTTTTAACTAATATGATGTTAATTTATATCTACATAGTTTATTATCTTCAGTATTTCATTTAGATCATGTTCACCCTTTACACGGTGTAATTTAAGTGAATATTACTAAAGTAACAGTAATATTATGAAAGTAATCTATACTATTATAAAACTGTAATAGAGCTGTGTACGGAGATCCGTAGGAGAACAAGAGTGACCGAAAAAATACTGTATTTGGATATATAGGCGTATCTGAACACAAAACTATCTTTGAAGTAGAAAGGTTTGGATAGGGAGTAAATTCATATAAGTCGTCATCGACATGGTCACGTGACGTGTTAACCATAACACTATATCTGTTCCTATTAGTATAACTTATTGTGCCAGCTGTGAAATTAATAATTTTAAATAACCTTTTTTTATCTGTCTGTTTATCTGTTTGTTTGTTCGCGCATCATGCAAAAACTACTGAACGGATTTTGATGTATTTTTTTTTATTTGAGAGCTCTCGATTAGACTTAAAAACTGGTATACATTTTATCCCGCTACTATATCGGGAACCTGAGATATAACCTAAAAACTAGCTTTTGGCTGCGGCAAAGCCGCGGGCAAAGGCTAGTAGTATATAAACCCCCGAGAATTAATAATTATGGTATACAGACGCTACGTGACCAACACTGAAGTGCAAGAGTTGTTTTGAGGTGATGATTAATTAAACATTTTTAACGTAACGTTGAATGTAATAATGAAGTACTAGCAAGCGAAGTTGCGGGTAGAAGTTATATGTTAAAGTACGTGATCATACAAAATTATAAAACAATTGAAAGTGTGTCTAAATATTTGAATCCCGCCTACAACACATCTGATTTGATTGTTTTTTGTAGATAAAATGAACCACTGGATAAACATTAGAATACTATTTATCCTGAAAATATGAACTCTTCTTTGTAACATTTTCCCGATGTACCGTGAATGAAATTTGGTATGCAGAGAAATTACGACCTGTATGAACACATAGATTATTTTTACTCAGATGTGGAATTCTTATGGGATATCTGTGCCTAAGCGTTTTTTATGGAATTAAGCTTGAATTCCACACAGAAATTGGCAATAGCTCACTATATACAGCTTGTACGGGGAGGATGGAAGTACCATCCAGTTTAAGAAGATATCCCAGAATGTTACCTCCTTATGGCCTGGTATTAGCAGCCACAGCAACCCACTGTGAAGATGCATGACACTCAGAAGAGAAGTGTACGATCAACAAAGAGAACCTCATATAGTTACTGTAATAATTGTCTAAAAATTTATGTAAATGCATCTGATTGGTGGCGTGGGTCTTTAACATCTAAAACAATCGTGAAGTGGAGATTAGATGTTACTCACCGTTAGGTGAGTCTGCGGGTCAGAGCACTTCCCCGAGTTGTACGGGACGCAAGTTCGAATCTTGCTCGCAGTAAAGCTCTATTTTTCCGCAATCAAAAATAATTTGTTCCTTAAAAAAATTCGTTAAAGTTTGACGAGAGTTTTCTATACATCTTTTCCATTAAATGAGTGCCAGGTCATATCTCTGCTCATATTTTAAAACAGTAGAACTTATTGTGTCTGTACACTGAAGGTATTTATCAAAGATACGATTTTTATTTTTTGTCTGTCTATCTGTTTGGTATACCACATGTCTGAATTTGTTAAAGTACAAATTATTTGTGAATAAGGAAAAAGATTTTTTTTGTACTAGTGGGAATCAAAACCGCGTCTCTTCCAATCCGGGGAAGTGCTCTAAGCCACTGAGCTACATTACAGATCTTTCGATCATCCCAATCTCCTTATCACATTTGTCTTTACGACCAACGCCATCTATCGGAAGCATTTACCTGCATTAAACCAATTACCGAACGGGTTTTCATGGGGCTGTCAATGAAAAAATAGCACACGACATGGATTAAAATATGGGCTTTATTTCATTTAAATTAATGTTATAGAAAATTATTCTTTCATTTTACATCTGAGAAATGAAATGGTGCGCAGCGGCTTGACTATAATTTCGGTATAGTTAAATCCATGAGCGATGGTTACCACTTACCATCTGGTGAGCCGTGGATAGTCTGCCATCTTTAGCAATAAAAACAAAAGAAAAATAATAACGTGATTTAAAATTAAAATGTCCGCGCAGACGAATTCGAAGGCAATTGCTAGTCTAAACAAACGAAAAAGTGGGTGAAAATAATAATAACATCAGACAACTATTTGAATGGGGAGTGAGTTATAATTAATTGGCCGAGGGGGTGAAAATACCCTTCGATTTGTCTTGGGCTTTGAGGGCTGTACGCACGTTTGAGCGATAAATTAATATAGCCTTATGATACGAGACGTGAATGCAATAAAGATATTGTTATTCAGTTCACTGTACAAATATGTTGGAGATGAAGTAAATAAAATAAATTGTGAATCTATTTAGTTAACTTACAAGTTAAAAAGTCGGACAATACCTACTTCACCCATCTGCTGGACATAGGCCTCCTCTAGAGAACGCCACAATATGTGTTTCGCTCATATAGGGGATAGTGCCGTAATCGCCACGCTTGGCGGGCGGGTTGGCGATCGCAGTGGATGTTGTTAATACTCGAGGGAGTGCTGCTACCCACTCCCCCGGTATTCCCTCAGTCGGCTCTTACGACTCCCATGGGTGGAGAGGGGTGGGACAATTCTAAAGCCAGCCCCTCACGGCAATTACTACTTACTTAACAAACTTAATTTGAGTGAACTAGCTTGTCAGGTGGACAAATTACACAACGTATTCTACACTTGTGGTTCTACAAATACAGTTCCAGTGGCCTGCCAATACAGGCGGAGAGAAGGCACACAGTGGGTTTTAGTTACTCCCCTGTTCGTTGCCCAAAACGACGGGGTGTGCAGTTAGGTACATATTTTCCCGCCATAAAAAAATACAATAATTCATCACTTTGTTCCAATGTTTGTAACAGGAATCACAGTTAAAACATTTTTTTTTTATTACGCAAGTTTCGCCATTTATGAAGAGAATTGTGCAGGTTGAACAAGTGAGAGATGTATGCAAGAAAAGAGCCTTTTAGCACTATGATGAAAAACAAGTAAATAAGTTTCGCCATCATACACTCTTTTATCATTTAAACAAAATTATATTTGTATTCGTAACGACGACGTAAGAGAGCGAGTAGGTATGAAAGAGAGTATTGGTGTAAAGATGCGAAAGGGAATACTCCGATGGTTCGGACATGTGGAAAGAATGCCGGACGAGCGACTGGTTAAGAAGATATACAATGCGAAAGTGGAAGGATGTAGGTACAGGGGGAGACCGAGACTCACCTACCTAGACCAAATCGGTCATGTATTGAAGGAAGGTGGAGTCAGGAGTCTCCGAAATCGGCGAGCGTGTGTGAAGAGAGTTATGAATGTTGAAGAAGAGAGAGATGTATGCAAGAATAGAGCCTCTTGGCACTCTGTTCTCTCTGCCCACAAGGGAAATGGCGTGATGATAAGTAAGTAAGTATATTAAAACAAAATGTGATGTATGAAGAACCTATCACAAAATACAATCTCCATACTTAGCTGTATAGTAAAACAAAAACACTCGTAAAAATACGCCGATAATGAAAGCGGATTTTACGACAAATTCCCCAAGAGTTTATGGTGCATTGCACTATAACATAAAAACGACACGATGCAGAACACACGTACATGCCATTGTCGGAGTCCGTATTTCTCAAACTTATACAACCCTTGTAAAAAGTAATTTGAATACATGTGTGTATGTATACAATATGCATGTGTATATAACTATATGAAGCAGTCACAGGCTAGTGGTTAAGACCAAGGACGGTAAAGACAATGGTATCCAGTTTGAACCCCAGTCCAAGGTCACGGCTCACACCTCGGAGTTTTAAGATTTTTCAAGGATATGTGTGTATTTGTTTACAAAATATCACTAATAGGACGAAGGAAAAAATTGTGCGGAAACCAAGAAATTTTTTCTACGGCTTCTGAAGTGTGCCTACCTGCACTGTGCCAGCGTAGTGAACTACGGCCCCGTGCCCAATAGTGGGACAATAATGGCTCGAAAAAAAATATGTGTATTAAAATAAATTAGAATAAAACTTAGGATCTCTCTAGGAAGTATAATCCGAAATAAGAGGGTCTGTAAGAAAACATAGACCACAGAGTTAGCGTGCTGACGAGGTAATGAGTAGTCCATACTACTCAAGAGTTCAGAACCATTGGGGTAGAAAGATTCTGGAGAAGCGATCACGTAGTGGACTTTGTCATGTAAAGATACAAATAATGTACTAAAGAGTTGTAGGTGTCGCAAATAATAATTTTGTTCATTAATAATTAGGACCTATGCGAAGTTGATTTTAAAAAGACGGCATTAAAGTTACTGAACTTTGAGAAATGATGACCTAATTCCTGGTGCTACCCCAAGTCTCATTCAAGGGACTTCCCCTTCTTGATAACACTTCATTCCCGGGAGATTTCATTTACAATTCATGATTACAGGTGCAAGGGAAATCCAACGATATTACCCCATCAAACACAATGTCTATGTGTAATATAAAACTAGAATTTTATACGTTTTGATGTGATAAATGTAATTAGCTTTCTTATACAACACAACTCATTTCCATCCCTATTCAACATATATTATTTAAAGCGTTCGAAACACTTGGTTATTTACTAAAACACAAGCACGAAATTGTGAAATTTCGTAGCTATTATTTTCAATTTCATAGTTTTGCACTTCGTGTTCAGGATGATAGCGATCAGCTAGTTCTACTCTATGATCTCGTATTGCAGCCCATTTTCTTTATTCTAACTGTAATCTAACGCTACGGGTGTCTGCTTCCCGTGAAATCTCTATTTGAGATACAATCTATCTGCATCTCCTTAAAGGAAATTAGATATATTTTCTCTGAGAAAATTCTTTCTATTTCATTGAAGTCGATTTGGAGCTTCCATCTCTGGAAATGTTTTTAGTGCACAGGTTTTAGACGGCTTTGTATTGTTCCTCACGATGTTACTTGATTCAGTTTCTTTACTCTTATTCAATGGTAAGTGTGGTTATTCAATGGTAAATGTGGTTGATGGAAATACAAGTATTAGTTTTATCTTAATATCTTTAAGTAGCAAAAAAAATCCAGTATCGGAAACTTGAGATCCATGAGCATTGTGTGTTATGAATAATGATATAGGGAGTGCCTTACTTTTCTCTTGACCTTGGAGTCATAACAAGCCTCAAAAATGGGTGGCATTAAGCGAGCTATACTATTCTGTACTGCTAAGGAAGGTTCTTTAACGGTGATCACGTTTCAAATGATGCAGGATGATCTGCCATACCACTGAAAGAATGTAATATGGTTCCGGTGGCCCGCCAATAAAGGCGGAGAGACGGCACACGGCAGGTTTCTTTAGTGGGTGAAGGCCCAACACTACCCTGTTCGTTGCCCCGAACGACGGGGTGTGCGGTTAGGATCATTTTTTCCCGCCTTAACAAAAAAAAAAGGATGACCTGCCATCATGTAGACTAGTGGGAGAGCCTTGCTTATTCCAGTATGAATGGGCTGGCTCGATCGGGGAAGTATAGCCCTCTCAGAGAAGATTAGCGTGTTTCACGGTACAGCTACCGAGTATTTCCTATAGTGAGTGAGAGCGATGGAGGTCAAGCCCCTTCCTTTGTTCTCTTTATTATTCTTCTCATCCTCTCCCTAGTATCCTACCTATGCTATCCTTATTACCGTATCTATGCATCCCCTATCCCTTTCCTTGGAGATGGCGACACGCGAGTGATGTATCTGGTGTTTAGCTAATTCATAATTATTAATTAAATATCATCCATCCATCAGCCTTTTAACGTCCACTGCTGGACATAGGCCTCCCCAAGAGAACGCCACAACGAGCGGTCCTGTGCCGACCGCATCCAACGGCTCCCCGCAGCTTTGACCAGATCATCGGTCCATCTGGTGGGGGGCCGTCCCACGCTGCGCCGTCCGACACGTGGTCGCCACTCGAGAACCCTTCGTCCCCAACGGTTATCGGTTCGTCGAGCGATGTGGCCTGCCCATTGCCACTTCAGCATGGCAACCCGGCGGGCTATGTCGGTCACTCTCGTTCTCCTACGGATCTCCGTATTACGGATTCGATCACGTAGGGAAATACCAAGCATAGCCCGCTCCATGGCCCGCTGAGCGACTTTGAGCCTTGATATGAGGCCAACATTCAGAGACCACGTCTCTGTTAATTAAATAATACGCACATAATTTCGAAGTTTTAACCTCAGATAGGGAATCGAATTGAATACCTTTGACTTAGTGAACCCAGGCCTTATCACCCTATTTTTTAAAATACAACATTTTGGAAATTTACAAACATATAATTTAACGCATATAAATTACATTCAAACTCTGAAAAACCATTTAAGATTTACACTAAGAATTGTCCTGTGAGGGAATCGAACCCATTCCGCCAAATTACTAACTGACATCAGCCTGAAATCTATGCGATTACCTAAGGCACACCCTTCTAGAGGGGATGATGTCTCCAGCTGTTTATAGTGAGATAGATATTATCGAATGCGTTGTCACGTGTAATCAAATGATGTCCCCTAGACACAGCTCTTGATCTTGGTAACGGCTCCCGTGTGTATTGCGCACAATATATGTATTGTAAATAAACAGACAAGTAGATTATTGTGATTGTTCTCGAATTTTGTTATACGAATAGATACTGTTCGTGTTACTTTATATATTGAACATTATGTATTTTTTGAAAAAGTATCTTTTATAAGCACGTTTGGCATATTTTGGATGGTCACCGACATCCTGTGCCTGCGACATTATTAACGATGCCATTTGGAACACAGTCATCTACCAAAGCATTCTATCGAAACAATTCGTACAATACCAGAAATACGAATTAACCATAAAGTTACAAAGATTATATATCTATGAGATCAATTTAGATACATAATGAGACGAGAGAGACTGAAGAATGTTTTTTTATTCTTTTGAGTTATATACATATTATATTATATCTAAGTTTATTTTTTGTACTTAATCATAGTATATTAAGACCTTATCTATCTAAGTTTAGTTTCTGTATTTTAATCATAGTATATTGTGCCGTATGGTGTCGGCACCAAGAATAGCTCCACCCCGTCTCTCCCTATGGGAGTCGTAAAAGCCGACTAAGGGATTACCGGGGACCGGGCAGCAGCGTTCCCTTGTGTACTAAAAACATTCACTGCGATCGCCAACCTGCCTGCCAAGCATGGCGATTATGGTAAAACCCGTATTTTAGGGAGGCCTATGTCCAACAGTGGACGATGAAGGGCTGATGGATGGATGGATATTAATACCTATAATAGATTCTTTGGTACTCAAAAAAACTATCAAACCCAATATTTTAAGAATACAATACTCGTATATACAAAAACTTAATATGTATGCAATCGACTCGCGTAACAAAGGAGCACAATTATTTTTTGCCCCCCTTAAAATTTGGATTTATATAAATCAATTCTTATCGGACGCTCACGATGTAAAATAAATTTACATTCCAAAATACAGCCAATTTTGGCTGTGCGTTGATCTTCAGTTGGGGGACAAGCAATTTTATATCATAGACTTGCTTAATACCCACTACATCCATCATATAGTCATAGAGATAAATCCTTTTGGGATAATATTTACCTAAAATCTTTTCTTAGTGCTCAGGTACAGTCTCAAAGAAACTCATATCTCATTTCACAGTCCCAGCCCCAGGAGTTTGGGCTGTGCGTTGATATGTGAGTCCGTCAGTCAGTATATATATTCTATTATATACACATATTACAATTCAAAGTAAAACCATCCATGAATTTCCATTCAAAGGTAAAGATACCCCATATCACGAGAGTGCTCTGTACGAAACCTTATTTTGTAACGTATCATAAATCACAATAGAACGTAGATAAATACAATATACCACAGAATATTGCGTATTTTGCAATAAATTTTAAATAAAAACGTTGAATATATACCTATTTAGTGCGAAAACTTTATCCAAAAGAGTTTCAATTTACAAATACTTAAGTTATTAGTTGACGAGTCCCTTAGAAATGCTATTGACATTGCTTTTTGATCCCCTAGTACTTTTATAATCTAATAATATTTGTAATAAATATTTCTATTTGAATTACCTATGACATTTACTTCGTCAACATTTTTAATGTTTGTTGTAAAGAAATATCTCTTTAAATAAATTTATCTGAAATATTATTGTATTTACATAGCATCACGCCTGTATTCCCCCTAAGAGGTAGGCAGAGGTGTATTACACACCCACGACTCGCCAGCTATGTTTAAGTCCCACGTAATAGGAGGCGAGCCTATTGACGTCTACCGGGCACATTTCTAAACTCCGGGCGCTACTGAGAATTTTTCTTTTTAGGAAAAAGCTCAATAACATTGCCCGACCCGGGGATCGAACCCCAGACCTCATGATTAGCAGTCGCATACACTACCGCTATACCACCGAGGCATTGTATTTATTACTATCATACTGGTATGCACGGGTGTACTCTCATAATGCGAGGGTTTTATACTGTAGTCCACCACGCTGGCATATTACGGGTTGACAGAATCCGTATGAGGATGAAAAACAAGCATACAGCCCACCTGAGAGTAAGCGGTTACTGTAGCCGTTATTCACTAGCAACACCAGAGGCATTACTCGCGTGTCACGAACTCTAAGATAAGGATAAGAGTTGGACAGGAAGGAAACAAGGCCCTCCACCTTCATACACAAACAATGTGAACACAACAGCAGCAACACCTATGATTGTGTCACGCTGCTCTTCTGTGAGAGGGTGGTATTTCCCCGGCCGATCCGTCCTATTCATGCTGGGAGAAGCAAGCAATTTTTTAATTAATTCAGTTCAATTCTGGATACCAAGCGGACGAGTTGTGGTCAAAAAATATCTTTAGTGTTCTGTACGTCCGTTTCGTTTAAAAACAGAACCCTTGTAGGATTACTCGTGTGCCTGTCTGCCCATCTGCCACAACTCCGATTCTACGGACGGGTATTGGACGTAATGAACAAATTTGCCTTTAGCGTTTCAATGTTTATTTTTCTACTAGAATGTTAAGTTTGTTTTCGGGACAAATGTTAGTTACCACAAACAAAGTTGGATCAGATTTGATGAAACATGGTAACAAATTCAACGTATACATTGCCTTTTTTTTTTTGTCAGGAAACCTTTTATAGGTATCCCCCCACCGGGGCAGACAGGGAGATTATGTCGGACTCCGGATGCGGCGATTGGCCTATGGAAAAGGCAATGCCACGCCGTATACCGACTAAAACCTGACAGTGTTCCTTCAGACTACCTGTCGCCCAGGGAGGAGGGTCACACTCATCGTAGTCCTCATTCCCCCCCGGGCAGGTCTTCCACCTTGTTCCATTACTAGGCGGCCCCGCCTGTTTTGGAGGGACTAGCCCTCCCTCCTTTGAGAGGCGCACGCGGAACACGGGCGCGCCGCCGTCTCGGGCCTGCTTCTGCTAGGGCAGCGGACGGCCCTACGTCCGTTGCCCTCAGACCAGCGCTTATGGGGGCCGGAGATCGTTCAGCGCCCTTCGGCGCCCGGTGCGTCTTCTGTGGGTCGAGAGGCTGGTAGTCGCCTCCCGTTCCTGTTTCCGCCGCCTCTTTGGCGTACATCACTTCCTCGCAAAATGAGGCGGCGGACACCCATGCACTCTCGTTCCGAACCATGGACAGGACCAAGGTCGGTAGCGAGAGCACTCCCACGTCTGTTGCCGCGATCAGATCACGGCGCTCCGTTGCCCACGCTGGGCACTCCACCAATGTATGCAGCGCCGTGTCCTCCGGGCAACTCCCGCAGTGATGGCACCGGGCCGACTCCTCCCTTCCAATCCGACACAGGTACTTTCCGAAACAACCATGTCCGGTCAGCATCTGCGTCAGCCGGTATGAAAGGGTGCCATGACGCCTCTCCAGCCATTCTCCCATGATGGGACTTACCGCCGCTATCGTGGCGTGCCCTGCGCTCGGTCGCACGAGCCGTGCACTCCAATCCGCCAGTAGGATCCGGCGAAGTTCCGACCAGCGCACCTCGAGTTCTCGAGGTGCCGGCCGTAGTCCCCTCTCCAGCGCCTCCCCGCGCCACCGGTAAAGTGATGCGAGGGCCCTCGCCTCCAGATCCCACGGCGGAGTTCCAGCAAGGAGGCTTGCAGCCTCGTAGGAGACCGTACGGTATCCCCGGATGAGCCTGACGGCCATCGCTCTCTGTGGTTGGTGCAATATAGCAGCATTTCTGGCCGTCAGGCCATCCGCCCACGCTGGCGCCCCATAAAGGGTCATGGATCGCACGACTCCCACGTAAAGCTTCCTGCAGGAGGTGTCGGGTCCCCCTAGATTGGGCAGCAACCGCGAAAGTGCAGCCACCGCCCGTGTTAATTTGGGGACCAACCCTCGGAGATGAGGCCCGAAGGTCCACCGGCTATCAAGAATAAGACCTAAGTATTTCATGGTCGGCTTGACGCCGATGCGAACACCTCCCACCACCATGCCGGACCCATTCGGGGGTCCCTTCCGAGGCCCATGAAAACAAAGAGCCTCGGTTTTGTCTAGAGCCACCTCAAGGCCCAGCAGCCGGATTCTTTCCACAACTCGTGCGACCCCAACAGTAGCTAGCTCGGTCGCCTGCCGGTGCGTCATCCCCCGCGCCGTGACTAGCGTGTCGTCGGAGTAACGGAGACACCGCAGGGGAGAGCACCGCGCAACACCCAGTCATATCCGATGTTCCACAGGAGTGGCCCCAGGACCGACCCCTGTGGAACACCGCACGAAACTTGTCGCCGACTCTAACCATTACGGCTCGGGTAGACCACAGCCCTCTCCGAAAGATAGGCCCCGACCATTCGACGGAGGTAGTTTGGCACTCGGTGATAAACGAGCGCCTCCCTAATGCAAGCCCAGGGCAAGGTGTTGAAGGCGTTGGCGATGTCTAAGGACATCGCCAAGACAGCCTCGCCCTGGGAAACTGCTTCCTCCGCCAGGGCTCTCACGCGCATGATCGCATCCACGGTGGAGCGCCCGCGTCGAAAACCATATTGAATTTCAGCCAGGTTCGGCCCCGGCCCACTTAGGTGCGCGATGACGAGGTCAGCGATCACTCGCTCGAACAACTTAGCCACCTCGTCTAATAGTACTATGGGCCGGTATGCGGACGGTGAGTCCACTGGGCGCCCCGCCTTCCTGATAAGGACCAATTTCCCCGTCTTCCAGGTTTTCGGAAACTGGCCATGCTCGAAACACGCGCTCAAGAGCCCCTCCAGCCGGGGTCTGAGGGCCTCTAGGGCCAGAATCCATGCTTGGCCAGGAATGCCATTGGGTCCCGGGGCGGTGCTTTTAGGTTTCAGATGCTGCACCGCCCGCCCTAAATCTACCCGAGTCACGTCGGGAATATCATCGCCCGTGATTTCCGCGCTAGGCACCACTAAGGGAGGCAGAGTCATGGGCGGTGATATATAATTTGCCCTACTGGGGAACAGAGTGCCCACCACATTTTCGACCAGCTCTGATCGGAGGGTCTGGGTCAGAGGGGGCGCCCACTGGCGCAGTTTACCACGCACCAGACGGTACGGGTCCCATGGATTACGGTCCAAAGCCTCTGTCAAGTCCCGGCGGGCCTGACATTTTGCCCACCAGATCGCTGCCCGTAGTGTTTTCCTCGCAGCTCTGTACCCCTCGTATAGCTCCACCTCCCTGGCTGTCGCATCTGCCGCGTCATGCTCGTAGCGGTGACGCCTACCACGGTGCCCGGCATACCGGCGGCGAGCAGATACACACGCGCGCCTCAGGTCCGCAATTCCCGGCGACCACCAGTACACCCTACGCCTCAGATTCGTGGAACGAATCCTAGGCATCGCCGCGTCGCAGACGTGCGACAGCGCCTCCTGGAACCATTTGGCCTCTTCTTCAATGTCATCCAGACTCTCCGGCACTGGCGCCCAGGCCTGGATGATGGCGGCCTCCAGGAGCACCTCTTTATTCGATTCGAGGCAACACGGGCCGGGTGGTCGGAGGTCTGGGCGGAGACGTCGAACCGAATGTACCGGTGGTCTGAAAGCGTCTCCACCCCCTCAACGACGTACCAGCCCTGCACGCGGCACGATATAGCAGGGCTAGCGAAGGATACATCCACTATGGAACCACCTCGCTGCCTTACGCACGTGTTGACAGTGCCACGGTTGAGGACAACCAGGTCCGTCGACAGCTCCTCTTCCAGCTCCTCGCCCCTGGCGTCCGTAAATGGGGAACCCCAAGCACTAGACTTCGCATTGAAGTCCCCAAGGACGATAACAGGTAGAGGGCTGCTACGACTGACGACGGCGCCCACTTCCACTAGCCATCTCTCAAATTCTGCGAGGGACTAATTTTTAAACTAATTTCAATGAAAGTTGTGTCCTTTAAGAAGAGAATACTAAAAACAATTAAATTTATAAATGTCCTTGACATACATAAATTTGTATATCGTTACTTGTTTACACGTGAACATAACATCGAACATAGAAACATCGTATAATCGCCGTCACTGTGATTTCCCCAGTTCAGTCTATATTTTGGTCTAAAAGGCTTTACCGGGTAGAATTAAATCCCGTCCCGGATTGCGCATGAATTCCTGCCTGAAACAACGAGCGTGCAAAACATGTGGCGTGCTGAACCCGAAATCTCCTCACGAACATTGTGGAAAATCGGTTCGTGAAACTCTATTGATAGATTGAAATAGAGAGATTATCTCTATGTAAAAATATCCAATGTACTAACTAATGTACTATAGTCAAGTACTTATGTTATGTTTTAGTGTTAGCTCATTATATCCTCAAAACGGGCGAGTTATTCAAATATAAATAAAACTTCTCACAATAGGCGCACATTTTTCACCCAGATACTAAAAATTACAAAACATTTTTCATGGCGATCCCATTTCGCGTTACTTAAAAATATGCAAAAAATCTCTGATATAATTCAGGGCAAATACGGTAAGAATTTCAAGAACGAATACCGAGAAATTATTTTGGAAACATTTCGGAGATTTTTATAAACTCTAGTACGCTTTCTCTCCATCAATCATCGGAAGAACGTACACGTTTTTTATTTTTATAATATAAAAACAAACATGAATTTTGTCTGCACTGAATTTCGAGTTGAACGAATATTTTACTGGTATGGTATATCCATCCATGGCGTTCTCGGTGGGATAGGAAGAGAAGCGGAAAGCTGGTAGAAAGAAGATGCGAAAGTGAAGAAAAAGGATGATAAAGAAGAAAATAATATTATACACGAGACTTTTTTAAAGTGTTATCTTGTAAATTTTTATTGAAACTGTTACGTCACTTCCAGTCACACTAGTTATAATAAGACAGTTAGTATCATGAATCCAAAACCGGAAAACCATCAGATAGGCAGATGATTCATACTGGAATTACAGCCAAATAAAGTGGGGTCTACCCCATGAAAGTTTGGGATAAAATTAGAAAGGAATTTTACACGAATCATCTCTCTTTGTGAAACAATATACGTATCGCACTTCTGAAGTGTCTTACCGCACTAGTTATATAGATTGGTACAGAATATTTTTTTGAATTTTCTCTTCTTAGTATCTCTGCTTAGTCATATTTGACGGGCCTCGTGGCGTAGTCGGTAGTGGCGTAGTCGGTAGTGACTTCCGTGCATGAGGTCGTGGATTCAATTCCCACTCAGGATAATTATTTGTGTAACGACACAATTAATTGTCACAGTATTTGTACTACGTCTGGGTATTTTCTATCTATTATAAAATATTTACAAAAAAAAATATGTATTATATTCGTAATCTAATATCCATAGCACAAGCGTTAAGCTTAATTTGGGACCAGAGGACGTTGTGTGAAATGCCCGTGAATATTTATTCATATTTCTTACTATAAATAGTCCACCAACTCACTCGTAGAATATGTAGTTTAGGCCTTAAATAATAATAAACACACTGCTAGTCAGTCAGTTTGTTACTTTGCTTACCTGCCATAGTGCGTGTGTTATAAATATAAACTTCAACTAAACAAGTGAATTACACGACCAAGTAATACCAATGACAATAGAAAATAATTTCTGTTTGCTGTAAAAATGTCGGGGAATTTCCAGAAATTAATTACTTTTGATGAAGTATGGTTGCAGTCGAAGAAAATTATAAGTCATAATTGTATATACGAGTATATATACATAGGTATTACTTAAACTTAGATTTTATTTTGCACAAACACCCAGCTAATATTAAGTAGTGACCGCCTCTCGTGTATTTTGGCGACAGCCGTCTTACGTGAGCAAAGCACTCTTCATAACACATTTGTAGTGCTGGGAAACAAACAGAGTCTACACGTGGTAGAAACTAGCGTTGAAGACGAATTTTATTAGACAACTAGCATTTGCCCACGCAGCCAAAAGCTAGTTTTTAGGTTATATCTCAGGTTCCCGATATAGTAACGGGATAAAATGTACCCCAGTTTTTAAGTCTAATCAAGATCTATCAAACAAAAAAACTTACATCAAAATCCATTCAGTAGTTTTTGCATGATGCGATGAAACAAACAGACAAGCAGACAAAAATTCTAAAAAAAAATAGTTTTGTGTTTAGGCACGCCTATATAGCCTAATTCAGTCATTTTTTTCTTAAATATCTTAAATGTACAGACACAGCTCTGTTACAGCTTTATAATAGTACTAGCCTTTGCCAGCGGCTTCGCCGCAGCCAAAAGCTAGTTTTTCGGTTATATCTCAGGTTCCCGATATAGTAGCGGGATAAAATGTCTACCAGTTATCAAGTCAAATCCAGGCCTTTCAAATAAAAAAAGTTGCATCAAAATCCATTTAGTAGTTCTTTTAAATAAATTCTACAAAAAAATCTAGTTTAAATAATTTTCTAGTTTTTCGGTTATATCTCAAGTTTGCGATATAGTAGCGGGGTGAAATGTATACCAGTTTTTAAGTCTAATCAAGGCCTTTCAAATAAAAAAAGTTACATCAAAATCTGTTCAGTAGTTTTTGTGTGATGCGCGAAAAAACAAACAGACAAACAGACAAAAATAGTTTTGTGTTTAGACACGTCCATATAGCCTATTACAGTCATTTTTTCTCAAATATCTTGGATGTACAGACACAGCTCTTTACAGTTTTATAATAGTATAGATAGACTAGCCATTGCCGCCACCGCCAAAAGCTAGTTTTTGGGTTATATCTCAGGTTCCCGATATAGTAGCGGGATAAAATGTATACCAGTTTTTAATTCTAATCAAGAGCTATCAAACAAAAAAGTTGCATCAAAATCTATTCAGTAGTTTTTGCGTGATGCGCGAACAAACAAACAGACAAACAGATAAACAGACAAAAAATCTAAAAATAATCGTTTTGCGTTTAGACACGCCTATATAGCCTAATTTTCCTAATTTAATTTTGCCTAATTTAACATTCATTTTTTCTCAAATAACTTAAATGTACAGACATAGCTCTGTTACAGCTTTATAATAGTACGAGGAGGGATCAAAAAGTAGTGAGAACGACATACTCCTTGGTAAGAAAAAAAATAAATACTGGCAGGCATAGCTCAGATACATATTTGTAATGTTAATAAAGAAAAAAATCTTCAATTCTCTTTTGTTTTTTTCTGAATGTAGTCATTTGTTTGCTTCGTGTCGGAACGTGTTCTCGAAAATGGAGAAAAACGAAGTGCGAGCCGTTATTAAATACCTCTGTTTAAAAAAGTTAACGACGCAAGAGATTCATTGCGATTTGGAGCCAACATAAGGAGAATCTGCTGTGTCGTATTCCACTGTTGCAAGATGGGCTTCTCAATTCCGAGTAGGGAGAATGAGCACGGAAGACGAACATCGTTGCGGCCGTCAATCGACGTCAGTCACCTAAGAAAATGTTGCGAAAGTCGAGAAAATTGTATTGAGCGATCGAAGATTTACTATCCGATACTTAATTCAAGGAACGGGCATTTCATATGGAAGTATTCAATCCATATTGAAGCAATATTTGAATATGAGAAAAATCTCCGCAAGATGGGTGCCGAGAATGTTAACCGACAGTCAGAAACAAAATCGACTTGACATTTCAAAGATATTGTTGGACAAGTTTCAAGAAGATTCTGAAAACTTTTTGACTCGTTTCGTAACAATGGACGAAACGTGGGTCCATCATTTTGATCCCGAGACAAAACAGCAATCTTCGCTATGGAAACGCCCATCATCACCGACCTCAAAGAAATTTCATGCCGTGGCATCGGCTGGCAAGGTTATATGACCTCAATATTTTGGGACTCAGAAGGGATATTGTTGATTGATTACCTGGAGCATGGAACCACTATTCCAGGCCAATATTATGCCGCTTTAGTTCCCAAGTAGAGGAATGCCATCAAAGAAAAAAGGAGAGGGAAACTTCGAAGGGGCGTGTTGTTTCATCACGACAACGCACCCGCGCACAGGTCGACAGTTGCGATGGCTGCCATTCAGCAAGCTGGCTTCGAATTGGTTGACCCCTTATTCACCAGATCTGGCGCCTAGCTATTTTTATCTGTTCCCCAAATTGAAAGAATACTTAAGGGGAAACAGGTACGAAGACGATAACAAGGTGATGAAGAGCTTTTTGCAGGACCAAAAAAAAAACTTTTTTTTTGAAAGGGAATGAAGCCTTGGAAAAGCGCTGGACTCGGTGTGTAGAGAGACTCGGAGACTATGTAGAAAAATAAATTATTAAGTTATCAATAGTCATTATATTCTATCTCATTCTCACTACTTTTTGATCCCTCCTCGTATAGATAATAATATTTATAATCTCGCCTTAGAGCATCCCAAGCGTGCTCGATTGGGTTCAAGTCAGGCGAACCGGCAGGGCAGTCTAACCTGGCAATGTTGTGATCACGGAGAGCATTGACTCGTTGAGCTCGATGCATTATCATCAACCAATACGAATTGGTGGCCATGATTTATTCTAAATGGTTTGACGATTCATTCGATAACAATATTTTAGTACAAAGATGCAGTCATCGAGCCCCGACGGTGCTCTAGCTCCAATCATTATTCCGCAACTTCAACTACTTACACGAAAAATAAAAAAAAATATGCTTGAATCTTGTGGGTCACATTTCTGAATAAACGTAATCAAAGATTGGATTTCTTTTTATAGGTAAAAAAATTGATTTTGACATGTTTTTGGTATTATATATATATTTTTAAATGAAGAATCATAGACATAAAATAAAAAAAATTTCACCATACTGCCAACAAAAATATTTCGTATTTTCAAAGTGATCTCAAACTTTTTTTTATATGTATAGGATGCATTAAAAAGAGTTAACGCAGCCACCACTCGCTTTGCCGATGTTACAATAAAAGACAGATTAAACCGCAATAAATATATCCAACGAGCTAATTCCGTATTGAATATTCATTGGGCTATCGGGGAAATAACGTTTATATATAACGCACCAACAGAATTCTTCTCGATTTCTATGTGAGCTATCTACTGATATAAAAATATATTCCTATATAGGGAATTATCCCCTATTCTTTTATTTACCTCCTGAGGGATGGAGTTTTTAGAGTATAAATTTTATTCTTCTTTCAAACTTAGCTTTTGATAATAAATATTGTTTTTGCCAGTATTTCAGTTATATATGTCTGTTCCTTATATAAAAAGAAAGTTTAAATCTAATCATTCATCAATCAAACAAAAAAGTTTCAACAAAATCAATTTTGTAGTATAACGTTAAGTGCAAACAAACAGATTAATAGACGAATATTCCACGAGATGTATTAATTATGTCAAAATTACGTCAACGACGTTAAAGTTATAAAAAATAACAAATGTCAAACTGACAGTGTCATTTCATTTGATAGAACCAAGCTAAGGCAGCGCCAGTGTTATATTCGCTAGTGACGTCATTTGACGCTTACGAATTTTAAAAGTGGAACAAACTAAACTAAACATGTTGAATAAAAACTACCTATGAATTTTTTTGGAAAATACATGATCAGAGTTTGTATAGTTTCGTTTCCAGAATGATTTCTTTTGAAGTGCCACTACAGCTAGCTACATCATCTTCTTAGGCTTATCCTAATCGTTTTGTTGAGGTCGACTTCCGACCTATTCGGTTTTAGCTGATCTACCAGAATTAACACAAAGTGACTGCCTATCTGACCTCCATATCCCAACTTAGAGGAAAACTGGCGATCTTAGAACAAGACCGTAGTCAGATTTTTTATTCAGTACTGACAACCAGTAACAACTGTCAGGATGTCATTTGACAGGCGGGATTCGTTGCTTAACGTGCCTTCTGAAGCACGGAGGAGTATATAGTGACAGTATGTATTACGAAAAATTAAAAAAAAATGTATCTTATAATCACTAATAGTCTCAGTGACAGCCTGGTGGTATAGCAAAGGACTTCCAAGACTAATCTAATGTGAAGTCAAAATTTTGGTAAGCGCACCTCTGTGTGTGTTTGTACTAGAGGATCACTGTTTGGTGATGGAAAATATTGTGAAGAATCCTGCATACTTGAGAGATATTATTGACAGGCTATGAAGTCTGCCAACCCACACAATGCCGGTTGTAGGTTGTATCAAAGCGTTCTATTTTTAATCCGAAAACCACGTCTTGAAGCCTTCGATATACAAATTAATAAAACATATTGAAATAGCATTACCTAGAATGGAGCAATTTTCATATTTTACAAAATCTAAATGAAGATATTTCTTGAAAATATCATTTTAATAGAAAGGAATTGGATAAAAATTAAAGAAAATATGTTATACACAAAAAATTAGCGGTTAGGGGACGCCTGACAGATCTGAAACATTATCATGAAGAGCTGGTTTTATAGAAATTACAAATATGGTAAACTGCCTCGGTGGTGTAGCGGTAGTGTATGCGACTGCTAATCATGAGGTCTTGGGTTCGATCCCCGGGTCGGGCAAAGTTATTGAACTTTTTCCTAAAAAGAAAAATTCTCAGTAGCAGCCCGGAGTTTGGAAATGTGCCCGGTCGACGTCAATAGGCTCGCCCTCTATTACGTGGGACTTATACATAGCTGGCGAGTCATGGGTGTGTAATACACCTCTGCCTACCCCTTCGGGAAATACAGAAGTGATGCTATGTTTTTACAAATATGGTATAATCAAAAATAAAATATTCAGGTTCACGAGGACTACAAGCCATTTTATGTCATGCTACGGCTCTTAGGCACGAATTTCATTTCTAAATGAAATGAAGTTAAACAATGAGATGGAGAAGTAAGTTCAGCCACCTGACAAGAATCGGACGTAAGCCAAAAGAAACGGACTGTGCATACTGTACCATTAACTACTTGTCCGATGTTTCAGATCTATCTGCGTGTGATTTAGAAGTAGTTACAAAGAACATCGGATCCTACATACGTGAAGCCGTAGTTTTGAGCTAGTATATCCTTATAACTTCCTTACTAATTATAGATACGAAAATGAGTTTATTTGTTTGTCTTTCACGCCATAATTAATGAACCAATCATCATAAAATTTTGCATACATATACTGTGGCACCCTGAAAAGGACATTGGCTACACTTTATATCAAAAAAAGGAAGGGTTTTTTTTTATTGCTTATTGTGGCAGACTAGCCACGGCCCACCTGATGGTAAATGGTAACCGTCGCTCATGGACTCAACTATACTAAGAGTATTGTCAAGGCGCTGCTCACCATTTCATTACACATCTATGGAATGAAAGAATTAACGGCTATCTCCTGCTAAAACCAAACACACCAATGTGTTTCATGGCCGGTCACACAGGAGATGGTGGTACCAACCCTTTCGGGGCCGGTAGCTAGTGAGTACTCCCACTTGGTACCCAGCCCTACCACCAATAGTGCAATGGGTTATAATTGTTTACATACCTTAGTCACCTCGTACGACACTCGTGGGAAAGAATGGGATGGTGACACTTATATTCTTAGTCCGTCACCACACGGACAAACGGTTCTTTTCGGATAGCTATTTTTACATAGAGATAATTATTGTGCCTTCGAGTGACGTATGTATATTCTGAAGTTTATGCGGACGTAATATTGATCACCGACCTATTTTTTTTTTAATCTTGGTGCTTGTGACCCGGCTCGCGAAACTCCCCTGGCCGGGCCAAGGCTCTTAAGTACCTTATTTATATGGTTTATCATATTTATTAAGAGAGAGAACGTCTGTTATTTTTAATTATTTAATTATTTAGAATATTATTTTTATTTATAGGCAATTGTCTGGTTCATTTATTCTTTTTTTATATTTTTATGAGCGGTTATTGCACTTGTCTTGTGGGATTGTGCTCCGAGTGTTGTGGTGCATAGTTTTCTGCTTGTGTTTGTGGGTGTTGTCCGTGTGGCTGCGAATACATATTTATTGTTGCATATTTGTTCTTATTTATAATTTAGGGTTCTTTATGTAGTTATGTATTTTGTGTTTCTGTATAATGTAGTATTTGTTCATTTATGTGTGCGTATTGTTTTTATGTGTATAATTTGATTGTATGTATGTGTTACACCGATCTATTAATAACACACCGCTTAGGTGGCCTCCCTTTTTTAAGGCGGGAAAAAATATACCTAACCGTACACCCCGTCGTTCGGGGCAAAAGAGAGATGCATCCAGTTCTGTCGTTAATACAATTCTAAGTTTCATTTCAATTGAGTGTTACTGAGATCTAGTTAATTTAACTACCTATTTGGCGCTCAAACAACTGTTAGACCATTTACTCATTCACATGGATGGTGCTCCGGGAAGCCTCCGGGCTCTGTGTTCAACGTCACAAAATCGCTTCAATAATATTCTATAAAGCGCTAATTAAGATTCTCAACTCGTCTCGCTGCAAGCGCGTTAGAGATGCAACAAAGCGACCGGCAAATGAATGGAACGAACCGAGCGAACGAGTTCATATTCACTTATTAACTTCGCTCACTTTTGGTGGTTTTAGAGAAATTTTTACACATATAAGTTGACTTAACTAAAGAATAATACTTTCTAACATTTACGCGAATTTTACACATTTTGAAATAAAACTACGTTTACGGCATCTATCGCGTTTACTTGATTTTTATACTATCCCGACGTTTCGAATACTTTACAGCATTCATGATCACGGGTGGACTTAGATGGTAGATGTCCAAAACATGAATGCTGTAAAGTATTCAAAACGTCGCGATAATACAAAAATCAAGTAAACGCGATAGATTCCGTAAACGTAGTTTTATTTCAAAATGTCAGAAGATAATTTAATATTTAATAATAATGATTGTAAAAAAACGTGGGGTGCTAAATTATTTTATTGTCATTGGGCCTTGATGAGAGCGAGGTTTCAATTTAATTCGATGTTTTGAAGTGGGTGAAAATCTCGTTCAAAGATTCTGTCTCATAGATACAAGTCACGCGTTTTAATAAAATACATATAAGACGGATCAATAATAATACACATAGCATTATATCCTTTTAAAAATCATTGATATCACTGCTTTGGTGGTGGTCAGAACATGTTCTATCACGTTAGCTCTAAGCGGAGATTTGCAAGATACTTATGGAGAAAGTGAAACATTAATCACAAGATGCTAAGACGCCCCACACTTTTCTGCTGGTTGCCCCACACCCCCAAACCAATTGGTTAGCTACATTTTTGATATTGCTGGCATCTAAAATAATGATTATCGTTAGATCGTGTGCTTATTGCCCAACCGTGTAGAGCATTATTTGTCACTACATGAATGGGCCGGCTTAATCGGAGAAGTAGCTATCACAGAAGATTAGCGTTAAACAATGGTAGGTGGAATACATTTTCCTCTGCTTATCATACTTCCTCTCCATTTGCTATCCCTTTCGTTGGAGTCGATGCACGAATGATGCCGCTTGTGTTGCTAGCGTCTATAAACCACGGTTACCACTTACCATCAGAAAACATGAAAATACGAACACATTTTCCAAATGATACTGTAACCAGCTCTGTACTCAACATTTTAGTTACAACTTTACTTGAAAAATTTTCCGACCGCGTCTGTAATTAGAATTGCAATTAAGAAATGGCAGCAATATGTGGGATGAAACTTGATGATTAAGATGTTAGACGGGGGTTTAATAAAATGCGAATAAAGATTATTATTACAACATGAATTTTCGTAATCTTAATAGACTCGTAGTCATTGCCCGCGATTTTACCTGCCCTCTGCCTCGTCTGTCTGTCCGCCCTGTTTTAATGTTAGGATAACATTTTTCTGACTTCGAAATTGAATTTAATAAAGCCTGCCTGCTCCAAGCCAAACCTAAATAAAAGTCCGGTCAGTAATTTTAGAGACGTGTCCTAAGGAACAAACACACAGAATGACAAACAATCAAAATAAAAGTTATTCTTTGGTTTTCTTTTTGGTTATCACTCCCTCCTCACTTTGAATATGTAGGTACAGATAGGGTTCAACTGTTTTATTATCAACGATGTCATATATCTTGTATTTTCTTAAGGTCACTTTTGTTACTAGAGTCATAATCTATCATTTATATTTTTTACTTTGATCCGGTCATGTGTCCATTTTATTTCCTGTCTTTAAAACTATTCTGTAAATTTTATTTTAGCTTTCATCTAGTATGGTAACTATTTTGATATTTTAGCTTTCATCTAGTATGGTAACTATTTTGATATTTTTAATATAGTATTTGACATTTAACATAATTGCCTTATCAATGAGCCAAATTAAGAAATTTTGAAATCAAAAATAATAGTCACGCGAGAATGTCACGGTGGCAGAAGCAGAGAAGCACGGTGGCAGAGAGTGCTAAGCATGTCAAATGCTAAAAATATATATAAAAATATCTAAAATATTTAAAGGGTTTGCGTCATTATTAGGTAAAATCTTAATTGTAAAATTAAGTTTACCTGGTCGGTATAATGTATGAAAATACGTCCGACAGATGGCGCAGGCGTCACCCAAAAGACGTTAAGTATGATGTGTTATCGAAATTAGCAGTCAGGAGCAATTGTCAGGATGGCTGAATTGGTAAAGCATCTGGACGGTATCCAGAAGATGCAGGTTCAAATCCTGCTCCTGACTGTTATTTTCGATTTCACATTTTTCACTTGTGTGTTTAATGTATAGTGCTAAGCATGTCAAATGCTAAAAATATATATAAAAATATCTAAAATATTTAAAGGGTTTGCGTCATTATTAGGTAAAATCTTAATTGTAAAATTAAGTTTACCTGGTCGGTATAATGTATGAAAATACGTCCCACAGATGGCGTAGGCGTCACCCAAAAGACGTTAAGTATGATGTGTTATCGAAATTAGCAGTCAGGAGCAATTGTCAGGATGGCTGAATTGGTAAAGCATCTGGACGGTATCCAGAAGATGCAGGTTCAAATCCTGCTCCTGACTGTTATTTTCGATTTCACATTTTTCACTTGTGTGTTTAATGTATAGTGCTAAGCATGTCAAATGCTAAAAATATATATAAAAATATCTAAAATATCTGCTTCGTCTGTAATTACAGTGACGCCTGAGCGAATTCGTCATCTTAAGGTATAAAATAGAAATTACACAAAAAATTATCAAATCCCTTAATAAATTAACTATCTAAAGAAACGATAAACCAAACCTACTCTCGATCCAACCTATCCTCCTCCCCATGCTCACTTTGTCACCATTCAACCTCCAAAGCTCTATCTATATCTACCTGTCTATATGCGAATGGTATTCGTTTAGCACCAAGCGCACCGTACGCTTATTATCCATACCACCTAGTTGTAATATAAAAAATATAAATAACAGAACTAAGCTGAGACGTATAGTGCTCGTTTTACAATGCAAGTAGTTTACGGAAGCTTGAAGATCAAGGTATTTATGTAAGTATAGGCGATTAAATTACGCCTATAGTTACTTCTACCCTCTATTTTAATATATCTATGGTCGCAAATGATGAACGTTCTGCGTATTGTTTAATATTGTCGAAACAAATAGACAAATATAACAAAAAGTTGCTAAGTCTTAATTTTCTCGGAACAAACTTGAACAAAGTTTCAATTGTACTCGGATTGTTTTTTAAAGTATTCCGCTGAGTCTTGGGGGGTTGGAGGAAACGGGAGGCTCTCGCTTCACTCAATAAAATATCAAAGCGGTTACGGGAATCATTTTATCCGATAATCTTTTATTTCCCGCGGCAATAAATAATCCTAAAAGTATTATTTATCGGCGAAATATTCAAAAACATATTATTATTATTATATATTATTGTGCTCCGTATGAGAATCAAACTCAAGCGCCCAGCTGATAATAGAATCAAAACTGTGTAGGCAATTACTTCATAACACCAAGCTGATAAATAGTCTAGGAATCTAAAATTCTATAAAGTACTTGGAAATAATATTTAAAATCTTAGTAATATTATAAATGCAAAAATTTGTGACGATATTTAGGACGGATTTGAATGAAATTTGGTAGGTATATTAATGAGATACTGGATCATCATATAGTTAACATTTTATCACAAAAAAAGGAAATTGAACGAAAACTGATTTCGAAAAAAAAGTTCCTGTGGGATTTCCATAAATAACATAATGGACAACAAATAAATTTCACTTTCCCGGATTGGAAGGGACGCAGGTTCGAATCTCACTCGCAATAAAGTTCTCTTTTACCACATTCACAAATAATTTGTTGTTTAAAGTAGCTAAGCATGTAAAATGCTAAAATAAATAATTAATAATAATAAATATTCACGGACATTTCACACAACGCCCTCTGGTCCCAAACTAAGCTTAACGCTTGTGCTATGGGTACCATACGGATATATTACATAATTATATTACGACTGCTAATCATGAGGTCTCGGGTTCGATCCCCGGGTCGGGCAATGTTATTGAGCTTTTTCCTAAAAAAAAAATCTCGGTAGTAGCCCGGAGTTTGGAAATGTGTCCAAGGCTCGCCGCCTATTACGTGGGGCGTAAACATAGCTGGCAAATCGTGGGTGTGTAATACACCTCTGCCTACTCCTTCGGGCAATACAGGCGTGATGCTATGTTTTATTACTAGAAATTCTTTACCATTTTGAAGGAGATCCGAACAGTGGAGCTCACATTAGCTGTACTTAACTGGGAATCAGCCAAAAATCGATGACTGAGATTACGCTATGATAACTCAAATAAAAGAGCGAATTTTGTAAAATAAATAGACCGTAGGATTTGACTTCGCGGCACGTGTATTGCCGATTCATGTGCTTTAACAACTAAGATATCGCAGATGGTTTTCTGTACGGGATAGAAGGTGGACAGGAAGGATGAGATGCAGACGAAATCCTTGCCCCCCTTCCCTGGGCTCAAAGTAATATACAGGCTTATTTTGGTATATCAAAAATTTATATTTCGCTTTCATCGCAAATCTTGCAAGCGAGTTTGCCGCTAGTCTGTGAAGGACAAGACCGTGTATATTTTAATTTCTATAAGAAATTTATTTAAGATGGAAGAGAGTACCCACCGATCACTTTAGCCGCTAAGTTTTTAATAGACTTTGAGAAATTTTAAACGACTTAATATTATTGTTGAAATCTGTTAGATAATTCTGTCAATATTAGGTCATGTTTTAGAATTGATGGCTAATTAAAAACTTTTCAAATACTATGAAATGTTACTTGTTTTACTAGATTTATATTATATTTATTTTACTTACTTATTTATCTTCACGCATCTCCCTTGCGGGGTAGGCAGAGAGAACAGTATAGTAAAAATCTTTATTCTTGCGTACATCTCTCGCTTCCTCAACATTCATAATTCTCTTCATATATGCTCGCCGGTTTCGTAGAGCCGGTTTCCTGACTCCACCTTCCTTCCTTGGTAGGTGTCTCTCGGTCTCCCCCTATACCTACCTCCTTCCGCTTTCGCATTGAATATCTTCTTAACCAATCGCTCGTCCGGTATTCTTTCCACATGTCCTTTCCACTCTGTCAATCATCGGAGCATTCCCTTTCGCATCTTTATGCTCTCAGACCTACTCGCTCTCTTATGTCGTCATTACGAATGCGGTCAGCCATGCTATTCTGTAAAAATCATTCACGAACTCGAATTTTACATGTCGAATTCACTCTCACTTCCACAGTCACTTTCAGTGCGAAAATTTTGGTATTCTGTAACTTGACACAACGTCGCGTGAATTGAAGTGAGCTTCGAAATCTCTGGTGAGATCGTCTGATGACACTAGTGTCGGCCTCTCTAAGTTACGGTTTTGGACAATATTTACGACTGCATTTTTCTAATAATTAAGACAAGGTAAAATTTTGTTTATTGTTATTTTAAGCAATACTCAACACACTCATTATTATAACTTTATTTTCAGAAATTATAAGTTAATGTCAAAGTAATCATAAATAAATTTAGGCTGAATACAGCATACCTTTGCCTAACTCAAAGTTTGCTTTATAAAGATTTACGTGGCGTAACCATAACGACCTTAGATTATTGATGCTATTGGTTGTCAGTGGAATATTTCAATATAATATTGTATTATAATTCCTTAATTATATTTTTGCATATTTTCAGTAAATAAATAAATTTACTGGAATATGTGACAGGATTTCAACCACTTGCCATGACGTCCCACCAAAAACCCATGACAACCTCAGAACAAACTTTCTTTGTTTTCTTTCGTTTGTTCGTCTTCGTTCGCTAGTTATTCTTCGTTATGTGACTATAAAGGAAGATCTTTTCGTCCAATATTCCGCAGTGTCTGAAAACGAAGGTCTACGACGAGTGTGTATTGCCAGTGATGACATATGGAACAGAGACGTGGTTTCTGAATGTTGGCCTCGTATCAAGACTCAAAGTTGCTCAGCGGGCCATGGAGCGGGCTATGTTTGGTATTTCCCTTCGTGATCGAATCCCGTAATACGAAGATCCATAGGAGAACGGGAGTGACCGACATAGCCCACCGGGTTGGCATGCTGAAGTGGCAATGGGCAGGCCACATCGCTCGACGAACCGACAACTATTGGGGAAGAAAGGTTCTCGAGTGGAGACCACGTATCGGACGGCGCAGCGTAGAACGGTCCCCCACCAGATGGACCGACGATCTGGTCAAAGTAGCGGGGAGCCATTGGATGCGGTCGGCACAGGACCACTCTTTGTGGCGTTCTCTTGGGGAGGCCTATGTCCAGCAGTGGACGTTGAAAGGCTGATGGATGGATGGATGGATGATATGACTATAGAAATATACAGTGAATAATAGTTATAATGCAAAGTGTTCTATTAATTTATTGTTGATTTATGACGTAAAAATACATAGAAGGAATTTTATTTTAATAAATATTGCGAACTCGTAATAGATTTATTTTATTATAATATATGTACCTTTCTATAAAAAAATACAAATAATAGAGCAAGCTGTGTGGTATTTAAGTGCCTGCTAATCTAAATACCCACTATGCAGGCCTGCACCTTGTTGTAAGCCCTCTCCTCTGCCGTTTATTTGTTACTAATAAAGTACTTAGTTCATTCTCCATATCTCGGATGACGTTTTCCGTAATTATATAACTATTGACGAATTCGTCACTGCAACTGGTAAACTTCTTATAATTTGGGCTTATCGACGGCTGCTAGAAGTGAATTCTAAATCGTGGCCTCTTTCAGTATAGGTACCTACCAAAATAAATGACCTAGCCATCTACAAACAAAGATGATTTTAACTGTAGTATAATAAAGGAATTCTAAAAATAATAATATTGTTATAGATAATTATATTCTTTCATTTTACACGTAACTTCTCAGGAAGAAACTTCTTTATTCCCTTTTAAATAAACAAAATCATTACTTTTTTAGTTTTCACTTACGATATCGCACGTAAATTATTAACTTTTAATTTGAAATAAAAAATCGAGGTGAGATTCGTAGTGAATATTGAAATCTTTGGTACAGAATTCTAATTAACGTCAAATTCATAAGATCTCACTTGAGAATAGTTCGCTTCACCTACATTCTCACCATGTGGCGCTGCTGTAGATTTCATTAATGTAACAGAATGCCTAATAGTATTTTCACTGCAAATTCATCTAGGCTATTCTATAAGATCTCACTAGCGAACTCACTTCTGAATTCGCAGTGAAAATACTGTTAAGCAGGGGCCGGACAATGCTGAATTTGACGTATGGTTCCAGTTTATTACAAAGAAAACGTCGCCATCTTATAATGTCCTTCATTTATCAAACACACTACGTCCATAGTAAAACTGACACTTGTAAAATTTATAACAGTGACCTCTACAGCAGTTTAGAGTACCAAATGCTCTTTTATTTGCGCGGGTTGTTTATAAGATGGCGACATTTTCTTTATAATAAACTGGAACCATACGTCAAGTTCGGCATTGTCCAGCTACTGCTTAATAGTATTTTCACTGCGAATTCAGAAGTGAGTTCGCTAGTGAAATCTTACAGAATAGCCTAGCAGAAGTGAGTTCCTTAGTGAAATCTTACAGAATAGCCTAGCTTTAGAGCTAGGCTATTCTGTAAGATTTCAAACCTAACAAAGAGCCAAACTCCACTTAATTTTACTCTCAAGCTCCTTTTTTACATATATCTATGTATATAACTATCTTCGTATGTAACTTGTCCGTTTAAAAACTTGTGAATCATTTTTAAACTACGCAGGCTTACGCAGTCTCTGCGATTTTGCATGTTTCTGACAACAAGACTTCGAGATTTTCATTATTATTATTAGCTATATTTAGCTATTAAAGCGTATTTCTATAGTTTTTAAGCTATAGTTTATTTACTATTTTAATGTATCCAACAGCATCTAAAGTACTATTATGTGCATATAAAGACTTTTCTTCTTTATTTTTCTTCTTATCGTAGATGTGACAGTAGTACCAATATGTAACAAAAAAAATGTAGGTATGGTCAAACTTCTCAAATTGTGGTGCTGTCGCCGGTTCCTGATGAGGGCGCAAGTTATTATTAAATCCAACGTTTTGAAGTAGGTAAAAATCACGTTCAAAGATACCGTTATGTTATACATATTAGAGAGATAGATACTGACAAAGCTAATACAAAGTGCGTTAAAATTTATTGAACCTGTGTCTTGCAGTATTTACAAGTCTGTCCGGCTCCAGCATAAATGGCCACCTACGAGCTGGGAATTACTACCCTTTCACCGAATAACAGCACATTATTGTAATGGTAGGTATTCCTAGTGTAATTTTTCATGCGATATGTGAGACGAGTGGACTTCCGACCCCTCTTCATTCCTATTTCTGCTCTATTATTCTTTTGCTTCACTTCGCATCCCTTTCCTTAACGCAACGTGATCTGCGGAATTTAAAAAAAAACAAAAATTTTTTTGATCTTTATTTTTTAGCATTTGACATGCTCCGCCTCTTTTTAAAGTACAAATTATTTGTGAATAAGGAAAAAGAGAACGGGACGCGGGTTCGATTCCCGCTAGTACAAAAAATCTCATCTCTCTCTCGATAAAATTGCAGGTAAGATCAAATAGGTTCTTTAATAAGCTAGAGCGCTTAGCCGTTCAAGATTGTATCACTAGTTCTGTTATAATTACCATGAGATTGGTTACAATTTAATTCTACAATAAACGATTGTAGCGTAAGCGAGGAACAGTCATAGCCTATAAAAATACGCGCTACGAGACTATATATGAGCAGTCTACGTCACACTACGCAGACAGCTGAATTACTACGCTCGTACGAAATACATCTTATTATAATATATTATATTTAAGAAGCATTTCAATCGTTTTAACTTTCTCAAATGTTATTTAGAAGTGTAATCACTTAGGCAGCATATATTTCCTGCTACTTATTCTAGAAGTGATTCCTACTTCACAATATTATTATACACAGTAGAGTGACATAATACTCAATAGTATATAACCTCATTTCGTGATAATAGGAATTCATTCTAAGAGATAAAACTAAAATTTCAATAGCTGTTCAAGTATCTATTATGAAAGCAGCCTACTTACGATATCGAATATATCGGAATCGCTTATTGATCACTGTAACACGGAGTGCAGATGGCAGTACACAGACAGACAACAGTACGGTGTACAGACATGAATGAAAAGGCCAGCCTTTAGTTTGCCTGTAAAAACCGGAAACAGAACAATCATAACTACAAAATTGTAGAGCCATTCTTCTCCCAGCTTGGATGGGCCGGCTCGTCCGAAGCGCTCGCAGATGATCATCCAGACCAATGGTAGATAGTGTAGTGTAGCTCTTAGTGTAGCGTTAGCGGTTCGTGTCAAAGATCTCTCTTTTTTTTGTATTGCATGTAGTGGTAGACGAGCCACGGCCCATCTGATGGTAAATGGTAACCGTCGCTCATGGACTCAACTACACCGAGAGTATTGTCAAGCCGCTGCTCACCATTTCATTTCAAGGATATGAAATGACAGAATAAACGGTTATCTCCTGCTACAGCTAAAACGCAACGATGTGCTTCATGGCTAGTCACACGGGAGATGGTGGTACCAACCGGCTCGGGCCCGATAACAAGTGAGTACTCCCACTTAGTACCCAGCCCCACCACCAGTCATGCAATGGATGATAATTGCTTACTTCCCTTAGTCGCCTCATACGATACCTGTGGGAAAAAATGGGGTGGTGATACTTGTATTCTTAGTCCGTCACCACACGAAAAGATCTTCCAGAGCTCTCGCTATGGAGGCTCAAATCCACTCAGAAAAGTTATCCTACAGACTTCCATGTTAGCCTACATCCGTCCTCCGAACCTATCTATTAAAAATTTCATGATGATTGGTCAAATAGGCATTTAGTGCCTCTTTTTTTTGTTAAGGCGGAAAAAATGTTCCTAACCGCACACCCCGTCGTTCGGGGCAACGAACAGGGTAGTGTAGGGACCTCACCCACTAAAGAAACCCGCTGTGTGCCGTCTCTCCGCCTTTATTGGCGGGCCATCGGAACTATATTACATTCCTTCAGTGAGCTATTTAGTGCCACACAACAAACAAACTCACTTTTAAATTAAAAATATGAATGGAGAGGATTAGAAATCTTTCTTAAAACTGCCCTTAATCTCACAAAATAAGTAGCATCACATTCAATGCCTAGGTACTTTATCGACATCTATCAATAACCCTTATCGGAGTATCGTAGTGTAGAAGATACACATCAATAAATTTCCAAAATAATTACCGGAGCCCCACAAAGGAGCCCCTCGTTCAAACGTGTAATTATCGCGGGACCGACAAAAAGTCTGAGTCTCGTTATTCAAATACGAACCGGAACACGACACCGGAACTCACTCGAAGCTCGCGCCACCTCGTCGAAGGCCGCTCAATCGAAAATTGAATTTCAATGTCACAACAGTGCAGATGTAAAAATGAGAAGCTTGGCCGATCGTTGGGCGGGCTTGCGCGCGCAGGGCGGGTGAGGGCGCAGGGGGAGGTCGCGCGCGGCGCGGGCGGCAGTGTCCCGGGCGCCGCCGACGTCGCACGTGTGTCGCGCCCTACGCCCCTCCCGCCTGCGCCCCTCGCCCGCCCTCGGCGCTGTGCCCGCAGTAAGCGCTCTATGTACGATACGACAATCGCGCGCGACTTGCCGCGTTCTGCGATTTATCGTATTTGTGGATTGTTTTACTCAATTTTATATTCAGATGCTGTGTTTTCTGAAGTGTAGACAAACCTTAAGGGTACACGATTGAAGTTTTGAAGTGAAACGTTTAGAGTGAAAGTTTGTACAAACCAGTAGACAAGTATTAGTGATCTCACCACGATTGAGGCGGCATATCTTCGGATCTCTTTCCGGACGCAGCGACTTCTCCTGCCACCGATAGCCGCCGCCGCTCATTAGGTACCTACACGTCTATGATAAGCTCTATCTTATAAAGTTCACAAACTCTTTATACTTATAATATGTCCTATAAATAAATATTACTCTTTGTTATGATATAATATAAATATAGCCTTTTTGTTATCTCTCATTTGAGAAATCATCTTTGTTAGTGTCGATTTTCAATTTATCCGATTTTAGCTGAAACACATTTACACGGAATGACGGCCTATCTGTGCTCCGCAACCCAAACATAGGGACAACTGGCGAGTTTATACCAAGATCGGCATTAGATGTACATATCTTTATCTTACCTTTATGATAATCAATTAAAATTGATAGCACAATTAAAACACCACACAGATGCGGTGGAGTAAAGTGTTTACGATCGCCGATTTACATGTCGAGGCAGATGTCTGCATTAATTAAGAGACACGCTGCACTGCGTGGTGCGACGTACCCGCGTTAAACTTTATGAGTGGTTTACAGGGAACATTAGCCGCACTCGGCAGAGATAACCCCGGCCTTTGAATAAAACATTCAATCTCCGAGAAGCCACTCTATTTGATGAACGTTGTAATTACTCATATAAATCCAGCGACGTCTTACAATCGAATGATGCTCGTAAAAACAAGTTTTTAGAATTCCTAGGAGTATTATTTACCCTTAGTACCTATACGGCTTAGGCCGAATATTATTTTTATTAATAAGTGACTCTTAAAATCTCGTTCCTGCATTAAAATCATAAGTCAAAAACCATACTTGACACTGACTTCCTTTAACGGCTATAATAGAGAGATTAAAATGACATCATAAATATTTGATTCATCTGACAATCACTAGACTACAAATAAATCGTAATCACGAACCGTCAAACTGTGACAGGTGTGTAGATTTTGTTCCTTTACAAAGCAGTGATAGTATTTAGTCAAATAATTATAAAAATTAAACGTGCATGCTTTGCGAAGTGTTGTTCTTGGACTTGGGATCGAACCCGCAACTATTGTCTTGAGTTCTCGGCTATTATCTACTGGTAAAACGGTAGTTTAAGAACGATGTGATAAACACGTTCTTAGTTCAGCCAAAAACAAAACATAACTATCAACTATCAAACTTATTTATGACCTCTCCATCCATCCATCCATCCATCCATCAGCCTTTCAACTCCACTGCTGGACATAAGCCTCCCCAAGAGAACGCCACAACGAGCGGTCCCGTCATGGGGGATAATGCCGTAATCGCCACGCTTGGCAGGCGGGTTGGCGATCGCAGTAGATGTTGTTAATACTCGAGGGAGTGCTGCTGCCCACTCCTCCGGTATTCCCTCACAATGACCTCTTACTCCCTACGAATTTGTCTGCGGAGGTTTAGAATTTGTGCCAATACTTACTACGGCTTTTCTTATTGGTACTATGATTAGATTATGACTGCGACTTTAGAATATTTATTTTCTTTTTGTTAAAATAAGTATTCCACAGGAATCATTGATTTTTATGGGATAAAATATGGGCTATGTGTTTTTTGGGCTCCCGACTACATGTGTGTATTTCATGATGATTCGTTACACATTTTCGCATTTATAATATTACTAGGGATGCCAAAATGCGTTTGTTGTTCGCGTTTTTTAGACTTTCATGCCATAACTAGTAAACCGACTAACACGAAATTTGGGATAAATGTAATTTTTGAATTTTCGATACGGGTGATCGTAGAAGTTTATTGTGATATGCAAAAACTTATAAAAGAAAAAAAAATCGTCCAAATTGATAGTAAAATCCTGGTACTTGATCACACGCTATCTAACGAGTTCTATTGTGAATGTAAACCATATAGGTATCAACTACTCAAACACACATAAAGGATTTCATCAAAATCGGTCCAGCTGTTTTCAAGTTTTAGCGAGATTAATAGCATCGATTTTTGTCTGTAAAGATAAAGCAAGACTAAAATATACAAAATAAGCTACAAAAACTCCGGGAATTTTCATTTGAATACAAGAAAAGATGAAAGCCTGCATAGTTGTAACCTTTTTGCAGGTTCAAGCTATTCAGAGCGCGCTTGAGTTTCGCCCGAAGGAATCGCTTTACCGAGGGTTGAATGGGATTAGCCCTTTCGAGGGGCACGACAAACTAATATATATGAATTGGCTTCGAATAACCCGATGAAACGCGCCATCCAACCCGCCACTTCGTGGTAAAATACGATTTAACGGACCGATAGTTAACAGTAGTCATACAATAACAGCTTAAGCACAATTCAGTGCGTTTAAATATTGATATAATTAACTATCAAAATATATAATGCGAAAGTGGAAGTATGTAGGTACAGGGGGAGATCGAGACTCACATACCTAAAGCAATTCAGTAATTAATTATTGAAAGAAGATGGAGAGAGTCTCCGAAACCGGTGAGCGAGTATGAAAAGAATTATGAATGTTGCGGAAGCGAGAGAGGTATGTAAAAATAGAGCCTCTAGGCACACTCTTCTCTCTGTCTTCTCCGCAAGGGAGATGGCGTGATGATTAATAGTAGTAGTAAATATTGATATATCGTAGCGTATAGTGTAACGTATATTATTCTAAAAATCTTTCCGCTTAGAATAAGAATAAAATATTCTAATATTTAGTTAAATATTTCAAGAACATATTCTGGGGTATTGATAGGTTCTTTCAAAAAGCTACACTTTAAAGAGTCGTGATGATTTATGAAAAAGACTTTTTTTTAAGACAACACATCCTACACTAAGGAATAATCCTTGTACCGCTGGCAACTTTACAAACATACAACTTCACGGATACAAAGCACACCCAGACTCAGAACAACCAGTTGTGGATCAAATAGTTGTCCTACGTGGGAGTCGAACACACAATACTAGGGTGGGAGGCCGGTATCTAAACCACTCCGCCATCGATGCCTAGCAAATGTTAGAAACTCAGCAAGTTTGTCTCAGCAGACATTAGTATTATAAGTGTTAAATATTAATTCATTTATTCAATATTAATATCTTGTCAAAGTTTTCATACTGCACTGCAATTGGGCATAATCTCTGTATCACAAGGAATTTTGCAAAGTTACAACTAAACGGACACTTACACCTCAAAACAATGATAAGATCACATGAAAATTGACATGTGTAGGACACGAATGCATAACTCTCGGCACTGTATCGGTATCTAATTGGGCGAATTCTGTGACGTGTTTCATAAATAACATAAATTTAATTATGCCAGGCCAGGTCCATACCTGCACTATTACAAAGTTATTCATCATATGTCAGTTACTATGAAAGGGTTAGACAAGAAACATAGGTTTATGAGATATCTTATTCTAAAACAGGTAATCAACTCAAGTTACTCATGAACATCGGATATTCTCGAAACGCGCGTCGACGTAATCGATCCTAAACGTGAGTTAATTGTCGGGTTTAGTATATAGGTTATTCAAATATAGGCACAGGTTTATTAAAATATTTTATTAATATAAATAGTGTGATGAGCCAGCTAAGGAAATTAAACTAAGCTGGCTGCACCACATCAATAGGTAAACTCGAAACAAAACGATATGCCAACCATTGGCGGTAGCGCACCTCATTTAATGTCTAATATAATAGGTATATCACCTACGTTCAATTCCAAATATCTATAATCTTTAAGTAGTATAAAATAACGTCCCAACGTTCGCATCATGGTTTTTCTTACTTCCAAACCACATAACGGATTTTTAACTAGTGGTGCTTGTAACTTACTGCAAAATATTTGCTCTGTAAAATATTTTGTTACTTAATTTATCCCAATCTATATAAATAAAGTGATAGATTTTTTATATATACATCACGAAAAAATTACTGGATAACCCGTGATCATGAATGATGTACATTATTTTAAGCGTCGGGATAGTAAAAAATTAAGTAAATCGAAAGATTCCGTGAACGTAGTTTCATTTCATAATGTGTAAGTATCAGAAAGTATTATTGTTACTGGATAAATTTCAATTAAGTTTTCTAAGTATCTTGGCCCTTATAAAAAAAAATAATATTGCCATATCTTTATTTAAAAAAATCTTAAATATTATCCCGGGACAGATCGCGAGTAATTTTACAAGCAGCTTCACCCTCGACAAATTTAGTACTATGCTTTATGAATAAATGATTGCGCAGTAAATTATCTAACGGATAGTTTAGTAACTTGAGGCTTGTGACAAATGTTTTCAGCTATATCTATACAATTGTAATAAAATATTAGAAAATGATGTGTCCTTACAATGACTTGACTATACTAAGGTAACTGACAAACTACTGCTCATCATTTCATCCCGCGGATTTGTAATAAAAGGATGAAAAGTAATCTCCCGAGGCTGTATCTACTGAGGCGCTTCGTGACCGGTAACTATAATGATATAAAGGTATATTATTTATTACAAACATTTAAAGAGGGGAAAGGGTAATAGAACAAAAAGACGTCGGAGGACGTCTACCAGATGTGAAAACATCAAAATAATTTTGTAGAAATATGAGTAGAAATAAAATGATCATAACTTTTTCAATGTGTGTTTGTATAAAATTATCACATGGGTAAAATATCGGAGATGGACATAAATCATACTACTTGTCAAAATGAATCAAACGATTCCAAAGTTGATAGGATTGCGGCGTTTTATAGCAAAGTGCCCATGTCCATCCGGCTCCATCATATAACCCTGAATATCATTTAGGACTACGATAATAGACAAGATAACTCAAACTAGCACTAAATTGATGGCTTGCGCCGTTTATTTTCCGAGAACCCTTCCAGATCCATCATCAGACCCTGACTACTATCTAGATACAAAGTACTCTTCAAAACGAATCAAACAAGTATAAACTCGATGGGGTTGCGTTGTTTCATTACAACTATGGTCACCTTCCAGCTCCATAATCAGACCCTGGATACCATCTAGAGGCAAAGTACTCCTCAAGATGAACGACACATTCATACGAGTCCAAACTCGATGGAGTTATGTCACTTTATAATAGAGTTCCTATGGCCACCTTCTAGCTCTGTCATCAGACCCTGGATGTCATCTAAAGATAAAGCGCTCGTGAAGACGCATCAAACGATTCCAAACTCGATGGAGTTGCGTCGTTTCATTACAGAGTGACTAAGTACTCATCAAGACGAATCAAACGAGTTCAAACTCGATGGGGTTGCGTCGTTTCATTATAGAATTACTGTGACCACGTTTCAGCTTCATCATCAGACCCTGGATACCATCTAAAGACATAGTACTCGTCAAGACGAATAAAACGAGTCCAAACTTGATAGGGTTGCGCAGTTTCATTATAGAGTTCCTATGTCCACCTTCTCTCCATCATCAGATCAGCTTCATGTCATCATAATATTATATTGTCACGCGGTATAATATAGGTATATGTGTGTAAAATTTCAGCTCAATCGGAAACCGGAAGTGTGTCAAAATTAACTTGCAAGATTTGAACGGGACAAATAAAATAAAAGCGTCGCCACGCTAACAGCCGATTTTACCCTCCCTCCATTAGATCGCATTAGATGTTTCATATCAAAAATAGTGGTATTTTTTTGTCTCTATCCATTTTTGTTTCTTTTTAATCTGAGTACATCTCACTGATAGATACGAGGAGAACTTAGCTTGGAGCAAAATATTTATTTCATTTAAACCTTATGTAAGAAAAATTGGTGTATTAATTTAAAGTTCTATGTACACAAAGTCGCGGGTGACATCCAATAATTAAAATAAACCAGAAGTATAAACTAATTTATTCATTATATGCGTACAGTAAACTACGGTTAAACACTGAAACATTTCTTAATTAATAAGCATTGCCATGTATAATTACAAATAATTTTCTTTGCCCTAAAACTATCACACGAATTGAATAAGTAAAAGTTCTGAATAATGAAAGATATGATGAGGTGGGCCATTTGAAGATAATACTTTAAGTCTACCTTAGTTATGTTTAGAACTGTGTCTTTTCTGTAGAATTTTTTATATACTTTTTTAGCATTTGACATGCTTAAGCATATACATTAAACACAAAGTGAAAAATGTGATATCGAAAATAACAGTCACGAGCAGGATTTGAACCTGCATCTCCTGGACCGTCCAGATTCTTTGCCAGTTCAGGCGTCACCCAAGACGTTAAGAATGAATGTGTTATCGAAATTAGCAGTCGACTTTGAGCAGTGGTCATAATTTCTGAATGTGCAAAGCATCTGGACGGTCTAGGAGATGCAGGTTCAAATCCTGCTCGTGACTGTTATTATCGATTTTACATTTTTCACTTTGTGTTTAATGTATCTTTTCTGTTCTTTAGAAGGCTTCAAAACTAGGTTGAAGAACTATGCAGTCGGATGATTTGAAATTGTGTAGAATTACGGGTACCTATGTATTTTAGTTAAGTTCGACCTCAGACTAAAGATCAATTTCGATGCTCCTGCATATTAGTTGCTCTAAGTTTCACCACTAAAGGCTCGTCATGGTAAAATCTTGTCGCTTTTGTTAACATTGCGGTTTTTTAAGGACGACAGTCAGAAGATAATCCTTGAGACTTTATAAACATACAAACTCACGAACATAAAGTACACCCAGATTCAGAACAACACTGTTTGTGGATCACACAAGTCCTATTTAGGAATCGACCTCCCAATACTCGGGCGGGAGGCCGATATTTAAACCACTACGCTATCTATGCAGTTTATTGCCATGGGAACGCAATGGAGAGTTTTAGTATCAATCGCCTAAATGGTAGCGAAGTGTTTCTCCACTCATCACGTCTCGTTCTCACGCATACGAAAACTGGGCAGCGGAAAGCCGTTGTACGATAAATTGCAATCTATAGTCCCTGGGAAACAGCTGTGAGTACACGAGTGTATATATACATATATATATATACATATATATATATATATATATACATACATATATATATATATATATATGTATCAATTGAATTTAATTCTAATTACTGGTAGATATAACTGTTTGTTAACGAAATGTTACAAAAATAAAACATAATTGGGTGTTGTCTAACGACAACATTTCCAGTTGTTTATTAGACGCGTGCCGTTAACTAATTTAGACGACGGTGTTGAGGTATACGACCGGTGTAACTCCGCGGGATGAACATGTTTTGATGGAACATAAATTAATTTAACTGTATCACTTTCCCATTGAGACAGATCATTAAGAATAAATATCCTACAAATTAACACGTTTATTTTGTTTACATGTAACTACTTAACTTATAATACAACTAAAAATGTAATCAAATCTTGAAAATATACATCATTATGTCCCATTATTGGGCACGGGTCTCCCCTCACGGTGAAATAAATTAGGCCATAGTCCACTACGCTGGCCCAATGCGGGTTGGCAGACCTCACAAGCTGTCAAGAAAATCTCTCAGGCAACTAAGCTTACCTGGACGGGCCAATGGCCAATGCATACAAGTACACCCGAGAGATGGCGTGGGCGTCACTCAATATATTAAGAAGGTATGTGTTATCGAAGTTGATTTTACACCATGATTTCTTTATTACTACAAGTTCTGTTTGTAATGAACTATTTAAATTCCAATTCCATTACATTCACACAAAAATATAGTTTTGATAGATGTTGCAAACTTATACATTAGTAAATATACTTATTTTCGTCTACCACTCCATATCGGCTCTTAACACAAATTATAATCACGGAATCAAATTAAACGAGCTATAGATTTTGTCGTAAATGTCATCAGAGTTCTTTGTTTACGCTTCGGACAGTGGCTCTATGAATTAGGTTAATGACTGTTGTCCAACAATCAACGGTGCTATAATTATAACATGCCCATATCGTGGTATTTAACTAACAACAAACATTACTTGTTAATCAGTAAATGATCAATGTGAACCATTAGATATGGAAAAAACAAAGACTTATTTTATAGGTTTTATGTCGTTTGTTTTGTTACTGACTTCCAAACAAGAGGAGGCAGTACAATTCATCGACTGTGTTCTGTTTTTAGACATAATTATTTAATTGATGAATCGATTTCTATACTAGCTTTTATTTAACTTGGTTCAAAACTCAAGTGAAAACCATATAATTTTAATTAATGTAGGGTGATATTAAAAGTTAATAAAATAAAGATAGCGAATATTTTAATTGAGCTAAAAAGAGAGTCAATGTGTATGTCATGTTCTCTAATCGTTTGACACCAGCCGGTTAAACGTATCAACAAAATGATGACTACTAATTTTATTCAAGTTTTTCATAGTATTATAGCATATTGGAAAGGCGTACAAAGTCACGTTTTTTACAGAAGCTTGGTCCTTGTGTACACTAATAAACGCGTGTCCCACATCGTACCGCATGAGATTGAATAAAGTCAATTCAGCGCCAGCGCTCTTTATATGAGTCTTCAAAAATGCATTTCCTCTGGGCCCGACCCTTCAAAGTGAAGGGAATTTTGTTTGAAGGTGTGAAATTATTTACAGAGGTAGAAGCTCAGAAGGTAGAAAAATGCAATATATTGTAGACGTTGATTAATCTCCTACCCGTTACTAGTTGCCTGGTATCTTATCGTTAACTGTCTTCCCTCTTTACGACATGTTTATTTATAGACTCTTTTGTGCATAAAACCAGTATTTTCCTCTAAGTAGCGTATGGTATAAATCTTGGAATGTACTACTTGAATGGAAGTTAATTAGGTTACCAAAATTAAACAGCTTTAGCGGTTGTGTCTGCCAACCCGCACGGGGCCAGCAATAGTGGACTACAGCCTCAGCCCCTCTCACTCTCAGAAAGGACACTCAACCTAACCACACAAAATTCTTCTCAATTTATTCATGCCCTGCAAAACGTAGCCTCATTAGTGTATCGACTTTGCAACTGACAATAGTGCGGTCTAGTAATGGTCTGCAGCTGACCTTTTTGCAATTATATTAAGTCTTAATAATATTAGAATGGATTGTAATTATTCTGAATTGAACTATAAAATATATGCTTTTTGACGATATAATACCTAGTGATGAGGCCAAAGACAAGCAGTGACAAACAAAGGTTTCAAGTTTGATCGCCATCGTGACGGACCAAGAATACAAGTGTCACCACCCCACCCGGAGATAATAGGTCTTTATATGAGAGTCTTTGTTTTGTGTAGATCTTTCAACGTCCACTGCTGGGCATAGGCCCAAGAGAACGCCACAACGAGCGGTTCCATCGTGGGGGATAGTGCCGTAATCGCCACGCTTGGCAGGCGGGTTGGCGATCGCAGTGGATGTTGTTAACACTCGAGAGAGTGCTGCTGCCCAACCTCCCGGTATTCCCTCAGTCGGCTCTTACGACTCCCGTGGGTAGAAAGGGATGGGACAATTATAAAGCCAGCCCCACACGGCGATAGATACATAAAATACAATAAAATAATAATATTTGAAATACAGTTAAGACGCGCTTAGGTTTTTTCTTAAAAGGATCTTTAAAATTAGAATTTTATCCACCTATCTAAGTAAATAATGAGAGAGATTTTGGATTTTCAGATTTGAATGGAAGGAAATGTATAGAGAACTATTTTATGAGAGTTCCAACGCTCTTCTTGTATGATCTACTCTCTGATCTTATAAATAAATGAAGAGGTCGTTTTGGATTTTCCTAATTTAAGGGGGAGGGAGTTGAGTTGTGAAATTTAGTACAGGAGTATCGCAATTTTTAATAAGAACTTAAAATATAGTATGAATTTGTAAAATATTTATGATTTTTGTTGTATTTTAAATCCTTTTCAAGTGAAACTTTTTAAGCGCGCCTTCAAAGGGAAAAAATTATTGGCATAGGCGACTAGAGGCACACAATAATGAAGTGGTATTTATTATTGTTAATTTAATTATTTATTTTTGTCTGCTATTTATTATTGTGAATAGCTTCACTTAATTGGATCACGGACGACGTCTATACCTCAATCGCAATGAATTGTGGCAAATAGCAATTAATTTTGTAATTAAATAATTGTGTCAAGCCTTCTCTTTCTGAACCTTTGAATTATTCAATAATACAAATTACATTACCATTTACCACAGTTTCGAATGGGTTATTGTATATCAGGTTGGGACGTTATTTGTTAAAGCGGCTACATTTATGTAGTACTTACAATATAGCAGTATCATATACGTATATGTGTATAACTACTATGTTGTGTCTAAGTTTATACCCCCTCCGACCCCTTGTTCCCTACTTCGCCATCAAAGATTGATTACCGTATTTAAGGGATATTTATTACGAACATTCCAATGAGTCTAATCACGACACCCCTTTTTTTGTTAAGGTGAGACCTAACCGCACTCCCCGTCATTTGGTGAGATGTACAGGGTAGTACGGGGCCCATACTCATTAAATAAATCTGCCGTGAGCCGTATCTCTGGACTGGAACTGGGAGACATTACTTCAATAGTCTGTCAGTGGCTTCCGTAAACCAGAGCGTCAAACTCTCAGTTCCCAGGCCCATCCACTCGCGGCCTCAGCTAGGGCGGCATCAGGTATAGGTACTAACGCCGGCGCTGCCAATCACAATACTCCTAATGTAAGACGATGAGGCAGATTAGTATCCTACAAATTCCAGGTAACGTTACAACACTATATTCAAAGCTGGATATTTGAACAGCTGTGTTATTTAATTATTTTTGAAGTAACATTAAAATTCGACTCAATCAGCCTTGTGATGCCCAAGTCCGTTCATCAATTAGACAACAACTGTTATTACTAAAACGGTTGAACATATTTTCTTAAATGATCACTTTCAATGAAGTAACTTGACAAACAAATAAATCTAAATCAAAATTAGCTCATCCGTTTGGAATTTATGTTGTTACAGATAGACACACATACACAAGTTAAACGTCGAGGGTTAAAATGAATAAAATGTTACATAACAGTTATTTTCATAAAACTTAACTTAATAGTTAGATAAAGAAATGATGTAATTCACAGTAGACATGCTTGTATGCCGACGTTGAGTCTAACAAAATGAGAACAGAGCACGCGAAACTAGATTCATTATTATGGTTGTGGAAACTACGCGTGCTTATATCACCGTTATATGACCTTATTATGACTTTTACAAATTAATAATTCGTATTGCACGTCTCATAAGCGAAGCGTTGAGGTGGATACTATTCTCGTTTAACACAGAACAACTGATTTTTCAAACTTAAAAAACCTCTATTTATCATATATTGCACTTGTAAAATAATGTATACACACACATATCAAGAAAAAACACTATTTTTGACACATGATATTTTTTACGCCTTTTTTGTTATTTAAACTAGTTAAAAAACTGTTTAAAAAAGTTATTTCTTGGACGATCGTTTGTTGTAGTTAACGTATGTTAACACGATAACAACCGAAATACCGAGAGCCCACCACTCACCCACGGATTGCCAATCCCGGTTGTCTTTGGACAGAATAACCTAAGATTGCCAATCCGCACTCTCACAGATAGAGGAGAATGTGATAATAGCAAAGTAGCATGCACGATAATGACAAAAAAACTCACCAACGCGACACATTCATGCGATACGGTAGAACTCTCTGAACCACAATATTGCAATATTCCACAAAAATCCAAACATAAATTCGACACGTGTTTCGCCTCTAAATGAGGCATTCTCAAGAACGCTCGGCAACAAATGAGCGAACCTTACTCGTGTACCTTGCTTTTATATCCCTTTATAATATGTAATAATGTTAATATAGGACAAACGGGCCGTAATTTAAAGTAGCATAAACGGGTCTTTTTTCGCGTATAAAATAGGTGAAATGATTAACTACCTTTTACCCGACGTTTCAACTGCGTTGCAGCAGCCGTGGTCACGGGACAACTGGAGAGGCGAGCTACTTTATTTTTCCTCGACAGTTTGTAGGGTAGATTGATCTACACCGATGTTTGTCCGACACACAACACTCACTATATCGCGAGACGAATGTGAAGATATATTATGTAGTTTGCACTTATTAATCACTGGATTCCACGCTGATGAAAGATTAAATCCGTCTCCTCTATTGAAATTTCTGTGCTTTTTGATTTCAATAGCTTCGCGCACTAACCGTTTGTAGTAGTGGCGGTCCTGGGATAGGATTATAGGTTGGTGAAGCTCAATCCAGTGATTAGTACCTGCTTCTAGGAGATGTTCAGCAATGGCAAACGGGCCGTAATTTTGAAACTCGTTATAAAGAACATATAGCTGCGTATAGGTATAATTACCCTGAAAAGTCACATTTTACGAAACATTTATTAGATTGTAACCAATCATTAGATAATAGTCATACATTCGAGCCCTTGCATATTTGTGATAAAAATATTAGATTGTCCGTTTTTAGAACAATTAGAAATAATTAAATTCATTAGTAAAGTGTTGTTGAATGAACAAATCAGCTGTAGTTCCCCACTAATAAACTTGTTTTCATATCGTTCGAGCGATACGTCATAACTGTTGTTTAGTAGAAGGCACACGAGTAAGCTTTGCTCATTTGTTGCCGAGCGTTCTTGAGAATGCCTCGTTTAGAGGCGAAACACGTGTCAAATTTATGTTCAGATTTTTGCGGAATATTGCAATATTGTGGTTCTGAGAGTTCTACCGTATCGCATGGTTGTGTCGCGTTGGTGAGTTTTTTGTCATTATCGTGCATGTTACTTTGCTATTATCACATTCTCCTCTATCTGTGAGAGCGCGGATTGGCAATCTTAGGTTATTCTGTTCAAAGATAACCGGGATTGACAATCCGTGGGTGAGTGGTGGGCTCTCCTCCTACATTATCCATTCTATAATAGTAAATAAAAAATACTGATAATTTACTCTCTCGACACTAAAACCAGCGCTTACAGCGCTATACCCTTCATGAAAACTATTTCTATAGACCAATATAGAAGTACTTCTTAAAATTAGCGCTAGATGGCGTATAAGACATGAAACTCACATTAGTACTTTTTGAAATTAGCGTTATCTATGTGATTTATTAAAAACTACTTAGTAAGACCAATACATTATTAGTTACTTATCAAATAATCAATTTTATTGCGAAAAATGAAGAGAAATGAAGAGGCGTGCAGTTTTGGATTTTTCAAAGTATTTTAAAATTATTATTACTTTCTTAGTATTTATTGCACGCCTCATAAGCGAAGCGTTGAGGTGGGATCTACTCCCGTTTTTCACAGAACAACTGATTTTTCAAACTTAAAATGTCTTTATTTATCATATATTGCACTTGTAAAATAATATCTACACACACATATAAAGAACAAACACTATTTTTAACACTTATGATATTTTCGATGCCATTTTTGTTATTTAAACTAGTTAAAAAACTCTTTAAAAATGTTCTGTATTGGACGTCCGTGTGTTGTTTGTAATATATGATAACACGATAACGACCGAATTACTTTACTAATCGAGTCTTTTTTTTTTCTTTTACGATTCAGTATAATTACGAATAGAGCCCTATCAGCCACCGGTGGCTATGCGTACGTAAAAAGGTAGTTCTCATGAAAGGCGCTGGTTTTAGTGTCGCGTCGAGCGTAAATATTCAGTAATTTTTTGTTTATTTAATAACAATTAAACCACATCGAATCAGACCGTGAAAAGTGATAGGGCTCTATTCGTATTATATTCGTATATTCTATACTAATCCGTGTGTTGTTTGTAATATATGTTAACACGATAACGACCGAATTACTTTACTAATCGAGTCTTTTTTTTTTCTTTTACGATTCAGTATAATTACGAATAGAGCCCTATCACTTTTCACGGTCTGATTCGATGTGGTTTAATTGTTATTAAATAAACAAAAAATTACTGACTATTTACGCTCGACGCGACACTAAAACCAGCGCCTTTCATGAGAACTACCTTTTTACATACGCATAGCCACCGGTGGTTTTACTATCGTCAACAGAACGCCGTTCACCCGGCCGGTACATTGTTTTTTGTTAAAAGAAAGTTCTTACCTTTGCTTGACGAGCTGATGATATTTGTCAAGTATAATAACTATTTTATCCATAACAATAATTAAAAACACTAAACACACGTAAATAATAACACACCAACGTTATAAAACACGAAAAAAACATATTTTACATTCCACAATTTTTACGACACTGAAATGTCAACCTTGACATAATGACGTTTTGGTTCATTTTAACGGGCGGGCGCAAGCGATTTTACAACTTGTTTTTACAAGGATACAGTTTATATTGGCTGGACTAATTTTAACTATAACCTAGAATACAGACTAATAAAATTTAAATTCAAATTCAAATTCAAATTCAAAAATATCTTTATTTCATAGGCCTATTAAGTAGCACTTAAAATCGTCAATAATACACTAATAATTAAAATAATTAACACAAGCGCCTGAGGTGAGTGCAACCGCAATAACAAAGTGGCGATTGCAATCGCCACAAGCGGCCGGATTCCGTAGTAAAGCCTTTCATGAGAAGAACCCGGCAAGAAACTCATGGACCACTTTATTAAATTGCAAATTTATTACAATTTAATATAATCTTTATAACTAAAATTACATTATTTCTTATAAAACAATTTTGAAAATTAATGAATGAATAATTCAATTTTGAAAATTAATGAATGAATAATAATGAATGAAAAATAAAAAGACATTGACCTATAATAAAATTTTAAGCGGGAATATTTTTAGCGTTGCGGGGGCCCTTTTTTTGAGTGGCCTTGGCGTGCGCGCGGCCCGGAAAGAGAGGTAGACCAATATAGAAGTACTTCTTAAAATTAGCGCTAGATGGCGTATAACACATGAAACCCACATTAGTACTTTTTGAAATTAGCGCTATCTATGTGATTTATTGAAAACTACTTAGTAAGACCAATACATTATTAGTTACTCATCAAATAATCAATTTTGTTGTGAAAAATGAAGATTATGAGGCGTGCAGTTTTGGATTTTCCAAATTTTTTAGATATATTTTTAGCATTTGACATGCTCAGCACTATACATTAAACAACTCTCAGTAGATAAAACTTGAACATGGTTTTATAGTTATGTGCTTGCTCGACCCACAGGCCAGCGCTTATCGGCTTCTGTTGCGTCTTACCCTTGACAGGAGATTGCTAGATACCCTGGTTCTCACTCAGCTAGTTCCTTTAGGCACATGACTTCCTCGCAGGTGACAGTGGAATGCAAATTGTAAAATCTCTGACCTTTACTTCAAGGCTTATCAAATTGCGACGAAACCCTTTCGGAAACCCTGTAATAGAGCTGTGTATATATTTAAGATATTTGTAAAAAAATTACACCTATATTAGGCGTGTCTGGATAAAAATATTTTTTTAGCCGTTTTGTCGGTTTTTCTGCTTGTTCGTTCGCATCACGCAAAAACTACAAAACGAATTTTGATGCAACTTGTTTTTATTTGATAGCTATTGATTAGAATTAAAACTAATATACATTTTATCCCACTACTATACCGGGAACGTGAGATACAATCTAAAAACTTTTTTTTATAAAGCTAGTTTAATATAAAACATAGATTACACGAAATTTTATGCAACTAGGTACTCTTTTTGTTTCTTTTTACTTTATTTTGGCGTAATTACGTTGATTCTGCATACTTGCAGCATATTTTTGGTATTATTTTAATTATATGGGAAACCCACAGAGACTTTTCAAAACCCGAGGGTTCCGCGGAGCAAACGAATGGTTGCTCTCTTTCATGGGTCTGACAAATAACCGCTGGCATCAGTTATGGTGTTGCAAGCACAGTTTAATTATTTTTATTTATCACATATATCAAATTAGATATTAGCTCATCATACTCGTATATATTCATTTTTCAGCTAGCTTTTAATACATCTCTAAGATTGCATTTACGTGTACATTAACCTTTTGCCCCAAACAACGTTGTGTACGGTTAGGTACATTTTTTCCCGCCTCAACAATAAAGTAAAAAAAAGGTATCGAGTTATCTACTTAGATGTTAGTTACTTTTGACTTTTTGAAATGATATGTGTATTCATTTGCAAATATCACTCTTTAGTGAACAATTATATAGTGATAAAAATTCATACAGATGAACATAGTACCTCTGTTTTGGAAGTCAGTATAAACATGCAAGCCTGAGAGATATTATCGACCGCTTTTGAAGTTTGTTAGCCCGCATTTGGGCAGCGAAGTGGACTTCGGTCGAAATCCTTCTTATGTTGACTTATCTCTTGGAAGCCGGTGACAATATTTATAATTTAAATAATAGGACAGAAAATGTCGTTTATATTAAAGAAACAAATTACAAATGTTTCTTATTTTATTATTATTATTAGTTGTCTGCATTTGGAGCTTCGCTCAGGTCATAAAGCAGCAATGCTTTGATATTATTACATTTGTAATATGTATTTCTACTCGGCTGCGTCTAGCTTTTCATTTCATTTATTGTATCTTTTTAACTATTCTCAGAACCTCATTCTTTCGACCTTTCTGTGTCAGTAAATATATTTAAAGATTTTAAGACAGCTTTTGAGTACTATTTAAATTGGCATGCTAAATCACGCAAAAACTAAGCGGCTCCTGTTTAGCAAATGTGAAAATATATTCCAATAATTTGATTACATGTTATTTTGTTTTGTATTTGTCCATAACCGCTTGTGAATCGCCAGTCTTCTGAATTTCTCCTTTGACTTTGAAAATTGAAATATATTGGCTATAAAATGTAATAAAATTTATATATTACGCACTGACAATATTACTACAACACAAAATGTAATAAAACATTAAATAAGAAAAAAAGTAAATCGCCTTCAATTGCACCCATGAAATAAAAATAAAAATAAATAAAAATAATGCGATAAATAATCGGTATTTAGATACGATTTCCGTGCTAGACACATAGTGATGTGTTTGAAGCCGGTGCCAAAAATGTTTTTAATGTTACTTAAGTATTTATATGAATTGTTTTTGTTACTTTTGGACTTCCACCGATTTCGATGAAATTTAAATGGGACCATTTCGGAATAAACCCCTTTCAAACAAAAAAAGAATTTTGCAAATCCGTCCGTCATATGATGGAGTTATGCTCGAACATACATAAACAAAAAATATATAAACATCCGAATTGATAACCTCCTCCTTTTTTTGAAGTCGATTAAAAATATGAAATAGAAAATAAAAGATTACGAGCGAAAATCACAGCAGCGCCTCCTGGAAGACCGGATTTATTACAGTCTTGGGTTACACCCACGTCATCTATCAAACGTATTTGCATACAATGCTCCAACAAAAAAAAGCTTACGAGTAATTACAATAAAGTATCATAGCAAAAGATAATGCAGGCCTATAAATACATTGTTAATATTGTTTATAGGCACTTGTAGCCGAGGGAATCAATGTCGTGTATTCCAGAAGATTTCATCTTACTCATTACGTAGAGAATTCTACTAATTCATCAAACGTGTCACAACAACATATGATTCTCCCTATGTTTATTGGCTGTTACCCAATACTATGATATTTTATGTTCTTAATATACGACATAATATGATGGATCGATGTCCATAGCGCGCCCAACGCCTCTTTATTGAACATCAATCGTTATAATGTGGGCATGGACATGTGACACCGCAAGATGGTGTCCGGTTCTTTTGTCAACTATCTATCGGGTACACAATATCTATCATCATAATTTCTTATTTGTAGATATATTTCTGACTGTTTCTAAATCCTTACTAATATTTTAAATGCGAAAATGAGTTTGTTTATTTCTTGGTTACTCTTTAATGCCTTAACTCTCTTTGAGGACCACAGAATGGGGGATATGGGATAAATATTTTTGTGTAGAGCTTATTAATGTAGCGTAGAATGACTTATATTCCAAAGCCAATGCAGACAAAGTCACGAGCAGAATTTAATATCATAATATTATTGCATTTAACGATTTTGATATATTGACAAAGATAAATGAATTAATATCAATCTTATTGCCAACGGTAACTAACAAACCAGTAGCGCTACGCTAAGTATTAGTTTTTTTTTATTTCTATTTATTTAACTTTATGTAAACAGAAAACAAAGTACATTGTCAATGTTACAATGGCGGACTTAATGCCTGAGGCATTCTCTACCAGTCAACCATGGGTGGCACAGAGATAATGTGAGGTAGGTACATCTTCATGAGAAAATAAGCAAGGTAAAGAAAAAATAATAATAATAATTTAGGCAAGAGTTAAATATGCAGCAGTAGGATATTTATAAATACAATAAATATATATATATATATGTCTCTTCTTCTTCTTCTTCTTTTCTTATGGCAAACAGTGCCGTAACTTGCCGACAATTCTGCTTATGACTGTTGTGGTGGCGATGCGTGAGTTTTTTTTTTTATGAAGCTGATTTGTGTCTTGAATCTTGATAATTATTGAACTGTATGTGATTAATTTTAACGCTGAAAACAAAAAGGACAAACACAAATGTATGTTCGGTTACTGTTGTTGGGGTGTTAGAGATTGGTAGGAAAAGAAGCGTCGGTACAGCAGGTGCGACATTCATAAGCGGATGGAGTTATGGCGGATGAACTGCATAAGAGTTTTTAGCAGCTTTGTAGTCGAGAAAGTTAGTGCAAGTTAGTAGTGGGTTAGTAGTTAGTTAATAGGTGTAGGAAATTTCAATTTTATAAGTTGAGAGTATAAATTTAAGCTTGGATTGTTTTTGGGGCAACTGAAGAAGATGTGCTCCAGGTTACCCTCATCCAGCCCGCACTCACACAGCGATGAATCCCGGGAATGGATTTTGTGGAGGAAGACTGGAGAGCAGCAGTGGCCAATTCTGAGTCTACAGAGTGTGGATATGGAGCTACGAGACGTCTTTTTGAAATGGTAGAACCAAGGCTTTCGGGTTATGACAGGTTGTATAGGCCGGAAAAACTTGCCTTTCCTTTCGCTAGAAGAGTCCCAAAGCAGTTGCCATTCAGACTGCATAACTACTCGGGCTAAGCTGGGTAGGTCGCCTGGTCTCTTTTCCTCATAGCTTTTCGTATGTCACATGGATGTCCCATGGTGCTGGGGAACGTTTGAATCTAACTCTTATTATAGGCGCATGTAAATCAAAAAGCTTAAGAACAGAGTCATTGAAGTAGGACACTTTATCATCTAACGAGGGGACAGAATACAAATGATCCCAACAAATTTTAGAAGCATCTTTACCTAAGGCTTCGATATCCATCCGTCCAAAACTTCGCATGTACCGGTATTGTGGTTCAGCTTTTGGGGGCTTAAGTATGTAAGTAAGGAAAGTTAGGTCGTGATGAGAAAAACCAGGAGCAAGAAGTTGACCGTGAGAAGAAACTAAGGAAGGAATAGAGGTCAGTATTAGGTCTAGCCATGTGTCGTTACCGTCACTGTTGTGATGAGTGGCCCATGAAGGTAGAACATGAAAATTAGAGGAGTTTATAATGTCAAGGAGTTTTATGGATCGAAGAGATGTAGGAGAAAGAAGATTTGTGTTGAAATCGCCCATGACGACATGATGAGAATATTCAGACCCTATAGAGAGTAGTCCGTATTAGGAGGGCAGTATACAACTCCCAGAACGGCTTTGATCCCTCTGAAAGTAAGTTCAAGAAACAGGTACTCCGCAGCAGCATCAGTAGGAGACGAAGAAAAGAGTATTTTGTAAGAAAGGAAATTGCGAGGATATATGGCAACACCACCCCCTCTTCTATTGTCGCGATCATTTCGTATGACGATGAAGCCTGGGAGAGGGTAAGTGGTGGAAAGAAGGTGAGGTTTAAGTCTCAGATATCAGGATGGCATGAGCGTCAGTGTCATAAAAAGTTTCGTAAAACTCACTATAGTGGCTAGAAATACTTTGAGCATTAATATGGCAAACGTTGAGTGTGTGGTGCGAATCACGATTAAATTTTTCGCGCAAGCTATCGCCTAGCGTACACGGGGCCAAACTGAGGCTGTCATCAGCATCATCGAATGACGAGTTAGCAGAATAAAAGGATTCGTCCTCGGAACTCATGAATATGAAATATTAAAAATTAATAAATAAGAATAAAATAAAAATTTAAATAAAGATACCAATCAATAATACTAACTACGAAGATCAGTGCAGTATGATCCTAGCGCTTCATCTCTGCACCACCCGCCAGCCAACAAGTGATACAATTATAACATACTTAATTACCAAGTTGAGAAGTCATGCTATTACTATGCTAGAATACTACAAATTATTATGAGTGAACATGAACATGACCCATCAAGTGAGAAACAAAGCTGTCAAAAGTGACATACCGAGAAATGTCAGGTAGACAGCACTGACAGCAGTGACACTTATAATATAATTATTCAAACAACAAATAATACAATGAAAAGTGAAATGAAATAAGACAAAAAAATAAAAGATAAAACATAAGTGACATGTGATATGACTACCCGACATATATTATGTGCGTTGTGCATATATATTTAATACTATACTACTATTCTATTGATGAGTGCGCGTAAACAAAATAAAATAGCATGCATGCAAGAAATAAACAACAAGTAGATTGCGAGTTTACCAAACCACTGGCTACACGATAAGGCACTTATTTTTACGCAATGTTCCTCTCGTACTGCTGACAGCAGACGTGATCCACCTGGCGGTTTGGGGTACTTCTCTATGAGCAGGTTAAGCTCGTCCATGGTGAATAGCTTGCGACGACTTTCATCAGCAGTTTTGATCACGATTACCCCATCAAGAGTCCAGCACGATCTCATTCCAAAGTGCTGTCGAGCTCTACTAAAAACTGCTTGCCGTGGTTTAGACAGGAACTCCTTCATGGAAATGGGCGTACCTTTTAATTTGGACTTAACTTTCCAAACTGAAGCTCTAATATTTGGACTTGAAAACCAAACAAGAATTGGACGAGTGTGGTCCTTGCTGGGGAGTCCCGATCCTGTGGCAAGATGTGATGCTGAAGCTTGAGATGTCTTGCAATGCCAGCTTTGTATGGATTATTTCCTGAACAACAGCAGTGCAGTTCTCCTTCTCACTTTCAGTAGCTCCCAAGAATATAAGGGCCTTCCTACGGTGTCTAGCCTACATGGTTTCAATGGTTTTAGAACATTCACAAATTTGTTGCCGAATTGCCTTTAGCATTGAGAACACTAGCTCACGAAACGTGCGAAATTCCTCTCCAAGTCTTGCCACAGTATCTTTACTGGGCACACCAAGTTGAAGTTGAGATTCAAGCTCGGCCATTCTATTAGAGAATGTCTCTTCTAGGTTGTTTTGTGCGGCTTCGATGGCTTCTAGTTGCGACATTGTTTAGATGAACAATCAAATCAATTGTTTAGATCAAAATCACAAAATAAACACAAAAGTTAAAGTTCAATATAAGCTGGCAGGTGGTGGTGCTTTTTTAACTAGGCTTACATGAATGTGTTACAAATGTAAGTACTACTCTACTAATCTTTATACTAATTTGCTTTAATTGTAGTCCAAAAATTTAAACATATTACTGTAAAAATTAATATATTTGTAATATAAGGATCAGAAAAACTTGTTGAGGTTTAACACCTACCCACGAAAAAAAAACAAAAAAAAAAGCTTAATTTTTCTTATTTTTTTATTACGTGTAGTGGCAGACGAGCCATGGTCCATCTGATGGTAAATAGTAACCGTCGCCCATGGACTCGACTATACCGAGAGTATTGTCAAGCCGCTGCTCACCAATTCATTTCACAGATGTGAAATGAAATATAAACGGCTATCTCCTGCTACAGCCAAAACGCAAGGATGTGCTTCATGGTCACACGGGAGATGGTGGTACCAACCCACTCGGATCCGATACCAAGTGAGTACTCCCACTTGGTACCCTTTATTAGGGCCTTTTCTGTTAAGGCGGGAAAAAAATTACTTGGCCGCACACTCCATCGTTCGGGGCAACGAACAGGGTAGTGTGGGGCCCTCACCCACTAAATAAACCCGCCGTTTACCATCTCTCCAACTGTAACTGGCAGACCACTGGACATCCTATGTGACATTACTTCAGTGGTGTTACCGCTACCCTAGGAATTTATTAGAAAGATGTTCTTACAAACCTGAAAAGGATATTGTATGATACTAGGAAGGTAGGGACAGACTCTGAAGAACGAAGTCTGTTTCTTAGTTTTATATTTACTTGACAGAAAGGATGCTCATAATAAGCTGTTTCTCGGTGCTAAGGTTGAACCTTATTGTCGAGTGGTATAATGATATACTACTGAATGTTGTACACATTTCACTATTCGCCAATCTGTTTTGATTATTCAACGAGAGACTGATGGAGAACAGGTACAGAAACGTTTGCAGTGCACAGACTTAAAAACTTACGAAGGCACCCCAAAGTGAAGTTTTATTTTTCACGTCTAATTACTGTCATTTTGTTTGTCACGCTTACGGATTTAGGCACATAATCCAACATTCTGACTCAAAGCTTATTGGTAGAAATCACAAACCATATAATATTCCTCACAATATTTTCGTTCACAGTGATTATTGATAACGCGAATATATGCGGCGCCGGGAGCTGGCAACACTGAACCCATGTCACTTCCCTCGTTACACCCTTTTTCAACACACATCATGCAAAAAGTTATGGCTCTATTTATATACTACTGTAAAGTAAAACATTATTGTAAGTCTTCCATAAACCGCTTCATCGTTATAAAGACTTAAGATAGAACCTTGCTTATGCCCAGCACGAATGGACCGGCTCGATTGGGGAAGTACCATCCTCTCACGAAAAATCAGCGTGTAGTTGTGCCTTTCTTTGGGTTTCGTATGGTGAGTGAGAGCACCTGAGGCCCAAACCCTCTCCCTATCCTCTCCTTAGTATCCTACCTATCCACCTCCTATCCCAATTCCTTGAAGATGGCGACGCGCGAGTGATACCTTGGTTTTGCTAGCGTCTATAGGTTACGGTAACCGCTTACTATCAGGTGGGCCGTATACCTGTTCGCCACCTATGTAATATAAAGAGAAAACTATTCATAACAACGTAGTCCTCGACGGCGCATGCAATTATATATATTAATTAGTAAACAAATAGGCACATAACTTCTTGAAGTAGTTTACATAGTCTCGTCCACAGATTGGGGACTGAACTCGATATGTAAGTCCCAACATTCCTCGGTCTTACCTACAAGCTGTGAGGGATCTAAATTAAATAATCATCATTAAACAACCCGATTCTATACAAGATATATAGCTTTTTGCCCCTAAAACACGCGTATAATAGATTCGGTAATTAAAGCACAGTAAATAGTCAATTGTTTGCATACAATAGCGATCTAATCGGTGAACTATTATTAATGGTGAGTATAATGAGTCCCCTGTATATAGGCGCGCTGGTGCTAATGGTCTTTCTTTAGATGGTTTTTTTACATGAACGAATATATTACTTAGTTTTACAAACAAACAAAACCCCGTTATTTATAGCCAATTAACTTTCTAACTCAGTGATAGCCTAGTGGTAAAAGCAAGCTCTGCAGAGACAGTGGTATCATGTTTGATTCGCAGTCCAAGGTCCAGGCTTTACACGGCACAAACCTCTTTTCACATACACATTGCTCTGCGTCCATACATAGTTCGCCCTGAAACCAACCGCAAAGCAAAATTATGTGTTGTATTAAAACATATTACTAAATTTCCATCATCATTTTATTGCGGACTAGCTTGAGAATCGTACTATTATAAAAAAAAAACTTAGATTTTGAGGTAATGAGCAAGGTGTTTTAAATTAAAAATAATGAAGCTGGAATATAAATGAACCCGTTTACATACAGCAGTAGATTGGCGGTTCACTACCCTTTGTCATAGTTTTCAATTTAGTTGCATTATAATCCTAGAGTTGCGTATTTCCAACGCTAGATGGTGCTCTATTAAATTTTTACGTGCTTCAAAAAATATTTTAACTATTCATTTTATATATACAATAAACAACAACACAACTGCCTCTGTGCTGAAGCGGTAGTGTAAGCGACTGCTGATCATGAGGTCTCGGGTTCGACCTCCGGGTCGGCCAGTGTAATTGAGATTTTTCGTAAAAAAAAATAAGAAAAATTCTCAGTAGCAGCCCGGAGTTTGGAATGTGCCCGGTAGACGTCAATAAGCTCGCCCCCTATTACGTGGGACTTAAATATAGCTGGCGAGTCGTGAGTGTGTAATACACCTCTGTCTACCCCTTCGGGGAATACAGGCGTGATGCTATGTTTTTTTTTATGTATACAATAAAGATTAGATTACTTTGTTATTTTAATTCAGAATGACAATTTAAGTTTGTCTAATATTGATAATAGTTAGAATAAGTTTAATAAAAGCAGTGACATCTATTAACAAAACCAAGCTCGACAGTAGATTTACGTAGCATGTCGTTATGTTGGTACAGTGTAAACTTACAGCTAGCTTCAGGCTTGTTATTGTTCTCCTTTTCTATCTTGGTATAAACGAAAGAGAAAAATGCTAAAGTTCAATTCCGTGCTGTTATCCGACTAAATAGATGGGTCGCTTTTGTTTAAGTGTGTATTCGTAATAGTTCGATTTCGAATTTTGCCTCTTTAATGTAAACAAATGTTAGTGGCTAATGTTAACAAAATATTGCCAAGTCAATCAATCTCACATCTCACTTATATCCCCATTGTATTTATTGTAGATCGCGATCGATAATGTGCGGTATTGTTGTTGTGAAACTTGTTTGTATTAATATTATGAGAACCAGTGCCTCTCAATTTCAATTACTAGTGGTGTATGATGGTGGTCGCCGGCGGGTTGTAACATACCCAACCCAACAATATTTTATTGTGACATCATAACTTACCTTTGATTCCAATGAAACCCTTTGTGAAGACTTTATTTCTGTAAACTGAGGTAAAATTGCACAAATAATCTTAAAAAGACTTTTTTGTTAAGCCTGTAAAGTTTTGCAAACGTATTCTCACTAATATTTTCTAATGAACATCCAACTAAAATTCTCATATGTATATTGTGTTTTTCTTTATTCCCGTCGATTATCCTCATATTCAGCCACCACTAACATATTCCATGCTAAATATGCTCTCTTTCAGGCATTTACACCAAAACTTTAGTAAGTATTATAGATAAACTAAGTCTTTCACCACACAATAATGCAGTGAGTTACGTAACTACAATCGAAACGGTTTTGTTCGATAGCGTAAGACAAATTCATAACTCATGGTACAAAATTTCTATACAAACTATACAAATGCCAAGTCGCTATTGAATTCCTTTCGATAGGTATTTTACGCATCGTAATATTAAGTTACTCATACTACCGAATTTAATTCCCTACGTAACCGCCAGAGGCGCTGTAAGGTTTGTCATACAAATATTTTACGTAGTCGCTAGCGAGTTTACGTGAGCAAAACTCATGGTTGAGCTACTGTATTACGTCAGGGTGAAGATAATTTCACTCTAAATTCACGATATTTTAGGACGTGCCGTCACGGCTAGACTGACACGTCGCTCGTCCTCGTGCGACTAACGCCGTTGATCAATCGGTAAAGAAAACAGCCTCAGGGTTCTCGCTCGTCCATCACTGACTTCCAAGTTCTTAGACAGTTTGGTGCCTTTACCACCACCGCACTGCACACGAAATCAGCCCGGGCTACTACTCATTAGCGCCCCTACGACTACCTGCAGTTTGAGCAAAGTCGGCCCGGGCTACCACTCATTGGAACTACTACGACTTCGGGCAAAGTCAGCCCGGGCTACCACTCATTGGAGCCCCTACGACTTCGGGCAAAGTCGGCCCGGGCTACCACTCATTGGAGCGCCTACGACTGTCTACCATTTGGGTAAAGTCGGCCCTGGCTACCACTCATTGGAGGCCCTACGACTGTATACCATTCGGGTAAAGTCAGCCCGGGCTACCACTCATTGGAGCCCCTACGACTGTCTACCATTCGTGCTAAGTCGGCCCGGGCTTCCACTCATTGGAGCCCCTACGACTACTGCACCACAAAGCTCTCACATCGACCCAAGTGAGCCAGTCTTAACACTTTTTTTATATTGCATTTAGTGGCAGACGAGCCATAGTCCATCTGATGGTAAATGTTAACTGTCGCCCATGGACTCGACTATACCGAGAGTATTGTAAAGCCGCTGCTCACCAATACATTTAACAGATATGAAATAAAATATAAACGGCTATCTCCTGCTACAGCCAAAACGCAACGATGTGCTTCATGGCCGGTCACACGGGAGATGGTGGTACCAACCCGCTCGGGCCCGATACCAAGTGAGTACTCCCACTTGGTACCCAGCCCTACCACCAGTCATGCAATGGATGATAATTGCTTACTTTCCTTAGTCGCCTCATACGACACCCATGGGAAAGAATGGGGTGGTGACACTTGTATTCTTGGTCCGTCACCACACGGACTAACGACTACATACAATATCAGTGAAACCAAGAAAATCTACGGCGTTTACTTCCGCATAATGAGATGCAGTCGCTACTGATATCCACTCCCATGATCTAATAAGTCTCTGCCTATCAATATCGGCTCTGATATAGCACTGTCGGAAACTACGTGAAATAAGATTGACAGTTGAATACCCTGAATGTATACCCAAACTAAAAATTTGAGAAGCACATTCGATGCCGTTCCTACCGATATCCGCGAGGTGCACCAGGTCTTTGCGCAGTGTACCCGGCAGCTTTACTAATACACTACTTCTGACTAAAGAGCAAGCGGATCCACTATCAAAAATAAAAGGTACGACCTCACCCAGTGACGTAGAAAGAGTCCCTGTGACGGCTCTGCGTTCACAGACTTGCACTTCCTTAATTGTTATCGATAGTCCGTTAGTCCGCCTTTCCGCTTCGAGCATGCTGACGCAATGTGTTCAGGGCAACCACAAACGTAGCAGGTGATGGTCGGGCTTGATGTCCGTTCGGAGGTTTGTCTTATCAGCAGTCTTCTTCGTAGCATCAGAAACGTCGCCTCGCTTACGACAATCCATTGCCCGGTGCCCCGTAATACCGCAGCAGTGACAAGCGCCAGTGAAGTGGCTCTCATCAGAACGTACCCTTCTATGTCAGCCTCGGCTCTATCGGGATCGAATTTGACGAGCCGAGCCACTATTCCACTGGAAGAGCATGCCTGCGGCTGTGGTGAAGCCAACAGTCAAGTAAGCAGCGCCTCCATGTTCGTTAATAAGTTCGGTGCCGCCTTCGGCGTAATGTTCTCGTTCTTCTCCTCATGGAAAGGCCCTTGGTATCCCACTTCTGATGTAGATGCACGGAAGACATCCCGTTGCTCATTGCTTCCCATCGCCACTTTAGCACACACAAGCACGTGGGTATTCGGGCGAGGAGGTAAAACAACCCGATTACGTATCAATCACACTATGTATTTCCTCAACTACCGAATACACAAATGCGATGACTAATTGTTACTCCTAATGATCAGTAACTTAGAACTACGGACGTTCTACAGAACACGTGGTGCTCGGGCGCGATGCAAATTAATAATAATGACCGCCACCCTGCGCTCAGTATTTATATCAACCACACGTCAAAATGAAAGTGACGTTTCTCACACCTGACATAGTGAACGAATAATCGAATGACAACCACCTATATACCAGTGTTCTGTATTACGTCAGAGTGAAGATAATTTCACTCTAAATTCACGATATTTTAGGACGTGCCGTCATGTATATTTTTAACTGTTATTTTCGATTTCTCATTTTCACAATTTGTGTTAATTTTTTATGTGATAGCTCTTATTTAGACTTAAAACCTGGTATTCATTTTATCCCGCTACTATATCAGGAACCTGAGATGTAACCTCAAAACTAGCTTTTGGCTGCGGCTAAACCGCGGGCAAAGGTTAGTTTGTATATAATTTATCACTGCTTGGTGAACGTAAACATGGTGAGGAAACCTACATGCCTGAGAGATTTTCTTAACGGCTTGTAAAGTTTGCCAACCACATTGGCTGAACTATGACCCTCCAACTGTGAGAAGAGATCCGAGCCCAATGTGCTGGTAGTGGAACAGGAAAAGGGTTGAAAAAAGCTCTACTATCTAATCAACTTCATTACGTGGCAAAATGTGGTAAGAGTCGTTTAGATGTCTAAACTAAACCAGGAATTTATTATCGAGTTAAAAAAGATTTTGGTGTTTATCCGGGCCAAAATTTATGTCTATGTTACTTCGTAAAAATTCGATTAATTGTTTAAAGATTGTATGACAATCTTTTGTCTCCTACCAAATTTATCCGTATGGTGATGGACTAAGAATACAAGTGTCACCACCCTTCCTTTCCCGCGGGTGTCGTACAAGGTGACTAAGGAAAGTAAGCAATTATCATCCATTGTATTACTGGTGGTAGGACTGGGTACCAAGTGGAAGTGCTCACTTGCTATCGGGCCCGAATGGGTCGGTAACACTGTGACCGGTCATGAAGCACGTTAGTGTGTTTTGGCTGTAGCAGAAGATAGCCGTTTATTCTTACATTTCATATGTAAGAAATGAAATGGTGCGCAGTGGCTTGACAATACTCTCAGTATAGTTGAGTCCATGAGCTACGGTTACCACTTACCATCAGCTGGGCTGTAGATCGTCTGCCACCATTAGCAATAAAAAAACGTCCTCTCCATATGTACTCAAATTTAGGCATGATTGACGGACAAAGATCTAAATATTTTCACAAAAATTCATGTTTATAATTATTAGTTGCTGAGTATTCACAATACTACGTAGTACTAAGTAGTATTTCATCCATCCATCCATCAGCCTTTTGACGTCCACTGCTGGACATAGGCCTCCCCAAGAATGGGGGATAGTGCCGTAATCGCCACGCTTGGCAGGCGGGTTGGCGATCGCAGTGGATGTTGTTAATACTCGAAGGAGTGCTGCTGCCCACTCCCGCGGTATTCCCTTAGTCGGCTCTTACGACTCTCGAGGAGCTCGCAGACGCCGCCCGGGTCGACGTAATCGATCCTAAACGTGAGTTACTGCCGGTATATTAATAAATCTAATAAGTATGTATCAATCTCACGAGAATTTCAATACAAAAATATATTCTGGAGTTTGAATCATGTTGTGTTTAACTATATTTTTTATTAATAGAACCTATTCAAAGTTTGACACTTTTCTAGCTGGCCACGCCTAATCATTCTCTCTTTTGATTAATTATTGTATGTTTTAAAAGAATTTGTATCCATATCTGTAACATTATAAAACTATAACAGAGCTATGTGTGAAGGATATACAGTATCCGTACTAATATTATAAATGGGAAAATGTTTTTTTGTTTGTTTGTTAGGCTTATACGCTGTAACTACTGAACAAATTATAGTGAAATATTGCAGGCATATAGGAATCTGGAACCCAGAAAAGGACATAGATTTCTTATCATCCCGGAAAAATTAATGTTTTCAGTTGGATAGATATTTTTACATAGAAATAAATGGTAAATGGTATGCCGGAAAGTGATGTATTTATATTTTAGTTCTTGTGTTCCGTGTGGTGACGGATTAAGAATACAAGTGTCACCACCCCATTCTTTCCCACGGGTGTCGTATGAGGCGACTAATAAGGGAAGTAAGCAATTACCATCCATTGCATGACTGATAGATAGATTGATAGATAACTCTTTATTAAAAACCATTGTATGAAGATACTTAAGGATAACTTAAAGCTAAAAGGCTTTTAATTGGCGGCCTTACCGCTCAAAGCGATCTCTTCCAGGCAACCATGCACGGAAAGAATTTAGATTAACATAAACAGAAGGCCTTATAAATATAAATTATGTACAGGATCTACAACAAACAATGAATTAACAATAGTAAAAAATTATAAAAATACACATAATATAAAATAATAAATAAAAATGAAGCAAAATATATAAAAAAAATATTCAATTAATTACTGGTGGTAGGGCTGGGTACCAAGTGGGAGTACTCACTTGGTAGCGGGCCCGAGCGGGTTGGTACCACCATCTCCCGTGTGACCGGCCATGAAGTACATCGTTGCGTTTTGGTTGTAGCAGGAGATAACCGTTTATTCTTTCATTTCATATCGGTGAGCAGTGGCTTGATAATACTCTCGGTATAGTTGAGTCCATGAGCGACGGTTACCATTTACCATTAGATGGGCCGTGGCTCGTCTGTCACAATATGTAATAAAAAAAAAAGATTATGAAACTAAAAGAAATTTTTTTGCATTAAACTTTATAGAGAATATTAAAGGCCTTCTTCTACACTGTCCATCTCATTCTTCTAGTCTTGTACATTCTTCTTTTAATGTACAGGATATCCTTCTTTGGAATGCGTTGCCTCTGGAGATCAGGATGGCTACAAGTCGTGACATATTTAAAGCCCGTGTACGTGAACTGTATCTCCGTCGTTTGGCAGATATATATGTTTCCTATATTATTTTTATGTAGGTTTATCATAGTATTAGTTATATGTATTGGTATATATGTATATATTATTATGTATTGACATTTATTTGTCTATTGCACCTACCATCGTTAATTTCTGCTCCACCCCAGGTCGACTGTAAGAGAATGCCTAAGACGTTAAGTCCGCCTTGTACCTTATATAAGTGCAAAAGTTTTAAATAAATAAAATAAAGGCTTAACAAGTTAGTATTTTAAAAGGTAAAATATAGACACATTCATTAAACACAAAGTGAAAAATGTGAAATCGAAAATAACCGTCACGAGCAGGATTTGAACCTGCATCTCCTGGATACCGTCCAGATGCTTTGCCAATTCAGCCATCGTGACAATTGCTCCTGACTGCTAATCTCGATAACACATTCATACTTAACGTCTTTGGGTGACTTTGTGTTTAATGTATAGTGCTAAGCATGTCAAATGCTAATATATATATATAGACACATTCTTCAGTTTACAATCGTCACGAATATTGTTAATATGAAAAACAGACATTAAAGGTGGTAAAGCCTCCAGTAGTTTATTCAAAGTGCTCAATAGCCCTTGAACCAACTCAAGTAAAACGAGTGACAACGTAATTCAATGCTGTTCGAGACAAACCGCAGTGACCATGTCGCGCATCACGTCAGTTTCGGGAATGCTTGCAACTGAAATATTGAAATTAGTCGCCATTTAGCTTTGCAAGCGAGAGAAGCCAATTTATTTTGTGTCTATGATCCTTATGACGATAGCAAACTTGACAGCCATTTCTGTTGGCCTTAGGCTTAGTAGGTGTTTGTATTAGAGAGTAATTATACTGTCATGTTTACAACAACAGAACAAACGGTTTACGTGTAGTCCGAGGCACTATAATTGAATTTTGCTGATAAATAAAATGAGAAAAAACGGTATGGTCTGTCCCCGTACTAGTTTTTTTTTTAAGTATTTGAACAGAGACACAGACAGACGAAGAAGAGAGGCTTTTGCCCAGCAATGAGTCAGAAACTCAGCTTATAGCGTTAGCATTAATAAGAAAACATTACCAAAGTTCAGCTCTCCTACGGCACACACCTCAGACTTTTCGAGATTTTTCGAAATTATGCGGGTATTTGTCTACAATTTATCACTGCTCGGTGAAGGTCATCGTGAGGAAACCTGTATGCCTAAGAGATTCACTTTACGGCTTGTGAAGTCTGCCACTCTGCATTGACCTAGCGTGGTAGACTATGGCCTATACCCTCTCGTCATGAGAGGAGACCCGAGCCCGACAGTGGGACAGAAAAAGCGTTGGAAAAAAAAATATGAAGCTTCTATTCTGATAGATAATTGGACCTACGCCCATTAGCCCATCCGAGACCACTGTAAAGCATACAAAGGGTCTGGTAGTACCAGATCAATTAAACAGATTCTATTCCATAAAATTAATTACTTACTTTTATGTTACAGCTATTCACGTAAATTTAAGGAATGATTTAAGTATGCAGTAATAATTAAATATATATTATTCAAAACTAAAGCATCTTGGCCAGAATCAATGATACATTGTATTGTTATCGTCAGTACATTTATATCAGAATAAATTCACTAGTGATAGAGCCTTGCTTATCACAGTAGAAATGGCGCCGGCTCTATCAGGGTGTATCACCATCTCACAGAACATGATCGTCTCACAGAGATAGCGACGCGCAAGAGATGTATCTGGTGTTGCTGCTTATCATCAGTTGGACCGAGCGCTTGATAGCCACCCACGTAAAAACAATTCAACAGTTTTAACAACTGGTTAAATTCAATTTGTTCAAGTCAAGCTATTAAAAACGTTTTAAAGTAACACATTAAACGAAAACAAAAATCTTCAATATTGATAAAACACAATCTTCTGCGATATTCCATTTATGTAAACATGGCGACTTTTTGTATGATCATTGTTCGTACCATTTATTCCACATTTACTCCTCTGTCATTATTTATCGGTACAATGTCCATATATCGTGATATCGTGTTAGATTGATATTTATTGCGTGAAACCTTCCATTGACGTATTCAATGAATTTGGTTATTTGCAAAATCTTTGTGATTTAATTTGTTTATAATGAAATTCATTGTTTGACGGGGTTTGTTGAAAATTCCTATTTAGTGCTTTCCTTCTTTGGGATTTGATGAGGACCGTCCCAATATTATATAGTGCTTTATGAATACGTGTTTATATGTATGGTCATCAAGAATGCTTTATATTTCACATTAAGCTGTAGGTAACATTCGTTACTTCATCCTCGATGCAAGTTACATGAGCTGTATTATACCTGGACACCTATGTTTGGAACGAGATTGGTTGTCTCAAAGTAAGACTGCAAGCAATTAGGGCGTCTGCCGCAATTTGAATAGAATCAGTTTACGTTACCGGTTAAGAAGATATACAATGTGAAAGTGGAAGGATGTAGGTACAGGGGGAGACCGAGACTCACCTACCTAGACCAAATCGGTCATGTGTTGAAGGAAGGTGGAGTCAGGAGTCTCCGACACCAGCGAGCGTGTATGAAGAGAATTATGAATGTTGAGGAAGCGAGAGATGTATGCAAGAATAGAGCCTTTTGGCACTCTGTTCTCTCTGCCTACCCCGCAAGGGAGATGGCGTGATGATAAGTTAGTTAGTTTGCGTTATCGTTATATAATCTACGCAAATTATTTCTATTCGAATAAATGTAATTGTACATTACGAATAAATATGTAATTGTACTCGTTTGATGGACAAACACACGCTGCGCTGTTTTATTGTAGTCATTATGTTATTTAATTACGTTTAGCGCATGTGTCACATGACCAGCACTATTACTGTTATAAACAAATTATATTGTAACTATTTAATACATATTATTTGATATCAACTACTTCGATTTATTAAATAAAAAAATATTTTGATATCAAATCCATTCGCGAAAATAAGACATAAAGAGGTTTGAAAATATTACGAGCCGGTACACATACATAATAGTACTTTGATACACATCGCCTTTGCTTATATGTATATAGAGTAGAGATGAAGAGCGGTATAGTTTTTCAATAACTTAATTGTGAGAGTTAATATAATAGGAACGCCCGACAAATTTTATAGAAAACAAGTTCGCATATAATTCGAAAATTATTTCGATTAAAACTATAAAATTAGGTACATGTAAAATTTAAATAATAAATCTAACAACATTTTCAGTGAAATAGCTATTAATTTTAGTGCAATAATATATAAAACTTTTTTTTTCAAAATAAGCTCGTCATATTTTTAATGTGAAAAGTGCGCGACATACTTACATTGCGCAGAGGCACATAATGCCACACTTTCAGTTAACGCTTGATTATAATCCTCATAAATATTTCAAACCGAGTATTACTTAAAATCGATTTTTAAGGAGAAAACTCCGGAAACTGAGTTACGCTAAGAACAATGACGTTACCTCAATGTATAGTGCTGAGCACCAGTGCCGTAACTAGGGCGGTGCCAGCGGTACCCGGGCACAGGGCGCAGACTCCGGAGATATTAATACACACTGCTGTGTGCAAAGACTCATAATTAAGTATACAAAAACGTAGTTTTTAGATAATAGATCTATTTTTATAAACAATAGATTTTATTGCCAGAAGCAGGTAAAATTAGAACACATTATAAAGGCGCAGTTATAGAAGCTCGCACCGGACGCATGAAAAACTAGTTACAGCGCTGTTGAGCACAACAAAATAACATACGAACATACCTTGAATATGATACAATTAAGTAGCTACGTCTGTCTGCTATAATTACTTCAGGTAATTAAGAAGACAACGGAGACAAAAACAGATCTAGAATTGCTAGACCGTGTTGTACATTAATTAACTAATCTGTGTACCTATATGTACTTAATTTTATTTGTATTTACGAGTATATAGCCGTGTAAAATGAGTCTGTTGAACTAAAGATATAAATGTGTGTGTCACTCTGTTCCCTGAACACTATTTAGGAAAATCTTGGCAGGATATAAATTATAATGAACATCGGTATGTGTTGCCATAAAACACTTAGGTATGTGACTATTTCTATTTAGATTTTTTATTTGACAATAAAGTTCATCTGTCGATCTATATAAATAAAAATTAATCGCTGAAATGTATGTACGCGCATAACTTTGAAACGACTGCACCAAACTGGATATTTTTTTTGTGTTCGTTTTTGTCAGGATAAGGTGTGTATAAAAGAAAATTATCAAGGTTTGTATAATCAAAGAGAACATTTTTAAAAACCTCATAATATGAAAATTGAGTGAGAGAACGAGACAGAAGACTGTGAGAGTTGAATTTACTAGAATGTTACATTTCCTTAGTATGCGACTATACACCACCCGTGTGAAGCCGAGGCTTGATAGTAAAACATGTCTTTCAAAATTTTAGTAAATATTCACGAAAAAAAGTCGGCACGTACGAAGTTCGCCGGGTCAGCTAGTTAAATATATGAATATAAAATAATTCATGATAAACAGAAATTATGGACACTTATCAGTGATTACTAGTGATATATTGGCTATTTGTTAAAACAGCTAAACTAAAAATCCGATTTTGTGTGTACTTTATCACTAGATAGCGCTGCTTAAAGTGGCTATTTTTCTTTATTACAGTGATACAATGGGCGATTTTTTTTCATTAGTTTTCACATCATTTTTCACATCTTCTTCTGCGTAGTCCATTGCGGGCAAATGCTAGTTTACAACAAATATGGGTCTGAGTTACAAGGACGTAAGTAATGCATCACAGCAATGTATAGTCAACTGCATGTACCAGTACGACTTCAGGTCCACAGTTCATCTCCCGTTACAAGCTCAGCTAAGTAAGGTTTCGTGTATTACAAGTTCATCCTATTGGATTAATAGGCTCTTGTCAAGCCATTATCGTGGCTAAGCAGGAGGGTTAGTGCCTAAAATTGCTTGTGTTTTGGAATGCAGTATAATTGTAGCGTTACATTGCTGTAATCATACCTTCTGAATGGTTACTATGGTAAAGCATTACTTTTCATTGCATAATTATATGATTACTAGGTTCTTCCCGTGACATGATCCACGTTGATTAAAAATTTCATATACTTGAAGTCGTTAAAAAGTGGATTCTCAATAATGGCTCGAGAGTTTCGTGTGGTGACGGACTAAGAATATAAGTGTCACCATCCCATTCTTTCCCACGGGTGTAGTACGAGGCGACTAAGAGAAGTGAGCAATTATCACCCATTGCAATACTGGTGGTAGAGCCTGGTACCAAGTGGGAGTACTCACTTGCTATCAGGCCCGAGCGGGTTGGTACCACCATCTCCCGTGTGCCAGTCACCATGTAGCACATTGGTGTGTTTTGGCTGTAGCAAGAGATAGCAGTTGATGGGTTCATTTCATATAATATATATGTGAAATGAAATGGTGAGCAGTGGCTTGACAATACTTTCCGTATAGTTGAGTCCATGAGCGACGGTTACCATTTTCCATCGGGTGGGCCATGTCTCGTCTGCCACCATACGCAATAAGAAAAAAAGTTTGTAAGTTGGCGGTGTTTTACTTCCGTGCCTCAAAAAGCACGTAACGCCGTCGGTCACTCTCCGGTAACGGCTTAATTCCGTCGCATAGGACTAAACTACTGAGATAAACAAGTTTACCCCACTTGTCTACGCACACACTCGTGCATTATAATGTCTCCTGTGTAGTAAGCTACTGACTGTTGACACAGGTCGCCAAAAGTAGTCATCCTACAGTAAATATATTTTTGCATGGGTTCGGTTAATCCAGTCTCATCTGACTACTTAAAAAAATCATTCAAACCTGATCAATCGTTTAAGTGTGATTGACGGATAAACATCCCGATCATCCATCCATCAGCCTTTTAATGTCCACTGCTGGACATAGGCCTCCCCAAGAATGGGGGATAGTGCCGTAATCGCCACGCTTGGCTGGCGGGTTGGCGATTGCAGTGGATGTTGTTAATACTCGAAGGAATGCTGCTGCCCACTCCACCGGTATCCCTCAGTCGACTCTTACAACTCCCATGGGTGGAGAGGGGTGCGACAATTCTAAAGCCGCACGGCAAGCGGCCACACACGGCAAAAACATCCAGACACCTTCACAAAATTTACTCGTAACTATTTATATACTTGTAATATTACTAGTGGTGATAGTGGGACTGTCACTTACTACTAGACCCGAAAGTGTAGGTACCATCATATTTCTTACTTTAAATCTACTAGAAGCATCTCAATTCGTCGGTATGGGAAGAGTAGCTGATCGTATTCGATTTCCTCTAGAGTCGTGTAATCGTCACGGTTGCCATCAACTTCGCTGTGTTCTTGGTATTGTTAGATCCATGAACGGCAGATAACCTTACCATCAAGCGGTGAAGCTATTTTTAGCATTAATATCTATCTACAAATTTTAAACATTTGATTTGTTTGGGACATAAACGCAGATTGTAAATAGGAAACAATATCTACGTGTGTGATTTGAACGCGCTTCTTTCCTGGAATTAATTCCAAAAAACCCTCGTAGTAAATACCTACTCATGGTAATCAAATTTTAGTCGACTTAATTACCGTATCGGGGGACGCCCACTCTATCTATCGGGGCTGTCTATTCACATTATTCCGATTATGTGGATTAAACAATTATCTACCTACCTAGTAGTAATAAATGTAAGCTTTGATATTTTTTTTGTATTTTTTAAGCATTTGTCATGCTTGCATGTAAATGAACATAAAATGCGAAAATATAGATTCGAAATTAAAAGTCACGAGCAGGATTTGAACCCGCAACTCCTAGAATACCGTCCCAGATGCTTTGGCAATTCATCTTATATTAAATGCTTAAAAAAATATATAAAATATCAAAATATATACAGGACTGCGTCATTTTATATGAATCTTAATCATCGATTTCACATTTTCGCACTTTGTTTTCAAATATAAGCTTGTCTTAATATGTATTGTTTCTTTATATGGCTGAACGCGCAAATCTTTGGAAGTTCTGAGCGCAATTTTAATTCGTTTTGAGAGCTTTGACGTTTCATTCTACGACGTGTATCCAAACCCCGGTCCCAATTTTCTTATTCAAATTCATAAATAACTTTATTTCATAGCCTTATTATAATAATACTTAAAGTCGTCTTAGTGAATGGTCGAACATGTCTAGTGCTCAAAGAACAGTATCTTCGTCGGTAGTCAAATCACTTTCTCCCCTCGGCGATTAGGTCTTTCATGTCATTTCTATAAAGAAATAAGTGTATGATAAATAGCCTATAATAGAGCTATTATAAGATTCACGTAATTCAAACGAGTCAAATATGAGACTTATGTTGATTTTAATAACAAACGAAGACTTGTAATATTAAGATATAAAAGCAAGCCTGAAAGCATTTATAACTCAATTATTTAGATACTCCGCTAGCACCACTATTCTTTTTTTCTCTTTTTTCTTTTACTAGAGCCTTGGACTAAATCGTTTTATATTTTATAGTAAGACCTCTTTCATCGACGTCAAAGAAATATATAATTTTTACTATCCTTGAGGCTTGTTTTAATGTTTTAGATATAGAAGTTTAGTATGTATTTTATTCAGTCATATAGAAAAGGCTGAGCGGAACAGGATGAAATTTAGCAAACACATATATAACAGAGTTTATAGGCAATATAAAAGACAACCCCAACATGAATAGTGCTGGCGTGCGCTCAGTATTAGAACACGACTGTGAATTTATTTTTATACTATAACGGAAGCTAAATACCATACGGCTTACCTGTTAGCAAGCCGTTATCGTAGCACATACTAGCAACAGAAACAACGTCACATGCGCATTGCCGTGCACAAAAGGATGGGACGCGGTGATGAACGATTATAGAAAAGGAATGGGGAAGAAAAAGGTACTCCGGCACTTTCAGTTACCGTAGAAACATAGTGGTAGGTTGCTTCACATCGATATTCTATGAAGAGGTAGTGCCTCCTCGGTAAAACTGGAGGATGATTACGTAATCATGTTTACAGCGTTGATCCCAGCTAAGTTGGATGGTGATAGATCATGCGTGATCCTCAATGATTTAAGAATATGACCGTGTACTTTCTTTTTTCCATCCATCCATCAGCCTTTCATCGTCCACTGCTGGACATAGGCCTCCCCAAAATGTGGGTTTTACCATAATCGCCACGCTTGGCAGGCGGGTTGGCGATCGCAGTGGATGGTTTTAGTACATAGGGGATCGCTGCTGCCCGGTCCCCCGGTAATCCCTTAGTCGGCTTTTACGACTCCCATAGGAATAGACGGGGTGGAGCTATTCTTGGTGCCGGCCCCACACGGCAAATTATTTATTATTTAATTTCTTTTTTACGTTTATTAAATTTATATGAAACAAGGATTATTTTTGTAAGGTTATATAAATACTAAAATGCCTCGAAACAAAACAGCGCACAATTACTGACAAATGAGGTAAATTTATTCATCTTGAAAAACCTCATTATCTTCGAGATCTATTGAGAATTTTTGACTCAATAATGTCTCATTAGATTAAAACCTTCGTGAGTACCGCTAAGCTTTTTTTGAATCTGGCATTTTGGATTAAGCGTCAATCTTGTGTTTATTTATGTCACTGAACAATCTCCTTCGTTTGATGGTCTGTTCGGCTCAAAGAGTAATACGTATAACCAGAAAGTTCGGCTTAACTACGGGACATTGGCAAAGTTGTGTTAATACGTCTAACATCGCCATTAGTCAAAAAATTAACTGTATTTTTTTTATTACTGGCTTGTGCTTTCGGTTGATTTCGGAGTAGGGTCCCGATAGAAATGAACTATATGCATGATTAAAAATCAATAGGACAACATATATATTAGTTAAGATATTTTTATATATATTTTTAGCATTTGACATGCATTTATATATATTTTTAGCATGACTATACATTTTCGATTTCACATTTTTCACTTTGTGTTTAATGTATAGTGCTAAGCATGTCAAATGCTAAAAATATATATAAAAATATCTAAATATTTATAGGGTTTGCGTCATTATTAGGTAAAAATCTTAATTGTAAAATTAAGTTTACCTGGTCGGTAGTATGAAAATACTTCCGACAGATGGCGCAGGCGTCACCCAGAGACTTTAAGTATGATGTGTTATCGAAATTAGCAGTCAGGAGCAATTGTCAGGATGGCTGAATTGGCAAAGCATCTGGACGGTATCCAGGAGATGCAGGTTCAAATCCTGCTCCTGACTGTTATTTTCGATTTCACATTTTTCACTTTGTGTTTAAACATATATCATCTCTTCTGCTTTATCATATATAATATTCAACGCCATTTAGCGATGAATTTTATAATGAAATCAGTAATTTTTAAATAGGTAGTACCTACTTCTCGGATCAAGGGGCTCGACTCATGCTGATATGAACTAGACTAGTAAGTATTGATAAGTGCGTTGAGTATGCTACATAAGCCACTGTGTTACTCCCGAAAATAAAGTTCTATAAATAATTACACACAAATCCACCCCCTCGTTATGTTAATATTACTTGTTCTACCCATTGATGAATTATACATGAGGTCTTAACCTCGTCAAATTTGTTCGTTATAATCTCTATTGATTTTCTCCTTACAGTCCTTTCAAAGATTAAATTTGACCTTTAAGATTTTGACTGCTCAGCACTGTGATTTGAGAATTTTTTTTGGTCATATTTATTTGGGGACAGAGCTTTCAGTAGCTACGAATCATGTATTGTAATTATGATATTTATTTTAAAGCACTAATAATAATAATTGTAACGTGTTGGCTATGTTTACATAGCATCACGCCTGTATTCCCTGAAGGAATAGGCAGAGGTGCATTTACACACCCGCGGTTCGCCAGCCATCTTTAAGTCCCACGTAATAGGAGGCGAGCTTATTGCCGTCGACTGGGCACATTTCCAAACTGCGGGCTACTATTCAGAATTTTTCTTTTTATGAAATAGGTCAATAACACTGCCCGACCCGGAGGTCGAACCCGAGACCTCAATGATCAGCAGTAAGTACATCCGGGTTCAGGACAATCGTTTTTATAACACATAAAGAGTTGTCCTGTTGTAATCGTACTCACTACACTTGACAAAGGCCGGTACTTAAACCACTTTCAACTAACTTGTGTATTCTACAAATTAGGTACCTACTCCTATGTTGTGTTTCATACTGTCAGTGAAAGCATTGGTAGCCAAGACCCGTCTTCATCCATTCTATTCGTCCCCAATACCGTTCGATGGCGCTGCTGTCTTTAGCGTCTATAGGCTACGGTAAAGGAGCCGAATCCCGTGTGACAGGTTGTTAACCATCTCGACGTGTATTAGTCTTAGTGAAAGATGATATATATTGTAGGTAAGTCTCTTAGAGATATGCTCACTGTTGTTAGGTCGATGTGCAACTAAGACTAAAAATAATTAAAAATAAATCATAATGATTTGTACTTACTTTTAGCCGTGTGGGGCTGGCTTTAGAATTGTCCGACCCCTCTCCACCCATGGGAGTTGTAAGAGCTGACTGATGGAATACCGAGGAAGTGGGCAGCAGCACTCCTTCGAGTATTAACAACATCCACTGCAATCGCCAACCCGCTTGCCAAGCGTGGCGATTACGGCACTATCCCCCATTCTTGGGGAGGCCTATGTCCAGCAGTAGAGCAGAACGTTAAAAGGTTGACGGATGGATGGATGGATTTGTACTTAAAAAAAACTAGACGTCGCGGGACATCTACCAGATGTGAAAACATCGAAATTATTTTGTAGAAATAAAATGATCATAATTTGACAAAGCATTCCTTAAGATGAATCAAACGAATATAAACTCGATGGGTTTGGGTCGTTTCATTACAGAGTTACTGTGGCCACCTTCCAGCTCCATTATCAGATCCTGGATACAAAGTACTTGTCAAGACGAATCATACGAGCCTAAACTCGATGGCGCTATGTCGTTTTAAAACGGAGTTCTTATGGTCACCTTCTAGCTCCATCGTCAGACCCTGGATACCATCTAAAGGCAAAGTACTTGTCAAGACAAATCTAACGATTCCAAACTCGATGGGTTTGCGTCATTCTCATTTCATTACAGAGTTACTGTGGCCACCTTCCAGCTGCATCATCAGACCCTGGATATGATCTAGGTCTGGAGTACTAGTCAAGACATTTTAAACAACCCCTAACTCGATGGAGTTGCGCCATTTAAATACAGAGTTTCGCATGGCGACCTTCCAGCTCCATCATCAGACCCTGGATACCATTTAAAGACATAGTACTCGTCAAGCCGAATCAAAAGAGCCCAAACTCGATGGGGTTGCGCCGTTTCATTATAGAGTTCCTATGTCCACCTTTCAGCTTCATCATCAAATCAGGTCCATGTCATCATAATATTGCATTGTCACGTGATATACACATGCATGTAAAATTTCAACTCAATCGGAAACCGGGAATTGTGTCAAATTTAACTTGCAAGATTTGAACGGGACAAGTAATATAAAAGCGTCGCCATGCTAAAAACCGATTTCACCCTCCCTCCGCGTTTCACATCAAAAATTATACCGTATTTTGATATTTTTCTGCTGCGTCATTATTTGGTAAATAAATATTCACGGACATTTTCACACAACGTCCTCTGGTCCATAACTAAGCTTAATGGTAAGAACCTTAATTGTAAAATTAAATTACCTGGTCGGTATAATGTATGAAAATACTTCTGACAGATGGCGCAGGCGTCATCCAAGACGTTAAGAATGAATGTGTTATCGAAATTAGCAGTCAGGAGCAATTGTCACGATGGCTAAATTGGCAAAGCATCTCGGACGGTATTCCAGGAGATTCAGGTTCAAATTCTGGCCGTGACTATTATTTTCGATTTCACATTTTCGCACTTTGTGTTAATTTATACCATAGTTAAAATTTCATGAGAGCATCTACATGATACTGTCGCAAAATTTTAATTCACATTACATATTGACACAGATTTAAAAAAATCTACTCACTACAAAAAACCTTTCCGAAAAGTACAAAGGTCTTATCTTAATTCCTGATCAGCAGAAACAGCCGTATTTGTGCCCTATCTCTACATCCTACACGAGGTCGCGAACATTCTCTTGCTCAAAATGTACAAGACAAGATGTTCCAATAATTTTATCGGCTCCTCTGCGAGCACGTAGTGATACTTTGTTTCGCTAAGTGCCCTCCCAACTTTGACAAAGAGTGTCAACCTCTCAACTGTCAAAATTAAGAAGCATCCCTTGTGCAAATAATTACGGGACACTCGATCGACCCCTCGGCTTTTGAAGCTACGCAGGTAAATTAAAGAGGTAGCACAATAGTCGCTACGTTTTTAAGTAAAGCCTCCATGTAAGCTAGACGGTTGTTTAATGATTCAAGTTCGGACAAGTATTAATTGTTGCTGCTTCCTGTTATTGATTGTGTAGCCGAGGTCTGTGAAGTTGAATTGTCCCATTTATGACCAACATATCCTTGTGTCTATTTTAATAACTCATGGTCAATATACTGTGATTTTCTTCGAAAGAAATATGATTACGTTTATTTATTTTTAAAGACCACCGACATTAGGAAATAATTCCTGTATCGTGAGGACTATACTTACAATTTAACGAATACAACTATGCCACCAACAACCATTTGTGGACCACACAAATAATAGTTCTGTGTGAACAGAACCCACTACTTTCGGCATGGGGTGCAAGTACCTTAGCCACTACGCAAACTGTGATTATATATTTTTCTGCGTTATACTGAAAGCAAATAAATTATTATTGCTAAACTGCTGTAGTATATTCTTGTTTTAATCAATTTCTATTTTGCACCCTTTAAGTATCTTGGGAAGCATTTAATAATTAATTGATAGAGGGAGATAATACAAAGAGCAGACGCGAATGATTCAAAGAGCATACTGTCAACATGCTCGATACATTTACTAGGTGTGAATTTACTGAACGTACGCGACAGCGGTGATGCAACTGTTTGTAAATTATTGCCAAGACAAATTGAAGTTTACTTATAAAGCAAAAATTTATAACCCTATTATAATAAAAAGATTTTAAAATACTTCAGAATGTGTAAACAGTTTTAAAAAAAAATAGGTACTTAAAAAGTGTGACTGAAACATGAATGGGCTGGCTCGACCGGAGAAGCACCACCCTCTCACGGAAGATCAGTGTGAAACATCGTAAGGTACTTCTCTTCCTCCTACTGTTGAATTTAGTTTGGGGACTGAGAGCCCCAGAGGCCTAAACCCCTCCTCATTATATCCTTATACTCCTTTTCCACCTTCTATTCTTTTCTTTGGATATGTTGACGCGCAAGTAATATAAAAATAAACGTCTTGGGTAACGCCAGTACCAAGAAGTTCCGTTCTGTTAATAAGGAATGTCTTATCGGAATTTGCAGTCTCAAGCAATTGTCACGATGGCTGAATTTCCAAAACATCTGGGATGGTATTTCAGGAGGTGCAGGTTCTAACTGTTTTGATTGTTATTTTCGATTTCACATTTTCCCACTTTGTAATTGATATAGCATGTCCAATGCTTCAAAATATATAAAAATATTTAAATCTATAATTGATTGAAATTCAGAATTAGTACATTCCACCACTTAACTAGTTTACTTCAGAATTATACGTATAAAAGTCCAAAATGACTGCCAAGCAACCTTGGAACCGTGTTTTGCATTCACCAGCGCAATATACGTAGGTAGGTACTCTTTTCTAACTCTCATAAATATTTATTTGAAATGAAGATCGAAGCTGCCATTACCATATAAGGTGAGCATTTGGCATCCATTTAGTTATTTCACATTCTAAAACTATTCTTGAAAAACTATTTTATCTCAAAATCTTTTATATACTTACATTTTACGTATTTGTCCAAAAATCATAATATAATTACCATATATGCTGAAATTACAAATCTCAAAAAGAATACTGCTATTTTATTTTCGATTTATAGAGCGGTTTATAGAATATACTATATTGTATATATTATATACAACTGCTGCTCATGAGGTCTCAGGCTTAATCTCCGGGTCGAGCTTTGTTATTGAGCATTTTCGTTTTTTTTATATTATGCTATGTTTTTTTTAGTATTTTTAATAATCATATAAGAAGATTGGATTCGAATCTGAATTTCAATAGAGATTGTCACTGAAACAACAACACTATTTGGCAAATAAATGCTTATTTCTTTAAAAAATAACTATTGCAGTGCTCTACAATTTGAAAGCAACGGATAACTTTAACGAATCTACTAAATTGATTGGTAAAGGAAAAATAAAAATCACAAAGCTCAAAAAAAGCTTTCTACATAAAGCTGAACACGTTTTCTGAATAACGCTTCTGACGCCGAAATTAGGTGGCAAGTGGTAACAGTCGCTCTATTTACTACTAAGTATACCGAGGGTGTCAAGCAACTGCGCACCATTTCATTTCTCAGATATGAAATGAAAATATAAACAGCTATCTTCTGCTACAGCCAAAACACACTGATGTACTTCATGAGCGACCACACAGGAGACGGTGGCACCAACCCGTTCGGGCCCGATAGCAAATGAGTACCTACTCTAACTTAGTACCCAGCCCTACCACCAGTAATGCAATTACTGATTGTCCCTTAGTTGGTGTTGCTAACGTCTATAGGTTACGGCAACCGCTTACCATACGGTGGGCCCTATGCTTGCTTACCACCCACCTTGTATAAAAAATTACTACATTCTTAAACACAAAGTGAAAAATGTGAAATCGAAAATAACAGTCAGGAGCAGGATTTGAACCTGCATCTTCTGGATACCGTCCAGATGCTTTACCAATTCAACCATCCTGACAATTGCTCCTGACTGCTAATTTCGATAACACATCATACTTAATGTCTTTGAGTGACGCCTGCGCCATCTGTCAGAAGTATTTTCATACATTATACCGACCAGGTAAACTTAATTTTACAATTAAGATTTTACCTAATAATGACGCAAACCCTTTAAATATTTAGATATTTTTATATATATTTTTAGCATTTGACATGCTTAGCACTATACATTAAACACAAAGTGAAAAATGTGAAATCGAAAATAACAGTCAGGAGCAGGATTTGAACCTGCATCTTCTGGATACCGTCCAGATGCTTTACCAATTCAACCATCCTGACAATTGCTCCTGACTGCTAATTTCGATAACACATCATACTTAATGTCTTTGGGTGACGCCTGCGCCATCTGTCAGAAGTATTTTCATACATTATACCGACCAGGTAAACTTAATTTTACAATTAAGATTTTACCTAATAATGACGCAAACCCTTTAAATATTTAGATATTTTTATATATATTTTTAGCATTTGACATGCTTAGCACTATACATTAAACACAAAGTGAAAAATGTGAAATCGAAAATAACAGTCAGGAGCAGGATTTGAACCTGCATCTTCTGGATACCGTCCAGATGCTTTACCAATTCAACCATCCTGACAATTGCTCCTGACTGCTAATTTCGATAACACATCATACTTAATGTCTTTGGGTGACGCCTGCGCCATCTGTCAGAAGTATTTTCATACATTATACCGACCAGGTAAACTTAATTTTACAATTAAGATTTTACCTAATAATGACGCAAACCCTTTAAATATTTAGATATTTTTATATATATTTTTAGCATTTGACATGCTTAGCACTATACATTAAACACAAAGTGAAAAATGTGAAATCGAAAATAACAGTCAGGAGCAGGATTTGAACCTGCATCTTCTGGATACCGTCCAGATGCTTTACCAATTCAACCATCCTGACAATTGCTCCTGACTGCTAATTTCGATAACACATCATACTTAATGTCTTTGGGTGACGCCTGCGCCATCTGTCAGAAGTATTTTCATACATTATACCGACCAGGTAAACTTAATTTTACAATTAAGATTTTACCTAATAATGACGCAAACCCTTTAAATATTTAGATATTTTTATATATATTTTTAGCATTTGACATGCTTAGCACTATACATTAAACACAAAGTGAAAAATGTGAAATCGAAAATAACAGTCAGGAGCAGGATTTGAACCTGCATCTTCTGGATACCGTCCAGATGCTTTACCAATTCAACCATCCTGACAATTGCTCCTGACTGCTAATTTCGATAACACATCATACTTAATGTCTTTGGGTGACGCCTGCGCCATCTGTCAGAAGTATTTTCATACATTATACCGACCAGGTAAACTTAATTTTACAATTAAGATTTTACCTAATAATGACGCAAACCCTTTAAATATTTAGATATTTTTATATATATTTTTAGCATTTGACATGCTTAGCACTATACATTAAACACAAAGTGAAAAATGTGAAATCGAAAATAACAGTCAGGAGCAGGATTTGAACCTGCATCTTCTGGATACCGTCCAGATGCTTTACCAATTCAACCATCCTGACAATTGCTCCTGACTGCTAATTTCGATAACACATCATACTTAATGTCTTTGGGTGAGCAATTGTCAGGATGGTTGAATTGGTAAAGCATCTGGACGGTATCCAGAAGATGCAGGTTCAAATCCTGCTCCTGACTGTTATTTTCGATTTCACATTTTTCACTTTGTGTTTAATGTATAGTGCTAAGCATGTCAAATGCTAAAAATATATATAAAAATATCTAAATATTTAAAGGGTTTGCGTCATTATTAGGTAAAATCTTAATTGTAAAATTAAGTTTACCTGGTCGGTATAATGTATGAAAATACTTCTGACAGATGGCGCAGGCGTCACCCAAAGACATTAAGTATGATGTGTTATCGAAATTAGCAGTCAGGAGCAATTGTCAGGATGGTTGAATTGGTAAAGCATCTGGACGGTATCCAGAAGATGCAGGTTCAAATCCTGCTCCTGACTGTTATTTTCGATTTCACATTTTTCACTTTGTGTTTAATGTATAGTGCTAAGCATGTCAAATGCTAAAAATATATATAAAAATATCTAAATATTTAAAGGGTTTGCGTCATTATTAGGTAAAATCTTAATTGTAAAATTAAGTTTACCTGGTCGGTATAATGTATGAAAATACTTCTGACAGATGGCGCAGGCGTCACCCAAAGACATTAAGTATGATGTGTTATCGAAATTAGCAGTCAGGAGCAATTGTCAGGATGGTTGAATTGGTAAAGCATCTGGACGGTATCCAGAAGATGCAGGTTCAAATCCTGCTCCTGACTGTTATTTTCGATTTCACATTTTTCACTTTGTGTTTAATGTATAGTGCTAAGCATGTCAAATGCTAAAAATATATATAAAAATATCTAAATATTTAAAGGGTTTGCGTCATTATTAGGTAAAATCTTAATTGTAAAATTAAGTTTACCTGGTCGGTATAATGTATGAAAATACTTCTGACAGATGGCGCAGGCGTCACCCAAAGACATTAAGTATGATGTGTTATCGAAATTAGCAGTCAGGAGCAATTGTCAGGATGGTTGAATTGGTAAAGCATCTGGACGGTATCCAGAAGATGCAGGTTCAAATCCTGCTCCTGACTGTTATTTTCGATTTCACATTTTTCACTTTGTGTTTAATGTATAGTGCTAAGCATGTCAAATGCTAAAAATATATATAAAAATATCTAAATATTTAAAGGGTTTGCGTCATTATTAGGTAAAATCTTAATTGTAAAATTAAGTTTACCTGGTCGGTATAATGTATGAAAATACTTCTGACAGATGGCGCAGGCGTCACCCAAAGACATTAAGTATGATGTGTTATCGAAATTAGCAGTCAGGAGCAATTGTCAGGATGGTTGAATTGGTAAAGCATCTGGACGGTATCCAGAAGATGCAGGTTCAAATCCTGCTCCTGACTGTTATTTTCGATTTCACATTTTTCACTTTGTGTTTAATGTATAGTGCTAAGCATGTCAAATGCTAAAAATATATATAAAAATATCTAAATATTTAAAGGGTTTGCGTCATTATTAGGTAAAATCTTAATTGTAAAATTAAGTTTACCTGGTCGGTATAATGTATGAAAATACTTCTGACAGATGGCGCAGGCGTCACCCAAAGACATTAAGTATGATGTGTTATCGAAATTAGCAGTCAGGAGCAATTGTCAGGATGGTTGAATTGGTAAAGCATCTGGACGGTATCCAGAAGATGCAGGTTCAAATCCTGCTCCTGACTGTTATTTTCGATTTCACATTTTTCACTTTGTGTTTAATGTATAGTGCTAAGCATGTCAAATGCTAAAAATATATATAAAAATATCTAAATATTACTACATTCTTCATTACGAGCAGGAATCAAACCTGCGTCCCTTCCTATCCGGGGAAGTGCTCTAATTCACTGAGCTACCGTACTATTTGTTAGAAATACCAAATCTCCTTACCATGCATGTCAAGTGCTAAAATATAGATCAAAATGATTAAAAAATCACGCCATCAAATAGTATGAATTTTAATTGCAAAATTAAACTTACTATATAGGGTTAAAGCATGTAAATGCTTCTGATAGGTGGCGTTGGTCGTTACGACAAATGTGGTAAGGAGATTGGGTATTTCTAACAAATAGTACGGTAGCTCAGTGGATTAGATCATTTCCCCGGATAGAAAGGGACGCAGGTTCGATTCCCGCCCGTACTAAAATACTCTTATTCCTTATTCACAAATTATAATTTGTACTTTAAGAGTAGCTGAACATGTCAAGTGCTAAAATATAGATCAAAATATATGTATTTATTTAAGTCTGCGCTATATATCACGTAAGTTAATAGTTAGTAAATAATTAAGATATTTGCTGTTGCAAGTATTCCATGTTGATTAAAATATCTGTGAGTGAGTACTTAGTCCTTTGTTTTGGAGTGGTTGGTGGGTTTGAGTACGCCAATTAGTAGTTTAAGTACTGGGTTTATTGGTGCTTACATACAGTCTAGGGGTTTAGAGACTTCAATGTCACAAAAGTCAATGAACGTCATTAGCTAACCTTGTGAGTAATATAAGAGAAAAAAATGGTATTTCAAGGCTGAAATAGAATCTTTTTGGAATCAGTCGCAACAGTATTAGTTGCACCGTCTTAGGACCTTTCACGTCATCTATCTGATGAATTTGCCCGTTATTCGAATAATATATCTGAATATATTATATCATTTGGAGTGAATAATGACGTGTGATTTTATATGTATAGTATAAATATATTCACTCAAGGGAAATGGCGTGTTTATAAGAAAATAGCATCACGCCTGTATTCCCAGAAGGGGTAGGCCGAGGCGTATTACACACCCACGGTTCGCCAGATATTTTTAAGTCCCAAGTAACAGGGGGTGAGCTTATTACCGTCTACCGAGCACATTTTCAAACACTGAGCTGCCACTGAGATTTTTTTTTATTACGAAAAAGCTCAATAACAAAACTACCTGACCCGGGGATCGAACCCGAGACCTCATGATCAGCACCCGCTTACACTATCGCTGCACCACAAAGGCAGAAGAAGAAAGTAAGTATTAGCGCAAAAGCTAGCCGACTAATCCAAATACCTTTGCCACAAATATAATCTCTACACAAAAATAGCCTGCTTTTTTGGGCCTAGTAGCCTGTATTCATTGTTTCTGTAAATTAGTTTTTGATAATCAGTTTCGTAGCCACGGCATCAAGTGGTAACAAAATAATAGTTACTTTGACGTCAAGTACTATATGACAGGCATTCAACTAAATTGTAAAATTAGACTATTACCCCTTTCTATTATATACGAGTAGTTACTAATCGTATTGTTATTATGAATAATTTTATTAACTAGTTTCTTAAGACTAAAACATTAATTAGCTCTGAATACGAGCCGGATTGTACTGTTGCGTGATTTCGGGTAATTATGACGTTGTAGATAACCTTATGTGTCGATATATTTCCACTTAATTACGTTAAAATCTAAATATATATTATTATTTTATACTGTAGGCTGACGAACACAAATACGGGTTCATGGAAAGCGGTTACCGTAGCCTATGAAGCTACCAACACCAAGACATTACTCGCTCATTGCCAACCTCAAATGACGGGACAGAAGGCCGGTAGAGAGGTAATAATGGTGTGGACAGTGAGAAGAAAAAGAAAAGAAATAGGGGTTTAGCCTCCGGCACTCTCACTCTCCATACTACACATAACAATAGCAGGATTTACCGTTGCTTTACGACGATCTTCTGTGGGAAGATGGCCCTTGTTAAGCTGAGCCATTCATGCTGGGAGAAGCTATATTCTACCTGAAACACGTAACAGCGTAATGTACTAGAAGGCGCTAGTAAATTTCGAACGTCTTTTAATTGTACTTCAGATATGTACCTTGTCCTCGTTGCGGGTTGGATTCATACACGGGACAATTCTATGATAATTATATGGTTGATCTCCGTCTGGGTGTATTATTTATGCATTATTATGTTTATTTTTATATTAAGTGGGTGGCAAACTTACATACGACTCACCTGATGGTCAGCAGACTTCTGAAGCGCGGCCTCATTAACGATATCTATCTACTGAGAAATGTTCTCAGGTGTGCCACTAATGAGTAAAACTATAAGTATCTCAGGGCTTTTGGCATTTTGAACGTATTCAATACTAATGAAGTTTCTGACGTACCTTCTGAGTTTATATTATTTATTTCTTCCCCTACTTCTTTCGTTTCTAGCTATATCTACTTTTAACCACCGACATTTCTACACGTATAATTTTAATTAATATTTCAAACGTTACTAGAATTAATTACTTACTAGAACCTACCCGCGACTCCATCCACGTGGACTTCAGAATATAAATACAACGTTCTGCGTCACACTAATTATCTTCAGTTCATGAGCTACAGCCTGAAAGTGTAACAAACAAACGGACAAATTAACCTTTGCATTTATAATATTCGTAAAGATGACCCTCGATGTATTTACATGTAAGTACTTTCTACAGACGTTTATAAATGTATTTTCTTTCGAAATTCGATGTTTCTAGACGACAATTTCGACCTTTCTCAAACTGTTTATATAGTTCGTGTAGATTTTAATAAATATGTATAAGTTTGTGTTATTTAAATGGTACGTTACGTAGAAATAATGATAGCGTTGAACAACCGACTGTGAACTATATGTAATTGGAACATATTGTGGTAATAGCTTCGTTAGGACTACGAAGTCTTTATTTTTAAGAAATTATATTGTTTTAGAAGCAGGTTTAAGACAAAACAGTATCAAGACTATCTTTCTGAAGAGGCATTCTTTGTAGAGGCGAGAAAAGAAAGTTACAAATATATAAAACGAGGTGTTACTTCGTTACAAGATCGCAATGACGATGATGAAAAATGTGTACATTATATAAAATAAGTATTAGTAATAAGTAGTACTATTGTAGAAGTATCCAGCGACAGTACAAACACAAAGAACGACTGATAATTTTGAACTGTACAGGTATGTGTACTGTGCTGTGCCGATTGGCTTACGTTTTGTAAAATCCATGAAGCTGTAAAATTTATAAAAAAAATCTGGAATACGGTTGACCCTAAAGGCCATCCCTGCCACTTCCCGCTAATTTGATACTGAAGCGCTCAAAACTGCACTAGCTCTTCGAGCAACGACACTAAAACGACAACAACGAACAAGATTTAGTAAAACACTATTCGTTGAATTTTCAAATCGCAATAACTTTTGAATGAATGAACCGATTTTCTGAAAACATTCCAAAAACAAAACTATGAGTTGAAATTAAGTAGTACCAACAAACCATAACGTTGAAAACATAAAATGTACTCCAAAATATAATTTAGAATCAATATTTAACGGATAGATTAAACATATAATTTAATTTACATAACTTAATTGAAAACTAAATTATTTGTAATATTTCAATAGAACGCCAGAATTATTTTAACCAATGAGGTAAATATGTAGTGACATAGGTACGTGTTGACGTCATTATTATCCTAACTTTATTTTGTGTCGGTTTCTGTTGTGTTTTAGATAATCAACAGTATTTCCGGAGCGAATGCCAATATGACTTCCACCATTTGTATGATTTCAATGACTGCCTGGAAAGTAAACTTGATGAGAATACTCGCATGCCTGAGACTATTATGATCCAAATTCATCTCAGTTTGGTAAAAGATCCCCGAAAAAACATGAGTTGAGTAAAAATAATAATAATAAAGTTCGTAATTAAATGTCTACCTACAAAAATAAATACATAATACATTCATTTTCTTTTTATCCATGTGAAAAACACCAGAAAATCTCCGGATAAATACTGCACTCTACAACACTAAGGTGATTTTAATGAGTTCAAAACACAGTGGGTGACCCCCTAATCTTTAATAACAGCCATGTTATGGCTTTCAGAGGTTTAGTCGGCGGGTCTTTTTAGGGCTAAGGGAGTGATCTCTCGCGTAACGCGCTAAGGAGGTCGTTTCAAAGTTTTAATGTCGATATTTAAGCCGCTACTCTAATGTACCTTTATTATAGATTTGAATAGTTATTTTACCCTTTAAAGAACCCTTGTTTAATTCTATATAAAGTATAAACATAGATATATTTAAGTGTCACATAATTATCACCAGTAAAAGCATCACTGTAGTAACAAAATGTATTTAATTCTGTGTATTATAAATTGTTTGCGTACATTGGGGGCAGTTCTTTTATAATGTAAAGTTTCTGTTACATTGTGCTTCGAGACACAAGAACAGTCTTTGTTCAATGTTATTGAAACATTAAAACCCTTTGTTAACGTTCTACCCACAAAAGGTTTTGTTTTATAAATATCCCGCGGCAATTAAATATTATTAAGGACTAATAGCCCTTCTTTTTTAAGGTGGGATTAAATATTTTTAACCGCAGACCCCGTCGTTCGGGTCAACGAATAGGGTAGTGTGAGGCCCTCACCCACTAAATAAACCTGCCGTGTGACCGATTTTTTCTTCGGAATGAAGTATCAGCCAATCTTATTTATTAAGGCTCCGTCTATTCAACTTCTCCAAAAGGTTTCTGTTGTCATAAAAATCATAAAACGGTCACACACTTTCTAGGAATTGCGTCTGTCCACGGCAACCGCTTACCATCATGCATTCCATATGTTTGTTGGCAACTCTTATGGAGGCTTGTAAAAGATTATTTGCAACAACGCAAAGTAACATTTTTATAATTTGTTAATATATTCGCGATCGTACTGCGCGCATGTTGCGTGCATTTCGTGTGCTGATTCCTGCTGGTTGTCGGTTTTTTCGATTAAGGCTTGGAGTGCGCGTGGTGTGATTTGGACGGTTATTCGCGATGGTTTTGCGCGTCACAAATAATTAAATAGTACTACGGCCATTATTATAGAAATTTAAAAAATGGTGAGCATGCTAATGCCTGATGGGAAAGACCATTCGCAGCAAAAGTGCTCGCGTTGCTTTACATGTCGTGTTTTATATAATAAACGTGTACATTGTCATAACAGTCGTCTGGGTACGTCCCTTCCTCTGTAATAGAATAATAACAGACCAACATAAATAGACTCACTTCAAAGCTGTATTACACAGATGCGGTTGGGATGTGCTTGCCCATCATTTATCACGCCGCAAACTAAAATAACTTGACATACTCTGTGGTGGGAGTTACTAGACATTTTATTGATATTGATTGAGAAAATGGCGGTTTAATTTTTTTTTATATACTACGCGGATACCAAGCAAACACATGGAAGGGACCGTAGCCTCTAGACGCTAGCCATACCAAAGGCATCACTCGCGTGAAGCAACACTGTAATAAGGAGAGCAGGACAAGGAATATTCTAAATTCACTATTCGAGACACAATAGTACGGGTGCCTACCATTTTATCAAGCTGATCTGTGATCTGTGAGAGTGTGAGATATACTTCCCAGCCAAGCGACCATTTCATGCTGGGACAAGCAAGGCTCTAACCACTAGTTTAAATACCTCAGTTCTGTGCCGAGTATTGTACCCTCGATGCACACTCGACAATTATGTGTGTGTTGCATAGATAATTGTCGAATATGTGTGACCTCTTTTCGCTATACTTGTAAGTTTGTGAAGAAAATATTCCCTACTATTAATATAATGACTGGGGAATAAGCCACTAAGGGTTATGATTATGAGCTGTGTGAGTTTATCTGTTACCTCATAACTTCAAAGATCTCTTACTTATCACAGATAGACTAATAAAGATTATTAGACGGTTCTTAATAGTTCGCTGGTCATACGCTATGTGACCTCACATTAATTTCAATACAGCGTCCTCTATACATGACTTCAATTTATGAATTTTTTGAAGTGAAAATTTCTTTAGTTGCATTGAGCACTATTTGGGTGAACAAAAATCATGGAACTCGCGTCATCGTCACCGGACACTCCGATCTTCTTTAGGCGCGTTGAGTAGTTTTTGGGTGAACAAAAATCATGGAACTTGCATCATCGTCACCGAACGCTCCGATAGAAGTGAAAACTAAGTAACTTGTGAATTGTATCGCCGAGCTATTAAATTATTATTTTAGAATTATTTTTGGTTTGTAAAAAAGTGTTAATGACCAATAATTGGTAATTTTCACTTCTATCGGCAGTCCCTAAAGACCGCCCTGCATGTTATTTTTTTCAGGTACTTGCTGAATTGAATTTCAAATGATAAGGATATAGAATAGATCAAATGTATATACGATGTCAGGTTTATTTTTCATCTATTATATAAAATCAGTGTTTGTATGTTCGTATCGTACTCGTATGTCCTGCCATACCGTTCACTCTGTCATCATGACATTTTACATACATATACATAATTTAATCTACAGAAAAGGACATTCATTATTAGGCTAATTTTTACCCCGAAATTAAATATGGTTCCCGTGGGAAATAACCTACAATAACTGAGCCACAGCAATGCATAGGCGAGCTTGTAATTTGTTCTTTCTGGGGTTCATTTTATCCCTAAAGAGCAAGCAAGTGCTTCCACTCGCACATTTCGTAGTCTTCTCATCATTCAATTTAAAAATAACCTACATTTATTTTTATCAAACATAGTAAGAGAGTTTCCAGCGGCATATTTCATGATCAAAAGACAGGAAAGCCGACATCACACAGTAAAACTTTGATTCAAAGAACTTTTCCTAACATAATTAATCAGTTTCAAATCAAAATACGTTCAAGTTATAATTAAAGTCCGTGACAAGGCCGACTGTGGCGGAATATGCGGCGAGCGCCGCTGTCATTTATTCTTGAAACATCTACATTGATAAATTTTAATAAACCATTCAAATGTGTTTTGAAGATAGCGTAGTGGTTTAGATGACGGGGAGGCCGTCCCGAGTGTTGTGGGTTCAACAGTTCACGACAACTCTTCGTGTGATCCACAACATAATAGTTGTTCTGAGTCTGTTTGAGTGTATTTTGCGTCGGTAAATTTCTCCAAAAATTGTATGTTTGTAAATTCCTCCGCGATACAAGCGTTCTTTCTTAGTGAAAGGTGTTGTAAAAAAATATATGTACCTATATAATAATAATAAATAAATAAATAAATATTCACGGACATTTCACACAACGTCCTCTGGTCCCAAACTAAGCTTAACGCTTGTGCTATGGGTACCAGATTACGGATATAATACATATTATATTACTTTTTTTTGTAAATACATACATTTAATAGATACATATAAAACACCCAGACTCAGTACAAATATCTGTGTTCATCACACAAATAATTGACATGAGTGGAAATTGAACCCACGACCTCGTGCACGGAAATCGGTTACACTATCGACCACCCCACGAGGCCTGTCAAATTACATAATGACAGGTTTTATACTTATAGTATCACCCCATACAAAATTACGTTTATATGGAATACTATTTTCATTCTTTGGAAGTCTGTCTCTCTTTTATTTTGATGTGAAACATCTAATGCGGAGGGAGGGTAAAATCGGCTATTAGCGTGGCGACGCTCTTTTACTTGTTCCGTTCAAATGTTGCAAGTTAAATTAGACACACTTCCCGATTTCCTATTGAGCTAAAATTTTACAAGCTTATATATGTATATTGCGTAATAATGCAATATTATGATGACATAGAGCTGATCTGATGGATATAGGAACTTAATAATGAAACGGCACAGCACTGTCGAGCTTGGACTCGTTTTATTCGTCTTGACGAGTACTTTGTCTTTAGATAGTATCCAGGATCTGATGATGGAGCTAGAAGGTGGCCATAGGAACTCCAATATAAAACGACATAACCCCATCGAGTTTGGGCTCGTATGATTCGTCTTGACGAGTACTTTGTCTCTAGATGGTACCCAGGGTCTGATAATGAAGCTGGAAGGTGGCCACAATAACTCCATAATGAAACGACGCTGCCCCATTAAGTTTGGACTCGTTTGATTCGTCTCGATAAGTACTTTATCTTTTGATGGTGGATCCAGGGACTGATGATGGAGCTAGAAGGTGGCCATAGGTACTCCGTCATAAAATGACTTAACTCCATCAAGTTTGGACTCATATGATTCGTCTTGACGAGTACTTTGTCTCTAGATAGTATCCAGGGTCTGACGATGGAGCTTGAAGATGGCCACAGTAACTCTGTAATGAAACGACGCAACCCCATAGTGTTTATACTCGTTTGATTAGTCTTGACGAGTACTTTGTGTCTGGATAGTATCCAGGGTCTGATGATGGAGCTGGAAGGTGGCCACAGTAACTCTGTAATGAAACGACTCAACCTTATGGAGTTTGAAATTGTTTGTTTCGTCTTGACGAGTACTTCGGTCCTAGGTGATTTCCAGGGCCTGATGATGATGATTTATAACCATTTCCGCTATTTTACACGTCATAGATTTATGCAAGCACACATTGAAAAAGTTATGATCATTTTATTTCTACTCATTATTCCTACAAAATAATTTAGACGTTTCACATCTGGTAGACGTCCCGCGACGTCTATTTTTTTTTTTAAACCTTTAGAAAGAAAATATTAATATAAACACATCACTCTACGGAACGTTAATTACTTAAATATAATAATAGCTATCCCACACGAACTGTCAAACTATAATATCTATCTCTGAAATTTCATCCAAATCCGTTCAGTTGCTTTGGCGTCATTTTGTAACAAACATCCATTTAACATTTTGCATTATAATATTACCTATAATATTATCTTATTTAACTAAAATAACACGCTTTAAATAGCTAGTTGAACTAAAAAGTAGTAAATAATATTACAATAAATAATGATTGATGAATTAAAAAAGCATGGGGTGCTTTTACTATATAGGTAACCTATTTGTAACATTTGATTATGCACCCCACGCTTTTTTACAATCATTATTTATTGTAATATTATTTACTACTTTTTAGTTCAACTAACTATTTAAAGCGTGTTATTTTAGTTTTTTAAACTATAATTTATTTTCTTCTTTTTTGGTCTCAAAACAGTATCAAAAGTACTGTTATTTAAAAGAAATAAAACCTACTTATGCCGTGATAATTTACCTTTAACTTTACGGGACCCTAAAAACCGATAAATGCCGAATAATTTTATCAAATTATACACTAATTTGTTGTCATCGGTCCTCGATAAATCTACAAAGTTTGAACGAAAACTGGCCATTTAAAGTGGATCAAAATCACGCCCAAAGGAGTCGGTTACAAATATACAAACATACAGGTGAAGCTAATAAAAAGCGTGTAAAAACGATGTCGTTATGTGCGCTCCAGAGTATAATAATATGTGTGCAAAATGTAATCATTATTGGTTCTGTTAAAATAGTTTGGTTACCAACATACTAATTAAACTTCACTGACTACTTTAATTTATTAAGATTTATTAATATACATCTTGTTCATATCAAGATACGAAAAGAACGGAGATAGAGGGAGCTACTACCACAGACAAAAAATACAATTTTATAGAGAAAATCAGGTAATGTAAATGTACATTACTCAACAGGTTCAGCAGTTACAGCGTAAAATCGTTACAAACAAATAAAACAAACTCATTTTCACATTTATAATTTTAGTAAGTATATAAGTAAGTTGTCTAATAATCTTTGAGCACACTGACAGACGCTACGCAATAATCATTTATTGATCAGACCAGCTTCAACCGAGCAAAAACAAAAACATACCATTATTTTTTACAAGCCCCGTCTTATGCAATATTTGTTGGAAGTACTACAGATGTTTATCGAATAGAATAAGACGGGGAGGCGTGAGTACGTACAGTTATTGCTTCGCCAACAATGCGATAGATTTTAATATCTTTCGATATTACTAGTACAGTCCTAGTAGATATTACATAGTGGTATTAATATTTTTATATGTTTCAGCGCGAAAATCGCAACTTCAAGCTCAAATCAGCTTGTGTGAATCTTGGAAGTACATGCAGTTGGTTGACTGACTTCCTAACTAAATATTGTGGCTTTGATTTCCACATAGGACAATTATTTGTATGATCAACAAACTTATCTGATATTATTTGTTTTAATTCATTTACGAGCTAAGCTTACATATTTAAAAAAATGGTAAAATGTAGAAATCCGAAATGGATGATGTTGCAAGAGATCGATCGTATGTTTATTTTATACTATAAGGGCTTACGACCTGCCTCTTGCCTGTAGTCCATATACGTTAACAAGACCAGAGATATCACTGGCATTTTGTGAACTATAGTGGGAGGATGATGTGGAGGTAATGAGGAGGTTGATATGAAGGATGAACGTGTGTAGAGGATGGATTAAAAATGTGAAAAGGAAACTGCGTAAAAAGATGAGACGGATAGGAATTATGATAATAGGAACCTACAATTTCTTAACGCAGATATTGCTTGTCAATTCGGTCCATCCATCCTGTGTTTTAATATCTAAAGCGTAATTTTCAATAAGCATATATTTTAATTTCGATCAATATCAGGTTAAAGTAACATTTTAATGTTGCACATCTGCCGACCGTCCCAAAGTCAGCATTTTTTTGTGAAAAGTGAAACTTGGTAAAATATGGGCTGAATACAAATTGGATGAGGCAATTACGTGGAGTTGATGAAATTTATTTGATTCAGTGACTGAGCGCTTTGGACCGAGTTAAACGTATAAATTGTACTCGAATATTGATGGCCTTGTTTATTTACATGAAAAGGTAATTAATGTTTGATTTTATTCAACTTGTGAGAGGTCGTTGTGAATTGGTGATTTTGTTACATCCTATATAATATATCTGATATTTTTAAAACACCCTGCTTTGGTTTATAAAGAACTCAAAGTATACAGCATAACAAAAATATGTAAGTACCTAAAAGCGTCGCATCCACCCTTTTTTTTTTTTTTTTTTATTTTAGGTGGGCAAAAATGTCCTACCGCACACCCCGCTGCCCGGGGAGACAACGGGGTAGTGTGGGGCTCTCACCCACTAAAAACCCACCGTGCGCCCTCACCCGCCCTTGCTACGGCGGATCACGGGAACCGCGTCGTTTCTCCGCGATCCGCAGGCGGCAGCCCCTTCGGGCACCCTCTCTTGTGCGACGCCCCGCGCACTTGGGCGTCACACCTTCGCGGTAGGCTTCCGCGGACGGCAGGGTACTCCCCGACCCCACCGTCCGCAGCCTCGGCTAGGGCGGCATCAGGCGCAGGTAAGCGCGCGCACGCCGCCCCGCGCGCCGGCGGCGAATCGGGTCCGCGAAGGAGGATTCCTCCCGGGCCCTCTCCGCCGCCTCCTTCCGCGAGATGACAGCCTCGCAGAAGGCGGCGACCGCGGTCCAGGCCCTGTCACTGCCAACCATCGCTCGCGCAACGGCCGGCAGCGACAGGTCCACGCCTATGACTGCAGCGAGTTCCCGGCGCTGCACATCCCAGGCCGGGCACGACTCGAGCGTGTGCTGCGCCGAGTCCTCGCCGCAGTCGCAGTGGTGACAGCCTGGGGTCGTCTCCCTCCTAGCGATCGTGTGCAGGTATTTGCCGAAACAACCGTGCCCCGACAAAACCTGCACCAACCGGAAGGTGAGGACCCCGTGCTGCCGCCCTGCCCATTCTTCCAAGATCGGCTGGAGCGCCCCCACGGTCCAGAGACCAGCCCGGGGCGTCTCCAGCCGAGACCTCCACTTTAGGACGGTGGCGCGGCGGGCATCTTTCCGCCACGCAGAGATTGCGCTTGGCGAGGGGCGGCTGCCCCCCGCCCGCGCCGTCGACGCCCGCCGATAAACGTCGGCGAGCACTTCCGCCTCCAGATCCCAAGGGGGGGTTCCGGCCAACGCGCAGGCTGCATCGCACGAGACCGTGCGGTACCCGCGTATTGCCCTGACCGCTACGACCCTCTGTGGACGCCACAGAAGGGCCCTATTGCGAGCGGCCAGGGACTCCGCCCACACGGGCGCGCCGTACAGTGCCATTGACCGTACTACCCCCGCGTAGAGTCGTCGACACGCGAGACTCGGTCCGCCCAAATTCGGCATCAGTCGCCCGAGGGCGGACGCCGTGCCGACGAGCTTTGGCGCAAGACGGCGGAAGTGCTCGTCAAAGTGCCACCGTCCATCCAATACCAGGCCCAGGTACTTGACGTCGCATCCACCCTCGCTTAAGAGCAATACCTGGAACTTCTTAAACTCAACAGAAGCATGGACTTCAACCACTAAGATAAATGTTCGTGGATTTTTCCAGACTAAACCTTGAAAGGCTAAACGTGATTACGTAATCCATCGTCGTTGTAAGTTCATTTTTCTAGCATCCCATTTGTATCAATAACCCCACTGAATGTACTTCCAATGTATGAATACAAATCTTTATTAAATGCAATCCCACCATGTATCTTATGTCGCGTCTTCGCGTATGTAATTGGTTATATATGGCAAATGTTATTCGGTATTGTTTTATTTTTGTACTACTAAGAAGCGGCAAATATAGATATGATAATGATGGCAGACGAGCCACGGCCCACCCGATGGCAAGTGGTAACCGTCGCCCATGGACTCAACCACACCAAGAGCATTGTCAAGCCGCTGCGCACCATTTCATTTCTCAGATATGAAATGAAATAATAAATAGTTATCTTCTGCTACAGCCACAACACACTGATTTTATTGGAAAACAAGCACACCAGCTGACTGATGGTGAGTGTTTAAAAACTATCAGGAAGGATAGTTGAGAGAGAATGAAGGTTTGGGCCTTCTTGCTCACCCAATCATTATACTAAAAATTGACAATGAATTTTATTTTAAGCATCTTGTACACAGACAAACTTTTGACGAGACCTTGAACGTGATAAGTAATCTGGCCTCGGAGCCCGTCACAATAATGTCAAAACAAAATGGCTTGGCGATTTTAGAACGCACTTTTCGCAAATTTTGTTTACGAACGTCCCCATTTTAATTTGACCTCATTTTGTTATTTAAATAAAAAATACGGAATAAATCCATATTTGTCAGTGGATCTTGTAAACAAACAATTAACGAATATAGAGCGACCATTACAAAGTAGGGCATGAGTAATGGAATGGACCCTTCAAAGACTTCGTCCTCTGAAACTATATTACAGTGCGATCCATTCACAGGTGAAATTCGTTGTTATATCGTGTAGACTTGGCATAAAGTCTATCAATAGTATCACAACATTTTATATATTGTATATTTTCTTGCAGTAACCAATTTCTACTTCGTAAAGGGGGTCATGTGACTCCAAATGGCCTATTGTGTGAAGCCCACGTAGAAATTGAAATTGATTATTGCTGTTTAGTACCATAGAAATACAATCCGTGTCGTGACGGAAAAAGAATACAAGTGTTACCACCCCATTTTTTCCCCACGAGCGTCGACGACTGAGGAAAGTAAGTAATTTTATCACCCATGCATTACTGGTGGCAGGGTGGGTATCAAGTACTATTTATTAATTTCCAAATGGTGAAATGAAATGTTGAGCAGCGGTTTTTAAAAATCATAATAAATAAATAAATTACGCTTTAATACCTTTACGCTCATAGTTATGATTGGATTATTTTATTAAACACAAATTGTAAAATGTGAAATCGAAAATAACAGTCACGAGCAGGATTTGAACCTGCATCTCCTGGATACCGTCCAGATGCTTTGCCAATTCAGCCATGGTGACAATTGCTCCTGACTGCTTATTTCAATAACACAATATTTATATATATTTTTAGCATTTGACATGCTTAGCACTATACATTAAACACAAAGTGAAAAATGTGAAATCGAAAATAATCACCCAAAGGCGTCCCCAAAGACGTTAAGTATGATGTGTTATCGAAATTAGCAGTCAGGAGCAATTGTCAGGATGGCTTTATTGGCAAAGCATCTGGACGGTATCCAGGAGATGCAGGTTCAAATCCTGCTCCTGACTGTTATTTTCGATTTCACATTTTTCACTTTGTGTTTAATTCAATAACACATTCATACTTAACGTCTTTGGGTGACGTTGCGCCATCTGTCGGCAGTATTTTCATACATTATACCGACCAGGTAAACTTAATTATTATTTTACTTTTTACAACGTGATTCTACGTCACCTAAGACATCAAGAAAAACAAAAAAAAAATGTGTTATCGAATTTCGCAATCTCGAGCAATAATGACAGAATTGGCATAGCATCTGTGATAGTTTTTCAGGAGATGCAGGTTCCAATCCCGCTCGTGACCTATTTTTGAATAAACATATTCGCATTTTGATTAAAAAAATATGTGAAAATATCAAAACGTAAGTCTTGTGATTATCAACCGTTTACACATTACAAATACACTTGGCGCACGCAAACTGATGATACTAAAGTGATACAGTAACGTAAAAACAGTATGTTTATAACAATCCGGTAAACTAATTACACTGTGGCACGGGCCTCGTGGCATAGTCGGTAGTGTAACAGACTTCCGTGCACGAGGTCGTAGATTCGATTCCCACTCAGGACAATTATTTGTGTGATGAACACACATATTTGTACTGCGTCTAAGTGTTTTCTATCTATTATATTATTATATGTATGTATTTACAAAAAAAAAAGTAATATGTGTATTATATCCGTAGCGTAGAACGGCCCTTCGCTAGATATACCGACGATCTGGTCAAAGCTGCGGGTATCCGTTGGATGCGGTCGGCACAGGACCACTCGTTGTGGCGTTCTCTTGGGGAGGCCTCTGTCCAGCAGTGGACGTTGATAGGCTGATGGATGGATGGATGGAGCACAAGCATTAAGCTTAGTTTGGGACCAGAGGACGTTGTGTGAAATGTCCGTGAATATTTATTATTATTCATTATTATTATTTATTATTCGCTTTATTTATTTCACTTCCTATTTTTAGTTATTATTATTATTATTTACTGCATTTATCAAAGCGTGTCTAAATTAACTCACACACTAAAATTAACAATTTATCTTATAACGACACACTAAAATTAACAATTTATCTTATAAACAAATTTTAATAATAATACTCCGCATACTCAGACCATGTCAAAGTTGAAAGAAAATGACTGTAAAGCATTTCTGTAGAACTGTATATGTTTAACTCAAAATACTTCGTCGTGTATGATGTACTGTTGTATCTTAAATCCCTTTGAAGTTCTTAAGGGAATAATCCTTGAAGTGTAAACAATTCATTTAGGAATATGCGACGTGAGACGTCACAGAGAACAAGGGCTATGTGAATACAGCTCGAATGATTTCCGACGTGGGATTTCAAAGGGACTACTCTGTGCGGAACAAAGGTGATCGCAGAAGCTTCCCGTTGCACCGGATGCCCTAACTCGTGTGGCAGACCGTTATATACATATTGAAAATTCACTGTACATAATATATTATATACCTTTGGAGCCTTGTTTTTAATATACAGAAGATTTTTCTTAATGCATCTTATCCGATAGATGGCGTGATATATCTTATGCTGATAAGGAGTAGTAATTGATCATTGCGAGTAGTACCCTCGGTGACTTTACTGACAGAGTGGCTGAAGTGGCTCCAAAAATTTTGGGGTTTAAGTCACTTAAGTATTTTTTATACTAGGAGGATACATACAGCCCGCTTGAAAGTGTAAGTTGTTACCGCAGCCCTATAGATACTAGCAATATCAGAGCCATCATTCGCACTTTACTTACCCCAGAGAAAGGTACGCAGAGAAGAAAGATTATACCTACTACTTTTCCATGAAAAAAACTTTTTTTTTGATAGGCCACCCGATTTTAACTTACGCTATTTCACAATTAGCCCATATTAGTTTCTTTCAAACCTAACAAGGAGATGCCTGAGTTCTCCACGAGTAAATTATTATAAACTAATCAAAAATGTACTAACTACCTATAACAAATTTGTTGAAAGTGAGAAAGATATATCAACATAGTATAGCCCACCACACGTCCGTCCCATTTACTAAGCATATCAAATACTAAAAATATACAAGTCACAATTTTGTCAATGATTATAGAGCTGGTTTTACATTACACAAAAACTCAACTAACCTAATAAGATTAAATCTGCAAATTACCAGCCCCAGTGCGATTTTCACCGTCGGGGTCCACAGCTGGAACAGGCTCCGCATTTTGTTCTCCAATTACTATTCAGAGTGCGTGGCACAGAATTGCTTATACAATTTCAGCTGTTTCTATCTGAGCTCGTAAAACTGACCGCTATAACTCTTCGTCTGCTGCCACAGTACTCTAGTGCCCCGCACATGTTAGTTAGGAAGTGTTTACACTGGCGAATATGCAGATATATCCGCCTGTAATCGGCTTGTGAACTAACAGTGATAAATATGTGTGCTACTCTACAATTCTCGGTCTAACTTATTTGACTATTTTAAAGAGGTAAGCCCAAAAAATGCTTGAAATGGACAGTAACTTTTAATAGTCCTCAATTCTATTTATAATAAAATATTTATAATGAAATAATTCTCAAGTTTGTTTGACTAGGGCAAAAATATAGTGAATATTAAAATTTTAAACTTGATATCCGTCTAACTCATTCTTATTGATTTTTGGAGTAGGATAGAATTAGTCCACAGTTATCATTATTTTGATATAATTCAATCTATATGTACTGTAAATCTAATTAAAATAATATATGCGTATATCAATTAAAATAAAATTATTTTCAAAATAGAAAACGTATCGAGGCTGTATGAGACACGTGTCCTTTGCCTTAATGACAGTTTGACATATTGCATTACTTATATTATACTCAAAGAGTATATAGTATAGTATAATAAAGAATTATACTTTTTAGCATGGCCGCGGTACCAAATTAATATTTACCCTCCTGCTCAGTTTGTTGAAGTGATGATATTAGTTGTTTAATGAGGAAATAACAAAAATGTTTACCTTTTGTTGTTTTATTATTGCATAAAAATCCTTGCCATAACTTAACCTATGTTTAAAAAACTAATTGGAACTGGCTACTACCTAGTTTTTTGATAATAATTGATATTATAATGGGTTTCCTAAGATTTGTAGTACGTTTTGGCGTATATTTCAATGTTGTACATTTCAGGCATTTTTTTGTATGGATGAAGAAGAATGCCCATCATTCTCCTTTATCATTCTTATATTTAAGGCAGGATTTCCAATTTCTTCTAAAACAGAAGCAATCTGAGACGCTTCATAGCTGATTAAAATTTACAAGAAAATAAGTAGGATCTAGTAATATTTATGTAATTGACGTTACTCAGCACCAAATATTTTACATGTACAGTAAATTATTATTTAATTTATCTATAGCTAACTAATCTTACAGTAATTGAAATCATTTTTTAAGTAGTAGGTACACCTGTAATGCACTGAGACGTATTATTAACCCCTGCCGTAAATGGATGGGTGTTAGAAGTTTAAACGTGTATATCTGTGGCACTGTAGCTTTTAAAACACTTACTAATTATTTGGAGCTAGTTTTGTTTTTTGATCTATATTTTTATCATTTGACATGCTCAGCTACTTTAAAGTACAAATTATTATTTGTGTATGAGGAAAAAGATAACTTTAGTGCCAGCGGCAACCCAACCTGCGTCCCTTCCAATCCGGGGAAGTACTCTAATCCACTGAGCTACCGCACCATCTTTCGGCCATACCCAATCTCCTCATCACATTTGTCTTAACTACCAACGCCATCTATGGGAACGCATTTACATGCATTAATCCAATATAGTAAGTTTAATTTTGCAATTAAAATTAATACTATTTGATGGCGTGATTTTTTAAACTTTTTAGCATTTGACATACTCCGCTATTTAGAGCACTTCCCCAGATTGGAAGGGACACAGATTCGATTCACAAATAATAATTTGTAGTTTTGTTGCTGAATGCTATCAGCTGTTTTTCTCCAACTTGGTGGTAGAGCTTTGCTTGTCCCAGCATGAATGTGCCGCCTCGAACGTGGAAGTATCAGCTTCTCACAAAAGATCAGCCTAAAACATCGCTACTCATACATTTGTATTTCGTATGGTGTGTTATAATACCGAAGACCCAAGTTCTCTCTTTATCCTCTGCTTATTATCCTTCATCTCGACGTCCTATCGCTTTCATTAGAGTTGGCGAAGTGCGAGTGATGTCTCTGGTGTTACTAGTATCTATAGGCTACGGTCACCGATCATGAACCGTATGCTCGTTTGCAATCCGCGTAGTATAAACTAAACACAGTAGTGGTAGGTATAGTGGTTGGGCTAATTGCAATGGCCTCAAAGAATAGGCTATAGATAGTTGGCCAGGTTCGTGTGGTAGATTAAACAGGGAGGTCAGAGGATCGGAAGGGTTTTTAAATATTTAACATTTAATTAAAAATAAGCATGAGCTGTACAAAATTCTTACAGTGCATACATTACACACATATACATAACTACATAAATGATATTAACGCTGTAAATTGTATTGTCCTGATTAGAAATAAACTTACAAATTCTATGATTTTTAAATAGTCCAACAAAAACTGTTTTATTATTTATGTTAAAACACTTGCGGTATATTCGCCAGTAAGAATACACCTTTACACATATATGATGCTCGTAAATAGCGTCCCTCGTAAATTTCTTGCCGTCATATTTTGTAAACATTTTGTTACAAGTTTTCATAAGCGATATTCTATATTCTAGAGCCAAGTGGCATATTTACTGTCGATTTAAGGACATATTACTCTACTCGTCCCACGGGAAGCACGGCCCACTTTTGAGTGTTTCCTCGACGCTATGACAGGTCCTTTTTTAAACGAAGTTTAAGAAGAGCACTTTTCATGTTCCTGTAGGGTGATAGAGACGTAACTGTATGTCCAAAGATAATTTCCAAAGCATTTCCTGGTAGTGATAGTCTGTAAACAACTATATGATTTCTAAAGTCAGAGGTGTTTGAGTATATGAATGTATTATAGAAATGGATAACTGGAATACAATAGCTGTTTATTAATTAAAATAATAACCGTGGGGTCGAGTTCTAACCCGAGTAACCCTTTTGTAATTGCCGAATATTTTATTCGAAAAGTTAGCTACATAGTTTATACGAACAATTTGTATGTGTACAGCGTCCTGTGTCCCGTATTTTGTCCAACAGGCTGCATTTTATCTTCTCCATTACTGTAATGAAGCGAGAAATAGCGCCTCCGCTGAAATATAGCGCAATTATTTTTTGCGAGGCGACATGATTGCGCCGAGACAGCCCTACGTTACGTGAACCGACATCCCTGCCGCTGACACCTCCCTCTTTCCACCATAGAAATTGTAAGCTACAGAATAGAAATCATATCACTACGTTACTTTACCGGAAATATTTATCGCGATTTTATTTGTCAAACAGAAGTTAAACCGTAATTATTTTTTTAGGTAATTGAGATATTATTTTTAATAGCTATTCCGCTTTTGCACGCGTATTCTGGACAAAAAATATGTTAAATGTTTAAGAATTTAGAGTACCAAGTTATTTTTACAAAAGTTATTAGTACAAAAGATGTGGTAAATTTTGTGTGAACTCCAATTGAAAATTAGGCGCACGAATTGCATGATCTGATCCCTCCTTACTACTACTTTTTGTCCTAACTCCGGACAAAAAATAGTTAGCTGAATTACTCGCTAAAGTCCAGTGAAAGCGCCATTGATTCTAGAAAACATTTTTCACAAAATGTTTAAATAAAAAGTAACTACGAGCAGGCACAATAAATACTTTGTTGATATCGGACATGTTTGCAATTTCATCTAAACAATTTAAGTCACTTTTTTTTTGTTCGTTAATGAGGAAAAAAAGGTTTCTAACCGCACACCCCGTCGTTCGGGGCAACTAACAAGGTAGTGTGGGCCCTTCACCCACTAAAGAAACCAGCCATGTGCCGTCTCTCCGCCATTGCTGGCGGGCCACTGGAACTATGTTACATTCCTTCGGTGGTTTAGTTATATAACCATTGCAGTATGTATTTGTTAATGTAGTGCAAGCAGTTTTATTATTTAGAAAATGTCGTTGGTCTCACCTTTGTATAATAGATATGAGTAATATTAAAAAAAACTTAGTGTGATACTGCTGGTTTTCCCGAGTAAATAAAAAAATTATAAAGCAAAACCTGTTATTTAAACATTACAAACAGACATTTCAATTTTATATATTTTATTAGTATCCATACTTTAACTCTAGGGAGTAGCCGAGTCATACGTAATCACTTTACGATGTCTGTGAGCCCAACAAACTCCTAACATATGCGTGTACAGCGTAAGTATATTAAATAAATCGAATGGGAACCTTTTTACTTGGCGCAAATATCAGCAACTTTTTGTAAATAATAATGTATTGTTTAGTTACATCGGGTTTATAGTCAAAGAGAGAAGTTTTTGCGTTCAGGATCTTGTATTGAACTAGCTTTTGCCTACGAATGCATCTGCCTGGGTATAGTTATTAGGTGAAAGATCGCTATCCTATTTTTTAAGTGAGTAATTCTTAAGGCAAGCGAAGAAGTCATGCTGGACTTCCGATATATTGTGGGTATATTCGCTAAAGCCCTGCGATATTCCTTCAGACTACTTAATCCAGAAGCGAGATATTCGGTTTCGCATGAGCTCCTCCGGCTCTGGCAGGACATAGCCGCCATTTCTAATGTGGAGGATAAACACACAAACAGAAACAAGGCATTACTATTTGATCCTGAAAAAAATCTAGTGCATCTTCTTTAACTAAGTACACAATTTTATTCAAATAAACTGAAATTTGCCTTTTACTAGTCATTGGACTATTCTAAGCACCTTATAATATAGGAAATTCGTCATAATTTAGGCAATCTTAAGTATAATAATTGATTGGAACAATTTTGACGGGCTTCGTACCGTTGTCGGTAGTGTAACCGACTTGCGTGCATGAGGTCGTGGGTTCGATTCCCACTCAGGACAATTATTTGTGTGATGAACACAGATATTTGTACTGCGTCTGGGGGTTTTCTATCTATTATATGTATGTATTTACAAAAAAAAAGTAGTATATGTACTCGTATTATATCCGTAATCTGGTACCCATAGCACAAGTGTTAAGCTTAGTTTGGGACCAGAGGACGTCGTGTGAAAATGTCCGTAAATATTTATTTATTTATGTAAATGCATCCTATTGATGGCGTGGACGTCTCTTAATATAAAAACTAGTAGTCAATAGTTACTACAGCTTTTTGTAATTAGTTAAATGAAGCATAGATGATGGCGTGGTACAGATGTCGACCTGCCATGCCGAGTATTGTGGGGCAATTTCCACACATGACAATTATGTGTGTGTAATCTATAAGTGGTTGTTCTGAGTCTGGGTCAGTTGACAAGTCCCTGGCGGCACAAGAATTATTCTCTAAGGCTGAGTATCGTGTCAAAAAGCACTGTAAAAAAAAGAAATAACAAAACATTTATTTTTAAATTTAAGGCGTAACTTTTCTAAGGTCATTATTTAAAAAAATCACGATGTATTTCGGATAATAGGAAGAGGATTTCCGCATAACACATAACTACTGTAATTTGATAATGTATACAAGAGATACCCTAAAAGCAATCACTCATACGAACATTATTTTGTGCCTGCCAACAATGTAGTGAATACTCAGTGATGTTTAATTGGAGGGTCGAGACATTTAACAATATGTTATATCTAGATAATCTCACTCATGATTACGCTACATTGCTGGATTCAAACTCGGCACTCCTATTCGACATGTTTTCAATAACCACTGGTCGGCTTAAAATAGCGGACTAAAAACCATATACGAAAGTATAAAGCCATTACTTATCGAATTTCAGAATTACTCGAAAATTGAAAATGTCTCGGATAAAAACATCCACAATTCACCTATGACCAATAATTCAGTTTTTTTTTTTCACTAATTATGTATATATACTCCATAAAAACGTCGCTGGACTTCTCAATAAATCTGACCTGTTAACCGTACATCTCTAAGAGCTTTCAGAGCAGAAAAAAGATATAACTCTTTTATGTATAACTGAGCACTTTATTATGCGTGGACAAGAAATACTACTCAACATCCCCAATTATCGATTAGCTACATGCTACGCAAGGAATGATAAGAAACGTGGTGGGGCATGTATCCTGGTCAGAAATGGAACTGAATACATAGAATTAGCCTATATGGCTCGAAGCTCAATCACAGGCGTTTTCGAATGTTGCGGTATAGAGTTAGTCAACCATTCATTAATCATTATATGTGCTTATAGATCGCCCACATTAAATACTCTTACTGTCTGTTATGAACATTTTTAAATTATTTGCGGCGGGTTGGCGATCGCAGTGGATGTTGTTAATACTCGAGGGAGTGCTGCTGCCCACTCCCCCGGTACCCTCAGTCGGCTCTTACGACTCCCGTGGGTAGAGAGGGGTGGGACAATTCTAAAGCCGGCCCCACACGGCCTTATGCTTATTATTACAATTGTGAAAATGAGTTTATGTGATTGTTACGCTTTTACTCCGTAATAACTGCACTAATCATCTTGAAACGTTGTATACATAATAGTAGTATATTGGAGCTCAGAAAATTACACAGACTTTATATTTCGGGAAAATAAATGTGTAAAGTTTTACATAATTATATTAATTAATATACCGTAAAGTGGCTAATAATAGTATTTATATTCTGAAGTAGACGCGAACGAGGTCGTGGGCAAAGTCTGGTTACCTATATCGTGACCTTATCATTGATTAGTTTGAATCATAATTGATGAAACTCTACTCTAAGATATCAAACATTGCTTCAGTAAAAACATTTTGATGAGCGATGCTGTATTAAGATTAATAGGCTCGTTTGTCGCGAGGGTCCATACTGTGATGGCTCCCAATTTATATACCTACTTTTTATGGAGCTGACACAAGAAGATGTAAAGTTTAGGGAGAAGACAAAGTTTATATGTCGGTACGGTCACTCGGGCGAGGCCTGTGGGCGACCCGTTCACGCCTGAGCGCCTATAACTTAGGTTGTAAAGCAAACTTGATGTCCCACCCGATGACACATAAAATACATATTAACAACATTATATCGAGAACAAGACACGTTGTTTACGCTGCTTTTAATTGTGCACCGTAATAATAACAGTTATAATGACTATTAAATAACTTGGTAATGTGATTCTAATTGCGATACATCCATTTGTATTGATATTAAATGAAGGTATCAGAACTTTTTTAATTGTTTCTTATGACTTCCGAAGGTCACAGAGTACGCTGTACCTGTATTTTTTATTTTGATATCTTTATATAGTTTTTAGCATTTAACATGCTTAGCCATTATACACAAATTCTGAAAATGTGAAATCGAAGATATTACAGGAGATGCAAGTTTAAATTCTACTGGTGACTGTTATTTTCGATTTCACATTTTCACACTTTGTGTTAATGTATTTTTTTAATTAATTTTTATATTAAATTTTCATTCTCATGCCTCAAAAATGACGATGTACCTATTATCTCATTGAATTGAGCTGTGGATTTGTTACTAAATAGAGTATTTATTATAAAAGGTTTTTGGGAAAATCTATAATAATATCTTTCAGTAACAATAGCAATACGCGAGTGATACATCTGATCTTCTATACGCTACGATAATTTCTCACCATCAGATTGACTGCTTGTTAGCCACCCTTGTCTACATGGCGTAGACTAAATATAAATACTTAGGAAATCTTTATAGCAATTTATATGATTTATTCAACCAGAAATATACTGAGATGGTATTATATATCCCGGCGCGAACACAAAACAATTTTCGCGCGAAGCCTCCACAGATTCGCTCAGATATTGCCACTAATCCCCAGTACTCTGGTGACGTATTTACTACGTGCGTACCTCATATAGAGCGCGTATTGAGGAAAATCCTCCGAAAATCACACCTGTTCAATGTAAATGTTGTGAAAACCTGTTAGTCATGATAATATTAGCAAACTATAGTTATTATTTGTGCTTAGTACAGGTTTAATGGTATAACCAACGACTGCTAAATATCCCCAATCCACAAAGACGTTTCAAAATATTGGCGGTAGAGTTGAGTACCAAGTGGGAGTACTCACTTGTTATGAGGCCCAAGTGAGTCGGTACCACCGTCGCCCGTGTGTACCGACCGCACATCGGTGTGTTGTGGTTGTAGCGGGTTATAACTTTATATGTATAATGAAATGGTGAGCGGCGACTTGATAGTACTTTTAGTAATAATAGTGTCCATGAGCAGCGCTTACTACTCAGGTGTTCCGTGGCTCATCTGCTACCATAGGTAATAAAGAAAAAACATCTAAATTATGTGAATGAAAATATGGCGAGGAAACCTGCATGATTATGTTAACTGCTTGGGCCTGCCCAGACTAGTGAGTGTTATCAGATTTCTGCCAACCCGTATTGGGCCAGCGTGGTGAACTGTGGCTTAAATCCCTTTCACTCTGTGAGGAGACATAACATATTATGTATAACAGCTGCAGCAAGTTGAGGCAAATATTATTATTATGACATTAAAAGCACGTGAAACTAAAATGTGAAGTCACAAATGCGATCTCGAAGGTACCCCACAGAGAGAAGGAACACTACAGAGTGTAGAACAAACGACAAGTATAAAACACTTGTTCACTTTTTAGGTTAAACTTACATAGCATCACGCCTGTATTCCCGAAGGGGTAGCCAGAAGTGTATTAAACACCCACAGTTCGCCAGCTATGTTTAAGTCTCACGTAATAGGGGGTGAGCATATTGCCGTCTACCGGGCATATTTTAGTGGATAATAGACTACAATATCCCCTTGCCACCAGACGAGTTGTAATCTTGTTTAGTACTTTTGCAGTATAAAACGTAAAACGAACAACTTAACATAGGTATATATTATTAAGAAGTCACCCTACTCCAAATATACCGAAAATAATATAGTGAATGTGTTTGTAATCTTTAATCTCAATATTATTATGATATTACGCGAATAAAACGAATATAATATCAGCAAAATCGTTTTCTGTTCGTAGAGCTCCGTAGTCCGAGGTCGCAGTGACGTCACAAAATGGCCGACTCCGCTACACTCGTGTGTAAATAGCGGATTTGCCATACAAAGCTGGTTTTGATTCAATTTAGTTAGATCAAAAGATCATTCGCTGGATCGTGTAGTGTTTTATTTTGTAGAAAAATGCGAAAAGTGTTTTTGTTTTGGATTTCATTGGGGCTTGAGGCAGAATAAATAGTATTATAGAGAATTGACTACAAAATAACTGCGAAATATCTTTGAAAGCCATATTTATAACAATAGTCAATTTGAACATTTGCCACTCTAACCCAGCCGGCTTTCAATGAGTCACCTAATGTGACATCTAATTGTGAACACCTGCCCTCTTCTGTAGTTCCAAAGGTACTTTAAGCAGTGGTAAAAAACAATGGTAGTCGTTTTAAGTTGTCAAATTCCTACTAAACATCATAAAGGTAAGCTTTCGTGAACCTTTTTTGAAAACTGTCGTTAATAGATTATAGGAGACAACGGAATAACACAATCTGGGGTGCCTTTTATCTCGAAGAAATCAATAGTTCCCGTACGATAGCTATTTTTGGTATAATACTAGTTCAGTAAATTAGGTAAACGAACGAGCCCAAACTCGAAGTATTATATTATTACTGGGAGCCACTACAGGGCCGCTATTCTCAGGCACAGGACACACGGCTTTGCGCGTGCTGTCCAAGGCACGGGGGTGACACACTACGCAATTTCTAACTTTAGGTTGTTATTGAGATTTTATTGACGAAAAAACCAATAACTTTTTTTTGTCGGCTGGACCTGGGTATCGAGTCCAGAACCACGTAATCCACAGTCGCATAAACTAATGCTAGTTTCAGTAATTATTTCAAAATTATTACTATCTAATATAAAACATAAGCGTTCACACGACTGTTCTTTAGTCTATTTAGAAGCTTCCCCCTTTTTTTTTTATTGCATGTAATGGCTTACGAGCCACGGTCCATCTGATGGTAAATGGTAACCGTCGTCCGACTATACCGAGAGTATTGTCAAGCCGCTGCTCACCAATTCATTTCACATATATGAAATGAAATATAATCTCCTGCTACAGCCAAAACGCAACGATGTGCTTTATGGCCGGTCACACGGGAGATCGTGGTACCAACCCGCTCGGGCCCGATACCAAGTGAGTACTCCCACTTGGTACCCAGCCCTACCACCAGTCATGCAATGGATGATAATTGCTTACTTTCCTTAGTCGCCTCATACGTCACCCGTGGGAAAAAATAGGGTGGTGACACTTGTATTCTTAGTCCGTCACCACACGGACAACTCTCTCTTGTTGAGGGGATCTATGTTCGACTAGATATCACAGTATCGATGATTAATCCAAAACATTGTCGACAGTCAGTTTTTCATTGATAGCTGTTGATAGACAAGAAAATCTCTTGATGGTAAACAGTAATTGCCGCTCGTGAAATCGTATGATCGGAATAAGCCACCGTCATTGAAGTTATAAATAATATAATCGAATTAAATCAATACGTGACACCAAATAAATATTGAATTAGAAACAGACAGTCCCGCGAGACCGTCTGTGTTGAACCTTCATATTACTAGTATATTCACTAGCTACTGGTCCAAAGTCACGAGTGCGTTAATTAGTAAATTATAAAGTTAAAATAACACATAAATGATTACTAAACATTCAAACAAACGTTAAAATGACTCTGTTTGTTTGTTTGTATGTGACGCTTTTACACCAAAACTACTTAACCAATCATCATGATTTTTTTTATACAAATTTTTAAACAGGAAAAATTTAGTTAGCTAACTTTATTGCATATGACGTCAGACGAGCCACCTGGCGGTAATTGATAAACGTCACTCATGGACTCAATTATATTAAGAAGACTGATAAACTACTACTATTTGGTACTTTATTTTGCAAATGCGAAATCAATGATTGAACGACTATCTCACGCTACAAACAAAAGGTATAACTTAGCGGTCCAGTGCACTTCCCCGGATTTGGATGGGACGCAGGTTAAAATCCTGGACGCAGATTTTATTTTCCACTTGCACGAATAATTTGTTTAACTATATCCTAGGTGTCCAACTATATGTATAGGTGGCGTATATAAGTGCCCATTTAAATTAAAATTACATCAAAAACCATCACTTTTTACGTGCAAGTAAGATAACATCCCATCCATCCATCAGCCTTTTTTTTTGAAGTTATACTTCTTTTGGCGCATTAGGGAAAAATGATGAGAGTAAATTTTTACGATGCGCGCGCACACCGTCACGAAAAACCAACACCCTGAAGTTAGACTTGTTTTATTTGGTAAAGGCTGGCAAAAATTTTCCTAACCGCACACCCCGTTGTTCGGGGCAACGAACAGGGTAGTGTGGGGCCCTCACCCAATAAGAAACCCGCCGTGTGCCGTCTCTCTGTCTTTATTGGCGGGCCACTGGAACCATGTTACATTCCTTCGGTGGTCCGCCGGCGGCTTACCCTTTCGGGTACCTTCTACTGAAGGTGCGACGCATCCGCACACGGAGGCCTCGGGAGGCCTTGCGGGTGGCGAACGTTCCCCGGTCCATCCACCCGCAGCCTCAGCTAGGGCGGCATGAGGCGCAAGTACTCGCACCTGCGCCACCCCAGTTGCTGGCGGCGGTTCGGTTCTGCAGAAGGATCAGCCTCCTTGGCCTTCTCCGCCGCTTCCTTTCGCGAGATAACCTCCTCGCAGAAGGCAGCAACTGCGGCCCAATTCCTGTCGCTGCCAAGCATCGCTCTAAGAACGCTCGGCAGCGAGAGGTCCCCCCCTATTGCCGCGACGAGTTCACGGCGCTGCTCGGCCCAAGCCGGGCACAACTCGAGCGTGTGCTGCGCACCTGCACCTGCACCAGTCGGAAGGAAAGGACTCCGTGCCGTCGCCCTGCCCACTCTTCCAGCACCGACTGGAGTGCCCCTACTGTCCGAAGACCGGCCCGGGGCGTCTCCAGCCACGCCCTCCAGCTAGCCATAGCAGCCCGGCGGGCGTCGCCCTGCCATCTGGCCACCACGCTCTTGCGACGCCCGCCGATACACCTCGGCGAGCACCTGCGCCTCTAAGTCCCACGGAGGGGTTCCGGCCAACGCGCAGGCCGCCTCCGTCGACACCGTGCGGTATACACGTATGAATATATATATATTTCCCTGGACGCGACTACACTCTGTGGCCTCCACAGAAGAGCCCTGTTCAATGCGTCCAGAGACTCCGCCCACACGGGTACGCCGTACAGCGCCATCGACCGGACCACCCCCGCGTAATGCCGTCGGCACGCATTGTTGGGTCCACCCATATTCGGCATGAGCCGTGCAAGGGCGGACGCCGCACCGACGAGCCTCGGGGACAGTTGAAGGAAGTGCTCGCGAAAGCGCCACCGCCCGTATAGCACCAGGCCCAGATACTTAATCTGGGCCTGCGAAGTTAGACACCCTGAAGTTAGCTATAGACAACATTATCGTTTTTTGTGATATTTAAATAAATTTTATTTAACTAGATAATGCCTTATAATAAAACTTTCAATGTATTAAATACCTTTTTTCTATTGTTAGTGTCGTTTTTTATACAAACTTAGAATAAGGTGAAAGATAAAATTTTTGAAAAGATTTTTATCTTGTTACGCCAAAGAAGTATAGCTTCTAACGCATGTACATAAGTACAGACACACTTTTTTAGGGCTCCGTACCCGAGGGGTCAAAACGGGACCCTATTACTAAGACTTCGCTGTCTGTCTGTCCGTCCGTCTGTCGCCAGGCTGTATCGCAAGAACGGCGATAGCTAGACAGTTGAAATTTTCACAAATTATGTATTACTGTTGCCGCTATAACAGCAAATACTAAAAACAAAAGAATAATAATATTTAAGGGGGGCTCCCATACAATGTCTGTCTGACCGTCCGTCTGTCGCCAGGCTGTATCTCAAGAACGGCGATAGCTAGACGGTTGAAATTTTCACAAATGATGTATTTCTGTTGCCGCTATAACAACAAATACTAAAACAAAAAAATAATAATATTTAAGGGGGGCTCCCATACAACGTCTGTCTGTTCGTCCGTCTGTCTCCAGGCTGTATCTCAAGAACGGTGATAGCTAGACAGTTGAAATTTTCACAAATGATGTATTTCTGTTGCCACTATAACAACAAATATTAAAACAAAAAAAAAATAAGGGGGCCTCCCATTCAACAAACGTGATTTTGTTTGCCCTTTTTTGCTCGCTGTTGATAACGGCATATTCACTTTAAAAATAAATAATTAAGTTAAAATAAAACAAATATTTAAGGGGGCCTCCCATACATAAATGTGTTTCTTTGCTCGTTTTTGCTCTGTCTGTCCGTCCGTCTGTCACCAGGCTGTATCTCAAGAACGGCGATAGCTAGACAGTTGAAATGTTTACAAATGATGTCTTACTGTTGCCGCTATAACAACAAATACTAAAAATAAAATATTTAAGGAGGGGCTCCCATACAACAAACGTGATTTTTTTACTCATTTTTGCTCGATATTGATAACGGCAATAGTTAAACGCTTGAAATATTCACAGAATATTTAGTTAAGTATATATTCACTTTAAAAATAAATAATTAAATTAAAATAAAACAAATATTTAAGGGAGGCTCCCATACACAAACGTGTTTCTTTACTCGTTGCGCATCTAAGTCTAAGTTGAAAACCACGAAATGAGTCAAATTTTACTTGCAAAATTTGGTAACAGCCAAACACCATGGTTACAGAGAGTTACAATTAAATAGTGTAATATTGTTTACCTAGTCAATGGTACGGAACCCTACGTGCGCGAGTCCGACTCGCAATTGCCTGGTTTTTTTAATATCGCGCCATTGAATAATATGAATTTTAATTGCAAAATTAAACTTACTATATTGGAATAAAATGTATGTACCTATATGAAGAAATAAAGACCTATATCTGAAATGAAGATTGGGGTGATTGCGGTAGCTTAGCGGTCCAGATCACTTACCTGGGTTGGATGGGACGCAGTAAAGCTGTCTTTTTCCACTTTCACAAATAATTTGTATTTCACTCTAATTTTATTTTCGTCAGATTATTTTTATAGATAGAGTCCCTTGTTTGAGTGTTCTTGTGAGATGAGAATGTTATAGGAAACATTACAATTTCCAAGAAGATTTCACGTCAACAACTCTAGGAAATAGCATATATATTCGATAAACAGGAAAAAACATAGGAAAATGAACAAGTAATTATTTGATTGTTAACGACATATTGATTGTCGACCAATCAAGTGTAATTTGATTCCTCTCTGATGAACGTTGATTATGTTTCAGAGAAAGTTGCCACTCTAAGTATAAAATATCTTGTGCGATATTCATGCGCAGTGGGTCTAGCCAAGTTACATACTATGATCGCTAACGCTATAGAAAACTAATAAAATGTATGAAAATTTGATATCTTTAATGATATCTATAACGCTAAGTCACGTGACTTAACGTTAGAGATATCAAATTTCCATACATGTTAATAGTTTTCTATAGCGTTAGCGATCACAGAATGCAACTTGGCTAGACCCACTGGTATTTCATGTGTCGCTATTTGTTTACTTATCCTAACTAATATTATAAACAAGATTATGGAGATGACTTTATCCGGTCTACTTTAGATTATAAATACTTATAATATTGATAAGGATGCAAAAGTGAGCTTGTTTTTTTGTTTGTTATGCTTTCACGGCGTAAATACTAAACTAATCATTATGATATTTTGCATACGAAAATTTGGTGCCCAGAAAAGGGTATAGGCAAATATGCAACATAGCATTCAATGACACAACTTACAACCAATTTAATTACTCAGAATAATTAATCTATTAGAACAATCCCATATGAGAATAGAACCCGCATTTCTGTCTAAGCCTCAACTTGATCTGTGTAATAGAATGAAATGACTAAATAGTATTGCACAGTACAGCAAATTTCATTCAGCCGGCATCAGATGGATAACCATGTGACAATTATTGTGACGTTAAGTAGACTGTCAAAGAACATACTGGAGATCGTTATAGATTGTCACAATCCTGAATAACTATCTGACTCTGATCCTGTTCTGAGATCACAAGATGTCGCACTAGTTGGGTGACGAAGGTCAGAGAGGCACTCACTCCGTGTAAATATAAGCGACCAGCTAAAACTGAATAAATCGGTAGCTGGCCTCGACAAAGTTTTAGATAAAGCTAGGAAGATCATTACTGCTTATGATGGTGAACGAGCCACGGCTGATCTCAACAATACCAACAGTACTGCCTAGTTACTACTCACCATCGAGGTGCTTCACTGTCGGTCACACGACAAACGGTGGTACCGAAATACTTAGGACTGATAACAAGTGAGCACTCCCACTTGGTACCCACCCTTTCCACTAAAACAATTAGTGATTACCGCTTAGCCTTAACTGCTTTGCGGTCGCCTCGTACGACAGCCGTGCAAGAATGGGTGACACTTATATTCTTTGTGTGTAACCACATATTTTAGATTCATGAAGAAGATATGCTTTTCACATAACATAATATACTCAAGAATGGGCAATGGGCTGGTCACATCTGCAGAAGGACTGAAGGCCGATGGAGCAAGCATGACCTAGAGTGGAAACCGCGACTTGGTAAGATAGGACGGCCCCCAGCTAGGTGGATCAACAACCTCAAAAAGGTCGCTGGGACAGACTGGATGTGGAAGGCGGAGGACCGTGTTCAATGGCGCGTGTTAGGAGAGGCCTATGTCCAGCAGTGGATTGCAATAGACTGATTGATTGAATATACTCAGATTGACTGACACAGGGATGCCAAAAAAAGTTTTTAAACGAATAATAACAGCCAATTAGCATTATAACATGCATAAAAATCATTGTTATATCCACTATAAAATATACATTACACGAATAAAGGCGTATAAAAATACGCATTGCATCAATTTAATGCCGGGCACGTTGTAATAACCAACGCGTGGTAAATTGTCAATATGTTAATTTTAACGATAATCCCCTCGGAGCGGTCACCGCAGACTACGTATTGTTAATACGTGGCTGATGGTAAAATGGCGATTGAGTCGCGTTAACTGGACGTTTGGTTGAACGCTCGCAGGGTTGCCACTTACGAGTACAATTTTCATAAATGTAACGGGAGTTTTACACCCAGTTATTGTGTTACAGCGTATTTATAAGCAATTTGATTTTATATTATATTATTTGTAACTGGTCAACCAGTTCCGACCCACATCTTTGCCCGTGTAGAAATCAGTTTTCATAAATCATTGTTCATAGTTTTTTTTTATAGAATTAATGATGAATTAAAAACTGATGTTTTTATATATACTACAAAATTGAAGAGTATACTTTACTTTGTTGTAGTTCATGCTTACTTCGTACTTACCACATTTCATCAACATTGATTTAGTAGTTTTAGTTGTAAAAGCGTAACATACAGGAGATATGATTTTTTTTTTGTTTTTTTGAAAGATCCTGTACTAGGGAATTATCCTTGTATCGCAGGGGACTTTACAAATATACGATTGGTGGACACACAGACTCACACTCAGAATAATCATCATATATTTTTGATAACATGAATGAATTATTCTGTGTGGGAATGACCTTGCCTCCTATGGCGTTGGGTTGGTACCTTAACATTGAAATAGGATTTGCGGAGAGAATTTAAAGGTTATTTCTTTAATCAAATTCATTAAATCATTTTTGTTTTATTCTTTATTTACAACATAACTTCCTCGGTGGTGTATGCATCCATCCATCCATCGATCAGCCTTTCAACCTCCACTGCTGGACATAGGCCTCCCCAAATTGGGGGTATAGTGCCGTAATCGCAACGCTTGGCAGGCGGGTTGGCGATCGCAGTGGATGTTGTTAATACTCGAGGGAGTGCTGCTGCCCACTCCACGGCATTCCCTCAGTCGGCTCTTACGACTCCCATGGGTGGCGAGGGGTGGGACAATTCGGTATAATAAAGTATGCTATTTGTTAACTGTATCCAGTGCGTAATATATCTACCGGTTAAATTTCATGTAAATCCACTCATTCGCTTAGGCGTGATTGACGGACAAACCCTTCCTCACAAACCTTCATATTTATTACATTAGTAGGAAGTAGGGTACAATTTACCTTTTTTCTTTTCTGATGGTTTCAGCTTCCGTCATAGGTACTAAATGAATCCCTTTTGTTTATCTCCATCCAATTATTTAAATTCCTCTGTCAAAAAGTTTTACTATGGGTTGTCTGCTTCAAAGGTATCTTTGGTGGTTCCTTGTTTATCGTTGTGCACACTGAATATTTAAAAATTTAAGATTAACTTTCCAAAAAATATACAACAATAAATTACTTATATTTCATAATCTTGTCTCATAAAGCTACAGTAGAGCTATGTTTATTTGTATAAAGCTATTTGAGTGTCTCTGAACACAAGACATTTTTTTAAAACTTGTGCCTGTTTGTTTGTTCAAACATTACCTAATAGTATAGATAGACACTTCGGAGTGGTTATAAACAATTAGTGTTGAAAACAAGAGATCAAACGCTTTTATCATTTTAATTGTAAAAGTTGCGTCCGTGGATTGTGGAATTTAATCCTACAAGATGAGTCAGGTGCGCTTCTAATGAAATGTTTACGAGCGCCCTCGCGGCTCGACCCAAAGGCGGTTGTTTTTAAATTGCTTCGACATTTAATTCAACAAAAGTATTTTTTTAGAAGAACCTCAGGCATTTTGTGCTGGTTAGTAACCCTAAGGAACTGGACCTTTCCTTTAAATGACATTTCCTTTAAACAAGAGAATTTGATGGTGTTTCATCCTCATACCTCAAAAAGAACGCAAGACTTTGGCCCTACGCGATGATCTCTCTCCGTTCATATCGAAATGCCGTCCCAACTCCAACCGAACTTTACGCACGCACTCGAGTACAGAAATAATTCTTGTGTAGTTGGCTAGTTAGATGTTGTAGCTGTTGTTACTGACTCATAAAATTACCATCATTAAAATTATTTTATTTTATTTCTTAGTCAGAAAAACAGCCATTTGCATTGACATTCGATAATACTCTTTGACTATGGAAAATTGTATGTCAGTTATTCTATGAAAATACTTTAATGAATCAAAAATGTGTGTGACTAGAAAGTATATTTCACTCGGCGTGGAATAATAAAATCTAGTATAGCAGATAAAGGGGTTCAGCACACAAAACTGTGCATGCTTCGTGGCGGTATATTTCAGGGTATCGACACAATAGACGTCAAGTTTGATAAGCCAACATCGGTACTATCACCTCTAACTCGGTAGAAATACTCCACAGATCAGTAACACGATAACAACCGCCTACTTTGACAATCGCAGGCTTTAGAATAGAATCGCGCTTGTTCTAGCGCTTGATAATTTAGGCCTTGCGAGCTACACGAGTGTTCTGAGAAGAGCTTTAATGAATTTAATTTATTTTAATACTATATTCTGCCTTAACTGCCCCTGTGGTGCAGCGGTAGTGTGAGCAACTGATCATGAGGTCTCGGGTTCGATCCCTGGGTCAGGTAATGCTATTGAACTTTTTCGTAAAATGAAAAATTCTCAATAGCAACCCGGAGTTTGGAAATGTGCCCGGTAGACGGCAATAGGCTTGCTCCCTATTACGACGGACTTAAACATAGCTGGCCACCGTGGGTGTGTAATACACCTCTACCTACCCTTCGGGGAATACAGGCAAGATGCTATGTATCTATATTCTGCCCGTGATTCTGGCCGCGAGGCATTCAGCATGTAGATACACCACTTTACGGCACATTAATTATCTCTATATATAAACAGCTATCCCACGAGAACCATTTGTATTATCGGCATAAAAAGCCTCTGTCATTTTTTGGGCGTCAGACTATACATATGTACAATTTCATCTTGTTTGGTTTAGTAGTTACGGCGTGAAATCTTAACAAATAAACAGACTTTATTTTCCATTTATAATATAAGTAAGGATTGTGTATTCAGTAATATGGAAGTTTCTTATTAATTTCTTAGTGGTCGTGGACTTCGGCTTAAATCCCTGTATTTTTTTTTATTGTTATTGGCAGACGAGGCATCGCTCACCTGATGCATCTGCGCTGCAGCTTACGTTCACTTACATTGGTTGAGTTGGAGGGAAGCATCGACTTGACTTTAGAACCGCTTTTCAAATTAGGAGAATTTCATTTGCAACTTAAGCTTTATAAGTACGGTTAGTAGAATAACATATTCTACAAATTATGCTGCATGTCACGTGACAATGTTTTACATTGGCGCGTTGCTTGCAGGTATTTAAGAAAACAATTTTAGCAAGAACAAATCTTATCCAAAGCCCGTCTGGTCCTCTGAGATAATGACGACTTAATTCAACAAGGATTAAGTCCCAGGTGAAAGCTATTATTTAATATGTATAAAGAAAGTTAGTTTGCTAAATAAATGTTACTAGCGTCTACCTATATCGGCTACTGGAACCGCTTACTATCAGGTACTCCGTATGCTTGTTTGCCACCAACGTAGCATAAAAAAACAATAGTTTACTAAGAAAATGATTAGTTAACGCAATTTGAAATAACTAAATTCAATAAACGCACAGATAAATGGCAACCCTAATACCTTTTAGTTTTAAACTCATAACATGCAGTACTCGAACATTTGAGCTACCGTATGCGAGCGTACAAACAATATCAAAGCCACACCCAGACCCACACACCACAAGAGTAATCACACAAAACACACATTAAGCCACACTTCGCATCCTCTACACACACGGGATATGACGTCCGAACATGAATGCGTCATATTGTAAGGCACTTGGGTATTATACAGGCTACTTATAAATGAATTCATATTCATTTTCATTTCTTGCGTTAGTGGTAATGAAATCAGGTGCCTTGGGAAAGAAAAGTTAAAATATAATAAAACTTGCCTGGTCGCTGTTTTTTTTTTAATTTTGTAGAAACATTGTGACTGAAACTTGAGTATACCATCAAAGGAATCGTAGCTCGGCTATAAGAGAACTAATTTTTTTAACGGGCCACGTGGCGTAGTCGGTAGTGTAACCGACTTCCGTGCACTAGGTCGTGGGTTCGATTCCCGCTCTGGACAATTATTTGTGTGATGAACATAGATATTTGTACTGCGTCTGGGTGTTTTATATCTAATATATGTATGTATTTACAAAAAAAAAGTAATATATGTATTAATATCCGTAATCTGGTACCTATAGCACAAGCTTTAAGCTTAGTTTGGGACCAGAGGACGTTGTGTGAAAATGTCCGTGAATGTCCGTGAATTTATGTCCACTACTGGGTACGAAGATAGGTTCTCGAATGGCGACCACGGCGCAGCGTAGGGCGGCCCCCCCACCAGATGGACCGACGATCTGGTCAAAGCCGCGGGGAGCCGTTGGGTGCGGTCAGCTCAAGACCTCGTTTTGGCGTTCTCTTGGGAAGGCCTATGTCCAGCAGTGGACGCTTAGAGGCTGATGGATGAATGGATGGATGGACTGGGTACGAGCCTCCTCTTAGAAGAGGAGAGGTTAAAGCGGTAGTCTACCACACTAGCCCAATGTGGGTAGGCAGAACTCGCAAAGCGTCGTGAAGACCCTTTTTATTATACTACGTGGGTGGCAAACAAGTATACCTGATAATAAGCGGTTACCGTAGCCTATAGACGCTAGCAACACCAGAGGCATCACTCGCGCGTCGCCGTCTGGTATACACGTTAACGGCTTATCAAGCTTATCGGGGGGCTGTATGCCAGTTTGCCACCCAGTATAAAAAAAAATAGATCAGATATTCCAGTTTTACTTGGAAGAAAGGATTGCCCCTACTTTTTAACATCCCGGATGTAACTTTTCTTATCAATTTATGCAAAATATGCTATTATAGGCACATAAAATAATTCAAGCTTTAAAGGAATAAATATATAGTATACTTTAAAAACATAAACATCATTATTTATTATATTTCAAGGTTAAGTAAAAGCATAAATCAAATTTTTATGTACAAATTAAGAACAGCCTGTATAGTATCAAGTTAGTTATAAAGCAATCAAAATAATAAATTACTTTCAAAAACGCTTTGATCACGCAATTAAGGGCTTTACAGGAGTGATTACGTCGGAAACGTACCGACGCCATAACTTAGGTAAAAGCTTGTCGTACAGCCTTTAAAGGCGTGATTTAGTTCAACGGTATCTCAATAGATGGAGCTAATAAATAAAATTATAGCCATTTTTATCTACTAGGGAGTTGCCCTATATATAGTATTAGAACCTGTAACTCTTAGTACATTATTTTCATTTATCTGCAACGATTTAGTCAGCGTTGCCTCTAAAAATTGGATTCTAATTTCAAATTTCCTTCATAAGACATCATTATGAAAACTCCACTAAAATTTTTTTTTAGAATGTGATCCATAAATAGGACCTACTCGATAAAATGAAACAATTGAGAAGTTTAAAAGAAGTAAGCGATGATTTTTCTATTTTGAGGGCGGGAAAATTGGTAATTAAAGTCTATCAGTTTTTTTTATAGAGACTTTAAAATAATAACATTTAATTATATATTTATGCTCTTTATTGTATTATGTCAGAGATTGTCAGAGATTTTTGAGCATTCGCCTCGTCTGATATCATGTGGCCAGCGTAAGGTATCGTGCAAAATCAACGTGGATCGATAAATCACAATTTATTACTATTGAATGTACAAAGTACGGTGATATCAAAAATTAAACGTGAGTAGTTCCGACACGAAACGGAGGGACAGCTCCGTGATGTTTCCACACTCAGCTCTGCGATCGAAATAGGCCTCTACGCGTAGACTGTACTCGATTTTATGGAGTCACGACTCTGTTGTAGTCAATTGCAGGACTTCCGTTTCTTGACCGGTTCCGACATATATTATTTTTGCATGCAAAACTGCTAGCATCAGCTAGTTACAAACCAAAAAAAAACATTACAGTTTGTCGGATGTTTCAATAATAATTTGTATATTTGCTATTCCCATGTCCTAAAATGAATCATCTATAGAGCTATACACACAAGATTTTGACGAATGTGAAGAACATCTCCACAATCTTATTAAAAACGTTTTTCTCAACAAACAATAAGATCATTATCTGTGCGAGCACTTCACATTCTCTGCCCCTCGATACACTTCACATTCTCTGCCCCTCGATACACAGTTGGAGTGCGTGTGTACTTGTATAAAAAATCTCGACACAACGACTGGCAAATAAATTTATATTTAAAATAGACTAGCATTTCAATCAGATTATCTACTGGCATTAAATGGCACATTAACAAATTAAAATCCTGAAAACGGATAAGTAATTACTACCACGAAAATTTTAGGTTCAAATTCAATTCAAAAATTTTACCAGTTTTTAAGTGTAATCAAGAGCTATCAAATAAAAGAAGTTTAATTAAAATCCGTTGCGTAGTTTTTGCGTAATGCGCGAACAAACAAACAGACGAAAAATCTATAAAAAATGTTTTGTGTTCAGTATATAGGGATATAGTCTAATACAGTATTTTTTTCTCAAATATCTAAAATGTACAGACAAAGCTCTGTTACAGCTTTATAATAGTTAAGATGCTCGTAAACCTAATTCTAAGGTCCAAGTAGAGGAAGGCACTGTAAAACCTACAATTTTGAAACATCAAAGATCTTGTCGAAATGTCAACTACGGACTGCGGTTCAAACCTGATTCTCTTTGCCTTCCTTAATAGTCCTTCGTCTAATATAACTTATGAGAAAGTTTCAATACAACATTACCCTGAAATATACATTTTGATGTACTCACAGCGACGCTACCGTTTAAGCTATTATGTATGGATGTAGTCTGCTATAGAGATGTAGAGGCGGCGGTGGGCGATAGTAGAACCTTTTTATGTGCGTCAGTCACGCGTAAAGCTTACACTACGGTCCGTAAAAAACACTCATCTGGTAGTATGAAGATTTCGTGATAAATTTTTGTAGAAAACAGGTGTATTTTTTTCATAATTACGATGTTTAAAACGCTATTACAATTTCATGTTTAGGGCAGAAAATATTTTAAACTACTCATTTCTATAAAATATATTCCGCAAGTAAAATTTACATTAAAAGGGCCGAATCCCAACTACCTCACATAAATATATAGGTGTGAATGTGTGAGTAAACCAGCCGGAGCCCATTTTTTCAGTGTTTAAACATTCATGAAAGTTTTCAATTTCATAGTTCTATCATAGTTATAGACTTATTTATGGTATACGTTAGTTACAGACTTGAAACATTACTGAAATGCTTCTTTTTAGCACAGCGTGTGCTTAGCCTGGTGGTTATCATTCCACACTAAAAATTAAAAAAAATGCTGCATTTACAATTAAAATAGCTTTCTGTTACGTATATCTGTACTTAAAATAAATTACATAAGGTTAATTGCTTTTTATGATCCAAAAAAATATTATTTGAAAATTAAATTGAAAATCATTATAGGAATCCAAAATAATATTGACAATCGCGCCTTTTTTATTTGATACCTAATAAACATAAACATAGATATAGAAAAGGAAATTAAATAAATACTCCTCTACAATTCTGATATAATTGAACTCGTTATACGAGGTGTATATTTGAATACATTAACCACATACGACTTGAGAGAACCTCATAATTAATTCATTTGTTACAAGACTTACAGTTAAACCCACTAAGTTTGATATTATACAAGCTTTATTTCCTAATAATAATACATTATAAACTTCTACATGAATTACGTTATTAAACAGTGATAGCCGAAGACCGAAAACTCCAAAGAGGTGAGAATCAAGTTCTATCAAAATCTGAGGTGGTGATCGTCTAGTCTTCTCAGAATCGAATATGGCTCTTAAATTCAAAAAATTCTTCAAATCGTTGAAAAACAAACAGAACTTTATACTTTCAATACTATTTCTAGTGCAACAAATGAAGTTTAATTACAGAAATACTTAGACGTGATTTATTTGATAGATTAAATCAAAACGATTGACTGAGAAAATTATTTTGAAAGGGTAGTTCATCTAAATTGAAAGTAGCTTCGAGAGACGGCTTGGTGGATCTGTCAATGTCGTCAACGAAAATTGTATTTTCCTTCATGAAGTGAAAACTTGGAGTTGGAAGAGTAATTAGCGCTGGAGTGGATGCCAATCAACGTGGAACTTGGAACTGAAGTGTTCAAGTTACAGCTTTAGAATCACGACAGTAGAAATTTCATCAAGTCAGAGAAATCTAAATAGTTTTGCTTTATTCGACTTTGCATTGATTTTAAGTTCAGTTTTGAGACTGTACATTACATTGACATTATTATAGCATTTCTTACCATAGCGCCAGCATATTCGTAAAATTCCCCATTCTTCTACCCTCCATCCTATTTCCCAAAGGTGGCAACACGTGAGTGATACTCCTGGTGTTGCTAGCGTCTTCGCCCTACGATAATAGATTAGCAACAATAAAACAAATTTGGCGCGCATTACTCTTATTTTAAAATATAACTTGAGCAAGTGTTATCTAAATACATAGTACAATAGAGGGTCACATCAAGGATCATGCAAGGATCGAGTATTCTGCGTATAAAATTGGAATCTTAGATTTGAAGTATAAGACAAAAGCAATTAACATAGCCTAAGTGCTACAAAACTCCTACAATTAGTTGTTAAACAAAGTTATAAAAGCTGTACGTGTCATTAACCAAAGTCCCATAACGCAACTTTAAGTGTCACTTACGTAATACGTGTTCAACGTAACATAACATGTTTACAAATGTTTTAACGCAATCGCGTTTCCTAGAATTCTTTTTTCAAGAAAAATTTTTGAAATAAATAGATGTGTGTTAAATTAACACGCTATCACAACATCAACCTGCAACTGATAGTGATAGATTGTGACAGTACTTCTTCACTGACGGTTTGTCATCGAAGATAATGTGATGTAACATTTTTACATTGCTCGTATGAGAGAAGATAAATTATGTAAAAATTAAGTTGCCATGCGAGAATTTAGTTGGAAAAGTAATAACAGAAAATCTAGAGAAAGATTTGACAGATGACATAAATAAGACAGCTGGTTTGGACTGGATTACAGTAGCAAAAGATAGAGTGGCTCAGAAGAGATAACAGAAATCGTTTACTTGCCATTAAGTATTTAAGGAAGTAGTTTATTTAGACTTAGCTGATATCTGACTTCGTCAGCGTTGCTTATACTAACAGAAGTCACACATCACTGAACAAGTAGTGGTTATAAAAATTGTTGTTTCTTAAAACGTGTATGAAATGAAGATATTACAATATTTATTTTTAGATATGGACCAAGTGTAATAAAACTTTGACAGCTCAATTGAAATCCATACAGTATTTATTTCCGTTATACGCGATATACGGAATACATAGCGTTTATATTTTACAAAAATAGTTTTATTTCATAAACCGTTACATGTTGTAATAGTGACAAATTAACATTGCAATGTGTTTGTCCACAGAGCGCGTGGCGGCATGTGCGCGTGCGCGTGCGCGTGGCGGCTGCACGCACTAGCCGCGCTCGTCGTGCTCGCCGCGCACCTCATCAAAGGTCAGCTCTTGACTCACAACTCTCTCCAACTTCAAAGAGAACATTCACAATTCGTTATCCATAGTCTCAACACTCGTAAAGGACAAACTATCAATTTTCTGAACTACATAATTGACATCATAATAATAATCGGAACACAAGCGACGCATCTTCTACACTAATTTTCGCCACTGTTGAAATAACGGATATGTATCGATATATCTACTACTAACATACGCCATTACTATAATGAAATATATACCTATGTTTTTAAAACGTAATTGTTAACGTGATAAAATACACAGCTATATCAAAATCATTTTATTGACCAAGTAACGAAATGATTTATAAAATGGTTAAAGATAAATAGTTTTTTATCTAATCTAATAATACGGGGCACTTTTCTATCAGACGATAGGAAGTAGTTTACGGGACTGTATTGGTTTTTTGTGTTTTGTAGGAAATTAAAATAATAATGGATGATTAAGGTTACGTATTAATAACCAGAAACAATGTATCAAAATCAGACGATAAAGGAAATTTCTACATCGTATAATTATTCCCACATCGCATGGATGCTAAGCAGATTCATAATTTATAATAACAACAACCTGTGCTCTACAAATATTAGCGTTTAATACAGCTAATATAACCGGCTATATAGTACATCAAAATCAGAATAATTATGTACTTAATTAACATACTCACGCTAGACGATAGCAAAATCGGGGGAAACAATTGCCTGTTCCCAATCCTAGTAATGGAGGAGAGGTAACAGAGGATCTTCTTTTGAAACAATTATACATATATTTTAAAGTACAAAATATTTGTGAGGAAATGTCTTTACGACCAACGCCACCTTCCTTCAAAACATGACCGATAAGGTCTAGGTAGGTGAGTCTCGCAGGCCCAGATCAAGTATCTAGGCCTGGTGCTGGACGGGCGGTGGCGCTTTCGCGAGCACTTCCGCCAACTGTCCCCGAGGCTAGTCGGCGCAGCGTCCGCCCTAGCACGGCTCATGCCAAATATGGGCGAACCCAACAATGCGTGCCGACGGCTTTACGCGGGGGTGGTCCGGTCGATGGAACTGTACGGCGCACCTGTGTGGGCGGGGTCCCTGTACGCACTGAACGGAGCTCTTCTGTGGAGACCACAGAGAGTCATTGCGTCCAGGGTCATACGTGGATACCGCACGGTGTTGACGGAGGCGGCCTGTGCGTTGGCCGGAATCCCCCCGTGGGACTTGGAGGCGGAGGTGCTCGCCGAGGTGCATCGCCGGGCGTCGCAAGATCGGGAGGAGCGCGGACGCCCCCTACCCAGGCAGGTGGCCAGGAGGCAGGGCGACGCCCGCCGAGCTGCCATGGTCAGATGGAGGGCACGGTTGGAGGCGCCCCGGGCCGGTCTTTGGACCGAAGGGGCGCTCCAGCCGGTGATGGAGGAGTGGGCGGGGCGACGGCACGGAGTCCTTACCTTCCGACTGGTGCATGTGCTTTCGGGGCACGGTTGCTTCGGCAGATATCTGCACATTGTCGCAAGGAGGGAAGCGACTCCGGGCTGTCACCACTGCGGCTGTGACGAGGACACGGCGCGGCACACGCTCAAGTCGTGCCCGGCTTGGGCCAAGCAGCGCCGTGAACTCGTCGCGGAAATAGGGGGGGACCTCTCGCTGCCGAGCGTCGTTAGAGCGATGCTTGGCAGCGACAGGAATTGGGCTGCCGTCGCTGCGTTCTGCGAGGAGGTCATCTCGCGGAAGGAAGCGGAGGAGAGGGCCAGGGAGGCTGATCCTTCCGCATACCCGAACGACCGCCAGCGACTGGGGCGGCGCAGGCGTGAATATTTGCGCCTAATGCCGCCCTAGCTGAGGCTGCGGGTGGATGAACCGGGGAACGTCCGCCACCCACAAGGCCTCCCGCGAAGGTGCGACACTCCGTGTGTGGATGCATCGCTCAGTAGAGGGTACCCGAAAGGGTAAGCCGCCGGCGGACCACCGAAGGAATGTAACATGGTTCCAGTGGCCCGCCAACAAAGGCAGAGAGATGGCACACGGCGGGTTTTTTTAGTGGGTGCAGGCCCCACACTATCCTGGTAGTTGCCCCGAACGACAGGGTGTGCGGTTAGGAACATTTTTTTTTCGCCTAAACAAAAAAAAAAGGTAGGCGAGTCTCGGTCTCTCCCTGTGCCTACATCCTTCCCCTTTCGCATTGTATATCTTCGTAACCAGTCGCTTGTCCGACATTCTTTCCACATGTCAGAACCATTGGAGCCCCTTTCGCATCTTTACACCAATAATACTCTCTTTCTTTCATACCTACTTGCTCTCTTACGTTGTCGTTACGAATACGGTCAGTTAGCCACATATTTTCCGCAAAGATAGCATTTCCACCGCATTGACTTTACTCTCATGCTTCTTTTTGCATACCCAACTCTCGCTTCCATATAATAACGTTGGGACAAGCACTGCGTTGTGTGTTGCGACACGTGCCCTCTAGCTGAGGTGATGGCTACTGAGAAGTTGTCCCAATGCCCCGTTCACTCTATTTCCCGCATTTACTCTTCTCTCTATATCAGTAGTGTTCCTTTCATCCCGACTGAATTCGCACCCAAGATATGCAAATTCATCCACTTTTTCTAGCACACCATTGCCTATTGATACTGAGTACTTTCTCATAACATCTATTCTAGAATCTCTTCTTTCAAAATTTATTATTTTGGTTTTGCTCACATTCACACGTAGGTCCCTTTTTTCTGTCATTACGTCAACTACATAATATAATATATAAATTACAATTATAGAAATTTATAAATAATATGGCATTAGACCTTTGCAACCGGCCGTTTCATTCCACGCACACATTACACACGTTTATTGCGAGTTATCAAAAGAAATGGCCGAGGCTAGCTGTAATCTCGGCTTTTGTGTCGTCCACTCGCCGCTTCAGATAGAAATTGAATTTTAGATAAAGCCCCTTGCATCATATACTTCTCGTATTATATCCCCCTTAGCTCTTATGAGTTATTAAGTTATAATATATTCATTAATTCGTATTTGTACAAGGTTAATAGTTTCGTATATATTTCAGACTTAGAACCAGTACTTCTCTAAAATGTTACGTACCTATCATGGTCACGTGGTTGTTATTTTGCGTTTATTATTGTAGATTTTTCTACTGACACACAAAGCATTCATATCCCAAAAGAGATGTAAAACAGCTATGTTAGGCATTCCTCACTATCAAGCGTGTAAACAGTATTTTAAAAATCTACATATTTTGACCCTACTTGGTATGTACATATTTGAAGTATGCGTATTTGTTACTAGTAGTAGAGTACTGGAATTATTTGTTTCACAAATAATTGTGGATACTTTTCTTTCGGGAAGTTTATCTCTTAAATACTTATACGTAAATAATAAATATTACGTATTGTTATAAAAAAACTTCCAAAAGTCGTATGATTCCAATCCAACCTATCCGTGACTATTTATTTTTATACTTTCCCTAAATCATTTCAGGAAATCAGGCAAATTAATAAATGATTCGATAACAGCTACTCATGCAAAAGCAAAATAGAGAAGTTAGTGATCAAACAAAGTGTTAAACACATCTGTTTGTGAGGGGCTTTCAATGTATACTGACGTCTACAAATACAACGGAACAACCAAATCTCCGTGTAAATGGCGCAATGTATTATAAACAGTGTGCAGTTATTGGCGCGGCATCGAGTTTGCGTTACTTGTTACTGTAGCTAATGGATGTTGTGTTAAGTGGAGTTGTGCAAACAGCGCCGAGCGTGTTCGCCGCCACACTGTACAGCCACTCGACGTCACTCGGGGGCATTCGGAGCTACTCGGCGTCACTCGACATCATTCGGCTCTGCTCGGCATAGACTCAACTCCGTTCGGCCATATTCTGCATTACTCGCAAAAACCACTCGAGATCTCGGCGACAATAGTTTTAATAAATATTTAAATGCTTCAAACATCACTTTGAAAGGTGAAAATTTGCTCTTTATTCGAAAACTTGCCGTGAGAGTCACAAACAAGTTTTAATTTGAATGAAATGAAAAGTTTCACATTTATAATGTTTGGACAAATAGTCGCTGTTAATTACAAACGGAACAACTTTGAGTGGGAATTTTAATTTGATTTATAAACACAGTATAAGCACCTTTGATACGAGCAGTCGGCATTTAAGTCATTTAAAGTATCAAGTTGTCACAATTGTATTTCCTAATTGTATATTTATCAACTAATCTTGACAAATGAAAAAAGTACACATTGCTATGTCTATTCTAATTCACTGGTGCTGAACAAATCGACTATAGGTGTATCTGGCAAATATCTATCACTGTCAGAGAAGGCAAACTTGCCACAAACAATGGACAGACTCTTTTGGTCAGTAGAAGTTTCTGGAAAAAACATCTATCTCCCTCCCTCCGTAGTACACAACAATAAAAAAATTGTGATGATAGTGTTGCCGGCTCGATCTGTGAAGTAGTCACAGAATATCGACGTACAACAACGGTAAGTATTCCTACTTTCGTGTTCCGTTCGGTGTGAGAGATTGCCAAAAACCAAAACCCTCTCTACTTAGTCTCCAACACCCATCTGTTTTGCTAAGGTTGGCAAGTACTGCGGCACCTAACTAAACTATAATTTTAACCACAATAACTTAAAAGTAATAAATATGAGCTTTTAATGTAATATCGTTGGATGTAGACTCGCATTAATATGTTGAAACAAAATAAATATCTGCGCCATCAAATCGCGCTCGTAATTAATAGCAGTTTGTGTATTTTCACTGTGTAATTAATAATTAATTACTATGTGTATTACAATACAAAGTACATCATTTAAATGTGCAGTGTGTTGACGGGCCTTGTGGCGTAGTCGGTAGTGTATCCGGATTCCGTTTACGAGGTCGTGGGTTCGATTCCCACTTAAGACAATTATTTATGTGATGAACACAGGTTCTATACTGCGTCTGGGTGTTTTCTACCTATTATATGTATGTATTTACAAAAAAAAAAGTAGTATTATGTATTATACCCATAGCACAAGTATTAAGCTTGGTTTGGGACCAGAGGACGTTGTGTGAAAATGTCCGTGAATATTTATTTATTAGGTATTATTTATACGTACAAAACTTCAGAATTAAAACTTAAAATTTACAGAGTTACTGTTGTCGGACCCAAACATTAAGAGACCACACAGCACCAACAGTTCGATAAGTTTAAATTTCATAAAGACGGTTGAATGGTTTAGATACCAGCCTCCCGTTCCGAGTATTGTGAGTTCGATTCCCACACTGAAATGTTTGTTTTAAGTCTGGATGTAGTTTGTGGCCGTAAATTGAACTTTTGTTAAGTTTCCCACTATTCAAGGATTATTCCGTAGTGCAGGGTGTTGTCTTTACCACTGAAGTAATGTCACACAGTTCCAGGAGGTTACAGGTGGAGAGACGACACAGGGCGGGTTTATTTTGTGGGCGAGGGCACTACACTACCCTATTCGTTGCGCCCAGAACGACGGAGTGTGCGCTTAGGTAAATTATTTCCCACCTTAACAAAAAAAGAAGGATTTTATCATTAATAAATTACTAAAGTAAAATTCTTACTACGTTTATAATTTTGTAGCTGTGTACTTAAAAGACCGCTTGCCGTGTGGGGCCGGCTTTAGAATTGTCCCACCCCTCTCCACCCATGGGAGTCGTAAGAGCCGACTGAGGGAATGCCGGAGGAGTGGGCAGCAGCACTCCTGTCTCCTATTAAAAACATCCACTGCGATCGCCAACCCGCCTGCCAAGCGTGGCGATTACGGCACTATCCCCCATTATTGGGGAGGTCTATGTCCAGCAGTGGACTTAAAGGCTGATGGATGGATGGTGCTTAAAAGAGCAAATGTAAAAGGTTATCTTAGAGGTAAGGGTGCACACAAGCATCGTTCAAACAGTTTTAATTACACAGATATCTTTATTTCAAGATTTTTCTTAAACGACATTATCATGTTTTGTCAGTTTTGAAGAAATGCTTAAAAAAAACTATATGGTTGTTTGTAAAGACGGTTTACGGACGATAATTTTACATGATAACGTCATGAAGAAATTAGGTTTGTACTTTTAAACAATGTAATACTGATAGAAATCGAACGGTACAAACAAAAAGGTACGATCGCGCGTGCTGCTATATAATCATTGAGATACGCGTGTCACCCGGGCCGCGCTCGGGCGAAGAATGTCATGTCGGTCGGTGGCCTTGGTGGGCCGGCCGCTGCCCTCCCGCAGACGCTCTTCAGCCCGCGGCTCTCTTGTGGCGTCGATCGCCATACATTTTTCGGAACGTGAGCTTTTTTCGTGCGTGCAGGCGGGCGTTCATCGATTTATAAGACGTTATCACGTCAAAAAGAACTGACATTAGGACATTGACCATTAGGATAGAAAAATACTTACGTTAGAACATAAAGTATGAAAATGTAAAAAAGGAAATGATAATTACGAGCGGGTATTAGGCCGTGTGGGGCCGGCTTTAGAATTGTCCCACTCCTCTCGTAAGAGCCGACTGAGGAATACTGAGGGGAGTGGGCAACAGCACTCCCTCGAGTATTAACAACATCCACGCGACCTGCCAAACAATTACGGCACTATACCTCCAATTTGGGGAGGCCTATGTCCAGCAGTGGACGTCGAAAGGCGTGGATGGATTAAACCGACGCCGCATCTTCTAGATCACTGTTCTAGACTCTCTGCCAACTGAGCTATTGTGGCAATTGCTTGCTACAAATTTCTGTGTCATATTTTTTCTTACCATATTGGGTGACCCCAACGCTATCTATTATATTTGTATACAATGTTCCAACAAGGTAAGCAAATTTAATTATTACAATCCGCTTTAGTTATCAATTTATACCTGGATAGTTAATATCATTATGAATATTGAATACCTAAGTATATTACAGAAATATTACAGCTAAAATAGGAAACATTTCAATTAATACACCATAGGATGTTGCTAGTACAGCAATGTTATAGCAAATTTAATGCAATTATCTAGGTATAAATTATTTGTACAAGTAAATAAAATTGCAGTGTCTTTTTTTTAATGACTAAATAACGCTTTTTTCTTGAATTCGGTGCAGTGTCTCTTGTATAATTTGTACTTATATTTGTCAAGCGACTGATTGACGCACATGTCTGCTGCATTACGTACTTTTGTTAATACAAGCTATGCAAACGTTTTGCTTAGCCAATCGATGGGAGGGCTGCAAGTGCTATCGACTTGCAAGACACACGATCAAAAAGAACTCTTAATACCCAAACTGTAGCCTCCTGTATATCGCATCAGTGCAGTAATAGTTTAAAGTACCTGGGTCACATTGTCACCAGCGACTTGAGGGATGATAGCGATATCACTGAACATTTTTACTCTACGAGAAGAATGGCGGCTTAATACATTTTTTTGAGGACATTTTTTCTTACCGACCTGCGCCATCTGGGTCGAAACCTAAAACTAACTAGAACCGCGAGGGCGGTAAATACACGCTAATAACTAATATACTTTGTTTAAATATTTCATATTTATTCAAAAAAGATGGCGTAACTCGAACCAATCGATGTCGCTAGTTTCCAAGTGTAAGATCGCTGTAATGTGGCTGTATCTTATAAACAGCTAATTGCGAACAATGATAGCGGCATTTAAAATTGCCACTAGCAACATCTAGGGCCACATATGTTAATGACTGTTGCTGCGTTCCGGTGCCGACAGCGGATGTATCTTTTACATTGATATTATTGTCCCTTTTTATAGCATTGTCTCTTACTAATACGAAACCCACCTATAAACAGTTTGTAGAACGAAGCTGACAGGGCCTGAGCGATATAGAGCGTGAGCGCTGGGCATTGACGGTAAGGAGTAATATGCTCGCCCGTAGGTTCGCTCGCTGTACTTAAGACGTCAAAGTGTGTTTAAGACGTTCTGTCAGTTGTATTATTTATGCTGTTATGGGCTGTTGTAAAAAGGCAGCTCGTGTGGAAAGTGCATCCTAAAAAAACGATTGCGTGCGGACTGAACTATCCTATTCAGAAGCGCTGGGTGTAGGTGGCACTGGGTATAAAAATTAGTGCATGTCCTTTTATTAATGATGATAGTACATTATCCTAACTTTTATAAAGCTGTAACAGAGCTGTGTCGGTATATTTAAGATATTTGAGAAAAAAGGACCGTATTAAGCTATATAGGCGTGTCTGAACGCTAAACTATTTTATTTTTTTATTTTTCGTCTGTTTATTCGGTCGCGCATCACACAAAAACTACTGAACGGATTTTGATTCAAATTTTATTTGATAGCTCTTGATTAGACTTAATAACAAGTATACATTTTATCCCGCTTGGTACTATAACCTTGAGATATAACCTTGAGATATAACCTAAGAAGTAGGTTTTGACTGCGGCGGAGACGTGGGCAAAGGCACAAGTAATACATAAGCACAATTACTTGTTACTCACCTGTCATTAACTACATATTATATGAACTGTAATATCGGAAATAAAGATAATTATATTAATTATAATTAATAATTTACGATAATTATGCATAATTATGAAACTATACACAGTATATTTTATTTTCATCTTGTCTGTCTGTTTAATAAAAATAGTAGTTAGTGCCTAGTCCGCGCAAATGGTAGAGAGCCAGCCAATAATAGCTAGTATAAATAAAATATATACAATAAAGCTATTTACGACGCAATAATTATTATCAGAGAATATAAAAATAAAGTGATTACTAAGAATCGACTATAAAAGTAACTACAAAAAGTCGAAATTGCCTCGCCTTTGAAAGGTACCAATAAAATCCACTAATAGATTCCGGATTCCAAGCAATAAAATAGGCGAAATAAAGCCTTCCAAAATATTCACATAGAACTGACTGGTACAAACGCTAACTGGCTTTGCAGGCGCGTTTAGTAACGAGCAATGTTGATTGAACAACTGAATTTATGATTAGCTGCAGTCAAAATATATAGCCTTGTTATTTCTTATAATATTTTCGAATTACTCGTGAAAACGCATATTTGTCTACCCGTTTCGGAGACCAGCCGAAACAAACAAACATACAACTTTTTTCCTAGTGGTGCTTGCTTATCCTAGTATGAACGAGCCGGCTCGATCGGTGAAGTACCACAGTCTCACAAAAGATCAGCGTGAACCAACAGTAGTGGTAGCTACCGTTGTGTTTCGTCCGGTGAGTGAGAGTGCCGGAGGCCCGAACCCCTCCCTATATTCTCCTTGTTATCTTTTCTATCCTCTCCTTAGTATCCTACTTATCCACCTATCCCTTTCCTTTGTCATGTCTCTGGTGTTGCTAGCGGCTATAGGCTACGGTAACCGCTTACTATCAGGTGGGTCGTATGCTTGCTTGCCACCCAAGTAGTATAAAAAAAATACAAATTTGGTTTATATAGATTAAATATAAAATGATAGCCACGCAGAGCAGAATTCGAACTTGCGTCTTCTGGATTACCGTTCTAGAAGCCAACTGAGCTAACGTGTAACATTCGCTATGTTACTAACTATGTCGGTACATCCGTCTGCCAGCAGTTTAGCCCAGACACTAAATAAATATGTAATTTAACATAGATAAACATATTAAATATGCCAACATGTGATGAAAACAAAATACGGTACCTTCTCTACACGTAAAGTATGAATGTATTTTTTCTCGTTTACCCCATAGTTTGGAGGCCGTTGGATAGGTCCCTCAAAATATGGTGAGATTATAAAATGAAATGATGCTTGGCTTCTGTCCGTGGTTACCTTTTACCATTAGGTGGGCCGTGGATCGTCTGCCATTATAGTGGCGGTAGTAATAAAAATATGTTTAATATAACAAAGATAGTACTCCACCATCCATCCATCCACCAGCCTTTCAACGTCCACTGCTGGACATAGGCCTCCCCAAAAGAACGCCACAACAAGCGGTCCCATCATGGGGGATAGTGCCGTAATCGCCATGCTTGGCAGGCGGGTTGGCGATCGCAGTGGATGTTGTTAATACTCGAGAGAGTGCTACTGCCGACTCCCCCGGTATTCCCTCAGTCGGCTCTTACGACTCCCGTGGGTAGAGAGGGGTGGGACAATTCTAAAGCCGGCCCCACACGGCGCGCAAAGATAGTACTAGCAACAAGTAAATTCGAGTGTAATAACAACACAGGAGTTTCACTTGGTACAAATTGTACCACCAGTGCTTAAATTCCTATCGACAATGACATGCCATGATGAGACTCCTCATATATACTTATAAATTTATTTGTACTGACTGAAGATCGGCGCACAGGGAAAACTACTAAGACCAGAAAAAGAACCAGAAAAGCTGAAAGATAATTTTATAATGTAAAAATCTCAACTCATTTTAAGCGGGAGCTCAGTTTAAAAGACTTTGTATTTTGAAGTTGGAAACATGAAAATTTTAATTACAATGCTTTATATAGATAAATAACGACTAATCTTAGATTTTTAGCTTACATTTTTATGTCGTCGGTGTAATTTTTTATGAGAGTAACTTCGCTCTGTAACTCCGGCGCCAACCATACCTTGTGAATACGATTGCTTTGCTTTTTACTCAGTAACATGCGGAGTCAATATACTTTATGTGTGTGAGACTGTTTCAAAAGGCAGAAATAACTGACAACATTAATTTTGTTGAGTTCAATGAGCAGGGAGTCCTTCCACCTCATAATGTGGTGCGTGTTCAGTGGTCTGTGACCACCGCGGGGGAGGGGCCGTTCCCTCAGTGCCTCACAGATTTATAGCATTGTTTACTCAGGAATGGACGCCATAAAAGTCATTTTTATATATTTTTTTGATGTTTTTTTAACACAGAGCTCGAAAACTGAACTCATTTTTTTAATAGCATTCGTTTTTCACATAATTCCATTAAAGAAGATTTATGCGTTTTTTTAGAAATAAAATATGACAACATGTTACATTAGAATTTATGGTTGATATTTACTCCTCTCATAGTGAGAAGGATTTAGGCCGCAGCCCAGGCTGTACTAGCAGGCTTCACAAGCCGACCACTGAAGGAATGTAATATGGTTCCGGTGGCCCGCCAATAAAGGCGGAGAGACGACACACGGCGGGTTTATTTAGTGGGCGAGGGCCCCACACTACCCTGTTCATTGCCCCGAACGACGGGGTGTGTGGTTAGGAACATTTTTACCGCCTTAAAAAAAAAAGTGTAGCAGCAGGCTTCACAAGGCGAGAAAAGCCCTCACCGGATAGTAATAATATAGCCATAAAAATACTTATATTTTGGAAGTTGGAGATGTGCGCTTTGCAAGATTTATCTCAGGCTGGGAATCGAACCCGTTACTTCCGTCTTTGTCTTCCGTCTTATCACTTGGTCATTCGATAAATATGCTAAGTAAATATGAATCACGCGTAATATGTGACTGGATGACGAAAGTAGTTATTTCTTCGGATCTGGCAGTAAATGGTAATTCATAGTAGGAGCCATTCTTCGAAACTGAGGATTTTTGACTCATTGGTATGTCTCAATTTTTTTTTAATTCAGGTTGAGAGTGGTATATCTAGTACATCCTGGTCTACCCATATTACAACATATATCAAAGGCACTGATTTCTACCCAGTAGTTTAGGATTAAAACTATGCAGATTAATTGATGAACCACATTAATGATGATCAAGGCAGAAAAATTAATTTGAATCAGGCACATAAGTGAGAAAAATATTATGTTTAATCAACTTTATTGGGAAATATCTGTCAAATGTAAAAAAGTGTACTTTTTGGTTCAAATGACGTAATCTTGTATTAGATTTTAATTACTTACAACGTTGACACACCTCAGCAAAATTGCGTAATAAAGTAACGTTATTGCTATAAAATAAACATTCGTATAAGCAAACATACAGAAATTCTTTCCTCATATCTGAACTATCGGAGCATTCCCTTTCGCATCTTTACACCAATACTCTCTTTCATACCTACTCGCTCTCTTACATCTTCGTTACGAATGACGTCAGTCAGCCTCACTCCGCAAATTTTTCGCAGAGATCGCATTTTGACCGCATTGATTTTACTCTCATACTCCTTTTTGCATACCCAACTCTCGCTTCCATATAGCAACGTTGGGACAAGCACTGCCTTGTGTATTGCGACCCGTGCCTTCAGGCTGAGGTGATGGCTGCCGAGAAGTTGTCCTAATGCTCCGTTCACTCTATTTCCCGCATTTACTCTTCTCTCTATATCAGTGGTGTATCTGCCATCCCGACTGAATCCATATCCAAGATATACAAATTCATCCACTTGTTCTAGCACACTATTGCCAACCGATACTCTGACATCTGTTCTGGCTTCACTTTTTACGCTTTTTCCTTCCCCTGGGGACCTGGTGCTTTTGAAATTTATAAAGACTTAGCGGATAAGCTTGTAAGAGTATACACGTAACCAAAATGCTGACTTGTAACTCTTAGTCTTGCATGGTATAATAATATGAGAATCCTGTTCTCTGTCTAGAGGCTAGAATGTTGACTCGATAATATTGTTTAGGAAAGCTTTGGTTCAGTCTGCAATAAAATTTTAGATAGATTGTTTTTTTTTCTATAGTATTATAATTCTTTCTCTATCTTTTTCTTTCATTTAGTTTATTGATAGTGGTTTTATTTTTTCTGCGTATGTAAGTCTGTCGATATTTTTCTTGTTTTTCCTTCCATTATTTCTCATTATTTTAGTTTTTTTATATTTCTTTTTCTCCGGGAGTCTTGTCTTTACTAGCCTTTCTTCTTTTGCTTGTTTCTTTGGATTTGCCCTTTTTAAAATAGTAAAGCTGAAAGAACAATGTAACAAGAACCTAATCAGTATGTTATCTTCAAATTTATCTGGCCTTAAGGGCTAGATAAATTAGAAATTTGAAGTTAAGTAAGCCTAACTTCGTTATTTATTAAAATTTGAAATAATAAATATAATTACCACGAATAATATAGACCCTGGTTAGTTTCTAAAAACTAAGGAAAACACTTTTGATTATCTATTGAAGTCAGATTAATTACGTGACAAACACCAGATGACAATGTTTGATCGTAACTTTTCACCAAATTAAACCATGTTTTGGAGCACTTCGTTTAACAGGGCGATACTAACTGACGCGGCCAATCACGAGTCGATATTATTTTATCGAATACGTTATGTTTACATTAAAAAATCTGGCTGATGAAATTGCGCCAGCTGAATTATTATTTTGGTTGAGGACATTTTAAAAAATGGTGTAATTATAAAAATTTACAATTATTTTAAATAATAATATAATATCAAGTAAAAAGTATTTGAATATCGATGGAAAGTTCCATCAATAAGTAAGTACTTATGCTAGTATATTGCTGCAATTATATTACCGAAAATTAATAATGCTACAAAAATTGGGGACATACCAGATCAATTAGTTTTGACTTTTGTCTACTAACTTAATTTATTACTGTTTTAATTAACGATAATTCGGTACAGAGGCCTCGATAGACATCATAATTTACTACAAAACCTAAAAAACGATATCTAAATTGGAGATTATTTTCACATGTTCTTCAGAAAAAACACAGTTTAAAACTACGTTCCGAAGAATCACCCAGTAGAGATTCCTACCATTGTTGCAGTTCTGGCTCAAGTTTTCCTTACCTGCGGACTTTTTTTCTGTCGTATCTTATAACAAGCATGGCAAAAAATAGAGTGGTCAATAATATTTTAGTTTTGCCAACGACAGCAGACGAGCTAGCAGTCAAATAGGCACTTAGAAACATTAGGTGCACAGTTTCTGTGCAGCCGAAGTTTTGGCTGAAAGCCGGAATTGTAAACCGAGCCACTGGAGCTGGAACAAAATATTTTGGCTGAAATTCGGAATTGAACCCGAATATTCTGTTGTTTACTATTTTAAATAGAAGAACATGATATTGCAAATTTAACAATGTAACTCCAATAGTTTGTAACAACATAATAATGTTGTACCCGCAATCGCTCGTATAATTGACTTTGTTTCCGCTTCGTAACTATTTCATAAAACTTTTCCGTTTTAGTTTTTGTTAATTTTACAACTGTGCATATATTTTTAACGTTTCCCTTCATTGTATGTGACCTGTATTTTTTATAGTTTTATTCATGGTTAAAGTTAGACATTCATACATTCTTCAGCTTGGAAATATCATCATTCATAGCTTAAGCACAGCGAGCACTTTGAACGATATATAAAACAAACTAATAGGAAGTTGTAATTATTCAAACACTCTAAAGATTTTTCAAATTTTAGATTTTCTACGTATCAAAATTTAACATGAGACTTATAATCTCCGACAACATCCGAAATTGGTTTCATCTATTGACCCATCCGTCATCATTATTTCATCCAATGCTACTAATAACATATCAATGCTTTCAGCTTTGTCGTGGACAAGGTTCTTGTGCTGTTTGTTTTGGTGGAAGGCAGCGATAAAATATTTTGCAGTAAAATATTTTGGTGATATTCATTTTTGGAATTACTTGCCAGATCGCTCTAACGTCTGTCGGGTCCTACTAGTTATAACTGCAAAAGTTTCTGAAAATGTTTAAATTGTTAAATATTTAGATGTTTGTATGTTTATCCGTCATTCACGCGTATATCACTTAACTTGTTTGGATAAAATTTAAGAGGTTAGGCTTATTAGGTGAGTAAAAGAGAAGTAGCATATAATATAATACTATTTATCTCGAAATAATAAATATTTCCTGCTTGCTCGTGTTTGTATATATATTATAGACGTGCCGCCTAAACAGATTTGAACAAAGTTTAATATACATGTAAATAATTTAATTAACGGTAATTAGAAAGTTTAGTATTGAAAATCCCAGCGCACCCCACAACTTTTTACGACAAATCGTTTATTATGCACGCGGCACGGTCGTGGAACACGCTGCCTGAGCAAGCAGTCCAAAACAATGCCAACATTCAAAATGGAGCATTTTGAATGTTGCCATCGTTCAAAAAATATCATTAGTCACTATAAGTCCGTTATTATTTTTTTTTAAGTTTATATGTATATTTCCATTTATTTATGTATATAGATATACATAATTGCCTATATATATTATGTATATGTGTTTGTATATTTGTATGTATTTATGTTTAGGCATATTATGATATGCCCGCCGAGCTGCCATGGCCAGGTGGAGGGCACGGTTGGAGGCCCCCGGGCTGGTCTTTGGACCGTAGGGGCGCTACAGCTGATGTTGGAGGAGTGGGTGGGGCGACGGCATGGAGTCCTTACCTTCAGACTGGTGCAGGTGCTGTCGGGGCACGGTTGCTTCGGCAGATACCTGCACATAGTCGCAAGGAGGGAAGCGACTCCGGGCTGCCACCACTGCGGCTGTGACGAGGATACGGCGCGGCACACGCTCGAGTCGTGCCCGACTTGGGCCGAGCAGCGCCGTGAACTCGTCGCGGAAATAGGGGGGGACCTCTCGCTGCCGAGCGTCGTCAGAGCGATGCTTGGAAGCGACAGGAACTGGGCCGCGGTCGCTGCCTTCTGCGAGGAGGTTATCTCGCGGAAGGAAGCGGCGGAGAGAGCCAGGGAGGAGGATTCTTCCGCTGACCCGAACCGCCGCCAGCGACCGGGTCGGCGCAGGCGCAAGTACTTGCGCCTCATGCAGACCTAGCTGAGGCTGCGGGTGGATGGACCGGGGAACGTCCGCCACCCGCAAGGCTTCCCGAGAAGGTGCGACGCTCCGTGCGCGAATGCGTCGCTCAGTAGAGGGTACCCGAAAGGGTAAGCCGCAGGCGGACCGCAGAAGGAATGTAACATAGTTCCAGTGGCCCGCCAATAAAGGTGGAGAGACGGCACACGGCAGGTTTCTTTAGTGAGTGCAGGCCCCACACTACCCCGTTCGTTGCCCCGAACGACAGGGTATGCGGTTAGGAACATTTTTTCCCGCCTAAACAAAAAAAGGCATATTATGATTTTCTAGTTATAATTGTTGTTAGAATTATACATACCTATAATACAAACTCATTATTCCGCTTTATTATGTAGGTACACCACAAGTGCCATGCTATAGTTGTCTGGCAGAAATTGAAGCACGCAATAAGACCGCCTAATTGTACAATTATATGTCCTTTACTTTATTATGTAGGTACACCTCAAGTGCCATGCTATAATTGTCTGGCAGAAATTGAAGTACGCAATAAGACCGCCTAATTGTACAATTATGTGTCCTTTACTTTATTATGTAGGTATACCACAAGTACCATGCTATAGTTGTCTGGCAGAAATTGAAGCACGCAATAAGACCGCCTAATTGTACAATTATATGTCCTTTACTTTATTATGTAGGTACACCTCAAGTGCCATGCTATAATTGTCTGGCAGAAATTGAAGCACGCAATAAGACCGCCTAATTGTACAATTATGTGTCCTTTACTTTAATATGTAGGTACACCTCAAGTGCCATGCTATAGTTGTCTGGCAGAAATTGAAGCACGCAATAAGACCGCCTAATTGTACAATTATGTGTCCTTTACTTTGTTATGTAGGTACACCTCAAGTGCCATGTTATAATTGTCTGGCAGAAATTGAAGCACGCAATAAGAACGCCTAATTGTACAATTATGTGTCCTTTACTTTATTATGTAGGTACACCTCAAGTGCCATGCTATAATTGTCTGGCAGAAATTGAAGCACGCAATAAGACCGCCTAATTGTACAATTATGTGTCCTTTACTTTATTATGTAGGTACACCTCAAGTGCCATGCTATAATTGTCTGGCAGAAATTGAAGCACGCAATAAGACCGCCTAATTGTACAATTATATGTTCTTTACTTTATTATTTGGTGTAATGTGCAATAAAGAGTTTTTGATTAGATAAATGATGAATTTGATCTATACTATTATAAAGCTGTAACAGAGCTATGTCTGTACATTTAAGAAATTTGATTGTCTAAACACAAAACGATTTTTTTTTAGAGTTTTGTTCTGTTTATCTGTTTGTCTGTTTGTTTGTGCCGTGTGGGGCCGGCTTTAGAATATTGTCCCACCCCTCTCTATCTCTACCCACGGGAGTCGTAAGAGCCGACTGAGGGAATACCGGGGGAGTGGGCAGCAGCACTCCCTCGAGTATTAACAACATCCACTGCGATCGCCAACCCGCCTGCTAAGCGTGGGGATTACGGCATTATCCCCCATGACGGGACCGCTCGCTGTGGCGTTCTCTTGAGGAGGCCTATGTCCAGCAGTGGACGTTGAAAGGCTGATGGATGGATGGATGGATGGACTGTTTGTTTGTTCGCGCATCACGCAAAAACTACTGAACGGATTTTGATGTAACTTTGTTCTTTGATAGCTCTTGATTAGACTTAACAACTGGTATACATGTTATCCCGCTACTATATCGGGAACCTGAGATATAACCAAAAAAACTAGCTTTTGGCTGCGGCGGAGCATAATTCTAGGATATTTTTATATCTATCGATAACAAGTACCTGTGGGATACATCTAAACGGTTTCAATTATTAAAACATTAAAATCCACTCAGATGAAGTCACAGGACGAAACTAGTTCAGTATATTTTTTCATCGTTATCAAAAGATCTCAAAAAGGTTTTCACTAAAAGACCGACTTTGACGAACGCCGTTTTTCCTTCCAATTCATTATTTTCAGGTGTAAATTGAGTGATGTATATAGAGCGGCGCTTTGTCCCTCGGCTCTCAGCTCTCGTCTAGAGGGCGCTCCCTCCGGATACACACGAACCTTTTGATCTAAGCTTTTAACTGGTGCTCTTTTAGGATCCCCCTCCCTCCCGAGATGTCTCCCCCTCCCTGTACGTGACCGCAGGGAGACTTACGTAATGTCTTAAATCCTATTTCTTTTATCAATAAAGTAAACGTGAAATATATAAATTAATATATTTGGCTTTACTTGTGACGAGTTTGTCAATATGTTCTACATATAAATAATGATTTTCAACTTGTCTGTACAGAAACGTCTGACAGTAATTACGCATTGTTTCTGTTTATAATTTATACAATAGACTACCATTTAAATTATCATCACGTCTCCCTTACGGGTTAGCCAGTCGCTCGTCCGGCATTCTTTCCATGTGTCCGAACCATCGGAGCATTGCCTTACGCATCTTTACACCAATAATCTCTCTCATACTTGCTTGCTCTCTTATGTCGTCTTGAATGTGGTCAGTCAGCCTAACTCCACAGATTTTACATTTTACATATTAAAATAATGCTCTTCTGACCGATTATGGTTCGTGGGTATGTAGGAGATTTATAGTGAAAAATCGCCAACTTCCCTACTCCGTGAGGCAAACAAGAATTTTCTTGACGAAAAACCCCAATAAACTTTCGCTGGCCTAACTCAAAATGCGAACCCAAGACTTCATAATTCACAGTCACATACATAACCGCTAGACTACCAAGGTAAGTTTTAGCCTACAACTATATGCTTATAATTATGTAGGTACCTATGTATGTAAAAGATAATATATGGAATGCAATAAAAGATGATAATCAAAACTGGTTTTCTCACCATTGCATTTTTGAGTGCAGAGCTAGATCACAATGTTTCTCATGAAGTCAAATCAAATCAACAACACTCGGCTTTAGAATTGAGCGTAGTGAAAATATACTACGCCTAAGACATTACATTGCAATTTGCAGTAGAGATGACCCCAAACACGACATACCGAAGTTTTTTCCACGGTGGCAAATACACCATGGTTCATCTGTAGTAACCGTCATTCATTGTGTAAACTATAAAAAGTACAGCTAACGCCGACTACTACACTCGAGAGGACAGTTGCTAAAGTCTCTTATGTTCCCCTACAGCAAAAAACTAGCCAAGGTGCTGCTATTTAAATCAAAGAAGCTGGGGGGGGGGTACTTACCTGTTCGGGTCCGATCACAAGGGAGAACTACTTGATAACCCAGCTAGTAATTTTTATTTTATATGAAAATTATAATTATGAAACTCAAGATAAGCCCAAAAAAACTGTTCATTAAATATAAGTTTATAATTTCAAAGCGTCTCATTATATAATCCGACACAACACGGATGAAAATATATTCAAAGCTCTCCAAAGCTTTCAATGGACAAAAAGAGCAAAATGAATGTATTTAGTTTGACCGAAGTACTTGCGCTAACGAGCGCGTCTCGTGGTCCATAAAATACAAGGTTATACATTGAAAGTAGCGGTCAAATATAATTATAATTACTTTAGCTAAAAATAAGACTGGGATACGGCGTTTATACTACCTCATTATATTTTGGGATTATATCCACATAAGGGCCTTTTTATGTATCATCCTCCAGTCATATGAATAGATGTGGCCCGCCAATTGCCGCTTCAATGTTCTATTGGCAAATATGCAACTCACAGCCGAATTTTGCATTCTAATGCGTTTCAAGCAGCTCTAAGGTAAGAAAATGCTTTAATGAATACATAAAATGTTCCGTAAATAACCAAAATGTTTAAAACAAATTGTTAATAATAATTGTATGTAAATTCAACTGTAATTGAAAGCAAATCGAAAGCAATTACTGATAATTGGATCGCACCGAACTGCACTGAATCACTCTGAATACTAGAGATACGCACGGTGCGATTGTGCCTTACACAGAATTTAACTGCAAATTTCGCACCGTCATGACAGTCTGCATGCTCATAATATGACTACCACTGACCCTGTTTCGTGAATACATTCATCTGGATTCCGATTTCTTGTAAATTACATATGTATATTATGTATGTTCCTGATGGTATAGAGCGTTGTGAATCTGTGCTTCTCACAAAACTTGGATCTAAATGAACGGTAAGTACTTCTACTGTTGTGTTTAATTTAGTTAGTGAGAACAGGATCCTGAATAATTGTCCTGAGTGGGATTTGATTCCCACTCAGAACAATTATTTGTGTGATAAACACAGATATTTGTACTGCGTCTGGGTGTTTTCTATCTGTTATATATATGTGTTTACAAAAAAAAGTAGTATATATATGTATTATATCCGTAATCTGGTACCCATAGCACAAGCATTAAGCTTAGTTTGGGACCAGAGGACGTTGCGTGAAAAATGTCCGTGAATATTTATTTATTTATTTATCTCATACTCCTAACTTAAGGATTGACAAGGTGTACGTTCAGTCCTTGGTATTGCTGGCGTGGTATAGACTGTGGTCAACTTACCATCAGGTTGGCTGTATGTTTCTTTGTTACCATTACAGTAATAAATGTGCTCAAAACAGGAAAGTGTGGGAGCATGCACCATGTTTCTATGATATCCACCTCAGTGGTATATCAGCATGCACATCGATAATTTACTTACAAATGGCGTTTGTACATTCAATAACATTTTAATTCAACTGCACTCTACACAATTCAATTTCAACTTGCCTGCTTATCTTTAGTATAAGTAAGCTGTACACTAGCGTGGCCTCTGCAAATAAATAGCGTTGTGATATCGGTGTTCACGTCACCTATACTTTAGGTTCCTAACTGCATACCTCGTCGTTCGGGGTAACCAACAGGGTAGTGTGGGACCTTCACTAAATAAACCCGCCGTCTACCGTCTCTCCGACTGTATTAGCGCACCACTGAAACTGTATAGGCACCTGATTGAGTAATGTATGTAAAATACATCCAATAGATGGCATAAATGTCAACGAAGCGGCGGTAAGGATGTAAAGTAGAAATTAATTATCAAAAGTGTTTACTGCGGTAGCTTAGTGATCAAAGCATCGGAATCGATTAGCACAAAGTGTGAAAATGTGAAATCTAAAATAACAGTAACGAGCAGGACTTCAACCTGCATCTCCAGATACCGTCCAAATGCTTTGCCAATTCAGCAATCGTGACAATTGCTCGGGACTGCGTATTTCGAGTACACATTCGTTCTTAACGTCTTGGGTGACACCTGCGCCATCTGTTGGAAGTATTTGCATACATTATACCGGTCGGCGGTCAGCTGGACGGTATCCAGGAGATGCAGGTTCAAATCCTGCTCGTGAATGTTATTTTCGATTTCACATTTTCACAATTTGTGTTAATTTATATACCTAAGCATGTGAAATGCTAAAAATATAATTATATAAAAATATCTAAACATTGGGATCGATTTCTAAAAAGTTCAGTACAGAATATATAAATTATTATTTTTTTATTATAATAACAATATATTTTCTTCCCAAAAAGCATAATCTATTACTTAATAATTCTTTAATTTTTATGAGTTAATGGATACTAAAAACTCTTTTCGTTTTTAATTTATTTGCCAAAAAAGGCAACACAGATGTAATTTCTTAAATTAACATTTTAAGTAGTTAACAAGAAAGAAATAAATTGATTTAATGGTGCCGTTTACAATATTATGTGCTCGTAATTTCGTATGAAATATACCTACCCTCAGTCCACGGGGGAGCAATGACGCTAATAGTGTTCAATACACAAAATACCGCAGAGTCCACAAAACAGAATTAATATCACGGCGAACCAAACATTACGTATAAAATTTTCATAATCCTCGTTCGCTGTTTTAAACTACATTTGAGTCGGTAGCTGTGATGTTTATCTGTGACCACAAGCAGAGGCGCCACACGACGTGGCAAATTAAAATTTAAACAAGCACTTGTAAAGTTGTGTAAAGTTACACAAGTGAGTGTAAACACTGAAGCGGCGGTGAGCGGGACGAGAGCTCTCGGTCGAACGTACACACGAGCAGTGTGTACTTTGCAGAATTTTGCAGCATCGAGATATAATATCTAGTGATATTTTTAATTATAACTTTCAACTGATTAAATGTGCATGTGCATGCACATAAGCGATGGCTTCATAGTAAGACCTAGGACGGCTAAGGTAGATAAATCAACTAACATATTTTTTTTTGAGTGTGAATTTGAAAAAAGTGAGTTTTTCTATGAGTAGGATACGAACTTGCATTCTTTCCAATCCGGGGAAAAGCTTTAGACTGCTAACTTTCTTGTTACTACAATCTCCACCTCCACATTTCATTTTTGCCCTACGTCATCATTTTATTGGATGTATTTGTATACATTTTATTTTAATATATTAAGCTTTTTAACACTTTTACTGTCTCAATACTGAGCACGGGTGTCTTGTCATCATCAGAAAAAATATTGCTATCCCTCAGCAACCCTCCAATTTTACCTAGATTTTTCCCTGTTTTGCGTACTGTTTGTATAACCTTCGTGATGATCGGTTAAGTACAAACAAACTCACTTTCACATATTATAATAATATTAAAAAAGATTAAATTAATATTAATTGTAGAATTCGTATAATTATATAATGACTAATGATATTATTATTAAATAAAGAAACTAAGTATAGTCAGTAAGACGTAAGATAAGTCTAATCTGACAGTAAATCATAATTAGTAAATTAAAAAGATTATTAAAATTAAAATAACTAATATTATAAAAATGTGACTTGTACATTAAACACAAAGTGAAAAATGTGAAATCGAAAATAACAGTCACGAGCAGGATTTGAACCTGCATCTCCTGGATACCGTCCAGATGCTTTGCCAATTCAGCCATCGTGACAATTGCTCCTGACTGCTAATTTCGATAACACATTCATACTTAACGTCTTTGGGTGACGCCTGCGCCATCTGTCAGAATTATTTTCATACATTATACCGACCAGGTAAACTTAATTTTACAATTAAGATTTTTATCTAATAATCGGTTGGTAGTTTTTATTGTCTACTTATCTACAAATAGACGCACTTATCAACGAACCAATATATCATAAATTGATTCAATAAAGAGTTTTATAGTCACAAGAACTGTTAAAAGAGACTTGAAAATATAAAGTCGTTTTATTGGCCCTGAGTAGGCATTGTACTCGGATGTTATAACAAATAGATGATTTACAAGTACGGGTTCCAGCCGGGCCCGACCTCCAGCTGTAAACACCCAAAAGTCAAGCAAAATTAAAATCTTTACGAGCGCGCCACTTGTGACGAATCGTTTTATTCGTGTCGCCATTCGTCAACAACAAACAAACTCATCTCAAACACAAAGGAATTCATAATCCTTTTCATAAAAATGAGAGTGAGCCTCTCTGCTTACACGGCGTTTATGAGCACAAAGTTCAAATGAACAGCATTTACGAGATTTTGAAAACATTATGTATCACATACATGTTACGATAGTAATATTGTTAAAAAACCCACCGACTATTTTATACACATCGTACATCTATTTTTTTAACCCCTAACGCAAAAGGAGGGGTTTCATAAATGTGTGTGTAATTTAAGGTATGCTGTGGAACTCTGTAGTATCAAATATTAGCTTTAAAAAATCATTTAGTCTTATAAAGATAATTAGCTTTTCTAGTTTACGAGTGAATGTGACCGCCTTCCACAAGTCAAAATTAGTTATTACTCGATATTTTGTTACGTCGGTCGATGATATTATAAGAATATGACATAATAATCTAGTACCTGGATGACCGAGCTCGGTTTTTTTTTTTGTAAATCTTTGGTTTTTCTCACAAAAGAAAGAATTTGAAAAAAAAAGGGGAAAAAAAAGAATCGAACTGGAGACATTGGACTAGAACGGGGGCCTTCTGGTTTTGGGACCGCCCGATTTCCCACCATAGCTATTATAACCTTGTAGATAGTGGTAATTTACCTTCGTATTTTAATAATATTGCAGCAGCTTTTCATTGCCTGAAAATCCGGATAAAACGACGTTTTCTAAAAATGAAACCCAGCTAGATCGATTTATCGCCCCCGAAACCCCTCGCATTCTAAATTTCATGAAAATCGTTGAAACAGTTTCTGAGATTCAGATTATATATATATATATATATATATATACGAGTATATTTATATATATATATATGTCGGAGATAATCAATTTAAACGGTATACGACGTCACTTCCTTTTTTTAAAATGATAACACCGCACAACATGTTTGACGTCTTATTGGTTATCGGTTGTCAATGTGTGACAAATGCGCACTGACTGATTAAAATAAAATTAACATGTCGGACGACTATGATTGCCATTTAGATGGCAACCCGTATGAATCTGCGACAGCAGCGGTGGGATCGATCTCCAAATCATCCCATGTGTTTACCGCGATACCTGCTACTCAAAATCAAAAATATTTACCGTTGAAACGCGAAGCTCAAGGAAATAGTGCGGAGGGTCCATCAACATTAAGGAACGAAGGACACGGCGTGTCTTTACCCGCAACGTAGGCTGTGTTTTTCTAAAATATGATGGTGAGGTAGATACTGGTTGGAATGAGTCCAACAAAATTAAGGTAGTGATCTTAGGCATCGCGGACATCCAGGTACGCACAGATTTACTTAAAAGTACGCCTACTAGTTTTGTGGCACTTGGTAAGCATTTAAATACGTACCCTAAAATTAAGAGGTGGACATGAAACTCCTAAGTGTCCTAGAGTAGGCGAGTTATCTATCAAGCGTCGCTGTCATTATTGTAATGCGACGGGCCATTTGAAGCGACACTGTTTACTGTCGATAGATCTAGTGGTAAGCCAAATGTTACACAATGTTCTTACTGCCACAAAACTGGATATTCTGAATTTACTTGTTTTACGAAACAACGCGAAAGAAAATCAAGTCTGTAAATGTTTGTTCATACTCTAATAACTCTTTGATTTAAATATGCGTCAGTTGCTATACTGCAAGGACTGTTTGATAATAGTTCAGAATGTTAATTAATTAAAAAGGAAATTACTGATTGTTTACCTGATTAGAATGAGGTCTCATTTACCCGACTCATAGGTATTCCATGCTGTGTTTTTCATTTCGTAAAATGACAACGTATGCTGAGTTTGATGGTTTGCATACCGAGGTCACGTTTGTGGTGGTTAAATTCACTCCCGTATGACGTTATCTTAGGTAGAGAGATATTTAAGACCCCTGATTTAATTTGCACCCTCAATAGCGACAGTGCTAAGATTATACGCGACGCTAGTGTCACTACATCGAATGTAGAGTAGAATCTGATATTGTAAAATTTAACAACACTGATACCGAAATTCCTTCTGAAAACATTTTTTTTTATTGCATGTATTGGCAGACGAGCCACGGTCCATCTGATGGTAAATGGTAACCGTCGCTCATGGACTCAACTATATCGAGAGTATTGTCAAGCCGCTGCTCACCATTTTATTTCACCGCTATGAAATGAAAGAATAAACGGCTATCTCCTGCTACAGCCAAAACGAAACGATGTGGTACCAACCCGCTCGGGCCCGATATCAAGTGAGTACTCCCACTTGGTACCCAGCCCTACCACCAGTAATGCAATTCGTGATAATTGCTTACTTCCCTTAGTCGCCTCGTACGACACCCATGGGAAAGAATAGGGTGGGGACACTTGTATTCTTAGTCCGTCACCACACAGCCATATTGGGATAAGTAAGAGTCTACTACTAGCGATTGTGCGTTGGCTAGTTATATCATAATTATATATTTAAGAGGTGATAGAAAGAGGTGGTTCAAAAATTAGTAAGATTTTCTTCACAAGCAATATGCACCCTTACGAAGTGAAGGAGGGGCACTAGCTGATGGTAAGACAAGCAAGTTTACGAAGTATGTTACAATATATTACACCTTTTATGAAAATATTTTTATTAGCAATTTGGCAGAGGAATAAGCTGCTCAAAAAAATATATTTAACACATTACCTTATGCAACAAAATATTAATTTATATCTATGGAATGCTGTGCTAGTATTTACATACATACATAACATAGTGGCACACGACACCCTGTTTTAGATAATTACAGGAACAAAAGTGTGTGGTTTTACAGTCCGAGAGTGAACGCGGCTAACGTCCGGGGATTACTGCCTTTGTTCTGCGAGTGAGGCCCGGGGCCGGCCACCGCTCTGAATCTTTCATTGTTTCTAATTAATCACAAGCCGCAGTTCTCGGTGACTTCGCATTGAGTTTCTTTGAACACTGGCATATATTGTAGGAGCCCATTATTGTACTATGTGGAAACTACTCTCAGAACGAGCGGAGTACTCACCAAATATGTGAAAATATTTAATTTTTGATATAGATGACCTTTCTATACCACACAGGACTCGAATCGACATAGGTGTTTCTGACCTATGGCGAAGGTGTAACATCCCAAGTGTACTATAGGGCTGGTCGCCATGTGGACTATCGAAGTGAATCACAAGACCACACGGACAGCTCATCTTGTCTCATCTTAATTTGTATTATTTCTTTACTGTCCGTCTTTTCATCTTTCTATTTGTTAACTTAATATAATTTCCATTTTAGTAACAAATAAATGTAACCGTGTATAATGAATATTGCAAATTAACTTACGCTTAATATCATCGCACGATGTTTATTGTTGTGTTCCTGTAAGCATACCCCTCCGTGACATTTATCAGCCCATTCAAAATCTTACAAATAACATACGCAAAGTGTATTACACATAAGTAACTCTTGTTTTTCAGAATAATGAACCTGTTAGCGTTTTCACATTTTGTTTTGAATTATAATGCTAAATATTCTTTGTATGCTTAAAATATTGTGCGATGTCTTAAACATAATCGCTCTCTACCTGAATGTATTCTTTCGTGGTAAGATTTGAGGTTGTTACAAATGATGACATCGAATTAAACTAACGTCTATATAAAATATTCACTTTCTAAATTCATACCTGCTCGATTTGTAATTAAGTTCTTCATTGACCCAAAAGGTAGTAAAAAAAAGTAAAGCATATTTTGTTTGGTAAGTAATCTTTAAAGAACAAATTATTTGTGAATGTGGAAAAATAGGACTTTACTGCGTGGGATCTTTAGTCCATAAGGTCCTGTTTCGGAGATAATGAAACTTGGTAATGCACTGCTTATATTGAAATAGTAGATACTTAAACATCATACACTATTACGTCTCAAGCTTTTACTACATAAATATCAACAGTGTAATATAGTTTACACAAACCTTGTTAAAAACTATCTAAATGATCGTAATCCATCCATCCATCAGCTTTTCAACGTCCACTATTGGACTTAGGCCTCTCCAAGAGAACGCCACAACGAACGGTCCTGTACGTGCGCGACGTGAAAATGTAAAAAATATGCAAAGCTGCTTTCCTATTATTTATAATATTACTAACACGCGCGTAACTTCCAATATCAGACGTGGGAGCTCAAACTTTAATCTGAGACCTCAGCATTTCTTTGAGAATATTTTTTCCTTCGTTTGCTATATTTAATCAAAAACGAATGGTACGACATCTCACATACTCACTTTGGACTCCATAAACATACAATTAATAGACACTTATTAGATCCAGCCTCAGTTCAACGATATGATTAGTGGTAGAGCATTTATATGTGCTCAATCTGGGAATTAATAAAAAACACCCCGCAGTATTTCTGTGCAATCTATACATACGTATATTATTTCACTTGATTGCGCAATAAATTGTTACAATGAAACACCTCCCCTAAAACTCCCTGTCCATCCCTCGGCACCCCAATAAAATTAACGGCGCCTTACAGAATCGTATCAAACTCAAATATTTTCACGCCAGAATTTTCAACGCGAGCATTTTTTACATCTTGTTATCAGAAAGTTTTGAAGGTCACAGCCCCTATTACGGAGATCGTTGCCATGTGATAACTCGCCTACGGGTTCAATGACCTTACAATAATGAATTGTCGTTGACGATTTAACTTATTGTGGGAACGAACAACTTTTCGTTCTTGACGAAACTCCTTGGTTAAGTACATAGTAATCTTAATGAAGAAAGAATATAAACTAGGTATTTGTAAAACCTCTACTAATATTTTGTAAATGCTTGCTTGTAATAACGCAGAAAATATTAAACTGCCTCTTTGGTGCAGCAGTAGTGTGAGCGACTGCTGATCATGAGGTCTCGGGTTCGATCCCCGGGCAGTGTTATTGAGTTTTTTCGTAAAAAGAAAAAATTCTTAGTAGCAGCCCGTAGTTTGGAAATGTGTCTGGTCCCCCTTTTACGTGGGACTTAAATATAGCTGACGAATCGTGGGTGTGTAAATACATCTCTGCCAGGGGAATAGAGGCGTGATGCTATGTTTATGTTAAACAGATTTGGATGAAACACACATATTATAGTTTATGGCCTGAATTAATATTTACCTTGCTAATGTTACTGGCTATTATCAATTTATATTACATAAGCATGCACACACACACTAGTGGTAAAGCGTTGCATATTCCAAAATGTATGGACCGGGAATTACCACGGAAAGATCGGGGAAGTACCACGCTATCAGAAACGATCAGTGTTCAACAACAGTAGGTAAACCATCTAAACATACTAGTATCTAAACAATTTCAAAGACTTTTAGGACATCTTGCCTGAATATCTGAGACTGAAATCCGCATTACGCAACGTGCGGTCAGGCGGGAGCTGTTGCTGCTGGAGGTCCATAAGTCGAGTGGACTGGATGGTATCCCTGCGGTGGTTCTTCGAACGTGCACCCCTAAGTTGCTCCCGTCCTTACGCGCCTGTTCTGCTTACCGGCAGAATTCCTACTTTGTGGAAGGTAAGCCATATTCACCCGATTCCTAAAGGGATGATTGGTCGGACCCGTCGAATTACAGGCTAATCGCGATAAAATCCCTGCTCTCCAAGGTACTGGAGAGAGTTATCAACCGCCGACTTCTGCAGTAGCTTAAAGGTCACCTGCTCCACCAGGTCAGTGATCGCAAATACTGCTTTCGTCAAGGTCTGCTGATGATCTTCTCGTGTACTTTACTCATCGCTGGGCAGAGGCCTTGGAGGGTGGGGGTGATGCTTTGGCATTCAGCCTGGACATCGCGAAGGCATTCGACAGGGTCTGGCATAGACCCTTCTATCGAAGTTACCATGATATGGAGTCCCCAAGGGGCTCTGCAAATGGATCGCCGGTTTCCTCCATGGTCGCAGCATCAAAGACGAATGCTGCTCTGATATGGAGATTAATGCCCTGGCGTTTCTCAAGGCTCGGTGCTCTCCCCAACGCTGTTCATCCTGCATATAAATGTCTCGCTCACGATAGAGAGTATGCATTGCTATGCGGATGAGAGTACGGGTGATGCGCGATATACCGGCCATCAGAAAGTCCCTCGGAACATGCTGGAGGAGAGACGGACCCAACTAGTGTCTGAAGTCGAGCGCTCTCTAGGGCAGGCCTCGGAATGGGGAGAATAGAACTTGGTTCAATTCAACCCTACGAAGACACAGGTTTGTGCTTTCACTGCAAAGAAGGACGCGTTTGTCTTGACGCCCCAGTTCCAAGGGGTAACGCCCCCGGTCTCCGAGAGTATTGGGATCATCGGCATCGACATATTTAGTTATTAGGAGGACAAAGCCAAATTGGCTAGCAAGAAACTGAGCGTCCTGAACACAGCAAGCGGTACTTCACAGCGAGGCAGCGACTTGTGTGTATATAAAGCACAAGTCCGGCCTTAGGTGGAGTACTGCTCACATCTCTGGGCAGGCGCACCAAAATGCCAGCAAAGACGTCCTGTTCAGATTGTCGATGATCCCAATCTCATGAATGTACTGGTATCGGCAGAGAAGCTCTCTGAGTACTCTATCGACTCTTCAACAGAGGCACACACAGGAGAGCTCTGAGGAACTGTTGAGTTGTTGTGAGGTAGTACCAACATCGCTCTTTTACCACTGGATCACGGGACACCGTAATAGTGTTCATCTATACTACCTGGAAACGACCTAGTCCGAGACAGTTCGTTTTCAACGTTCTTTTCTACCACGTCCGTGTAAGATCTGGAATGAACGTCCTGCTGCGGTGTTTTCCCAGCTTTACGACTTGTCCCTCTTTGAACGAGATTCTAGAAGAGCACTTTACTCACGGTAAGGGGCGGCTTGGCTGTGCCCCTGGTGTTGCCAAAGTACATAAGCGGCGGTTACCACTTACCATCAGTCGGGCCGTTTGCTCGTCTGCCACCGTTGGCAATAAAAAAAATCTTGCTTAATCATCATCAGATAAAATTTCCCAATTTAGACAGCATATTACCTTGATTAGCACATATACTATTTACACGGGAAAGTCTGGTCGTAAACATTGTCGTCACGTTGCAACTTTTAATATATTCAAACTAACAATTCTAATTAGAAACTGCCTGAAAATGTTTATTTTACTCTTTCGTACACTCACAGAATAAGCGTAATTTTGGTTTAACATTTTAAACCTTGCATCGCGGGGGACATATAATTTAAAATTTAAGCAAACATGCCATTTTACGGACACAAAATACATCCAAACTCAGAACAACCTTTTGTAGATCACACAAAGAATCGTTATGTGTGAAAATCAAACCCACAAACCTGGAGGTTAATATCTCACCTCTCAATATTATCGCCTTTTGTTTTGACACATTGTCAAGTATTAATAAAAAACGCATGTGTGCCTGTGTATTACACACCCACGGTTCGCCAGCTATGTTTAAATCCCACGTAATAGGGGGCGAGCCTATTGCCGTCTACCGGGCACATTTCCAAACTCTGCACGGCTTCTGAGATTTTTTCTTTTTAAGAAAGAAATCACGATAGAGGCACACATTTAATTTTAATTCTTTTTCACAATCATTGTGGTCGTGTATGTAATTTATGAGCCCCTTAGAGACTTCGAAACTCATTAGAACAACAACTATAATATATTAACGTTAATGACTGTATATATATTTAAATAAATGAAACATGAAACTATAGCCTGCATTCTTCACCTAAATACCAGCTGATGAAATATAAAACTTACTGAATAATGATTATTATATTGAGGGTGGTACCATTCTTTTATAGCAGAGCTTTAGGTGATAGAGACAGTAGAAGTACCAGCCTCTGACATAATATTCGGTATTCGTTCAACAAGTAAGAGTGCTGGACACCCACACCACTTCCTCATTCCCTATAATCCTTCCTCTCCAATTCCTATGACTTGCTTGGGATTAGCAACGTGCAATTAATGCCCCTGGTGCTGTTACAGACTACGATAATCGGTTACCATCAGTCAGGCCGCATCCATTTTTACCATTACCCTCATAATGTAAGAAACCTCTATAATGATCTTATATATTTGAAAATTTGATAGTTTGTTACGTTTTCACGCTGTAACTACTGAACATATCATCATGAAATTTTACATAGGTATATAAAGAAAGAAAGATATATTTATTTTCAAAACACTTAAAAGTAAGTAAAAACTAATAACTAAACACAAAAAATAAACCAAATGGCTTATAACAACAAACAAGAAAAAAATTTAACAATTGTAAAGTGGTAGAAAACTCATTTTTTATATAATTCGACATACCTATGTGTTAAAGATTTTTCATTACTTTTAATAATTTATAAAGTATTAGGGTTCCAATGTGACGAAACCAGTATGTGAAATCCTACAGAGAGGCTGTAATCGAAGACATTTCAAATTTCCATTTTATATTAACATAGTAAGGTTGTGTGAGTTTATAAATTCACTTTATAAGTCAAATATCACTGTTAGAAGTATAGTGTGGTATCTCACGTACGATGGAGCGCTGATAAGAGTATACATAAAGTCAGTGCCGGACACTAAGCGCGGCAGGTCAGCACTTTATTTCCTTAATCGTCGTGATAACCGTCAGACTTGTTTATATTCAGGCTTATTCTACAGTTATTTATCTATGTATACTACTTTTAACTTCAAATAACAATGGCAGATTCATGATTTTAGTTGAGGTAAAAGTGTAGCGTTTAAAAGACAAAAATATCTTTTTAGATAAGAATAGTTTTCTATTCAACGTGCATTCCTTAGCAACTTATATTAAGATTATTAGTTCGAGAAAGTCTAGCAATAAAGATATTTCAAATTCTTTATTGACGTTTGACATTATATTGTATCGCACTTCGCCATGAAATTCACGGGTAGGTCACAGAGGTATATAGGGTAGATACAAGGAAGTAATAAGTACTACATACGTGTATTACTTATTACTTCCGCGGGTAGATACAAATCTTAGACAAAGAATATTATAGACTCGCTACTATTTTGACACTAAGGATGAAGAAAAGGTGCACATATTATTAGGTTTTAGCAAGAGTGAGAGAGACACATGTAAAGTATTTTATCCTTTTCGCGTATGCGTTATTTGTATTCGGACCCAATCAACTGGCTCCCAACAATAAGGTGGCCAACCGTCCCCATCATCGGTGTGTAAAATTGTTTTTGTATTGACGTATAAAAACCTTCATTAATCACATTATATTCTCTAAAGTTACATGTTCTAATACATTTTAAGTAAAATATAAGCATAATATCTGCAATTTCTTTTATCCTGTCATTCTTGTATCCAGCTAAAACAGGTAGTACATTTTTAGTCAACAAAGTTATAATCAAAGATATCTTTAAAAATTATTCCGGTAATCATATTATGTCAAACTATCGCTATCTTGACACTGCATACGCTGATAGCTTGTCTATAATATTCTTTGCCTAATATACAATTAGTGGATAGTATGTCATGTCCGGCTGAGCCAAGAGAATGCGTAAAAAACCCGAGAGCAAAGAGTTTGTAATCCATCTATCCATCCATCAGCCTTTCAACGTCCACTACTGGACATAGGCCTCCCCAAGAGAACACCACAAAGAGCGGTCCCGTCGTGGGGGATAATGCCGTAATCGTCACGCTTGGCAGGCGGGTTGCCGGTCACAGTGGATGTTGTTAATACTCGAGGGGGTGCTGCTGCCCACTCCCCCGGTATCCCCTCAGTCGGCTCTTACGACTCCCGTGGGTAGAGAGGGGTGGGACAATTCTAAAGCCGGCCCCACACGGCCAGAGTTTGTAATACCGAGAGTAAAATGGAACTCAGTACAGTCGGTAAGTCAAATAATTCGTTAATAAACACTTATTTTTATACAGGCTTTTACAAATAAAGTTAACGTGCTCAAAAATTGTGGTGACTATATTTATTTAGGTTACTAAATACTACATTTTTAAACGCTTATTTTTTTCGTAAATACGATTCTGCCATTGTCCTTTAATTTGAAAAATTAATAATAACATATCTAAAATGGATGTATTTAACCAAAGAATGCCTAATCTATCTATCAGTTCTTTGTCGTCCACTGCTAGACAGAGGCATCTCTAAAGAACGCCACAACTAGCAGTTTTACGTTATCTGCATAGAAGGGTCTGCTGCCACTTGAACCTGTTTGTTAGTCCATTTCAGCCATGAGAGGGTGTCCTGCGCTAAGATCAGACCCACGCAATCGAATTGTCTTTCTTATCCAACGGTTATCTTTCGTGGCGCAGTGATAGCCTGTTTGTAAAACAAAGGACTGCAAAGAAGGCGTGGTATCGAGTTCCATGCCTAGTTCAAGGTGCTCGCACGGCATACATCTCTGAGTTTTTGAGATTGAGAGAGAGACGATGCCAACAAGTATACGGCCAACCTGATGGTAAGCAGTTATCGTAGCCTAAAGGCGCTCACACGTGCTATACGGTAACTCAATGGTAAGGTGAAGGAGGATAATAAAGACAGCATAAAGAAGGGATCTCGACCAGCAGCGCTCTCACTCACCATGCTAGATACAATTGTATGAATACCTACCCTTGTTTCACGCTGATTTTCTGTAAAAGGATCGTACTTTCCCAATTGAGCCAACCCCTTTATTTATTACGCAGGCAAGTCTACTTCTTTCTCTTAATCTGCTAGTAATTAACAAATCATCACGGCCTGATAGAACAAAACGTGAGGAAACCTGCGCATGCCTGAGAAATTTTCTCGACGTTCCTTTTTCGTTTCCAACTATATTTTTGAAGTGACAACTTCTTTAGGCGCGTTGAGCACTTTTTGGGTGAACAAAAATCATGGAACTTGCGTCATCGCCACCGAACGCTCCGGTAGAAGTGAAAACTAAGTAACTTGTGAATTGTATTGTCACAAGTTAAGAAGTGATAATTACCAATTAATTGGTCATTGACACTTATTACATACAAACCAAAAATTATTTAAAAATAATAATCTAATAGCTCGACGATACAATTCACTTAGTTTTCACTTCTATCGGCAGTCCCCAAAGATTGCCATGCATGTTTTATTTTTATTTTTGATACTTAATAATATCAATGTATATAATAAGCCTGTCTATTAGATCCTAGCTTCTGCCCGCGACTTCGTCCGCGTGGAATAGTTACTTTGGACTAACGCTAACTGCGGCCACCGCCCTTCCCCCTCATGAGTCATGACTGCCCGCTGGCCTTGCACATCATAAATGCGCGCGCAGTAGGTAATTGATCATTATTTTGCTGCGATGTTATTTTCAAACTGCGATATCTCCTAAGCTATTCATTGAAATCGAATGATATACAGGACAATTTTGTTTTAAATTAAATACTTGTGACGAATAATGTATTTATTTGGATAAGGATTAATATCATGTTTATTAAAATACCTCCGCAAATAATCCATTATTTAGAACAAATTTGGTTAGCATAAAAAAGGTTATAGTGAACCAACCTTAAAAGATATACATAATAAGCAGTCGCGGACTTTTTTTTTAGAGCTTTTAAAACGGAACAATTCTGTCATATATGATTTTTGCGAAACTTTAACCGTTTACGCAGCGCACGCAGCGGAAGCTCTCAAAAGGAAAAAAAAACCGTTTTTTAAACTTTCTTCATTGTTGCTCCGCTTCTATTGTTTTTAGCGTGATGATATATAACTTATAGCCTTTCCCGATAAATGGGCTATCTAACACTGAAAGAATTTTTCAAATCGGACCAGTAGTTCCTGAGATTAGCGCGTTCAAGCAAACATACAAACTCTTCAGCTTTATATCTATTATATATAATTCCAGTGTCACGATGTTTGTCCGGGATGAATTCTGAAACTACTGAACCGACTTTAACTGTTTTTCTTTTAAAATGTATGTTTTGTTCCAACTTAAGAGATAGGATACTTTTCACTCAATTTATAATTGCAATATTTATTCATGAAAAAATATATAGCGGTACGAAGTTCGCCGGGTCAGCTAGTATTAGTATAGATTGTAAAATACTTTTTTCTTAAACCCTGTTTATTTGTGATAGTTTCTCCCAGGCTAACATTACAAACCTAGTCCACGTTAAACTAACTCTTGACAGTTCAGTATTAAGGCTGTAATTAGCTTGTGATACCATCAAGCAGACGATAAGCACAGTCCGGTCACACTTTACGAGCAGCCGTGCTCATGTGCTATCGCAACACTTGGCACACTCACATTACGAGCACCTCCTTTCAGATATGAGCCCTAAACTTATAATAATAAAACACAAATCGCATTAACATGAGTCTTATATGTTCCTACTTAACGCCACTGTAAAGATGTTATACAGTAACACAAGTCGGTTCAAGTTTAGTTTATTACTTGCGACCGGCCGGGGCTCAGCATGTAACTGAATAAGATATTTATAAAGAGTTTAACTTGACCATCCTACTAATGCTATAAATGAGCAAGTGTATTATGTTAGATGTTTACATGTTTGGATTATGCTAAATTGATTTTAAGAAAATGATGTTTAAATTTCGAGATGTCCATAAATGTGCGTTGATTCACATATTATGGTTTTATACGTCAAATATGAATAGATCTTAGGTATTTTTTTCTGCATGGTAATGTTCAACATTCCTGATTAATTTGGTGTGAATAACTTATTTTTGGACATTTTTCGGGTGCGGGTGAATTTTGATATAACTAAGTCCTTTTTTGATATGTTCATATATTTTTTAGCATTTGACATGCCTAGCCATTTTACAATTAAGATTTATACCAAATAATGCACAGCCCTATAAATATACGGTGACGCATCTAGGACGGTATATCAGTCATCAGTAGATGCAGGTTAAAATCCTGCTTGTGACTGTCATTTTCGATTTCACATTTTCATACTATATACATTAGTAAGTATTTCCGCATAAATTTAATAATCCATAACAAGTTGTTGCCTACTGAGTTTTCTGGCCGGATCTTTCTCAGTCAGGCCGCGTTCCGATCCGGTGGTAGCTTTTTAGTCTTAGCTTCTATTAAAATCAATATATTTAATAATAGAAACTATTAATCAATATTGTCTTCTTAATAGTAGTTTTTTGATTACTTAAAAATTTTAATTGGTAATTTGTGGTAGAATTTTTAAGCACTAAATATAAACAAAAATTTTAAAACTTAAAGGAGTATTATACTAATTTTATTACACTAGCTTAAAATCTCATACATTGTAAGCATCAATCTTAGAGTAGATATTTTTAATTGTGTTTCTAAACGAATATTATGTGGGTTGAAATAAATAAACCAATAATTTGTAAAATCATATTACTGTTGAAACAACATATCAGCTTTGGACATCTACCATCTAAGTCCACCCGTGATCATGAATGCTGTAAAGTATTCGAAACGTCGGGATAGTATAAAAATCAAGTAAATGCGATAGATTCTGTAAACGTAGTTTTATTTCAAAATTCATACTTTGTGTTAATAACTAAGTCCTCTAATACTCAAGTAAGGATTACACAAGTTTTAGTTTTGAAGTGCGCACAGTTAGTTGCGAATAGTTAGAAGTTAACTTACGGTGCGCGAATATCCTTTGTGTGAAAAGTTCAATATTTTACAAGAAAACTAGCTGACATTTTATACATACCTTTAAAAATTCGCGAATTGTACACATATTTAAAGTATTAACTCCTAAGAGTTGTCCCGTGACCACGGCTGCTGCAACGCATTTGAAACTTCGGGTAAAAGGTAGTTAATAATTTCACCTAATTAATAGGCGAAAAAAGACCCGTTTATGTTACTTTAAATATTTTATACTTAGTTCCTGTTAACACTTTAAAATATTAATATTAGCACAATAATTATAAAAAGAAATTCCACGTGGACGTAGCCGCGTAGCAGCTAGTATACTAATACAATAAAGCTGAAGGTTTTGTTTATTTAAACGCGCTAACTTCTGCAATTACCAATGGGATTTGAAACAATATTTTTACATTTCATATATAATTTTTTGAGCTACTTAAATTGAAATTACAATAAAAAATCTTAAAATCAAATAAGCGCCATCTGATGTCATAACATTAAAACGGGTCTACGATATGTGAAAATAGATGACGTCTAAGGCCTCGGTTACGAAGTCAGCAGCAGCGGGGCGGCGGTGGCGGCGGCGCGGGGAGCGGCGCTTTTCAATGCATACATTTATATGGAACTGGCCTCGAACGCAGCGGCGCGGGCGCCCAATGGCTTACGAGTGGTGCGTACCAATCTAGGGGCAACCGCGCGATTGCATTGACGTAGTGACGTAGTAGAATTTACATTTACTTTTGCCCACAATAAATCAAAGTTTAGGAAGGAATTAGTATCAAAAAGATGTTGTCGTCACTGTTTAGACAGTTCGTTCACGAACAAAGATACTAATTCCTCGTAACACAGCACTACGCCGCTCTAGCGCCGTGCGGTCTGCCCGCTGGCTTTGAGACTGGGTACAGCGTTGCCGCGCCGCTTTCCGCGCCGCTTTCCGCGCCGCTTTCCGCGCCGCTGCCGCTGTCCCGCTCTCGCTGACTTCGTGTCCGAGGCCTAAGAGCCAATATTTACTCTTTGCATGATTGCTTTTAAATGATTGCCCAATTACTATCTTTAATAGCTTAGCAGTGGCATTTGGAATGGTTTTTTAGGAGTCTTAACCCAGCCACAGTTATCAAATTTCTCAATATTTCTTTATACTACGACTGTTGCAAACAAACATAGTCAATAGACACCAGCGACATCTGTAGTTATATATCCTTAAGTTCTTATCCCTCGAAGGGTGAAAGCTGTGATAAGTATTTGTGTCAACAGTCAGCCGAATGTGGAGCCTGCGGTTCAAGATGTATGGGCAAACTAACTTGCCTAGTTTAGTTATCTCTATGAACTTACAAACTACATGTCTCTTGTATTGTGTTTACTGTTTATAACATTTTACTGCGGCATAATTTACTATGCTTAACTAGAGTTTGATTACCGGATCGGGATAGCAAAAATTGGCCCCGCGCCTGATTTCTCTCCGCTCGTATCGGAAAGCTGTACCATCTGACTATAATAACTCCAGCGTGCATGGCTGTTGACACTGGCCATCAAGACCGAAATTACATCGGGAGGTTAATTATTATAATTTATTTTTGACGTGATAACGTCTCATAAATCGATGAACGCCGGCAGCACGCACGAAAGTCTCACGTTCCGAAAAATTTATGCCAACCGATGCATTGTTTAATGTTTGCGCCCGCAAGAGAGCTGCGGGCTGAAGAGCGTCTGGGGGATGAAGGCGGCCAGCCGCTCTGTCTACCGACCGACCGACATCACATTCTTCGCCCGAACGCGTCCCGGGCAACACGTGTATCTCAATTATTGTATAGCAGCACGCGCGGTCGTACCTTTTTATATGTCCATCCATCCATCCATCCATCCATCAGCCTTTCATCGTTCACTGCTGGACATAGGCCTCCCCAAAATGGGGGTTTTACCATAATCGCCACGCTTGGCAGGCGGGTTGGCGATCGCAGTAGATGTTTTTAGTACACAGGGGAATGCTGCTGCCCGATCCCCCGGTAATCCCTTAGTCGGCTTTTTTAAACGATATACACGTTATTATGAATTAAATGTTCCCTCTGCAATATCTGTTGTATTTTTTTTAATAAGTTTCTGGTATTACTCCTAACACCCGCGACAACCACAACAGTTTCTAGGTCAGGCTCACGAGAACGTGACGGTAGCCCGGTAACAAGTGACAACCAACATCTACCACCAGTTATGCAATGGGTAATAACTGCTTATTTTGCTTAGGCGCTTCGTATGACACCCACTGGGAAGAGTCGGGTGGTGACACTATACATTAATTAATATTTTTTTATTTAACGTGGGTGGCATATGCGCATTTTGCCCACCTAATGGTAAGCCATTACCGTAGCCTATAGACGCTAGCAACACCAGAGGTATAACTCGCGCGTGACTAATACCAAGGACAGGGATATGAGGAAAATAAAGAAAGCATAAAGAGGAGTTTCGGGCCTTAGATAAAATAAAAGATGTTTTCCACATGACCAGGCACTTCCAACTTCTAAACTATACGTACCTATGTGATAAGATAATGACAGCCATATTTAATTAGCACATGTGGACTCTCCGTTTGAACGGCTGATTAAATTTTTCCTGTACTCTGTTGTGTAATCGAATTACCTACTCGTGTTTGTTCAGGGGTCGTAATTAAATAACAACAAAAGAGGACAAAGGGGACCCTATCGCACACACATACACGCGCAAGCACTTACACGCACAAGCACTTACACGCACACATTTCATAAATAATGTTCTATTTGAGAGCGTTATTAAGTAGCATCTAATGTTAGTTGAGAGGAGCTATTTGCGTTGCATAATACAAGAATACATTGTTAGAAAACCAAATTAGGTATACATTGTTAAATAATGTGTGATATGTTTTCAAGATGGCTTATGATGTCTCCCGACACGCTTCGGCAAGTATGTAATTCGTATTGTTTGATTAAACAAGCTGGAAAAGGCATAGGAAGTATAATAAGGTGCTTGGGCCTCCGGCGCTCTCACTAACCATACGAAACCCAATACTGATAGGCTCTGCCACTAGAACATATATGATGGAGTGGTTGTGCCATCTTCTCATGCCGAGTGTTAAGGGTTCGATTCTCAATTAGTACTGAGTAGCGTGATGTATTGTGTCCTAAATCGCTCAAAATGCGCCAATCATTAGGTTGTTTTCGTTCCAGTTATTGAATAATCTTCTTATAATTTTTTTGTTGCCTAATTTTAGTTTAATAATTAATTTTCTTGTTTGTTTGTTTGGTTGGACTTGAAATTATTAAGATATTTACGTTTGTGTAGGAATTTATCCCAAAAAGTTATAATTTTCACTTCTCAATTCCTTTCCAATATTTTATCAGTTTATTTTCTTTGTTAAAATGTTATCTATTATTTTAATTAAATCCTTACTAATATAATGAATGTGAAAGTGAGTTTGTTTGTTTGTTATGCTTTGACGCCGTAACTACTGAACCGATCATCATTAAATTTTGCACATAAATATTCCGGAGCTTAAAACAGGACAACTTTTCATCCCAAAAAAATAAATGGTTTCCGCGGTATCCCACGCTTCTTTTTACATTGGCATACTTAGTGTGATGTATTTATAATTTAAAGTACGCTCAGATGGAGTTGCGGGCAGAATCTTATTACATATATATCTTTTCGGCGTATTTACTGTAAAGCGTGTGTTGGAAAGAGGACTAAAAGGAAATACATAAGTCTTTGTTATGAGAAGACTCACGTCTCCCAAGAGTCAGAGTTCTGTTGTGTCTCCGTGGCCCCGTCTCAAGTGACGAACAACTGAGTAGGCCGGCGGCGATCCTCACACTGAGTCAACATACATATAGGTATTACACGCACAAACAATGTCGCGGACTAAAGATAAAGAATTAAATCAGAATCAGTAAACGTCTAAGATATGTATAATATTAATGTGAAAGTAAAATATTTTATTAGGCCTTTACACCATAACAACTCGACTGACACGGTTTTCTATTTATCCCGGAAAATTGCACGGAATATATGGGACAGTGTTCTCTTTAATAAAATATAATCCTTGTATCGCAGGGGCCTTAACAAACATACACTTTCACGGACACAAAGTACATCCAAACTCGGAAAAACCATTTGTGGTTCACACAAAGAATTGTCCTGTGTGAGAATCAAACTCACAACACTCGGATGGGAGGCCAATATCTAAACACTCCCCCATCTGTGCAGTCGAAAGAGATTACTTTTATACCGTAGATTGGTGTCATACTCATATCTCTTTGTCTGTACATTTACCTCTTTAATTATTACTCGGTAAAACAGGATATAGTATCCTACACGGGCAAAGTACGTTTTAAAACTAGTGGTACATAATGTGCAAATAAACCTTGCATAATCTGAAATGTGTACTTGAGAGAGAAAAACTGACTGCATTGAAGTATTGAAAGTACTATAGATATAATTATAAGCCCACGCCAACCATAAAACGTATTAAAAGGCAAATATATTACCACGATTAAACAAACAAAATATTTGACTGCATTGTTTAAGTAGCACAGCATCACTCAGTTAACGTACAGCGCTAGGTAAATATTATATTGTATCAAATGTAAACATTTAGACGAACAGTAACATCCGTAACGTAATTAAAAAATACATTGTTCAGTTTTGTTTGCATCAATCTTGTAATAACTTTTATCAATATCAATGACTAACAAAGCGAACTCAATCTGCAAAATAACGAGCAGTTTTTTAAACGAAGCTCGAACAGTTTTACCTAATTTTATTGTATTCCTAGAAAATCGAAAAGCTGTTCTTTACAATGACCTATTTGCACTATATCCAACAGTTCCCTGCACCTTTGGCTCAACAGTCCACCTGGTGAGAGGCTGTCCTACTCTGTGGCTTGATGTGATTCGCTATTCGAGACGACGTACGAGTAGGAGTATACAATGTAAAGAGAAAATATGAAAATGAAAACCTCCACATAATATATCGTGACTGCGAATTTGTTTGTGAAACTTGTGAATTTGAAATGTTTAACATTGATAACCCTATGATAAGGCTAAAACTGCAACGACTATGTTTGAAGATCTAGTACGAGGTGTACCTATACATTTAAGGATTGTTTTTTTTTTTGATAAGGCGGAAATAATGTACCTAACCGCTCGTATATACGTCCAGCAAAAAGTAAGTTTTCCTTCAAGATTATTTAACGTAGCATCACTCCTGTATTCCCCGAAGGGGTAGGCAGAGGTGTATTACACACCCACGATTCGCCAGCTATGTTTAAGTCCCACGTAATAGGGGGCGAGCCTATTGACGTCTACCGGGCACATTTCCAAACTCCGAGCTGCTACTGAGAATTTTTCTTATAGGAAAAAGCTCGTTAACATTGCCCGACCCGGGATCGAACCCGAAATCTCATGATTAGCAGTCGCATACACTACCGCTACACCACAGAGACAGTTAATCGCATTATTTAATTAGCAAATAATTTCAATAGCAGCTTAGAAATGCGTAGTATTTCAATTTTTATGGCTTTCTTAAACTTATTTAGTGGCATGTCTCGGACATTTTCAGGAATTTTATTGTAGAAGCATATACATTGCCCCATGAAAGATCTACTAATTTTGTGTATCGGAAATCACGTAAACGTGGTCCTGCGTCCATCTCTGCTCTCCACTCAAGTCCCACCTGACTTTGAGAGGGAGGGAACAGAAACTGCACTTGTGTTTACGCATATCTTCGTGCACTTTAATAACTCTGCGTATGCAAAGTCTCCGTTGATTCTCGCTGCTATGACCAAAATTGGTCTAGAAAACTTTAATATATTTGTGCCTAACAGTTGAACTTTAAAGGGTTGATGACACTTAACATGTAGAGTTAGCATTTATACACAACGTCCGTAAACGAATTAGTAGTGATGCGTGAGTGATTCCTCTGATGTTGCTAGTGTCTATAGGCTGCGGTAATCGCTTACCAGCAGCCGACCCACCGCATGCTTGTTGCCACCCACGTAGTATAATAAAAAATATACCACAAATGCCTACTAGCTGGATTTAAAAATTAAATCAGTGAATATTTCTAACGATAGCGACAGTGACAAATAACGTTTAATGTTATTTTAATGTGATGTGTTGTTATATTTTTACAATATTTTTTTATTATTTATAGAACTATATGACATCTAGCGTTTATTAACTGCACAGATGTCGGAGTGGTTTCGATTCTGACATCCCGAGTGGTGTGGGTTTGATCCCCATAAATTGTTGTTCATAATCTGGGTGTACTTTGTGTCGATGACAGTGTATGACGTTTGTAAAGTCCCCTGCGATACAAGAGCTATTCCTTCAAGCAGGGTACTGTCTTATAAAAAATGAGATTAGTTTGTAGCGCTACTGATAAGTAACAGAACTCTCTATTGAAATATAATATATGTAACTCTATATGATATAACGTGACGACCATAAAATGTAGACGCGTTCGCACCTGAGTTGTCGGCCTACTGTATTTTATTTAATTAACAGGGAATAAATCTAACACTAAACCAAGGGAAGCTGCTCAATCTTCGATTTGGAACTGGCCAAGTGTTTATCCCCTTCATATACGAAGTCTCGATCTTCTCTGATATCACGAATAACATAGCATTTGCTCCAAAAACGGTGACGTGTAAAACTTCCCGACATTACAGCGTTTGGTACACACAACCGAACGCTTCCGACGGTGGTCTAGTACTAAATTTCATATTCAGGCAGCCAGATTATAAAGAAATAATTAAGAGTACCTAGGTAGGCACTTATGCACAAAAATAGAATAAAGTAAACACCGAATACATTCAGTGCGAACACTATATGGGGCTCGTAGAGGTACTACGACGCGTAGGTCGGCAACTGTGCTACGTAACGCCTAACGTAGAAGAAAAATACTGGTATAATTTCTCTACAATCGAAACTTTACTATGGCATATAATTCTTGTATTTAATTAAGCATCGTGATTTTTCGGCATCTTTAATGAGATTAATTTTAATACTACGCCGTCAAGCAACATTGTGTTCGGTAATAATTATAATATTAATGGGTTCAATATAACATTATACGTAACTACTTCCCGCAAGTTTGTTAGCGTGGACTTCCATTTGGGTCCATGTCCAGCAAGTTGGTAGCAATGTGACAGAATGTTTGTGTTTAAAATTGTATTTCTGTCGCAGTGAGTGTGATCTAACATCCTTGTCGTATTTTACGATATTCGCTAGATAAAGTGCAGGGGTGAAACAATGTATTGTTTGTACATTTCTTCAATAACTCATTACGATTAAATTTTGAAAAAAGTCTATGGTATGCCAAAGACTCCGGATCTCGACTAACTGATAAACACATTATTTATGGCGAATAATGATTTTATTTTTCGAACCATTCATTCTATAATAATGCAATTAAGATAAGTCTCACGGACGAAATAAAACATTCATCACAAACGCCATCAAAAAGCAATGAAATTATAAGAGCGACCGGAAAATTGGAAAACTATTGTGTGTGGCGCCGCTCTTTATTTACGGAGCAATTTGTAGAATGGAATTAACTCACACTGGACAAGCGGGCCCCAATTTGTGTCGGCACTCGCGCGCCCTCTATATGCCCGGAGTCACTTTTCGGTTTCCTTATGTTTACAGCAGAAGCTACGACCCACCTTACCGGGGAAGTATCACGTCTTCACACAATATCATATATAATTACTGATATATTTCGTTCGGTGAGAGCACTGGAGGCCTACCAGCTCCTCATCCCTTCTGTATTCTTAATTGTCACTGGTCATCTGTCTTCTATTATCTATTCACTCCACCTCCTATCCCTTTCCTTAGAATTGGCAACGTGCAAGTGATGCTCATGTGTTATTTACCATACCATCAAGCAGTCGTAATGCTGGGTTGCCACCCTTGTTGTATAAATAAAGTCAGTTTAGCTTTAATTATAATTAGCTTTGGGATGCAAAACAGGCTTCACTAAACCTCCCTTAAATATACGCAAGTAAAACCTTTAGAGCTGGAAATAAAAAAGTATTTCATGCGATTAATTTAATTCTGACTGTAACAATGTACACAATCTCGAGTTACAAAAATGCCGACTCGAGCTGAACCCGAGCCGCGTGACTCGGCTCTGCGAACGTGTCGGACTGTCCACTACCTGCAACGTCTTCCTTCTTCCCACAACCAGCCCGGCTCCTCGCAACCCTAACAAATTATTCCGTTCACATCGTACAAACAGGCCCTACACAAAGTTATACACTGACGCTACGCAAATTGTCGGCAGACAGTTTGTGGAACAACACAAGTTCGTGTATTACCCGCCTGGCTTATTGTTAGTACACGAACAAAGGCGCTGTTTTTCTTTGTTTGAGATATATGAGAGAATGTTAAAACTTCTCCTCGTGTATGGTTTCTTATAGTAAATTGAAATAAATTGTTTTAAAAATAATTATACAACTAACTTTTGCTGATGTTTCACCCACAGGAATGTTTATTGGAGTAAAAATACCTACCTACTTTGTGCGCCCTTAATATTATTCTTAGTTATAAATATTGTTTCCCAGTAAGTGAATTATGTATGCAATTCTTTATGAGAAATAAAGTTGTTCTAAACCTAAAAATACTGAATTCAATGCCTCTACTTACCACTATACGCCTGTGCGTTAATCTATGTATACGAATCAACTGTGCTATCGTAACTTCTAATCTTCATAATCTCCAATAATTTAAACAGCAATCTAAAAAGAACATGTGCAGTTCAAACACAATTAAGATTCATACCAAGTTCTTACTATCCTTACTTTATTCATAATTAAATGCGAAAGTGCGTTTTTTTGTTTGTTACGCTGTCACGTCGTAACTACAAAACCGATCATCATGAAATTTTGCATAAATATTGTTTGAAACCGACGCGTGATGTCGCAATAATCCGTTGGCCAATCACGGTGATCTCTCAACCAATCACAGTGATCACGATACGGTCGACATGTGAGATATGAGATTCTGCCTAACCCCCCTAGGAAAGAACATAAGCAACCTTTTATACTAGAAAAGTGGATGGTTCCTGGGGGCTAGCTATGTTTTCAAACGGATATACTATAATGTGCCGTAGAGACTGAAGGCCACGTTAATGAAGTTGCGAGCAGTACCTAATATTTTATATTAAACACAAAGTGAAAAATGTGAAATCGAAAATAACAGTCACGAGCAGGATTCGAACCTGCATCTCCTGGATACCGTCCAGATGCTTTGCCAATTCAGTTATCGTGACCCTTGCTCCTGACTGCTAATTTTGATAACACATTCATACTTAACGTCTTTGGGTGAAACCTGCACCATCTGTCGGAAGTATTTTCATACATTATACCGACCAGGTAAACTTAATTTTACAATTAAGATTTTACCTAATAATGACGCAAACTCTATAAATATTTAAATATTTTTATATATTTTTAGCATTTGACATGCTTAGCAACATACATTAAACACAAAGTGAAAAATGTGAAATCAAAAATAACAGTCACGAGCAGGATTCGAACCTGCATCTCCTGGATACCGTCCAGATGCTTTGCCAATTCAGCTATCATGACCCTTGCTCCTGACTGCTAATTTCGATAACACATTCATACTTAACGTCTTTGGGTGACGCCTGCACCATCTGTCGGAAGTATTTTCATCTGGACGGTATCCAGGAGATGCAGGTTCGAATCCTGCTCGTGACTGTTATTTTCGATTTCACATTTTTCACTTTGTGTTTAATGTATGTTGCTAAGCATGTCAAATGCTAAAAATATATATAAAAAATATCTAAATAGTATTTTATATTTTTCCTTTTTTATCAAGTAATGATTTCTGATTGAAATTCTATTCTTGTTGCATAAACAAAAAAGTACCCAGAGCTGCTGGGAGGCCATTACCCGTAGCGGAGACTAAGATTTCATTGAATTGAGTAACACTTAGAAGTGACTCATTTGTGTTTGGAGCAAGTGGTTCCCACTTGTAGGTGCTTTATATTAGGCAAAACACAATAAATAGTTGTGCTTCTGTGAGTTTCAATTATTAGTTTGTTCACTATATTCCGTTTTATTTCCGACATGTGATTGGCCCACTGCCACTTCTCAGTATGAGCTTAAGTTATAGTCCACAACACAAGTCTAACGCCGATTGGCGAACTTCACAGGCCCTTGAGAAAATCTTTCCACTTGCAGATTCCACATGATGTATTTTTTCAAATAATTTGCGCACAAATACTTAATATTTTTGGACTGTCATATGTATGTACCTGGCCGTATGGGGCCGGCTTTAGAATTGTCCCACCCCTCTCCACCCATGGGAGTCGTAAGAGCCGACTGAGGGAATATCGGGGAGAGTGGGGAGGAGCACTCCTTCGAGTATTAACAACATCCACTGCGATCGCCAACCCGCCTGCCAAGCGTGGCCATTACGGCACTATACCCCCAATTTGGGGAAGCCTATATCCAGCAGTGGATGTCGAAAGGCTGATGAATAGATGGATGGATATGTATGTACCTGCAAATTCTCGACCTCGATTCTGATATAATGCCGAGCATGTCAAAATATACGAGTAGGTATTATATAAAAACTAACAACATAAGTATTTAAAGATCGTCTAATTATTTGTAATAATTAAGCTTACCTAGATTTAATTATGTACACACTTACACAGTTGGCGCAGGCGTCATCTAAGACGGTAAGAAAGAATTTTTTATGGAAAATTGTGACCCCAAGTGAACATCTGAACATTATTCAGAAGAGGTGGCTTCCAATTCCGCTAGTGACTATAATTTCCTATGAATTTTTTTGTGATCGCGCATATAGCCATACATATCAATAATTTAAAATACTTTGGAAAATCCAAAACTGCACGCCTCATAATTTTCATTTTACACAATAAAATTGATTATTTGATAAGTAACTAATAATGTATTGGTCTTACTAAGTAGTTTTCAATAAATCGCATAGATGGCGCTAATTTCAAAAAGTACTAATGTGGGTTTCATGTCTTATACGCCATCTAGCGCTAATTTTAAGAAGTACTTCTATATTGGTCAACCTCTCAGTCATTTTGCAAGGCGCCATCTGGCAATTAGTAAGAACGATAATCTATGAATTTACATATATACCTGCATAAGTGCATATATATAAACATATAAAGTTGAATAATTTATTAAACTGTAAACAAAAACAATTTAAGAAAACAAAAAGACATCGCTAGTTTCCTTACAAAAAAAGCAATTTTGTGGCTCTATACAGGGTTATAGCTAACTAACACCAGACCTCTTAAAGGTGCTACAGAACTATGTTAGGCGCAACTCAGCGTTTGCGCGACTATGGTCAATTCAGACCAAGAACAGAATCCGGTGGTCCGACACCAAGCCACAGTGTCGCTACCCATAACAACATTGTGGATTTCTTCGAGGCTTATCCCGCGGCGAGTACCAATGATGCAGCTCGACGCTTCAATGTTGCAATGGTTCGCATGGACAAGAAAACCGATGCAGAGGAAAAAAAAAACATCTTTTTACAACGTTTTATTATTAGCATTATTCACACTCCATCATGTTAGTAGGTATAACTAGACGGAACTAATTTTATAAAATTACATCACCTTACTTACAAATGAAATCAGCTGACTCTGCGAGTCCGCAGCTAGCGATAGCCTACCTATTTACAACACTTGTCTAAATACTGTAGTGATAGAGCCCTGCTTATCCCAGACCGCTGTCGTAAGTTTTTGCACTCTTTCTAATTTATGCCACAAATAGACAGTTTTAGTTCATAATAATTATCAGGTACTTAAAAAGACCTGTGCTATGCCAATAAAACAGATAAGTACCTAGGTAAGTAAATAGTCAACATAATTTGTGATTTTACCGATCTACAAAGGAAGTGAAGAAGCTAGGTACATACCAAAGTTTTGTCGTGAATCCCGTTTATGGGTAAAAACACTTAGGTACATCAATCATCAATTTACACGTCACACGACTAAATACCTAACTTATCTACTTAACCTACTATTTTGCCATTGTGCTAGTCTCCAGCTAGCCACTTTCGTTCGAATTCACTGGTAAAATAAAACAAGTACCTACTCACCATTGAAACACAAAAAAAAACATTTTCAATCTACGAAACTATCATAATGTACTTGTCAGCTTTACGAGTTTTTTTTTTTAACTAATTATAACAAGAGATAATCAAACCCGCAGTTGATCTTTTTAACCACATCGCTACATAATATGTATCGATGTCGGCATCCTTTGACAGTGCCGAAAGGCCGGCTTTCCTATGTTTTAATTTTATGTGGCGATTTTACAAACAGCAGGCACGTGTATAGCCCCTTTGACTATGCCGACAAGACGCTATTATTGTCGTATTGGTTTGCTTTTTATTTGCCGACGTTATTTACCTACTTATTTTAGGTTAATTTAATTCATAAATGAATTAATGAAGTCGGTCACTTGATGGGTTGTTGTGTTTCCTAGTGTACGTTGTGAAGAATTTATTTGCCATTGCTCAGTACAAGATATGTAATGATGATATGATGTATGATGGTGATGATGATGATGATGAAATGTTGTTTTTTTACAAATCAGACATAATGATGAAAATAATAATTAGGTATGTTAGGTGTCTTTTTAAAATGACGTCAGACATATCGGTTTTGTACAATAACGCGTAATTATGTTTTTCACTGTGTATGTGTGGATTAATTGACGTCTGTCTGTGTGGTGGCTGACTAAGAATACAAGTGTCACCACCCCATCCTTTCCCGCGGGTGTCGTAAAAGGCGACTAAGGGTAGTAAACAATTATCACCCATTGTGTTACTGGTGGTAGGGCTGAGTACCATGTGAGATTCACTTGCTATCGGGCTCGAGCGGGTAGGTAACACCGTCTTCTGTGTAACCGGTCATGAAGCACGCTGTAGCAGGAGATAGCCATCTAGTCTTTCATTTCATATCTGAGAAATGAAATGGTGGGCAGCGGCTTGACAGTACTCTCGGGCCTATGAGCGATGGTTGCCACTTACAATTGGGGGGGCAGTGGCTCGTCTGCCACCATTAGCAATTAAAAAAAGTGATGGTTATCCTGAAACGAGATTCTCAAAATATTTGGTAGGATTGATGGTGTGTCCTCCATTTATCAAACACACTACGTCCATAGTAAAAATGACACCTGTAAAATTTATAACAGTGACCTCTACATCAGTTTAGGATACCAAATGCTCTTTTATTTACGCGGGTTGTTTATAAGATGGCGACGTTTTATTTGTAATAAACTGGAACCATACGTCAAATTAGGCATTGTCCGGCCCCTGCTTAATAGTATTTTCACTGCGAATTCAGAAGTGAATTCGCTAGTGAAATCTTACAGAATAGCCTAGCTGAACGTGAAAAGTAATAGGGCTCTATTCCTAGTCATAATAATTCGTAAACGAAAAAAAAGACTCGATTAGTAAAGTATTTTGGTCGTTATCGTGTTAACATACATTACCTACAACTCACGGACGTCCAAGCCAGATTTTTTTCAAACAGTTTTTTAACTAGTTTAAATAACAAAAATGGCATCAAAAATATCATGAGTGTTAAAAATAGTGTTTGTTCTTTATATGTGTGTGTAGATATTATTTCACAAGTGCAATATATGATAAATAGAGACATTTTAAGTTTGAAAAATCAGTTGTGTCGTGTAAACCGGGAGTTGAACACACCTCAACACTTCGCTTATGAGGCGTGCAATATGTATACAAAAATTACAACATAATATTGAGTTGAATTAATGTATTGATAATTTATGTGCACATAAAACGCATCTAAGAACTTCTCTATTGACGGCGGCAGGCGCTCACGGCCGGAGCTCACATTCTGCTCGCGTCGTTAACTAACATACCAGACATAATAAATTGTGTAAGTTATACTGGTTCGGAACACTCCGCCACAGAATGTATGGCCCATTAGTGAACACGCCGGCGGCAGGTAACCAGTTCGACGCCTCATGTGACCTGAAACTGTATCGACATATTACCCTCTTACTTCTACTTTAGGTTTTACGTAAATTGGACTCGGAATGTGCAATGAAGGAATAACTTACTGAATTAAAAACAATTTATTGGTCAACTTAAAATGGTATGATCACATTCTGGCTTCTATTTGTAGCTGTAATGCAATTAGAATACCTAACTCTTAAAAAACATGTTAAAATGTTACAATCGAATAAACACGTGTTTATTTGGTTTGTTGTTATATTATTGTGTTGGATGTTATATTCTACTATGTTTATTTTGATGACATAATAAAATCATAAATCGACCTTGTGTTATCATAGTAAATAACTATCAAATAAGTAATATATAACACAAGGTTATATATAGTATTTGATAGTTATTGACCGTGTCGCATCTGTAGGTAATATTAACAAAAACCTCATTTAAAATTAAAGTAATCTTTCCACCGCACTCTTCTCAATCTCGTCATCAGGCACTGATTACTACACTGGTATATCTATAATATATTGCAACCATTACAGAGCTCAAACACGATACCCGTCTACGAATTGTTTGTATGGCAGTATGACCAGACTATACGTACGCAACATTTCATGATGATTGGTTTAACAGTTAGGGCGTGAAAGTGTTACAAACAAATTTATAAATTTACTTTCGCATTTATGATATAACTAAATTCTACCCATAACTTCGTCCACTTGGAATTCAGAATATGAATATATAGAGTGACGTATTTACATTCGCACAGAGTACACAAACGGTCTCTATGCGTAAATTGCTATCCCAAAGGATTCATCCATTTTTTTGGGATAAATAACAAGTCTCACAAGGCGACTAAGGTTCCTAAGCACATAATTTCACTACATGAGCAGGAAGACGACGTAAGAGAGCGAGTAGGTATGAAAGAGAATATTGGTGTAAAGATGCGAAAGGGAATGCATCGGAGCATTCCCTTTCGCATCTTGTTCGGACATATGGAAAGAATGTCGGACGAGCGACTTGTTAAGAAGATATACAATGCGAAAGTGGAAGAATGTAGGTACAGGGGGAGACCGAGACTCACCTACCTAGACCAAATCGGTCATGTATTGAAGGAAGGTGGAGTCAGGAGTCTCCGAAACCGGCGAGCATGTATGAAGAGAGTTATTAATGTTGAGGAAGCGAGAGATGTATGCAAGAATAGAGCCTCTTGGCACTCTGTTCTCTCTGCCTACCCCGCAAGAGAAATAGCGTGAAATAAGTTAGTTAGTTAGCAGGAAGACACGGCACAATTCGTGATTGATTATTGTAGAGATGGTTGGTGAACACGCATTTAAATTTCTGTTATTTTAAGAAGCGAGCGAGCAATAAAAATATGCATAGATATTAATTTAACTACGAGTATATACCTAGCTGTGCCGCATACTCTCTACGTCTTCACAGTTCTATAAACTGTTATTTCTGGGTAATGTAGTTCTTTAAGGGTGAAATAAATCAGTTCAGAAGCTTTAGAATTTATCGATTACAAACAAACAAAACTTGAGATATTAATACAGATGATTGTACACGGAGTATGCTCTAACTAGTGGTGCACACTAAAAATAATTCGAAGTATTCAAAGATCTGTTACTCACTAAGATCTTGTCTCTCCTACCCCTCCTGCCCCAGCTATCACCGCACTTTCAATAAACGAAGGGGGGAGTGCACACCTAACAGCTGAATATCCCCCTCCTTTCATAAATTATCGGTTTAAATCTGCACTTGGCGAGTGCTCCGTAGCGCTCAGAATTAGTCTTATCTCTCAGTATCGCGAGACGTTTACTTCAAAGGGATTATTATTTTTATATAAAAGCAAATTTTCCTTCTTCTTGAAATTTTACTTGATCATGCTGTCACAGCGCTCTATGTATGTTGTCTACAAATAAAATATTTGTGCTGGTATTTCTACAAAGATATTTTACACTGAACATAAATAAAACAACAAATAGTGTGTGTTGTCCAGTGATGAGCCTCGCTTGTCCCAGCGCAATTGTGCGCGCTCGAGCGGGGAACTACCTCTCACAAAAAAACAGTGTAAAACATCGGTAGGTACTCCTATCATTTTTTTGCATATGGTGATTGAGAGCGCCGGAGGCCCAAGCCCCTTTCCTATAGTATCCTTATTATCCTTCCTATCTTCTCCTTATTATCCTTCCTGTCCACCTCCTATCACTTTCCTTGTAGATGGCGACGTGCGAGTGATGCCTCTGGTATCGCTGGCTTCTATAGGGTACGGTAGCCACTTACCATCAGGTGGGCCATATACTTGTTTACCACCCACGTTGTATAAATAAAAATGTCTACTGAGTTGAGTTAGCTTCATATAAATTTACTAGCTGCGGCCGACAAACTGCAATTCGCCTGGTGGTAACACTTAGCCGAACAGACGTCAACAACTCGTGCCACTCGACAGTCGCATCGCGGATGTATCCATTTCATTCAACGAGGTGCCGACAAATGCTCCAACTCACCCGTGGAGGCGCGACGGTAGCCGAGGCAAGGTGTCGCTGCAACTCACAGGAAGTCGTAGCGAGTACGTCACTTCCGCTGACACCACGAACTGACACTCTGTGTAACTGCATTTTATTTCTCTTGACTTAACAATATGACCATGTAGTTTTTGTACATTTAGATATTTGAAATTGAAACTTATTTTAATAAAACCTTTGTTTTCCTGTACTGACAAATAAGTATTTCTTGTTTTTTCTTAGAAATAAATAAATATTACTAAAGGTAAATGTTTTTAGAAATCTGTTTACTCAAAGACTTTAATCTTTAAAGTAGTTAACCTAAGCAACCATAGTTACATATACTAATGTTGTAGAACCTTATTTATGAATCTTTATAATGTAAATAAGAAGAATAAGTATTTCTGTTCTATGACATTCAGTTTGAATTATTATTTGGTACTTCAATAGAATTCTTTACATTGACCGGACTATTTTTCCTACAACTAATCGATTTATACTTCACATTCTTACCTTACAAATAGAAATATATATTTTAAAACAAAGCTAATTTTCGTCATCAAAAAACCTACAATTTGACAAACAAAATAATAATAAGTTATTAGTCATGCATGGCGCCCCGCTGTGGTACAATTAAGAACTATGCTACATGTCAGAGTACCTTTATAACTTAATCTTAAATACCATCGAGTTCTAAATAATTGTTTTTGTAGAAAAAGCGAACAGTTTTCGGCTGATGTAAATGACTTAATGGAAATTGTTTAGGCTGTCGTGACGTTACGTCGTTTTACTAATAAAATAGCACAAACATATTTGAGAACTGACCTCGTTATACGAATTACTCTCGTTAAGAAATAAAGCCACTTTTACTAAATTAATCATGTTTGATTGATTTTTTTTTCTATCATGGCATTTCGTTTACGTTACAGCATTCATCATCAAGAATGGGTAATGCTTTACAATTACCTATAAATTTTGTGAACAGTGTGCTATCCTCTATAAACCTGTGTTGGTACCTTCCGATCTGAATTAGGTTAATACTACAATACAAAATTATTTATTTTTTCTCTCACACAGAAACAACCACATATTAGATATTACTCTAGATGTGTATGTTGATGTTGTTACAGTGACGTTATACTAGTTGCATAAAGTTTGGAAAATTGCTGAACCTTTATATTGTATCTCTATTAAATTCTTTTTACAAGTATTTCATACGTTATTTAGTATTTTAATTTTGTTTCTAAACGAATATTAGGGAGGTCAAAATTAAAAAAACTAACTTTTATAAAGTCGTATAACTGTGGGCAGATGAAACCGTTGGAACAATATTTCAGCCATAAGATGTCTAACATCTCAGCAAATGAAACACCAACTACTGTGTCATCTGACTGATTCAGAGATTGACGATTTATTGTATTGGACTAGTTGAACTATTGATCTACCTTTACATATATGCTCTTCTTTCCTTCTCTCTCTCTTTCTCCAAAAAAACGTAAACAATATTTTGCTTATATGGTGCTATGATGTAACGAAACCATAGCGGCATTTAATTCCGACACTAACGCCATCTATCGAGCATCTAGACAACATTAGAAGTAAAGATCAATGATTAATATCGATCGTAAACATACCGCCCACCAAAGGACATTAGTGACGGAATGTCCTTTATAATTTGTATACCTAATGTTGTAAATGTTGTACAACTTATAGGGTACATAACAAATATATGAATGAACTTAAATCTAAACATGCATTCTTAAGTTTGATCTAACAGGTTTTATTTATGCGTACTTGTTTGTATTGATGATAAAACAGTGTTTATAAAGAAACATTGTGTATAAACTAAACTAAATTTCATAATTATTACATGTAGTATCCAACATAGCTTCTAAAAAATTATAATAACATATTAATTGGTTACAGGTAAAATACATAGTTTACTAGTTGGTCTCTTGATCGTAGCTGATTTAGTGCGCAATGTGACCACGCGAGTGACCTTATCATCGCCCGGATGCTTTTCGATAATACGCCCTAACATCCAACGACTGGGAGGCAGATCGTCTTCCTTGATAAGGACAACGTCGCCTATATTCGGTTCCGGAACCTTTGATGACCATTTGTATCTATTCATTAAATTGGCTAAATATTCCTGATACCAACGTTTCCAAAATGATTGCAACATCCTCTGCACAAATTGCCACCTTGTTAAAGAACTTACGGACTGAGTTTCGTAGTTGTGATCCGGTATAGATAAAACTGGTTCCCCTATCAAAAAATGTCCTGGAGTCAAGGGCATTGGCTCACTTGGGTCGTCCGAGTTAATAACGCTCATGGGACGTGAGTTCAAGCAAGCTTCTACCTGACACAGCAATGTACTAAGCTCCTCATATGTGAGCGTGGATTCACCGATTACGCGCTTGAGATGGAATTTGGTGGATTTTACGCCCGCTTCCCAAAGACCACCAAAATTGGGTGCGTGAGGGGGAATGAAATGCCATTCGGTACCATTTGCTTCCAAATGTGCTGCTATTGAGGGTTGTAAGGCTGTAACCTGTTGCAGTTCTCGGGATGCACCCACAAATGTGGTACCATTATCACTCCATATTTTAGAGCAATGACCTCGCCTAGACGCAAACCGCCTGAACGCAGCAAGAAAAGCTTGCGTAGTCATGTCACTCACGACTTCTAGATGAATAGCGCGGGTGGACATGCACACGAATAAACACACGTATCCTTTATAGGACTTATGGCCTCGACCTTTGGTCGTTCTTATGTTTATGGGTCCAGCATAATCAACACCACTGTGTAAGAATGGTCGAGCTGGAGTGCATCGAATCGATGGAAGCGAACCCATAAATTGATTTTTAATCGTAGCTTTCTGCTTCGCACACGTTATGCACCTATGTACGCACTTCTTTACAAGGTTTCTCACACCAATAATCCAATATGCTGACCTCAGATAATTCATAATCAGTTGTGGACCGCCATGAAGTGTTTTGTGGTGAGCATCTTGTACCAACAGATAAGTAAAATGAGCATTCTTGGGCAACACGATAGGATGCTTCATTTGGTCTGTTATAGGTGCCTTCTCGAGTCTACCTTGAATTCTCATGATGCCTTTAGAATCAAAGTACGGGCACAATGGTTTAAGTGTACTTGTTTTTGTTAATTGTCCTTTTTGTTCTAGTTGTGTGTACTCATTTTTAAAATTATCCTTTTGTGTTTTCTTTATACAACATTCTAATGCTTTATCTATTTCTGTCTTTAGCAAGTAAGTGTTTTTGTACTTAGTTTTAGTTAAGAATCGACGACAGTATGCTATTACTTTTAGCAATCGCGGTAGTGAAGAAAATCTTTCAATTATACCATCATGATCTGTAGTAGCTATGAGAGTCGTCACCGATTGTTCTAAATTGATCTCTAAATCCTTTGGCCTTTTGTAAATAATCTCCCTTTCTTTCAGGAACGGTGGTCCTGTAAACCATATTGGAGTTTGTATGAATGAACTTGGAAATAATCCTCGTGAGGCGCAGTCTGCTGGGTTCTCCTTAGTTGCAACATGGAACCATTGTGGCGAACTCATCCAACTTAATATTTCAGATGTTCGGTTAGCCACAAAGGTCTTCCATCTGCTAGGATGACTGTTCAACCATGCCAACACGACGGTGGAATCCGTCCATGCCTTGATCTTGTCCTTTGAAACATTCAATACCTCAGATGCTTCTAATAACAACTTGGAAAGCAGTACTGCCCCACATAACTCCAAACGTGGTATGCTGATCTGTTTTATAGGAGCTACTCTGGTCTTTGCAACAAGCAACGAAACCTTAGCGTTACCTGCGGAATCGATCACTCTGATATATACCACAGCTGCGTATGCCACCTTTGAGGCGTCGCAAAAGCCATGAAGCTCTACCTCGAACTGGGTCTTGGTGCCAAGCCAACGAGGAATGTGAACCTTAGTGAGCTGAGATAGATCTTCCCGGTAAGTAAACCATTCCCTTCGTAATTCAGATGTTAACGGTTCATCCCAACTAAGACCTGCGAGCCACAATTTTTGAATAAAGATTTTGGCAAGTACTATGGCTGGACTTAACCATCCTAAAGGATCAAATAGTCTAGCTATGTCCGAGATAACTGATCTTTTCGTTACAGGTTCGTTCTTCAGCGTCGAGAGGCTCACAGTGTACTGGAAGGAGTCATGGTTTCGGTCCCAGGTAAGTCCTAGAATTTTAAGAGTACTATCTAGTTTAATGTCTATTTGTGATTTATTATCTTCTCTTGTATTATCATTGTCATTGTCATTACTTGCTCTATTATTTTCCATTGTTCTTATTTGATCTAGTATTTCTGTGCTATTGCTGTTCCACTTCTGTAGTGTAAATCCTCCTTTGCCTAAAAGTTCCTTCATTTGCTTGTATATTTCTATACCTTCAGCAACTTCATTCGATCCTGTCATCAAATCGTCCATGTAGAAAGATGTTAAGACCTTATCAGCTGCTAGCGGATAACCCATGCCTTCATCGTCCACAATTTGGTGGAGAGTCCTTACAGCCTGATAGGGTGCTGAAGCCGTGCCAAAGGTAACTGTAACCAATTCGAAGTCTTTGATCTCCTGATTCGGATGGTCTCTCCATAGTATGCGTTGATACATAGTATCTTCATCTGCAACCCGAATCTGACGATACATTTTGATAATATCCGCTACAAGACCTATAGCGTGAAGTCTCCACCTTAAGACCGTGTGTCTCAAGTCTGGTTGCAGTGTTGGTCCAATCATGAGAGTGTCGTTTAAAGAAACTCCTCTACTGTTCCTTTCAGATGCATTGAACACGACACGAATCTTCGTGGTGGGTTTGTCCTCCCTAATCACGGCATGATGTGGTAAGTATACCGCTATTTCCTTTTTATTGTCATCCTCCGTTACAGCTCTCAGATGTCCTAACCGTAAGTATTCCTTAATTACTTCTGTGTATCTTTTCTTTAACTCGGTATTCTTCGCGAACTTCTTCTCTAACGATTTCAATCTGCTTTCAGCTATATCTCGTGAATTACCTGATATACATGGAGGATTCTCTACTCGAAACGGCAGCCGTACCTCGTGCCTACCATCATGTCTTCTCTTTGTAGTGTCTTTATAAAACTCTTCACATTTTTGTTCTTCTGCTGTAAGCATCTTCTTTGTACTGATTTGATCTTGAATTTCCCAAAATTGTCTTAATAGTTGATCTGAATTGACATAGGTATGCATTACACAAACGTTTGATTGTGTGTAATCTGAACTAACATCGGTTGAACTACTTACTACACCTGTCAAGATCCAGCCTAATGTGGTTTCCTGAGCTATTAATGTAGAAGATGGACTCTTTAGTATGCCTGCCTTCATTATACAGCCATAAACATCTGCTCCTAACAAAATGTCTATTTTATTAGACTTGTTGAACTGGGGATCTGCTAAAACAAGATTGGTGGTATCAATCCAATTAAACGCAGCCCTATCGATTGTTTGATCTGGTATGTATGACGTTATTTTGCTTAAGACGTAAGCCTTTATATTTAATTGGAACTGTTGATCCACTCGGGATTTCAGCTTTACATTTACCATATGCTTCGCTATGGTTGACCTTTGACCTAATCCTGACACCATACCATATATGGGAATTTTTGTCAGTCTCAGATATTGAACTGCGGCTTCAGTAATAAAACAAGCCTGAGAACCTTGGTCGAGCAAGGCTCTCATCATTTGATTGGTCCCTAAACTGGACTCTACCTTTACTAATGCTGTGGCTAGTAAAACCTGTCTAGGAGCTGGAAGTCGGTTGGTGGATAAATGTGAGACCATAGAAGTTGCACTAGTTGATGGTGTTGTCTCAAAAGCAGCAGGTTGAACTGTGTCGGCAATCCTTACAACACTCTCGTTGAGATGCAGCAAAGAATGGTGACGTTTCTGGCATAGTTTGCAATTGGTTTGATTCCTGCAATTCGCTACGACGTGATTACCACCTAAACAGTTGAAACAAATATCATGCTCGGCCACAAAATTGCGTCTTTTTTCAACGGGTTGTTTTGCAAATGACTTGCAGAAACAAAGTTTATGAGCTGCACTACAATACTCACAGCGTATCTTGCTTGAACTCACTACCATAGCCTTTGGAATGTGCGAATTGACCTGATTACTTGGAACTCTTTTTGGCTCTATAAATTCTAGGGCGCGGAAACGGTTCTCCAAAAAGGTAACAAACTCCTTTAAGGTGGGCAAATCATTGGACTCGTGGGTATTAATACTAAATTCCCATTGTTTCCTACTCTCAGAATCAAGCTTGAATGTAACAATGTGTATGATAATTACATCCCAAGTGGTCACATCTACATTTAAATTTTTTAATGCGTTGAGACAGTCATTGGTTGTGTCCAGCAACTCCTTCAAAGCAGTCGCTGATTCAGCTTGTATACGCTTTTGACCAAATAAACGTTTTAATATACAGTTGACAAGATATTTTTTATTACTATATCTTTTTTCTAATTGAGTCCAACATATAGTATAATTACAATCAGTGACAGGAGTCTGTCGTACCAACTGTTCAGCCTCACCACTAAGGTGACTTTTTAAATAATGCATTTTTTGCACATTATCCAAGCTATCATTTTTATGAACAAGCGATACAAACAAATCACGAAACGTTGTCCATTCTGAATATTTACCGCTAAATGTTGGAATGGTGATCTTTGGCAGTCTAACAAATGTGTTTGACTTGCTAGTGGAAGCATCAGTTTCCTTTGTACTACTGTATTTACTAAGCATAGATTTTATTAAACATTTAAATGTAATATAAGTTTCTTCCGCATTTTCATACAAATCAATTATTTCTGGCTTACCATGTACTGAATAAGATTCATGAAGTTTTGTATAATTTTCTGTAAATAAACCCCAATTTCTTTCCAATAATTCATGTCTAGCTTGTATATAATCCACAGTCAATCTATCCTTAGGACTCTTTTTAAAGTTTATTAAGCCACGTTGAACAACGTTTTGAAGCTCCTTTAAAACGTTAGTTAATCCCTCCATTGTATACCTATATGTTTGAACTAATAACTAAACAAATCTATAAGCCAATGAGCAATATGAGGCAGAAATAAATTTCAATGGAGAAACACAAAGTTTAAGCCTTAAGCAATATAAAGCAGTGCGGTAACAATTAAAATTTTACAAGTGTTCTAATCTACAAAGCAAGGTACAAGTGTAGAAATCAGCAAAATTTTACAAGTGTAAAAATGTAAAAGATAACTACTAAGTCTATATTATTTGCTAAAAATTTTACAAGTGTTTGAAATTTATTTTGTTCTGGTGGAATTCGGGCATAGGTTCCCCGTTCCCCCGTTTTCTATAAAACTATTCTAAGTCTAACATGCACATAAGACTCTACTAAAGCTAAATTATTCTAAGTCCTTTTTATCACTACGAAAACTACGCGAAATTTGCTAAGTTCACAATTGCTTCTAAAATTGTCAATGTTAAATAACTGTAGCAAATAAGCTTCACCATTGCTTGAACTACGAACTTTTACTATAGTAATGAAATAATGTACTCACAGTTGCACTGCTACACAACACTTACGAACGATTGATCCGTTATACTTGTTAATATCCAAGTGACTGGTGGCGCCACCTCCTGACGTCACGATGGTTCTGCTTGACCTCATGAACTGGATAACGCAGCTTCTCCGCATCCGTCACTGGCAACCCCGTTTGCCAGATCCGCGTACCTTGCCGCAGCGATCCACTGCGAGTACGCGGGCCGTGGTCCGTCCAACCAAGTTGGAGCCACAGGGTATTCAAAAATCGCCAATCCGTCTCGAATGGACCAAAAAATGGATAACACCCGAGCTGGTGAAGGTCTCGGGGTTATTTGGGCTGATCTCGAACGGGCAACAACACTAGTAGGGGTTGGGAACAAATGAAACACCAACTACTGTGTCATCTGACTGATTCAGAGATTGACGGTTGAACTATTGATCTACCTTTACATATATGCTCTTCTTTCCTTCTCTCTCTCTTTCTCCAAAAAAACGTAAACAATATTTTGCTTATATGGTGCTATGATGTAACGAAACCATAGCGGAATTTAATTCCGACACTAACGCCATCTATCGAGCATCTAGACAACATTAGAAGTAAAGATCAATGATTAATATCGATCGTAAACAATTATATATTGTGTAATTTTTGTTTCGCCAGTGCTTAAGTGACATAATTGTTATCTTGAAATAAAATATATAAGCTAATCTCCTCACAAGTTAACAGTCACGCTGTAAACTATTTGCAACACACCAACATCTATTTGCAAGAAACAACACAGCCTATTACTATTTGAAACAAACCGACAGCTCACTCGTACGCCGAGCTATTAGCGGCGCAACTACGAGTATTATTAGTGCTAACACACTCCGTGTAGTTTGTACTAACACGTGTCACGGCGCTCACTCAGCGTGATTCAATAACTATGTGCTGTTTAATGTTCCACCACTAATAGCAGCCGCGGGTTCCGACTACTAATATCATTTAGGGTCACGGTGTTACGACATAATAACCTTATCAGATAATGACACGTTATACATTATGATACAACATAGTGCTATTATACTATAATGTTAAGTACTTGACTTCCTAGTTTATATGATGGTTACTTGATAGTAAGTACTGTTGAAAATTAACAAGGGGGAGGCCTATATTATAGATGAGGAGCTCTCACCTCTTTATCGTATTTCTAGCATGTAGTATTTAATAGTGCAGCGGTTCCATAACTTTTACGATGACGGAACCCTTTTGGAAAACTAAATGTTTAACGAAGCATCACTTAAAATTTGTCTTTAAATGTATTTTTTGAGTTTACCTTTTCATTAAAAAGTAGGTGTATAATACTATTTTTAGTTAGATTTTTATTAATTCTGGATATACAATATACAACATCCTGTACGATGATATAATCTCTGCATTGCAAGGATATTTACAAACATATAATGGGTGTACACTTAGAACAACCATTTGTGGGCCACGCAAATAATTGTCTTGTATGAGAATCGAACCCGCAACACTCATGGGAAGTCGGTATCTAAACTACTGTGCTATCTGTGCAGTCAGTTTACCTTTAGTATTTTATTTTCACTGCAACGAATATTTTGGTTGAGCCCGTACAGAGGTTCTACATCTACAGGGTGAGAATGGCTGCTTTAGCGCAACGGATGCGACGCGCGACTTATACCCGGGACGTTACCAGCGTCTGTAGTCTATGGCGGTTGTAGAATAAGAACCAGGACAAATACGAGTCAAACTTGCGTGGAGTTTCATAAGTATATATTTTTTTAATTTAACCCAATTTTGTTTGTTATCCTTTGTTATTTTATATACCATAGACTCTTTTTAGGCTTTCTTATCGTCTCCGCCGGCGGGCCACTGAAGTAATCCAACAAAATACCAGTGGTCCGTCCACACAGGCGGAGTGACGGCACACGACAGGTTTTTCAAACACACATTTCCACATTTCACATTTCCAAACTTCGGGCTGCTACTGAGAATTTTTCTTTTTAAGAAAAATCTCTATAACACATCCTGAAAAGTCAAAAATCACAGTTACCAAAACGCCTTGGTCCAACGACAAATATTGTAAACTGGACGCCCTCGTGATAAATTCACCGGAGTTTCTGTCTGTATTGAGGAACGAATTGTCTATACCCCGGTACTGTCACTCACTACAAATGAAACAGAAAAAAAAAGAAAAAAGAAAATGATACAGAAGGAACAAATACCTGAGTCATACATGACCAAAAACTCCAATTAGGTGTAGAATCTCTACAACGAATTGGAACGGAGATATGAGACATTAAAAGATGAATTGTGGCGCTGTTCGGATCTTCAAACTGCAACTCACTATTTGCAAGAGTATCCACGGTACAGACGAGTTCTTAAAGAGAGAGAATACAATACGAAAGGGACACGTGATAAGGCGGCACCCATGGTAGCAACCACTCTCAACCATACCTCTAAAATCACTGCCGTTGCCGATTTAACTGACGCAAACGTTCATGTGGTGTCGGATGACAGACGGCAAAGTGTTCACGTCACATATTAAACATTAATTGTCACTCAATCTGATGTTGCCATGAACACCGACATACCCAAGCGTATGCTGGCGCCTCCATTATCTTTAATTAATATTAATTAAATTAGTATCATTTAATCGCAACGCTCCGACAAATAAGATTTGCAATTATGGAAAAAGCATTAGAGTTTTGTAAGGGATTTATACTTCAAATATTACATTAAAAATTGATCTATAAAAGACAATTTTTAGACAAAGACAAAAGGGAGGTTTTTTGATCAGACTTTTTCACTAAAATGTTCTACCACTGTAGAGCCTTGCTTGTCCCAGCACGACTGGGCCGGCTCGATCGTGAAAGTACCACCCTCTCACAGAAGATCAGCGCGAAACATCGCTAGGTACTCCTACTATATAGTGTTTCGTATGGTGACTGAGAGAGCCGCAGGCCCAAACCCTCTCCCTATTCTTTCCCTATTATCCTACCTATCCCCTCCTTATTCCCCTTCCTATCCACCTCCTATTCCTTTCCTTGGGGGTGGCGACATGCGAGTGATGCCTCTGCTGTTCGATTGACTAGATATTGTAAATCATATCAATATGTGATGTTTAAAATTCCCTCACAATAAATATTTATTGAAAACTAAGAAATGCTGTTTGAGCAATTGCATTAACATAAAGGAATCAACAATATACATGTATTGTAACACTCTGCATTTGTGAGTACTCTGGGGATCTGCTCAAATCAATACAAGTTTCGTTTCTGAGACAGTAAGTATATCTATTATTTAGCAGTTCTCAACCAAAACGCGCCGTAACCATCTCTTACTGAAAGATATTGAAAGAAAAAGTATTTTATATTTAATATCCGCAGTCGTTAATATTATATTGGATGTATATTGATTGTTTCATATCGTTATAATTATGTTCTTGATAGCGAGCCAGCGCGGCGTCGACCTTTAACGATAAATGGTCAGCGATCGCTGACGTCCGTGATATTAAGGACACGATTTATTAATTATAATGGTGTAATATACATGACATACAGAACAGAGACGTGGTCTCTGAATGTTGGCCTCATATCAAGGCTCAAAGTCGCTCAGCGGGCCATGGAGCGGGCTATGCTTGGTATTTCCCTACGTGATCGAATCCGTAGTACGGAGATCCGTAGGAGAACGAGAGTGACCGACATAGCCCGCCGGGTTGCCATGCTGAAGTGGCAATGGGCAGGCCACATCGCTCGACGAATCGATGACCGTTGGGGACGAAAGGTTGTCGAGTGGCGACCACGTATCGGACGGCGCAGCGTAGGACGGCCCCCCACCAGATGGACCGACGATCTGGTCAAAGCTGCGGAGAGCCGTTGGATGCGGTCGGCACAGGACCGCTCGTTGTGGCGTTCTCTTGGGGAGGCCTATGTCCAGCAGTGGACGTTGAAAGGCTGATGGATGGCTGAATGGATACATGACTGTATCTTTATTACATAAAAATATTCAAGCAAAAAACAAAGTGTGTGACGCTGAAGTTTGTTACATTAGTCTTAATGTAGATTGATAGACTGTACAAACCTTTTTTTTTTGTTAAGGCGGGAAATAATGTTCCTAACCGCACACCCCGTCGTTCAACGAACAGGGTAGTGTGTGGCCCTAACATAGCATAGCATCACGCCTGTATTCCCCGAAGGGGTAGGCAGAGGTGTATTACACACCCACGATTCGCCAGCTATTTAAGTCCCACGTAATACCGGGCACATTTCCAAACTCCGGGCTGCTACTGAGAATTTTTCCCTTTTTTTTAACCTAAGACCTCATGATCAGCAGTCGCTTACACTACCGCTGCACCACAGAGACAGTTAAATTTGTTGTGAACCTAACCCACTAAATAAACCCGCTTTGTACCGTATCTTTGCCTGTATTAAGCGGACCACTGGAACTGGGTTATCTTACTTCAGTGGTGAGTTTACCCTTGATCTTAAAAAAATCAAGGATAATTCTTAGTGTAGTAGTTTTAATCTAAATACACACCTATTTTTATAAAATATAGATGGAAATATGTTTAATTATTAATGGTAGCTATTGATTTTAATAGTACTGATATTTTAATAATAAAACCATTGAAATACAATACATGAATACTCATAAAACCAGAATGAATACGATAATTAATTATTTAATATTAATTCAACGTTCAATACGAATGTAAGCTTGTCGTTTTATTCATCGCGACTAGACGATGACGTCATGCCATTATCACCTGAGGCTACGAACCAATTACTTTATTAATTAACTGGTTGTAATTACGAGTGCGGATTACGGACGCTCTCAACACAATGCGTGATGATCGAGAGCGTAAAGCGTGTCCCGATTGTCACGCCTCCCCCCGTGCCTCACGCGCTCCACCGCTCTCCTCCGACCCAACTCGCTCATAATGGAGCTAATTACGCCGTTTTGTATACAATCTTTTAGATATTCAAATGCACCATTCTAATGGATTTGAAGAATTAGGTAACCGTAGAATGCCTACATATTTATTCATAATAAAAATAACTCGTTCATGCTTAAAACTTACGGCCATGGCTTGGAATCCAGTGTGGAACGACTTTGTTAGTAAAATAATTTCTTTTAAATATCAATTACGGCATTCTTATTTACCTTATGCTATAGCTACTAAAAGTGTGGCAAACAATTACACGACTAGCCAGATGGTAAGTGGTTACCGTAGCCTGTAGAATGCCAGAGGTTATTACTCCCACGTTTAGAGAGATACTGAGAATCTTGAAAGGAAGGAATCTAAAAAAAGGATGAGGAGGGGACTTGGACATCCAGCACTCTCACTCGCTCAGTGACACTTCAAGCTGGTCCAACCATATTGAATAATCGTTGGTAATGTTTTACCTCAACATAAAAATTCTACTATATTCCAAACGTAACTTGTCTATTTGCCATGTGGGGCCGGCACCAAGAATAGCTTCACCCCGTCTCTTCCTATGGGAGTCGTAAAAGCCGACTAAGGGATTACCGGGGGACCGGCAGCAGCGTTCCCCTGTGTACTAAAAACATCCACTGCGATCGCCAATCCGCCTGCCATGTATGGTAAAACCCCTATTTTAGGGAGGCCTGTGTCCAGCAGTGGACGATGAAAGGCCGAGATGAAGGCATGGATGGATGGATGGACTTGTCTATACACATATTTTTTAGCTTAGTCAAAGCATTACTGTCTTACGGCAGGGCAAGGATAGCCTCTCGAAGTGAGAAAGACTTAGGGTATATTTAACTACGCTACCCAGTGCTTTTTAACCGCACTAACCATCGAAACCATATATCAAGCAGGCAGGTTGCCTCACGATGTTTTCCTTCACGATGTGGACTGACTGAGATTTTATATTCCCAACGTGCCACTGTTCCGACGAAAAAACGGCTCACTTGATGTGTAGCAGCACAGCCAAGCCGCCGCCTACCATGAGTAAAGTGCTCTACTCAAACCACGTTTAACGACTTGTTGTAGCGCTGGGGAAACACCGCAGCAGGAAGCTTAGAATGAGCCTACACGCGGGTGGGAGAAAAGAAGGCTGGAAATGAACAGTCTTGGAAGAGATCGTTTCCAGGTGGTGTGGATGATCCCTACTACGACGTCCGGTGGTAAAAAGGTGGGAACACCTCAAACAGTTCCTCAGAGCACTCCCCATTGAAGAGTCAGTAGAGCATACAAAGAGACCCAAAGTGTCTCCGCCACCCCAGCGACTCCAGTCCATCCGTGAGATTGGGATTAGGATCGCCGGCAATTCGTACAGCTCGCCTTTGCAGGGAGTCAAGTGGTAAAGCTGGTATTTTGGTGCACCTGCCCAGAGATGTAAGCAAGTATCTACCTCGGTGTGAGTACCGCTTGGCTCTGTTCCAGGACGCCCAGTTTTTTGCTCACCAATTTGGCTTTGTCCTCCAAATTACTCCCAAATTGTACTTTGCTTGAAATGTCGATGCCGAGGATCCCAATACTATCGGAGATTGGGAGAGTCACTCCTTAGAACTGAGGCGCCACGACAAATGCGTCCTTCTTTGCAGTGAACACGCAAACTTGTATCTTCCTAGGGTTGAATTGAACCAAGGCCATTTTTTCCCATTCCGAGGCCCGCGCCAGAGAGCTCTTGACTTCAGACGCAAGTTGTGTCCGTCTCTCCTCCAGCATGTTCCGAGCGACTTTCTGATGGCCGACATATCGTGCATCACCCGTACTGTCATCCCCATAGCAATACATTTATCCTCTATCGAGAGCATGCCATTGAAATGCAGGATGAACAGCGTCGGGGAGAGCACCAAGCCTTGTACTAAATATGTATTTTTTTCATTGGACATTAATTTGTTATCACCACAATAAAAAAAAAAGTCAAAGTCATCAGCATACATTGTTATCAATTTTTTCGCGCTGTAGAAGATAATAACTATAGTAAACAGTACTTTCAGAACACACTCAATTCTGTCTTCAAATTACCGGCAGTTGTTGATGAAATTACCGCGTCACATTGCTTCAATCACGCTCGTTACAAACACGGAAACGTTTTGATGCCACACAGTGCTGTGCAGTGTCGCGTGTGCTATCGATGCGCCACATCACATACTCGTCACGTGCAACAAACGAGATACGTATTCATGTAATAAACACGCACTCATTAAAATTAAGTACTCATGGCATGCTCATACTTTTTAATACATATTTTTTTAATGTGCATGATAGTATAGCTTTACAGGTTGGAATTCTTCTCGTGCTAAAAAGAATTAATTCTGAATATCGACGGAAAGGAAGTAAATACTCCTGGTGTTGCGCTTCGTTTGATTAAGGGAGTTAGAGCACCCAGGGCCTCTAGCGCAATAGCCCAAGCTCCCTTCTTCTCTCTCGGTATACTTTACACCTTGTAACATTTTCTTTAAGGTAGGCAACACGTGAATAATGCCTTTAATGTAGCCAGCGCTTATGTGTAACCGCTTGCAATCAGGTAGAATTTGGCAGTGTTTTAACTCTGAGCCGAAATCGGCCTGAAGATAATCTTCATCGCCCTACAAAAAATAAATATAATCTATACTATTATAAAGTTGTAACAGAGCTATGTCTGTGTGCATATTTAAGATATTTGAGAAAAAAATACTGTATTAGGCTATATAAACGTGTCTGAACACAAAACATTTTTTTAAGATTTTTGTCTGTTTATCTGTTTGTTTGTTCGCGCATCATGCAAATAACTACTGAACGGATTTTTATGCAACTTTTTTATTTGATAGATTTCGATCAGACTTAAAAACTGGTATATATTGTATCCCGCTACTATATCGGGAACCTGAGATACAAACTAAAAACCAGCTTTTGGTTGTGGTGGAGCCGCAAGCAAAGCCTAGTTTCTTTATAACATCAATATTTATCTTAAAAGTGATCTTATAAAGGATTCCAAATGTCGGGGTAGAAAAATCTTATTAAAATTAGTCAAAATAATGTTATTCTATAGCGAACTATACTTACAAAGTGGAGAACTTTACTAACGCGCTCATATTTTAATTCACATTTTGCATAAAGTAAAGAGGAAATGAGTTAGGAACTCGACACTGCACTTAAAAGCGTAAACTCTTTGAGTACATTCAACATAATTGAGTAATTTGAACATATTTGCGTCGCTCACGCTCGCCGATGAAAGGAAGAATTTTGTGTGTTACGGTGGAATAATGACTTAAGTACAAAGAACGTCAATTTTCACGTAATGTCATTATCGTGTAGACGCAGTCACACCGAGAGCGCAGGTGCGCCGAGCTCACGCGACCTGATACTTTACTTTGTGTGCTTTAGATCTGGTCGTCGTCCGCACGTTTTGTTCTTACTTATTTTTTTTCCTGTTTCTAGAGGTATTAGACTCGGAATTTTTTCTTCATTACTAGCTCACATAGACTCAGCAATAGGAAGGTATTCAATTAGCATTGCTAGAGACGTGATGATTTAGCTTTGAATAGACCAGCTCTACCGAAGAAGTACCATTCTCTCTAAGAAAATCGATATGTATTTCTAATTCCTACTGGTATGTTGCCTTCGAAGTGAGTACCGTAGATACAAAAATACTTGATACAGGGATTATTCTCTATGGTAGGGTGTTGACTTGCATAGAAAAGAACTAAATATTATTTCCCAAAACTGCTTTTGTAAAGAGAATTACAGAAGCTGTGAGACAGTCACTTTGACGTGTGTACAATAATAAGATTTACCTGCGCTCGCCTGCGGGGAGCGCGCGAGTGTAATCCCGCGGGACCGCACGCTCTGTCGAGATAAAACTTCACATTTATTTCACCAACTATATATTTTCTTTTTTTCTATAAAAACTCATATATATTTTACTAACTAACGCCTGACATACTTGGAATACCTTATTCATATTTTTATACGTCATTCATCTTCGTTCTATTGTTATAGTATAAAAAAGTGTGAAAAACGCTGGCCCGCGGGACTACAAAGCCGATTATCAGCCGCGTGAACTTTGCGCGGTTTTATACTGTATCACACCGCATAGTAAGGATTGCCACTGTTTGTATGCGGTAAAGGTCACTTCACAACGGATATCACTACTTCGCATAATTTTTTAGTAATAATAATAATATGGGTATTTTTCTGCCGTGTGGAGCCGGCATCGAGAATAGCTCCACCCCATGTCTTCCTATGGGAGTCGTTAAAGCCGCTAAGGGATTACCGGGGGACCAGGCAGCAGCGTTCCTCTGTGTACTAAAAACATCCACTGCGATCGCCAACCCGCCTGCCAAGCATGGCGATTATGGCAATTCTCCTCTAGCGGAGGCCTATGTCCAGCAGTGGACGGTGAAAAGCTGATGGATGGGTATTTTTTAAGATACTCTTTGTTATTGATATAGAATGGATATTTTGGAGGAGAGCCTATCATAAAACCACAATAGCCAAAGATTGCCAATGTGCACTTCTCACAGTTAAATCGAGTCGAGTTAGACCTAAAATCCATCCATCCATCCAACCATCAGCCTTTCAACGTCCACTGCTGGACATAGGCCTCCCCAAGAGAACGACACAACGAGCGGTCCCGTCATGGCGGATAATGCCGTAATCGCCACGCTTGGCAGGCGGGTTGGCGATCGCAGTGGATGTTGTTAATACTCGAGGAAGTGCTGCTGCCCCGGTTTTCCCTCAGTCGGCTCTTAGGACTCCCGTGGGTAGAGAGGGGTGGGACACTTCTAAAGCCAGCCCCACACGGCGGTCACAGTCCTAAAATATCCATTCTATATTAATAACAATGGATGTCCACCAGGTGTCGCCTCATTCAAATAATTCTTTCTTTTACTTTCTTTTATAAAAAAAGACAACACTTGCGCTAAGGAATAGTCCTTGTATCGCGGGGGACTTTACAAATATACAGTTTCATGGATACAATGTACACCCACACATAAATCAACCATTTGTGGATCACAAAAAGAGTTGTCGTGTGTGGGAATCGAACCAACAACACTCCGGTGGGATGCCGTTATCTAAACCAATCCGCCAACAGTTTGCACAACAAATAATATCCATCCATCCATCAGCCTTTCATCGTCCACTGCTGGACATAGGCCTCCCCAAAATGGGGGTTTTACTATAATCGCCATGCTTGGCAGGCGGGTTGGCGATCTCAGTGGATGTGTTTAGTACACAGGGAAACGGCTGCCTGGTCCTCCGATAATCCCTTAGTCGGCTTTTACGACTCCCATAGGAAGAGACTGGGACACACACAACAAATACTATAGGTAGTATAAAATATCTCAGTTAAAAGTTTTCATAAAATTCAAGGAGACAAATTTAGTTAGCACAAATATTGAATAAGTAACGAGAAAGACCTTTTCGTAGATACGAGTTAGGGATATCATCAAAAGTTTCAACTTCTCTCTTGAGTGAACCTCAAACACACCAATATTTAGTGTGTTCCTGACTCAAGCAGTAACACCTGTTATAGGTACAGATATTCAATTAACACTAAAAAGTTATTCTCTAACACAATTAGGCAAAACTATTAGGAGTACAAATAAGTTTTAAGGGATTTACAAAAGATGGCGTAACGAACATTCAATCTAACCAATCATTTAAAACTACCTCAAAAAGAAGGAGTTTCTCAATTCGGATGGATTTGCAAAATTCTTTTGTTTTTTTAACGAAGTTTATTACAAAATGTGGTCATTTAAAGACAGACAACGGAACTCTTGAATAAAGCCATTGCCAGCAAATCAACAGCGATTGCTGCTATCACATACCTTCGCATTATTGACGTTATCACACAACATAACATCACACCTGTACCCTCTGAAGTGAAAGAAAGAGGTCGTTTTTTTTTTAACTTTTGTTAATATTAGTACAGAAGTAGAGTTGAAAATGTCAAGTGTGTAAAAATAAATAATGTGCTTACTTCTTAATATTAGAATTTACAAAGACGTTCATGTTCCGTGTCAACGCGACACATGTAGGTCGAGGGTCTCTCCGCTCGACTGTTTGATTCGCGCGCCTTCCACGACTTTATTTGAGGCTCGTCGCTCCGGATATTTGCATGTGAGGAGCGATTTAGTTGATATTATGTCACATTAGATAGTGCCCAGTCATGTGTTAACGTAGAGCTGAACTAGAGAGCATTGCATAGCGTCAATATAGACCCTAGTAGTGCATTCAGCGCATTGAAATCAGATTACAATAAAATTGAGAGGTTTCTCACAAAGTTCATGTATTGATAATAAAGACCTTATGCTTTAACTCGTATGAAAATAGTCTATTTCACGATTACCGTTAATTAAGAACCATAACACATATAACATACCATCACGCCTGTATGCCCGAAGCAGTAGGCAGAAGTGTATTATACACCCACGGTTCGTCAGCTATGTTTAAGTCCCACGTACGTCTACCGGGCACATTTCCAAATTCCGGGCTGCTACTGAGACTTATTCATTTGAAACAAAAAAAAGCTCAATAACACTACCTGACCCGGGGGTCGAACCCGAGACCTCATTAATAGCAGTCGCACACACTACTGCTGCACCACCAAGGCAGAGTAATTAAAAATGAGTAAAACTAAATTTTAACAAAGTATATACTTTTGGCACTTTCTGCGGCAAAACGTCTCTCGGGCAACACGCGTATTTCATTGTGTAGAACCCGTTTCTCGGAAAGTTTTCAAAGTACCTACATAATCATGGTGTATAAAAAGCGCACAAGCTGTAACAAGAATATTACCCAAAAGTCACCAGGGCTTATATGCAGCAGGTGCAATCAATGTGTTCAAGCGATAGCAACCTGTGCAAAAATCACCAACAAACAATTAACAGCTCTTCGCAACTCAAATGGCTTGGAGTGGAACTGAGAAGTGTGTCTATGTAATATGACTAAGCGATCATCCTTCTTCCAACCAGAAGATTCGGATAATGACGAAGATGGGGAAAATGAGAAGGTAACGGGTTTCGACTCCAAAAAACTGTTTAATGATATCAGCCGCGAAATGCGCAAGATAGTAAAAGACGAGTTAGAAAGCTTGACTTCATCAGTCGACTTCATGAACAGTCAACTGGCAGATCTTGAAAATACTGTCAAGCAGGAAGAAAATACAATTAAAATGCTGGTAAATAAAAACTCTGATCTCCTTTGTAAAAATAAAAACTTAGAACTTCATGTCACCGCCTTAGAGCAGAGAGTTCATGAAGTCGACCAAAAGCTCCTAGCCTTCACCCTAAAGATAGCCGGTGTTCCTGAATCACCCAACCAAAATGTCGTAGACATAGTCAGGGAAGTTGCGGCTAAACTGAAGGTCGACTACAAGCAAATGGTGAGTGACCGCCGCATGTCCCTCCGCCGAAAAAAGCAGCCAGGACCTATAATCGTCGAGTTCCAGTCAAAAGGTGTTCGTGAGGAGTGGTTATCATCTGTAAGAAACCTTGAGATCTTGGCAGGAAATATATTGCCCGATCTACCAACCGTCAAAGCTACAAACCGTATTTATATCCGAGCGGCGCTTACTCATTATACTAAGACACTACTATATAACGCTAAACAACGCTTAAACAGCTCATACAAATATATCTGGTGTAAGGAGGGTAAAATATACGCAAAAAAGTACGACGAGTCGGAGCACGTTGCTATTATTCGTTCCGAATCTGATATTGAATCACTTGTCAAGCCATAAGTAATGTTTTTATTGTAATACTCGTGATAGTTTTTTCTCAATAATAAATCATGTCCCACAATATCAAAGAAATTCATAACTGTAGCACAGTAAACTCTTTTATTAAAAATATGTCTGGTGGTAATGTTGATATTCTTTGCATGCACGTTAACATACGCTCACTTATTAGAAATTTCTCCAAACTAATTTGTTTAATAAACTCCTCGACTTTGTCATTTGATCTTATTATTGTCACTGAAGCAGGTATATCTGAGGGAATATGTAACCTCTTTCATATACCAGGCTATAGAATGTACACACAGTTACGAAAACAAAAAAGGTGGTGGAATTATAATCTACGTTAAGAACTACATAAAATTCACCACCCTCACATTAAAAACGCACTCTTTTGAAACTATAACAGTTACTTTAATAACTACAAGTAATAATTCGATAACTGTGTGTGCAATCTATAGACCCCCCTCCACCAATAAAACTACTTTTGTTACTGAACTATCGACACTCATAAACAAATGTAACGCCTCTGACATGATAATACTTAGCGACACAAACATTGAACTAAAATCGCACTCTTCACACCGGGACTTATACAAAGACATGCTATCGGATCATGGGTTTGTATGTGGAATATCTAACTACACGCGAATTGATAGCAGATTAAATCAAGTTACTAAGTCCTGCATTGATCATACTTTTGCTCGGTTATTTACATGTAGTGCGTACTCGGCGGTAATCGACGTTGCACTAGCGGATCACTGTGTCACACTTATTGCTTGTGTACGAGCGCATATACAGCATGCTCCAAAAAAAAACAAAATATATTATCATGATAGTGGAATATTATTGAAAGAGTTAAATAATGCGGATTGGTCCCTTACCAATAGTATGAGTTGCCCTAACCAAATACATGAGTTTATTAAATCTAAATTTCAAAATGCGTGCAAAAAAGCATTAAAAACTAAAACGAAAAATACCGTTCTTCGATGTAAACTTCCGTGGCTTAACCAAAATATTTTAAATCTTAGTGAAAAGAGGGATAAATCATAATAAATGCCTACGATTACAATAAAATAAATCACGTAACAAAGTTCATAAAGTTCTTGAATATCATAGGAATAAATACTATAAAAAAATCATTACAAACCATTATACCAATTCAAAAAAGCTGTGACAACTGGTTAATTCAATATGTGGCAGAGTTACCCAATCAATCGATGAAATAATACTAAAAGCCTTTAGTGCCCACAATTTGTCATCCCTAGATATTGCAAATAGGTTTGCTGAAGAATTTCAAAACTCAGTGAAACGAATACTACTAAAGTGCGATAAACCACTTTTACCGATTGAATCGCGTTAGACTCCCGGGAGTCTTATGCGTGCCAAGCGATATAGTTCCAAGGCCATGCGAGGCCGGGCGAGGCCACGCGCCGTAACGCCGGGTGGACACGTTTTATGAAAAAAATTATAAAAAAAACTACTTACCCATTGTTGAAAAATCCATGTTTATTGTCAATTATAATAACTATTTTATGCACTAAAACACTTAAAAACACTATCCACTAATTATTATAATAACACTGACGTTATAAAACGAAAATTTTCCACAAATTTTAATTTTATTTAACTTTCCTGTTGAAAACTTGACTTTATTACCGCACGGCTTGAGTCCATTGGCGCAACTGGATGACGTTTACGTTTGGGTATTATTTCTCGTTGATACAGTATATATAGGCGTAGGCAAAAATCATACACAGATTATAGAATGAACCGAATGTATCGGGCAAAAATTCAAGAGTAGATAGCATTGAAAGTGAAGGAGTGGGAAATAAATTTTTAGCGCTAAAAATTATATTTTTTTGCGATTGCGCGCTCGTCGTGCCGCTTACGCCTACGCGATGCTGACCCCTATTGCAAATCTGGGAGATTATATCTTTATGTTGAGGGGTTAATGAAAGAGAATATAATAACCACACTGATATTAGCATTCTAATTAAGAAGGCCACCCCAGATAAAATACATGAAATTATAAACTAACTACAAAACTTTTAGGCTCCTGGTCAAGATGGGATTAAAGTCCTAGATACCAAGAAAATAAGCAGTAATATATCTGTCGCCATTGCTAACCTAATCAATGTTAGTCTTGAAACGGGGAAGTATCCAGACGAACTTAAGCGGGGCTATGTGCGTCCAATCTATAAGAAGGGCAGACATGACGATGTAACAAATTATCGTCCTATCACTCTTTTATCGTCCATCGACAAGATTGTGGAGAAGTATTTCAGCAACCATATTCATTCATTCTATCAAAATCATAACATTATTTGTAAAAATCAATTTGGATTCCAACCACGCAAAAGTATTACTTCACTCTTGTCTCAATTTACAGATGAAATAAACTCTTACTTAAACTCTAGGAAACATGTATTAGCCCTTTTTATTGATTTCTCACGCGCATAGATACGATAAATCATAGCACCCTTGTTAAAAAGCTTGAAAACACTGGTGTACGCGGTCCACTGCTAAGATGGTACGAAAATTATCTCCAGAATAGATCTTTTTGTGTCAACGTTAATAAGTCTGACAGTGACGTCAAACCAATTCATGAGGGAACGGCTCAAGGATCGGTACTTGGCCCACTTCATTTCATTTCATATGTCAATGACATCAACAATGTCCTAGGCACGTCCTCTGCACGTCATACCAGTACGCTGATGATACTTGTCTGCTTATTGCAGATCAAGATGATGATGCTGCGCTGTCTAAAATGCAGCTAGATTTTGACAACATCAGAAAATGGTGCCATGACAATAGGTTAATCCTTAACGCGAACAAAACTAAACTTGTTCATATTTGTTCCCCTTTTACTAAGACCCAACGTACGCTTGGTGGAAGGCTGGTGGCACACGAACATTTATGTATGCACAACTTCAACAGTGATTGTAACTGTCCAACAATAGAAATGGTTGACAAGTATACTTACATAGGTTTGGTCATAGACAGCAAATTTAACTGGTTGCCACAAGTTAACCGGATTTGTGAGAAACTTAGAGCTTTCTTAGCTAATTTATATATAATTAAAGATAGGATTTCCTTTAAGGTTAGACTCTTGCTATATAACGCTCTTGCTGACTCTATAATTGGTTACGGCATAACTAGCTACGGCAGAACTTTTAAAACCTACCTTGATTGCATTATCAAGCTACAAACTAGAATACTAAAAAACATTGTCTCAGCTAACATAAGAAAAAGATGTAAGGACGATGAACTTGAATTGTTTAGATACTGTAAGGTGCTTCCTATTCACACTAAAGTTACCTATAGTCTTCTCAAAGAGCAGTTCTTCAATAAATATTTACAAAAAGAAATATTACACAATATTCAAACTCGACAAAAAACTAATAAAAAGCTACTGACAGTTGGAGCAGCTAATACTTACGGTGAAAGAACCACAGCATATATCATCCCTCGTTTACTTAATAAGCTGGACCATCTTTTGTACAAAGTATCAATAACAGAAATATTAAACATAAATTTAAAACACATTTCTTTAACAACCTGTAGATGCTTTGCATAAACCGGTCGGTGCGACACTGCGTTCGCACCGCGTAGGCAGTGTCGTCGTCGCAAACACTCTTTTACAATGTATAATAGTACTATGTAGGTATACAGAATATTATTATGTCAATCCTGTTGCTCACGTTTTAGCGTTTAAGCAGAATGTTACAGCATTCCGGACAAACCTTAGTGGTTTTTGGCTTGCTGTTTTAATGTATTACTCTTTGTATATATGAAAAAAAAAACAAAAAAAAAAGACTTATTTTACCGTTAATTATCCTGCCCTCGCGCCATTTATTAAGAGTAATTACAGACATTAAATTGATTGAGTAAGTTGTACCTACTATTAAAACTGTAACGAAATTCTAGGCGTCTTGGGTACAAATCTCATCTACAATGATAATTTTCTGTTTCCGAGTACAAATTATTATTTGTGAATGAGGTAAAAGAGAATTTTAGTACGAACGGGAACCTGCATCCTTTCCTATCCGGGGAAGTGCTCTAATCCACTGAGCTACCGTACTACCTTGCGGACATACCCAATTTGCTCATCACATTTGTCTTAACGACCAACTTCAATCGTAAAATCGACAATATACCGAACGACAATCGTCAAACGTGGGATTTAAATATTGCTGATGAATCGTGGCTGTGTAATACACCTCTGCTTACTCCATCAGGGAATACAAGCGTGAAGCTATTATATTAAGTCATTATTTGGTATCTTAATTGTAATAATTAAGCTTACCTGGTCAAATTAATGTATGCAAATACATCTGACAGATGCCGCAAGCGTCACCCAAGACATCAATGAGGAATGTGTTATCGAAATTCGCAATTCCGAACAATTATCACGATGGGTGTATTGGCAAAGACAATTTGGACAATTTTCCAGGCGATGCAGGTGCAAACTTGCTCGTGGCTGTTATTTTCGATTTCACATTATGCCGCTTTGTTTTATTTTAAGTATATGGCTAAGCATATCGAATATTTTAAAAATATATATTGACATGAAAATAATGATATGCATTTAGTAAAAAGATGTTTATTAGAAACTACAAACAGGCACTTTAATTAGGTATATTTATTATTTACGTCTTCAATTTTTTTACATACTAATGATGATGACGCATGAGAGATTTCCTCAACTGCTTGTGAATTCTGTCAACCTGCACTGAGCCAACAATGAAACAAGAATGGTTTATGAAAAAATACAATATTACTACCCCGATCCTTTTTATGTGCTTTCAAGAGCGGTGACGTCGCAATGACGTTCAACGAGTCTGTGTAGGTGACAGGCGGCCGTCTGCTCAATGACGTAAATCCACTCAGCGGCGTGATTGATGACCCGCAGTGACGAACACACACACACGCTTCACATAATGAGTGAAATGCACTCCCGCAATACATAACTACCATTTGGTACATCATGGTCTTTAAGTTAGCCATTGTGCTTAAGTGTTTATCGCAAAATAAATTCAGTTGAATTTATTTGTTGAAGATTACAAATACCTAGTGAATTTAGTTGAATCTTTTCGATTAGCTACATGCTTATTGCACGCCTAATAAGCGAAGCGTTGAGGTGGGTACTACTCTCACTTCACGCATAACAACTGTTTTTTCAAAATGTCTCTATTTATCATATATATTGCACTTGTAAAATAATATATACACACACATATCAAGAAAAAACGCTATGTTTAACACTCACGATATGTTTGATGTCATCTTTGTTATTTAACCTAGTTAAAAAACTGTTTAAAAAAGTTCTGTATTGGACGTCCGTGTGTCTGTATGTGCGGATCCCGTATGTTTGTTAACACGCTAACGACCGAAATACTTTACTCATCAAGTCTTTTTTTTCAGTTACGCTTCAATATAATTAGGAATAGAGCCCTATCACTTTTCACGGTCTGATTTAATGTGGTTTAATGATTATTAAATAAACAAAAAAAAAAATAGTTTGAATATGTATGGTCGATTCGATCATACATTAGAACCAACGCTATCTACCTTATTTAGTGAGAACTACTTCTATAGAACCAATAGTAGTACTTCTTAAAATTTTCTATTTAAGACATGAGAACCATATTAGTATTTGAAATTAGCGCTATCTATGTGATTTATTGAAGACTACTTAGTAAGACCAATACATTATTAGTTACATCTACATACTTATAATATTTTCCTTCGATGCGATCGAAACTTGGGCGGTGCTGCAGTCCGTTCAGTGGTGCCAAATTGACTATCGGTACATCGAAGTGCTGAAGTGCTTGTATAGAAACGCCACCATGTCAGTCCGTGTTCAGGGCCCTGATTTGCTATAGTTAAAGAAGCACTTGGACTGGACCGGATTCGGCATCAACATCAATGGCGAATACATCACTCACCTTCGATATGCCGACGACATCGTCATGTCAGTCATGGCAGAATCGCTGGAGGACCTTGGCACCATGCTCAATGATCTCAGCAGGGTTTCCCGACTAGTGGGTCTCAAAATGAACATGGACAAGACGAAAGTCATGTCTAATGTCCACGTCATTTCAGCACCGGTCCTAGTCGGGAGGCCGCTCTTCGAAGTTATCGACCACTATGTCTACCTGGGACAAACAGTCCAGTTAGGTAGCCACAACTTCGAGAAAGAGGGTCAATTGATGAAGCCAACTCGGCTAGGCAGCGTTCGGGAAGCTAAGGAAGATCTTCTCATCCAATATTCCGCAGTGTCTGAAAACGAAAGTCTACGACCAGTGTGTGTTGCCAGTGATGAGATATGGAACAGAAACGTGGTCTCTGAATGTTGGCCTCGTATCAAGGCTCAAAGTCGCTCAACGGGCCACGGAGCGGGCTATGCTTGGTATTTCCCTACGTGATCGTATCCTTAATACGGAGATCCGTAGGAGAACTAGAGTGACCGACATAGCCCGCCGGGTTGCCATGCTGAAGTGGCAATGGGCAGGCCACATCGCTCGACGAACCGACAACCGTTGGGAAAGAAAGGTTCTCGAGTGGCGACCACGTATCGGACGGCGCAGCGTAGGACGGCCCCCCACCAGATGGACCGACGATCTGGTCAAAGCCGCGGGGAGCCGTTGGATGCGGTCGGCACAGGACCGCTCGTTGTGGCGTTCTCTTGGGGAGGCCTATGTCCAGTAGTGGACGTTGAAAGGCTGATGGATGGATGGATGGATGGACTTATAATATTATACACATCTACAAATAATAAATTTTATAGTGAAAAATGAAATTATGAGGAGTGCACTTTTGGATTTTCCAAAATTTTTATACCATTTTTCTTTTCTTAAATTATTTTGAGTCTACAGTAAGGATCATTAATGTATTACCATCAAACTCAAATTGAGATATTTTAATATTCACTAGTATTTTATAGGTAACAAAAACCAAGCGTAATTTAATTGATGCATATTATATTATATCGCAGTATTCCATAGTGCAGGTTGTTGTCCTTAAAAAATTGAAATTACCCCTTAGTTGAGTCATGGAGGTCAGATACACGACCCCCAAGACAACTTGGTGTAGGGCTAAGAAGATAAACGCTGTAGGCAGTTTGTAAACACATTCTTAAAGAAAAGATTGTCACCATTATAGCGGACTACACAAATTTTCCTAGCATGGGTGACCGAATGGACCGGCTAGACCGGGGACATACCACCCTCTCATAGAAGAACAACGTGAAACAACGGAAGGTACTCTGACTTGTGTGTTTTAATAACCCTCCACTCTTTATTATCCTTTCTTTGCACCTCCTATCCCTTTCCTTGGAGTAGGTGATGCGCGAGTGATGCCTCCGGTATTGCTAGCATTCATAGGCTATAATAACCGCTTATCATCAGGTGGTATTTGCAACTAGCTGCAACCCTCAAACGGTATGTCTGGAACGGTAATCCAGGAGATTCAGGTTCTAATCCAGCTATTTCTATTTCACATTTTATTTTCCGGTAAATGGCCGAGAGTCCATCCATCAGCCTTTCAACGTCCACTGCTGGACATAGGCCTCCCCAAGAGAACGCCACAGCGAGCGGTCCCGGCATGGGGGATAATGCCGTAATCGCCACGCTTGGCAGGCGGGTTGGCGATCGCAGTGGATGTTATTAATACTCGAGGGAGTGCTGCTGCCCACTCCCACGGTATTCCCTCAGTCGGCTCTTACGACTCCCGTGGGTAGAGGGGTGGGACAATTCTAAAGCCGGCCCCACACGGCCCCACATGGCCGAGGGTATTAAGTGCTTAAATCTTTTATTATATAAAAGGCACTTTTATATAATAATAGATTTTCTACTTTATGCACTGCTTACCCTTTGTCCTGACGTGATGACGGTTGTCATAAAATTATACCTAGGTATATGTATACCTAATCCCATAGGTAACTTGTTACCCCGGACAAATGGATGGATCCCATGGGACAGCCTGCCATAACTAAACCATAGCAACGCGTGGCCGAGTTTGTTATAATATGAAAATAACAAAAAGAAAAGCTAAACTGATTTATGATTGCATAAGTTTCGGTCATTTTAGAGGGTTTTTGCAGGCACTTTGTTAGTGTTTATATTCTGATATCTAGTTATTACAATCGCGCCGAGAGCATGAGGCAACATTTTAATATTCATACTGCCGTTCTAAAAAAAAGTAAGTAAAAAGTATTTCGCTGTAAACTTTCCTCTCGTTACGCGTGAATAGTTCACATCGCTCACATCGCCGCGGGGTATTCACAGTCGAACTAGAAAAGAAATATTGTAAGGCCCCCCCCTGTTCAGAATGAGCTGATACTGAGAGGAGGGGTAGTGGGGAACAGCGAGGCGAGGTAGTAACAACAATACTGCGTAAACATCCTGCATTGTGTGCTGGCCTCGCATTTGTAACTTTGAGGATATTTCAGTTTAGTAAGTACATGACGTGAGCAAAGTTATTCATTACGAGTTAACTAAGTGATTTGTTTTATCATAGAACAATGCGTACCAATGTTAGCTGGTCATATCTGTCCGAGGACCGTCGGTCCCCGGAATAAAAATCTCCTTGAGAGAATACCGCGAATAGTCAAATATTTTGAAAACGAAGATGTGGGAACTACCATGTATGTGGAAGGCGCAGGACCGGCTGTTGTGTGCTGCAGGCTAATTGAATGTAAGTTAGAAACCTCATCCACGCATAAAGTATTCAATTATAAGACACTTTCTTTTACAAACCCTCATTGGATGACTGATAGACACGATTCTCTCAATGTGTGAGGGATTTAAGTCGTAGTCAACGCTAGCCAGACTTCACAAGTTGTCCAAAAAATCTCTCAGATAAAATTATACATAATTATTGAAACTTCGAAAAGTTAGAGCTGTGTGCCTTGCGGCGTCTCACCCTTAGACTGGAAATTGAACAGGATACCACTGTCTTTCCAGTCGTTGCTTCTCTCGCTAGGATATTATTGCTAAAGTAACTAACTGTAGCGCAATTGAAGTGTTACAGTTGTGCAACAATTTAAAGAAGTCTTAATGGTATGTAAGCACTCGACAATGGCGCGCCGAGGCCGAGGGGCGCCCCCTAATTTGTATTTAATCACCGGCGCACGCCGATGAATAATTTCCTTGATGGGTCTCGGCGCGCACATCGCCCTCGACGCTCACTTAGCTCGTTAACTATCTGTATTATTTGAGACTTAACTCCACCACTAAATAATTTTAACGATTTACACAGAACTTTGAAGTATTTTCCCGCGTACTCATTATAAATGCGAGTTTACTACCTCGCCGGTATTAACTGCAGTTGCTGGCATGGTGATTACGAAACCTTTTTTAGGTTGAATAAATAAAAAATGCACCCAACCACACTGTTCTGGGTATGTCATGGAGGTCAATAGAGATTTCGCAGGCCTATTCTTTCCTGTTGAGGTGACTAAGGGAAGTAAACTATTGTCACCATCATCCATCCATCCCAAACATCATCATTGGTGGTATGATTGGGTACCACTAGTTATCTAGTCCGAGTGGGTCGGTACCATTTTATATATGAATAGTGGAAAATCATGTAAATGCCATAGATTCATTAAGCGTAGTTTTATTCATAATGTGTAATATTCATATTTAGATATTTTTTGCATTTGACATGCTTAGCACTATACATTAAACACAAAGTGAAAAATGTGAAATCGAAAATAACCTGCTCGTGACTGTTATATTCGATTTCACTTTTTTCACTTTGTGTTTAGTGTAATATTCACTTAAATATCAGAAAGTATAATATCATTCAAATGTGTTCAGCTGTTTTTGCGTGATTGAGCAATAAACATTCAGTCATACAAACATAAAAATTCTTTCACATTTATAATATTAGTAGGATAATGATCATAGATGTTTGCATGGTTGGCTAATACATCTATTACAACAACATAGCATCACGCCTGTATTCCCCGAAAGGGTTGGCAGAGGTGTATTACACACCCACGACTCGCCAGCTATGTTTAAGTCCCACGTAATAGGGGCCGAGCAGATTGACGTCTACTGGGCACATTTCCAAACTGCGGACTGCTACTGAGAATTTTTCCTTTGTTTTTTTTTTACGAAAAATCTCAATAGTACCAACATCTATTATATTCTGTGACTAAATTATTATTGGACTCAACAGCCTTTACTTTTTTTTTTACTTTGAGTATTTGTTAAAGACCCCATCACATCAAAATATTACCACTTAGGTATTTCTAGCACACAATAGATGAACTAAATCGTCAGGAAGCGCTGCTGAAATACATCAAAGCAAGTGCGCGAGACATCTGTCCTTGACTACAGGCTGTGGCTCCATTGTCGCTAACGACACTGTTGCTCGTGACTATTCTTTCCGCAAATGTATCCGTCCATTTGTAGTCCCCAGCACAACGCCCCTCCCCGTGTCTTGACGGCTCATCACTCTCAAGTTTTGCTCCAAATAAATACGTATAATCATTCACCCAACAGTCTAGACTATTGTTGGCTAGCCTATTGTGATTTGGCCTCTTTTATAAAAATATAGGCATCGCATCAAAATTAGTTTTATCTGGTAAAAAAAAACTGTGATGACTTTTTAAACTTTTTTCCTTACACAGATAATGTGTTAGAAGACTTAAGTCAATATAGTGCAGAATAAAGGTACAACAAAGAATTATTATTCTTCTACGACCCACGGAGTACATTAGCGAGCTCTCACCACATCCAATATTAATGTACATCTAACACGAATTATTCATAGCACACTCCCGCTGTAAGCTGCTGTTGAAAATATCGCTGTTCTTACTAAAATACGTGATTTATTTGCAGACGAGAGTGAGCGCATCTCACTCACATTATTTATTTAGGCTCTCTAGAAACATGCGAGAGTCAGCCGGACCGCTGCGCCGGACACAAAAAGCCTAATGAGTTGACTAATCTGGACGAGTATAGTGGCCGCGTTACATGTAATCTCGCAATAGAATATTCAGTGTGCTCGGAGTTTGCATTATTCACCCACGAACAATGAATTATTAATATTTTATACGTTATGACAGACGAGCATAGCTATTAATGAATAAAAAAACAGTTTAAGTTCCTGGGATTCAATTCCAGAGCAAATTATTGGTTCGCACCAATCCAATTTATAATTACAACATTATATTAATATTTACAATTAGGTATATTGAAATATATTAATTGTTGATAGTCAAGCGGTAAAATACTTCTAAGACAATGGTAACCAGTTCATTCCCCAGTCCTAGAACGTCCAGACCTCGAACGAAATTATGTGTGTGTTTGTTTACAATTTATGAGTGCTCGATGAAGGAAAACATCCTGAGGAAACTTGAATTAGTTCACTGAGAGAGTTCCTCAACGGGTTGTGAAGTCTGCCAAGATGAACTGAGCCAGCGTGGTGAACTATGGCCTATGATTATGACCATAATAGTCAAAAATTACCTTACTCTTTTACCATGAGAAGATGCCCGTGCCCAATAGTGGGACAGAAAAATGGTTGAAAATAAAAACGAAATATTTGAATATTCGTGTTTGTGTTTTGTGATTTTAAACAGTTAAGCGAGTGACTATTGTATATACTTTGACTAATTATTATCTGACTTTATGTGGTAATTATACATTGTGGCTCCTTCTACGTAGTCGAGTAAATTATTTTTGAATCTATGACATATAACTAATACGGATTGACAAATTCCACAAGCATTGAAGAAAAATGTGGCATCCGGTTTTCTTCGTTTTTATTGATTGATTTGAAAATATTTTAATACAAGTGTACGCACTTAATAAAAAATAAGGTTTAAATTATTATTCATATAATTAAGTACTAATCATAGCGCTAAATAAAAGGTGTATTAAATTTTTATGTATAATATTACGAGAAATAATTAATTGAGTGTGGCGACACTTGGCGGAACTCTATTTTTATTAATTCAATAAAATAGATATTTTAGGAGGAAAAGCCACCGTGCACTCACCATAATAGCCAAAAATTGCTATACGTGATAATAGTAAGATGTGCTACCTTGCACATAATAGAAAATCTCACCAAATGCGATGCAACGATGCAATGCGGCAGGAATCCAAAAACCACGACTTACAATATTCTGCAAAATGTTTCATGGGTCCGTGGGTATGCAGTGGGATTTCCTCCTCAAATATCTATTCTATATTAAAATATTATGAGAATTATTGTACTACTTAAAGTATTTGTTATAGTTTTTCCTTAGAACCGCGTACCGTAAATATGCGATAAAATAAAACCCATTAAATGATTACGAGCTGCCATATTTGTTTAGTTGTAATGTTGGAGCGCCACGCCATGAATTTAATATCGCTCTCGAACAAACGAATGATTTACGATCATGTTGTGTGTTGCAAATTAAAGGGAACGCTCTCTATTACACAACACAAGAGCACAGTAAATGCGGACGTGGCATGCGATCGGGCTTGTAGCGACGTGTAGCGGATCGTAGCGGAACACGTAGCACAGCTACGTGCACATCGCAATCTACCGCAGTCTGCTACGATACATGACAACAAAAATGTAAAGCGCTGATGTATTTACTGCTATATAGTTTATCATAACTATTATAAAGCTGTAACAGCTAGCTGTGTCTGTACATTTAAAATATTTGAGAAAAAAAAACTGTATTAGGCTATATAGGCGTGTCTGAGCACAAAACTTATTTTTTTTAGATTTAAGTATGTTTGTTCGAATATTAAATATATATTTATTTAATTTGATAGCTGTTGATTAGACCTAAAAACTGGTATTCATTTAATCTAGCTATATCAAGAACCTGATATATAGCCTAAAAAGTAGCTTTTGGCTGCGCCAGAGCCGCGAGCAAAGGCTAATTAAATTATAAATATAATGATGAAACGTGACTTGAAATATTGCTGAGTATAACTACGAAGCTTGACATGAAACTTAGAGTTAGAAATTTTAAAAATAGCTTTAACTAGTGGTAGAGCCTTGCTTATCGCAGTACTAGCAGCCCGCCCCGGCTTCGCTCGGGTATTGAACAAACATTTCAAAATTAAAAATACACACAAATAAACCTTTCTGTTTGCACCAGGTTACTAAAAAAGAAAATTATAAAGAAAGTTTGAATATTATTATTTTAATGATTTTTTTTTTGTTGTTTTGTTGTTTTTTTTTTATTTAAAATTTTTGTAATAAGATCATATATACAAAACAAAAGCTATTCATTTTATTGAGTCAGAGCTTCCCTCTAAGCGATATTTGACGTTTTTTCATTTTGTGGCAGCATAATAAATTGATTTTCAGGAGCTCCGACCCGCGATAGGCCGACGTACAATTAGCCATGAGTAAAACATTCTTTTCGTAGGTCAATGAGGTCGATCCCTACTAATTCGAAGGTTTGGCCTTGAGACTTATTAATAGCTAAGGCGAAACATGGTTTTTACCGGAAATTGAAGCTGTTTAAATGGGATTGGCAAATTAGTTGGGATCATCGTTATCCTCGGTATATGAGCCAGTTGACCAGCTGCTGGGCCGGTGATAATGGTCACTACAGTTAAATTATCCTTCAATTCTTTAAAAATCAGCTTCGTCCCATTGTACATGCTCAGAGGGCTTAAATTTTTCAAAAGCTTTAGTGGAATTCCAACATATGCTGTCGCGACACTTTTTGTAAATAATATTATGTTCTGCAAAGTCGTAGTACATTATTTTATTCTATCATGAATAGTTTTCGCAGCGCACGCGATGTAAAGAATATTTAAGGCAATTTTTTTACACCTTGGGTAACATTATTGGAGTTTCAGTAAGGATCCCTATTTTTTCATAATATAATGTAGCCTATATCACCCGGGGATAGTGTAGCTTCACAACAGTGAAATAATTTTTCAAATCGGTTCAGTAGTTTCGGAGCCTATTCAATGCAAACAAACAAACAAACAATCAAATCTTTTCTCTTTATAATATTGGTATAGATATAGATGAACGAATGCGATGGAAAGACATGATATGAAGTACCATTCTCTCACAGGAGATTAGCGTGAAACACCGGTAGGTAATCCTATCGTTGTGTATCGTATGGTGAGTGAGAGCGCCGAAGGCCCAGCTCTCCTCCCCATGCTCTCCTTATGATCTTTTTTATGCATCTCCTATCCCTTTTCCTTGGAGATGGAAACCCGCAAATGATGTCTCGTGTTGCTAGCATCCATAGGCTAGGGTAACCGCACCACTGAAGGAATGTAATATGGTTCCAGTAGCCCGCCAATAAAGGCGGAGAGACGGCACACGGTGAGTGTCATTAGTGGGTGAGGGCTCCACATTACCCTGTTCGTTGCCACGAACGAAGGGGTTTGCAATTAGGAAATTTTTTTCCCGCCTTAACAAAAAAAAAAATGGTAACCGCTTACCATCAAGTAGATTGTATGTTTATTAAAAGTAACATAAACGGGTCTTTTCTCGCGTATAAATTAGGTGACTGCCTCTGTAGTACAGCGGTAGTGTAAGCGACTGCTGACCATGAGGTCTCGGGTTTGATCCCCGGGTCGGGCAGTGTTATTGAGATTTTTCATAAAAAAAAAGGAAAAGTTCTCAGTAGCAGAGCGGAGTTTGGAAATGTGCCCGGTAGACGTCAATAGGCTCGCCCTCTATTACTTGGGACTTAAACATAGCTGGCGAGGCGTGGGAGTGTAATACACCTCTGCCTACCCCTTCGGGGAATACAGGCGTGATGCTATGCTATGTTTAAATTAGGTGAAATTATTAACTACCTTTTACCCGACGTTTCAACTGCGTTGCAGCAGCCGTGGTCACGGGAGCACTAGATCGTATGTTATTTTGCCATAAAAACATATGGTAAAATAAAAACTAGACGTCGCGGGACGTCTAGCAGATGTGAAAACATCGAAATTACTTTGTAGAAATAAAATTATCATAACTTGACAAAGACGAATCAAACCAGTATAAACTCGATAGTACTAATCTATAGTACTCGTCAAGACAAATCATACGAGCCCAAACTCGATGGAGTTATGTCATTTTATAACGGAGTTCCTATGGCCACCTTCTTACTCCATCATCAGACCCTGGCTACCATCTAAAGACAAAGTGCTCGTCAAAACGAATCAAATGATTTCAAACTCGATGGGGTTGCGCCGTTTCATTACAGAGTTACTGTGGTCACCTTCCAGCTCCATCATCAAACCCTGGATATCATCTATGACTGAAGTTCTAATCAGGGCATTTCAAACGAGCCCTAACTCGATGGAGTTGCACCATTTAATTACAGAGTATCTCATGGCCACCTTCCAGCTCCATCATCAGACCCTGGATACCATCTAGACAAAGTACTCATGAAGACGGATTAAACGTGCCCAAACTTGAAGGGGTTGTGTCATTTTATTATAGAGTCACTGTGGCCACCTTCCATTTTCATCATCAGCTCCTCGATACCATCTAGACACAAAGTACTCGGCAAGACGAATCATACGAGCCCAAACTCGATAGGGTTGCACCGTTTCATTATAGAGTTCCTATGTCCACCTTCAAGCTCCATCATCAGATCAGCTCCATGTCATCATAATATTGCATTGTCACGTGATATATTTTACACGCATGTGGCGTGTAAAATTTCAGCTCAATCGAAAACCGGGAAGTGTGTCAAATTTAACTTGTAAGATTTGAAAGGGACAAGTACAATAAAAGCGTCGCCACGCTAACAGCCGATTTTACCCTCCCTCCGCAATAGATGTTTCACATCAAAAATATTTTTGAAAATATCAAAAAGTACATTTCATTCTACATTTTACAACAGTCATAATAGGACCAGAGCTGCAATGAATTTTTAACAGCAATAAGTGGCAGAGCGTGGTGTGAAGTAAATGACAACCGATAGGTTTGTGGTTAGACTTGAATGATGGTATCACCATCTTCTTTATAAAGGCGGTGAAGTATTTTAATGTAGTTAGCAAAAGAAGATAGCCGAGCCTGTTCTCACTCCTCTCAAGCGTGGTGGGTGGTCCTTATGGTGGCCAGCAGGTTGGCTGCACTTCTAATGTTTATGAGTCTATGAGCAGCAATTATCACTTACCATCAGGGGACCTACACCCTTTTCGTCACCAAATGCAATAAAAAGGAATAACGTTAATATTTTCAATTCTCTTAACTAAATGTTAAGTGTCCACACCATCTATCTTTAATCAACGTGCTGACCATTTAGTCTTACCTTGGTTTCACCATAAACAAACACAAACCAACATATTTCAGAAATAATTTACTCTACATGATCTCCGGATACAGTAACTGCGTGTTGGTTACACTTGATAAGACGTACACTACATAACAAAGGCTGTGACGTCGTCGCAATCAGCCACCAACGTCGTCGCGCAGCAACAGGAAATTGATAAAGTTGTCGCTACGTCACAACGTCTCAAGCAGACGCGACTTACTACAGTTGGGACTCGCCTAACTCAATACTTGCACCAACTTGATCCGAGAGCAATTAACTACGACTCCTAAGTTACGCGCTTCTGACTACCCTACATCTCTCTATGTTAAGTGTGAATTTCTTTGGTAGACAATATTGAGAGTTTGCGTGATATATTTTTTTTTCATTTTTACTTTACGTGTACCACAGTGGTGTAGTGTGACAATAAAAACAATAATTATGACGTATTATTTTTATCCATTATCATTTTACTCTTACGGTCACATTTTGGAGGCAACGATTTGAGTTTGTTTGAAACGGGTGGATAATAAAACTACAATAGTAAAAGGGTAATAACACAATAACACTTGTTACAATACTTACTTACTTATCATCACGCCATTTCCCTTGCGGGGTAGGCAGAGAGAACAGAGTGCCAAGAGGTTCTATTCTTGCATACATCTCTCGCTTCCTCAGCATTCATAACTCTCTTCATACACGCTCGCCGGTTTCGGAGACTCCTGACTCCACCTTCTTCAATACATGACCGATTTGGTCTAGGTAGGTGAGTCTCGCTCTCCCCCTGTACCTACATCCTTCCACTTTCGCATTGTATATCTTCTTAGCCAGTCGCTCGTCCGGCATTCTTTCCACATGTCTGAACCATCGGAGCATTCCCTTTCGCATCTTTACACCAATACTCTCTTTCATACCTACTCGCTCTCTTACGTCATCGTTACGAATGCGGTCAGTCGGCCTCACTCCACAGATTCTCCGCAGAGATCGCATTTCGACCGCATTGATTTTACTCTCATGCTCCTTTTTGCATTCCCAACTCTCGCTTCCATATAATAACGTTGGGACAAGCACTGCGTTGTGTATTGCGACACGTGCCTTCTGGCTGAGGTGATGACTGCCGAGAAGTTGTCCCAATGCTCCGTTCACTCTATTTCCCGCATTCACTCTTCTCTCTACATCAGTGGTGTACCTTCTATCCCGACTGAATCCACATCTAAGATATACAAATTCATCCACTTGTTCTAGCACACCATTTCCTATTGCTACTATAACATCTGTTCTGGCATCTTCTCTTTCAAAACCCATTATTTTGGTTTTGCTCACATTTACACGTAGGCCCCTTTTCTTACAATCTTCTGCCATTACGTCAACTAGGGTTTGCAGGTCAGCCGCGGACTGCGCTAATAAAACCGCATCGTCTGCATATAGCAGAGACCTAACCACTGAGTCGCCCATCTGAACTCCCACATTCATTTCATTCAACCTTTGTAGACATTTATCCAGATATATGATAAACAGTCTGGTTGATAGAACGTAGCCCTGTTTAACACCGATATTGACATCAAACCAGGGTGACATTCCATCATCCAGCCGCACACAAGCTCTGCAGTCCATGTAGTTGGACTGCACCGCTTGTAGCAGTCTACCGTTAATACCATATTCCGGCAAAATGTCCAAAAGTTCCTTTCGTACAACCGTGTCAAATGCTTTCTCCAAATCCACAAAACTGCAGAAAACCCTCTGGCCTACAGCCAAATGCTTCTCCACAATGTAGCGCAGAGAAAACACTTGATCCATGCATCCCCTTCCACACCTGAAACCTCCTTGTGCCTCACACAAAAATTCATCAGACACCATCCTCATTCTCCTTTCAATAATCTTACCATACACTTTGGCTGCCAAACTGGTCAAGCTTATGGCTCTGTAGTTTGCACAGTCATAACGTGAACCCTTGTTTTTAAACAAGGGCACGATGACTGCGCTTCTCTAGTCCTTGGGAACCATTCCTGAGCTCCAACATAAATTAAGAAGCATCAAGAATAATTCCCAGACACATGAGCCTCCAAGCTTGATCATCTCAGCAGACACCATATCAATACCCGCTGCCTTACCATTTTTCAAACTTCTAATCGCCCATTCAACTTCATCCATACTAATGTCATCAGAGGATGCCGGTACCGAATGCTGATCTGTTAGACCACATATGGCACTGGCATCACCCTGAACATCCGCATACATATCTGCAAAATATTCACTCTATCGGCTTAACACATCTTGTGTTTGCGTAAGAATGTCTCCACTTTTAGACCTTATTTTATTCATTCTGAAAGCTGACCAAACACTCCGAGATTTCTTCACCTCCCTCCAGAAAAGTTTGGTGTTGCTCTCAAAGTTTTTGGTCTGCCTTTCTTCTGCAATCATATTTGCTCTATCATGCTTCTCTTTCACTAAGGCTTTGGTGTCATTCTTACGTTGCTGGTATGTCGTTATTTCTTCTGATCTTTCATACTTGCACTCAGGTTCAAAGAAGATACATAGTCTTCTTTCCCATACCACTTCTGACCATAAAAGTCTGGGATCAAACATTCCGTAGTCTTTCACACCTGAGACCAAGCGAGCGGATAGCAACACCCCCACTCCCATACTGGCCCGATCGCTCTGCGGTATACCAGACCACAGAGCTATCCCTCCACCAGGAAGATCACAGGTGTCACTGCCCTTTCGCTTGGTCTCTGTTACACAGAGCACATCAAGCTGTCTGTCCGACATGACGGTTACCAGCTCGTGTAACTTAACTTCCACACCACCTCTTACATTTCACGTGCCCACTCGACACTCTGCTCCCCTCGACTCACCAAACTGGGCAAGGCGTGATGGGTGGCGGCCCCCATCGCCGCATCTGCCATTGTTCGTACCGACGGGGGCGGGTCGGTACGCGTCGCCTCTGGGGCATGCCCTAACCCGCACTGCGGTACGCATTCGAGCCGGATTGCAGTCTGTGGATTGCAGGCTGGCAGGGATCGCGACGAGCACGCTCCGGACTATGATCAGCAATCAAGTTGATACAATCAACTATATTTATTAATAATTATTGGCTGCGGCTCTGCTATAGACAATAGCTAGTTTTTATATTCTACTTATTATACGATATAGTATCGGTATAAAATATATACCAGTTTTTAAATGTAATCAACAGACATCAAACAAAAAAACGTTACGTCAAATTTCAGTAGTTTTGGCGTGATATGCGAACATACAAACAGACAAACCTACAAACATTTTGTTGTGTTCCTGGTTTAGAGAAGCACAAATCTAATACAGTATTTTTTTCAGAAATATCTTAAATTACAGACACAGCTCTAGTACAGCTTTATAATACGAGCAGTACCATCCATCCATCCATCAGCCTTTCAACGTCCACTGCTGGACATAGGCCTCCCCAAGAGAACGCCACAACAAGCGGTCCTGTGCCAACCGCATCCAACGGCTCCCGCGATTTTGACCTGATCGTCGGTGCATCTAGTGGAGGGCCGTCCTACGCTACGCCGTCCGATACGTGGTCGCCACTCGAGAACCTTTCTTCCCCAACGGTTTTCGGTTCGTCGAGCGATGTGGCCTGCCCATTGCCACTTCAGCATGGCAACCCGTCGGACTATGTCGGTCACTCTCGTTCTCCTACGGATCTCCGTATTACGGATTCGATCACTTAGGGAAATACCAAGCATAGCCCGCTCCATGGCCCGCTGAGCGACTTTGAGCCTTGATACGAGGCCAACATTCAGAGACCACGTCTCTGTTCCATATGTCATCACTGGTAACACACACTGGTCGTAGACCTTCGTTTTCAGACACTGCGGAATATTGGACGAGAAGATCTTCCTTAGCTTCCCGAACGCTGCCCAGCCAAGTTGGATTTGTCGATTGACCTCTTTCTCGAAGTTGTGCCTACCTAACTGGACTGTTTGTCCCAGGTAAACATAGTGGTCGACAACTTCGAGAAGCGCACTCCCGACTAGGACCGGTGCTGAAATGACATAGACATTAGACATGACTTTCGTCTTGTCCATGTTCATTTTGAGACCCACTAGTCGGGAAACCCTGTTGAGATCATTGAGCATGGTGCCAAGGTCCTTCAGCGATTCTGCCATGACTACGATGTCGTCGGCATATCGAAGGTGAGTGGTGTATTCGTCATTGATGTTGATGCCAAATCCGGTCCAGTCCAAGAGCTTGAAGACATCTTCCAATGCAGCGATAAAGAGTTTCAGGAACATAAAAAAAACGACGAACGAGCAGTGCAGATACAGTAATTTGCACCTAACAGAATGTTTCCTACAATGCTCTGCACTGGTATGTATTTGGTGGCAGACGAGCCATGGCCCATCTGATGGTAAATGGTAACCGTCGCTCATGGACTCAACTATACCGAGAGTATTGTCAAGCCGCTGCTCACCATTTTATTTCACCGCTATGAAATGAAAGAATAAACGGCTATCTCCTACTACAGCCAAAACGAAACGATGTGCTTCATGACCGGTCACACGGGAGATGCTGGTACCAACTCGCTCGGGCCTGATACCAAGTGAGTACTCCCACTTGGTACCCAGCTCTACCACCAGTCATGCAATGGGTGATAATTGCTTACTTCCCTTAGTCGCCTCATACGACACCCGTGAGAAAGAATGGGGTGGTGACACTTGTATTCTTAGTCCGTCACCACACGGACAAAACTAGGAACGCTTGGAGACTTACGCTTGGCTGCCAGTTATTGAAAAAATACCTACACAATAACAATATAATAGTAAGCACGTTTGTACAGTGAGATAACGAAGCATGTTAGATCAAATAGACGTACTAACTATTAACTGCCTATTGAATATATTAAGTAGATTATCCCAATCATCATGTTTTTCCCAATAATTTACTATGGATTCATAGAAATTTATTCAGCTATAAATTAATATCAGACAGATTGTAATCGGACCAGAGCTCAGCGAAGCGTTTGCGGCTGGCAAATGAGTTTTTTTCTCATAAAAGACAAAAATTGTAGAACCTTTACTTGAACAAAGTCTGCATAATAATATGTGTTGCCTTTGACTATTGTTATTTTAATGCTTGAAATTACATTTAAAAGGGCAGTACGGTACTTACTGCAATGCCTTTGTAAATGCTTCTATGAATCAAGAAGTACCTTCTTCTATTGAATTTTGATAATAATATTTAATACTTTACTTAGTTAAAAGTTACATAATTTAGAAGTTATGTAAATCACATAACATCACACTACAAACTAAGAGGCTGGAGCAGTAATTTTAAAGTTATCTCGGATAATACCTACATATAATATAATAAACAAATGAATAAATATTTACAGACATTTCTCACAACGTCCTCTGGTCCCAAACTAATCTTAACGCTTGTGCTATGGGTACCAGATTACGGATATAATACATATATTACTTTTTTTTTGTAAACACATACATATAATAGATAGAAAACACCCAGACGCAAACTAATATCTGTGTTAAATAATTGTCCTGAGTGGGAATCGAAACCACGAAATCGTACACGTAAGTCGGTTACACTACCGATTACGCCTCGAGGCTCGTAATATATGTGAAAGATATACATTTTAATACAAGTGTAAGTAAACCCAGAATACTGTGATCATTTTCGTAAAAACTGTACGGATGTGATGCGCCTAGTATAAGTACGAGTATATGAGATTTGTTGGCTATTGCATCTGTGATAATTACGTCCCAGAATCAATCCTTCCCTTCTTCCCCACACCCACAGTAGCTGGCTCAGTTCCATTAGGTTATTGTTATGGAGCATTATCTGAGCACCGAATCCCTTCCTCGCTATATCACAAAAATCCAATAGATTTTTTTAGTCAAGGACAAATAATATTACGTTGAAAACTCGACTCACCGTTCCCCACCACCGATCACGTAAATTAAAATGCTTTGTAAATGACTATAACATTTATCACAAATATTAAGACGTTCGCGAACAAAATATTTACTCACCGGTTGGAATACTAAAGAGACTCCAATTTATCCTAATTAATGATCATCAAAAGTAATTAATTTACATAATTGTTGGAGAATTACAGCATTGAAATGCTAAATAGTCGAACGAAACAGAAGTCGAAGCAAGAATTTGCATAGCGATGGAATTAATTACGCAGCTTCGGAGAGTGACACCGGTATCGTAGCGGATCGTAGCTATGACGTAGCACCACGTAGCGATGTTATAGCAGATATAGAGTGTGTATATAGTCGTATTTGTATCGTAGGGGTACAGATGGAATGCTTTGACAGATAACTGTTAAGTATATAAACAAACAGAGCTAGTTAGCGTAGTCCCTCAAACCACCACAGATTAATAAAATCGTAAATCTATAAATTATTAAATGTTGAATAAATTAAATTGATTTTTAAAAGTAACATCATGTTTTTTTAGTAATTAAATGTTACATCTAGTTTTATTATATACTACCAATGGTAATAATTAATACTTTGAGTAACATTAAACCTTTTTTTTATTCACAAAGCCTGGTTTAATATATAACCACAAAATAAATTACATAGCAGTCCAAGGTATAATGCTTTATGACACAGAGACCTCAGAACAATGGCGATGACAGCAGCTGCGGTCGAGTGACTTTAAACAATATCGAATCGAACTGCTTATCTGTTTGTGTGCAATACGAGTGCGCTGAGTAAACAATCGTAGTTGTCTCACTATTTGCTACTTTTTTGAGTGTATATGTATGCACATAATAACAAATTAATCAATTTTAATGTTAAATGTGACAACGATTGTTCTGTCTATTTTTTCAGTAATATTGCGTTCACACCAACAAAGTGAGTAATATCTCATTCTCTTTCTTACATGTAGTCAGACTTCTGTATCTTTTCTCTCTTTTTCTACCCGCAGTCCTAGATTGTTTCTTTCTCCGTCCATCATAACAATAGCACTAGACGTTTAAGCGCATTTTTTTACAGCGACTGGAACTTCTATAACGACTAGCATCTAACGCCATAGACTATTATAGAATAATAATGTCGGTGGTTGGAGCTGCGGGCACTTAGATCAATACCTAACAGGTAGCGGCCCTAGATCGAGATGATACGATGAGGAGGCATCGATAATGTTCGCTCTGTATCAGCGCGGCACTCGGCGATATTTCACTCATAAATAACGAGCACCGCCTCGCGAGTTATTAATGGACGTCTGTCAGGCGCGCAGCTTTCCTTCGTCCTAATTGTTTTGTTGCTTAACGCGGGCGAGTACCTGGATTAAGTGCAGATGTTATTCATTCTACACCTTTCCATCATTTAGATAAACCACGAGGAATATCAAGAACCAATTTCAATACATTCTATTCGGACATAAGCTTCAAACATAAAAGATCAATTAGAATATTGCTAAACCAGTATACTATCGTTCATCAAGACTCGAAATACCAACTTTTTTTTTAGAATTTGACATGATTAATTATATGCTAGAACATTTTTTTTAAATAAAGTAGCCTGATCATGATTTGAATCTGTATCCCATGCCAATGCTAGACACCTCAGATGTTGAGCTGCTACAGGCCTGAAAATCTCTGGGAACTTTAGAAGTATTGACATAAAGAATAATACATGTTCTAAAGAATAATATATGTAAGTTATTAAGTAAAGTGACAGCGCAGGACAACGTGAGTAGGTATTATATAGTAGATAACCTTGTACATACTGTCGTATCGATATTTGCGTGTTAGATATTTGAATGCATTTTATGTAAATGTCCATTTCGGTATATTCACATAATATGATTGTTATAGTACTAAAACCACACGATTTGTGCCACAATAACCACGTGCTATGCTTGGAGTAGTCAGTGCTACTTTTGTGTGTGAGAATTTGTTTTTATATCGTAATTAGGGAATAAATTAATGTATCGCGAAGGACTTTACAAACATATATACAATAGATGAACACAAAGTATATCCAAACTACCACTCAATACGGGAGGTCAATGACACCTACACAAAAAAAAAAATATTACTTAATTTTCTACAAAATAATAATTTTGTTTAAAAAGTTAATAGAGAGGTGATAGTCTCCCATGTGTAGGTCCCTGACGATGCACAACGATATGATGTGTCTCGTATCACCCATCTTTGTAAACATTTTTTACTAATTGGTATCACAATTGATGTTTTATCATATTATTAGTAGAAAGTGTGTATATTTGTTACTCTTTAACGCCTTAACTACTCAACCCATCATTTGAATACGTTAATTTACATTCGTAGACCAAAATGTTTTATCTCGAAAAAGTCGATGATTTCTGTGCGATATCACCTCTTGCATAACGATCATAAATATCTCGAGTGACGCATTCATTTATGTAGTAAACGTGCACTGTCACTAGCAGAATCTAGTAAAAATAAAAACATAATTTCCGCTCATCGCTATCACAGTCAGAGACGTCAATCCATGTATTCGATACGTAAGAGCAGCGGGTGGCACTGTACACAAGAGTGAGTCCGAGGGCGCACGACGTCGTGGATTAGATATTTCATTTCCATCCTCAATATCCTGTACAGACGGCGGTCCCGGTGAAAACAACATTTTATGAGCCCGATCTCGTTCCCCACACTTCTCGCCGGCTCCCTTCGGCCGCAGCATCCGGACCTCACCACAATAATGGGAATGTTCTCTCCATGACACATATTGTTTATGACACCACCGCATACTCTTCACAAGTTCATAGAAGTTTACTGAGTTTATATGCTGAATGTTTTGGCACCAGTTTGAGCACCATCCATCTGGCGTGACGTTACAAGAAACTCTAATATAAAGCTAGTGCAATACCATGGATTGAGTTGACCATCACTTGGGAATTTGGTGCATCAAATCTATACCCATAAAGCTAATGAGTTTATTTATTTGAACGCACTATTCTCTAAAACTACCAAGCGGGTTAGAAAGAATCTTCATCTTTAGGAAAGAGAGCATCACTTTACAACCTCAAAATAAAACAAAAATCATGATTACTGATATAAAAACTAGACGTTGCGGGGTGTCTATCAGATGTGAAAACATCGAAATTATTTTGTAGAAATAAAATGATCATAACTTGACAACTTTGTCAAGTTATGATCACTTTATTTCTACAAAATAATAATATACTCGTTTGATTCGTCTTCAAAACTACTTACTTTTCAAGACGAATCAAACGAGTATACACTCGATAGGGTTGCGTCGTTTCATTACAGAGTTACTGTGGCCACCTTCCAGCTCCATTGTCAGACCCTGGATACCATCTACAGATAAAGTACTCGTCAAGACAAATAATACGACCCGAAACTCGATGGAGTTATGTCTTTTTATAACGGAGTTCCTATGGCCACCTTCTAGCTCCATCATCAGACTCTGTATACCATCTAGACACAAAGTACTCGGCAAGACGTATCATTCGGGCCCAAACTCGATGTGGTTGCGCCATTTCATTATAGAGTTCCTATGTCCACCTTCCAGGTCCATCATCAGATCAGCTCCATGTCATCATAATATTGCATTGTCACGCGATATACACGCGATATATAATTACAGAGTTACTGTGGCCACCTTCCAGCTCCATTGTCAGACCCTGGATACCATCTACAGATAAAGTACTCGTCAAGACAAATAATACGACCCGAAACTCGATGGAGTTATGTCTTTTTATAACGGAGTTCCTATGGCCACCTTCTAGCTCCATCATCAGACTCTGTATTCAGTTTAACTGGAAACCGGGAAGTGTGTCAAATTTAACTTGCAAGTTTTGAACGCAACAAGTAAAATAAAAGCGTCGCCACGCTAACAGCTGATTTTACCCTCCCTCCGCATTAAATATTTCACATCAATAAATGTGGAAGTGAGTTTATTATTTATTTGTTATGCTTTTACGCAGTCACTACTGAACCAATCACCGTGAATACGTATGCAACGTATAGTCAGAATCCCAGAATAGAACATAGGCTTTCATCCCGGAAAAATGAACTGTTCCCGTGGGATAGTTATTTGTATATATAGCGATAATTGATGGATTGTAGAGTAATGTATTTATTTTCTGAAACACACGCGGTCTTCGTCACGGGCTGAATTTAATATTTCAATAAATTTAAATTGGTTATTAAAATATAAATGACGCTTTTCTAAAAAAAATCCTAGTCAAAGTATAGTGTGACGTAAATAATCAGATTTATTTTCAATTAAATGCCGTGCGGGGCCGGCTTTAGAATTGTCCCATCCCTCTCCACCCATGGGAGTTGTAAGAGCCGACTGAGGGAATACCGAGGGAGTGGGCAGCAGCACCCCCACGTGTATTAACAACATCCACTGCGATCGCCAACCCGCCTGCCAAGCGAGGCGATTACCGCACTATTCCTCATTTTGGGGAGGCCTTTGTCCAGCAGTGGACGTCGAAAGGCTGATGGATGATTTTCAATTATGAAGCGGGTAAATCCGCATATTACAGCTAGTAAATTATAAAGGAGATAGTCAGATAATTATTGACACTTTAGATTCTAGTATATCAATCACAATGACTATAGGTAAAATTCACAGCGCGCTGAAAACATATAAAATATCGGCGTACCTCCGGGGGATGCTCGTCTACTTGTAATCGTATTATTAATTAGACCTAGATCCCAAGAGCTTGCCTCATCCCTCTCCCGGGCCTCACTACGTCCCACATAAATCTTGTTTTTATTGCGTTCCGCTCCGGAAATCGAAGATGGAAATGAAGCGAGCGATCGCCGGACGCGCAGACACTGACCCTCGTGTACTCTGTCGCCTCGCCTGCCTACACTGTGCCACAGTTGCACTTCTGAGGATGTTAGTTTAATTATATCGATAAATTTATATTTGAATATTATTGTAAGCAAGTATTATTTTAATTAGTGATCACACTGGTATTCAAACAAGCTGTGCGTGTGAAAAATGTGTAGTCCTACTCCTAAATATCAAAACGCAGTACCGTAATTAAAGTTTGTGTGTGTAGATGTCTGTTATTAAATAACGCAATAACAGCAAGATACATTTTAATAGAATTTAGTATTCAGATAGTGCATATACCTGTATTAACACTTAAAATACCTTTTAACTTCTATCTTTCCCTTTACCTCCTGTACCCTCAGGCGTGATATTATTTTGTGTGATAGCATAAACAATGCATAGATACGCGTACGCACAGATCGCGGTTGACTTGCTGGCAGAGAAGTTCCGTTGTTTGTCTCCAAACTCATCATCTTTACAAAATTAAAATGGGACCATTTCGAAATTAACCTCTTTCAAACAAAGAATTTTGCAAATACGTATTTATATGACAGAGTTATGTTCGAACATACATAAAAAATCTATATAGACATCCGAATTGAGAACATCTTCCTTTTTCATAGTCGGTTACAAAAAATACTGTTTGGCTGTTTTGGTGTGTAAAATCCAAAACATTTTTTTTATTCTTGTCACTAATTTTTTATTTGTTTATCGCGTAAAAACTGCTAATACTGTTTTGTGTAAACTTCTTTGTCATAGCTCTTGATTAGACTTCTTACTTACACATGTAGTGATATATTAGCAAGAAATAATATATAGCTACCATACCACCTTATCAGGTCGGGAGTCAATCTAAGATACAATAAAAAATAAGTTTTTGCTGGCAGCGGATCTGCGGGCAAAAGCATGTTAACGCAAAATATTATTTCTTGTCTGTCACTGATCCCAAAGACAAAAATGTTCCTATCTTCTTATGTACTACGCGTATGCGCCCTCCTGCACAATGATACATTATCAGATTGACTACATGACTTTTATTTTCTATGAAACGTATGTTTAATGGTGAACGTTTGTGCGCAGTGTTGTCGTGCGGCGAGGTGGGAGCTCCCCGGCTGGCGCGTCGCTACGTGGGGCTATACACGGGGCCCTACTTCGACCCCGCGGCGCCCAACAACATCACCACGCAGCTCGGCACGCACGCCTACCTACCCTGCAAGGTAACACCACTAACCTCCCTCTACTGGGCGAGGACATCTTTTATAGATACCTCGCTATCCTATAGGCCTATGAAATCCAAGACAACCTAATGAAATACCACTTTCGGGAGTTTCACTGTGGTCTAACCGTGACCACAAATGCTGTTAAGTATTCAAAACATTGGCATAGTAAAAAAAAATAAACGCGATAGTTTTCATAAAAGTGTGGTTATATTCGCATAAATACCAGAAGTCCAGGACTACCTTTGGTATAGGTGATATTAATAATGAGTGAGAAAAAAGAACAAAAATACTTTTACAGAATCTGTCGCATTCAAATTATTTTCTATAATCCCGAGATTACAAATGCTTCACAGCATTCATGATCAAGGGTGGACCAGGGTGTTTGACGTCGACTGACATATTACTTGATGTTGGGATACTATAAAATATATAAAAACCTATATACCTATACCTAGCCTATGTAATAAAGATAATAATATGTTTGAATATAAATACCAGGAAATTAAAAAAAAATGCATTTGTTTAATATAATAATGACAAAATACACAGCTGCTGAGCAACCAAGAACAGAGACAAAGGAAACTTTATTAAAGGAAGTGTTGTAGGATTTACTAGGCTACGCGTTACGTAGCCTAGTTTTCACACCCCAGATTACTAGTTTACAAAATTAAAGTTAAAAGTCAATAAAACTGTGATTTACAAAACACAGAGCCGTCCATCGTGTTCATGTTGGGCGATGATGAGAACATAATAGGGCACTTTTATGTTCGTGCTACAGTAAAACAGAATATAAACCGCAACATTGTGGACAGTGGTGCGGTGCTGTACCACACAATGTAACCACGATCTCTCGCTTTGAAAACTTTGAAGTTAACCGCGCAGACGGAGGAGATAAACAAATTCAACTTAAACTATGTATCTTGAATTGGGTTTTTTTTCAGATAATAAATGCAATAAAATCTATATAACGTAATTATTAGAATAAATTTGTATAATTATGTAACTCATTAATAATATTGTAGCAATAAATAAATAAATAACATAAATAAATACGAAAATGTGAAATAGAAAATTATGACCACGAGCGGGGTATGAACCCTCTGCCAGCTATTGTAATATTCGCTCTGGGCCACCAATTTCCATTTAATATTAATTGTTATCGTCTTGAAGCTCAGGCCACAAGTCCAATGTACTTGCACACATTGGTGCGACCAGGTTCAGTATAAATCTCAGTCAACTCAGCGTCTGGAACTGTGATCCAGAAGACGCAGGTTCACACTCCACTCGCTATTATTATCACATTTTTACTTTTTGTGTTCTGTTAAAATATTATAAAATATTATAATAGGTAAATGCAACAGTGCGTTTGTTTGTTCCACTCTTATCCCAGTAATGTTAATGGTTCCTGTAGTATAGCATTTTTTTAATAAAAATCATTAGTGTGTTGTAGAGTGACTTATTTATATTCTGCATAAAAAAATGTCCTCAGCGATAACAAAAGAAATGTTGGGCCGTATGCTTGGATTTCATGTATTGTGTAGTCTTGTTAAGAAAAATATTAAATTTTACACTCGGTCAGTGATATGCGACATGTCGATACGATAATGTTGAGCAATAATAGAAGGTGTATCAAGAGTGCATACAATGTTTGTCAGGTGCGACAGCTTAGCAACAAATCGGTGTCGTGGATCCGTCGCCGCGATGCGCACATACTCACCGTGGACCGCTTCACCTTCATTGCTGATGAGCGCTTCCAGGCCTTCCTTGTCGAGGCCACTGACACCTGGACCCTGCAGGTGCGATACACATATATTTTATACTGGATCATTATTCTTATTTTATTTTATTTCTTTATTATCCTTTACTGACATCAGTATCATAATTTACCACTTGTAATATCGGGTTTTTTTTATGTGAAACATCTAACGCGGAGGGAGGGTAAAATCGGCTGTTAGCGTGGCGACGCTTTTATTTTACTTGTCCCGTTCAAATCTTGCAAGTTAAATTTGACACACTTTCCGGTTTCCGATTGAGCTGAAATTTTACATGCATATGTATATCGCGTGACAATGCAATATTATGATGACATGGAGCTGATCTGATGATGGAGCTGGAAGGTGGACTTAGGAACTCTATAATAAAACGATGCAACCCCATCGAGTTTGAAATCGTTTGATTCGTCTTGACGGGTACTTTGTCTTTAGATGGTACCCAGGGTCTGATGATGTAGCTAGAAGGCGGCCATAGGAACTCCGTTATAAAACGACATAACTCCATCGTGTTTGGGCTCAAATGATTTGTCTTGATGAGTACTTTGTCTCTAGATGGTATCCAGGGTCTGACGATGAAGCTGGAAGGTGGTCACAGTAACTCTGTAATGAAACGACGCAACCCTATCGAGTTTATACTCGTTTGTTTCGTCTTGATGAGTACTTTGTCAAGTTATGATCATTTTATTTCTACAAAATAATTTCGGTGTTTCCACATCTGGTAGACGTCCCGCGGCATCTAGTTTTTTTGTTAAGGCGGGAAAAAATTTTACCTAACCGTACACCCCGTCGTTCGGGGCAACGAACAGGGTAGTGTGAGCCCTCACCCACTAAATAAACCCGCCGTGTGCCGTCTCTCCGCCTGTGTTGACGGGCCACTGCAACTATGTTACATTACTTCAGTGGTCCGCCGGCGGCTTGCCCTTTCGGATACTTACTCTCTAAGGTTATTCCATAAAGATAATAACCTTAATTCACTAATGTGTTACAAAACTCAGTACAAAAGTTAATTTTGCGCTTATTTGACGTCCTACTGTATGATGTTACAAGATTGTATCACTTACTATCACATTATTATATGTCACTTAGGTGTCGCAGGAGGCGCCTACATCCCGTAAGCAATTATCACCCATTTGCATTACTGGTAGTAGGGCGGGGTGCCAAGTGGGAGTACTCACTTGGTATCGGGCCCGAGCGGATTGGTAACACCATCTCCAGTGTGACCGGCCATGAAGCACATCGATGTGTTTTTGTAGCAGGAAATAGCCGTTTATTCTTTCATTTCATATATGTGAAATGAAATGTTGCGCAGTGGTTTGACAATACTCTCGGTATAGTAGAGTCTATAAGCATCGGCTACCATTTACCATCAGGTGGGCCGTGGCTCGTTTGCCACGATACGCAATAAAAAAATGCCATGAACAAACAACCTATATTATGTGTTTCTGTCACGTTGTACGTGTGTCCATAGGTGAAGTACGTGCAGGCGCGGGACGCGGGTGTGTACGAGTGCCAGGTCGGCACGGAGCCCAAGATGAGCCACTTCGTGCAGCTTAATGTCGTCGGTGAGACTCTACTTTATCGTCCTTTTAATTGCCTCTGTTTATTAAAGAAAAATCTCTATTTCCTTATAAGATTATAATTGTAATTTACAAGAAGAAGAAGAGAAGAGCTCTTGGCTCTCCGACTTTTATGTCTATAAAAAGAGTGCTTCAGATGTACGGGTATTACGTATATTATTCACGTTTTTAGTGACTGATATTTTTTTCGAACGACTAAATTGGTTTCTATATCTGCAAATAGAATTAAAAGAAAGGTTATCGTGCGGTTTAGATATAAACCAAAACCAAAAGATAGTTAATATAGTTCTGGTAAAAAATATTTCATTTCATCCATTTCATCACGATGTGTCACGATGTCTGAATTGGCAAAGTGTCTGGGACGGTATTCCAGGAGATGCAGATTCCAATTCTGCTCCTGACTGTTATTTTCGATTTCACATTTTCGTACTTTGTATTAATTGGTATTCTGAACCTTTACCAAATCTTTACCAAAACCAGAAACAAGACATCGTTAGATAATAGAACTTACAAAGTTTAAGTGTGTCTTTTAGCTTATTTAAAAAGTAACAAGTTCGATATTACTACACATAGGTATTCACTTTTTCAATTATTTAGATTAATTAATTAAATATATTTCTAGGACAAATTGTTTAAAAATAGAATATATACCTGTGAGCAAGGATCAAATCCGCCTCCTCCGGAACTCCCACTCATTTTTCATTTCACATTTTGACACAAATTATTCTAGTAAATGAACCAGCATGTCAGCCAGCTGCTGATGAAATATTAAAATAACCACAATAAATTATTTTCGAATTAAGATGTAATAAATAACTAAACTCCATGTGACGGTCGGTTCCAGTGCCGAAAATCGAGATCGCCGGCGAGTCAGAGGTGTACGTGAAGGCTGGCACGACCGTGCGCGTGAAGTGCGTCATCACGCAGGCACTGGAGGAGCCCGCGTACATCTTCTGGTACCACGACGGCGCTCGCGTGCTCAACTACGACCGCAGCCTCGTCGAAATACGCATGGAGCGTGTTGCGCCCGACACCACGGTCAGTAGCCCTCTTCACTTCTACCTTCCATTTCGATGATACTCCTTATCGATACGACAATACGTTGACATTATCTACATCATAGATATAGTATATACTACGTCAGTATATATTATATTTATGATCTACAATAAAGGTGAAAGATTTATATTTTTATATTTAGATATTTTTATATATATTTTTAGCATTTGACATGCTTAGCACTATACATTAAACACAAAGTGAAAAATGTGAAATCGAAAATAACAGTCAGGAGCAGGACTGACTGTTATTTTCGATTTCACATTTTTCACTTTGTGTTTAATATATTTTTATAGTTTGTAACGAATAAACTGCTGAACCGATTTCAAAAACTCTTCCACCATTAGAATTATACATTATAACGAGTAACATAGGCTATATTACTTACTAGAAAAAATATCCATCCATCCATCAGCTTTTTAACGTCCACTGCTGGACATAGGCCACCCCACGAATGGGGGATAGTGCCGTAATCGCCACGCTTGGCAGGCGGGTTGGCGATCGCAGTGGATGTTGTTAATACTCGAAGGAGTGCTGCTGCCCACCCTCCCGGTATTCCCTTAGTCGGCTCTTACGGCTCCCATGGGTGGAGAGGGGTGGGACAATCTAAAGCCGGCCCCACACGGCAAAAAAATGAAAAAATATACATCCCTACTAAAACTTCAACAATGTAACCCAATTAATAAAAGAATTAGCTATACTTAAAATATGTTTCTCGCGCAAACAATTAATGAGAGAACAAAAAAAATCTACAATGTTAAAGAAATATCTACAAAAAACGACACCGTATGTCCAGCTATTCTGCCGTCCGTTAACCGACTGTTAGTGTGAAAACCAAATTTTAAGCTAGAGCAAAAAAGGTGCGAATTGTTTTCCCTAGAAATTGTTAAGACTTACAGTAATTTTTAAAACTCCAAAATATGTATCAACTTTTAAGCTTTCGTTGTATATAAAGTACAGAAAGATGAGATCAATATCTTTTTTAAATTTAAACATTCGTGTTTTAGTCATGTATATTTTTTCAAAAATGTGTCCATCTACAATACTAAAAAACGACTGGGTGAAGTGTAACTATCTTTTAGATATGTTATTGGTAGTAATTTTCGGAGTATTGTTTTATATGTATTAGTTAAAAGGCATTTCAAAGCTAAATAACCGCTAAATCACTTAATCTCTTTCTTGAATTGTAAAATAACCTTTAAGTTTAATCACAATACATTTGAAAAAGTCTTTAAAGGTAGTTAACTGTTTAAATCATCGTATTGAAATATTTAAATTGAACATATTCTGAACTTATAAAAGAGTTTTTCAGTAAACAACTTATACAAATCGTTTTTTAGTGTAGGAATCATCCTTCGGAGTTTTAGTCATTTAAAACAAATAAAGGTTAAGTAAAACTTTTCTAGATTTTAAACTGAATAAACTGATGATTTGAAACAAAATATATTCTTAACATTTTCCTTACAATTTATAAAAAAAATAAAAAACAACTAAATCCCAAAAACACTCATGGACAATGGATTTATTTAGCGGAATACTTTATTAATCGAAAAAAAGACTGAAATAATTATACAAAAAACTTCTTAGTTTTAAGAATAAAAAAGAATCACTTCGATAGTCTTTTGCTTCCGGTTTCATTTGTTTTTTGTTTTGATTTTTTTGTTATTTTCGCTAGCCTATTGGAATAATTTAAGTTGAAGTGTGCGTACATATTAGAACATTTCATAAAAGTCTGTTTTTTCCCATTGACCTACCCTCAAATATACCTCGTGTCAGTGCTCAAGTGTCCGAATCAAAAGAAAAACAAAACATCAGTTATATAGATGCAATCGCGCATCAGTCTTTGCAAAGAAAACAACACTATTATAATGGTTCAAGGTTTCAAATTAGAATGTTGAAGTTTGTATGTACCCACGTTTTTATAGGTTTCCTAGAGACACTTTTTTCAAAAATTTTTCGCTTTCCAACCATCCATCAGCCCAACATCGTCCACTAATGGACATAGGCCTCCCTAAAATGGGGGTTTTACCATAATAGCCACGCTTGGAAGGCGAGTTGGCGATAGCAGTGGATGTTTTTAGTACACAGGGGAACGCTGCTGCCCGGTCCCCCGGTAATCCCTTAGTCAGCTTTTACGATTCCCATAGGAAAACGGGGTGGAGCTATTCTTGGTGCCGACCCCACACGGCTGAGCAGTTTTAACATTGAGAGTTTCCAAATCCGTCGTTTTTAGAATTGTTAGACGCTATCGGTAAACTAGAGAGCAGTACGAGAGACGTGCAGGGCAAGGTCAAGTGACGATCGATTTATGGTGAGCAGTGTTCTGAGAAATTGCAATTTGACTTCTAGAGGTCATCTACGCTCCAGGCCGTTCGACATGTGACAGTTAGCACTAAAACCGTAAGAAGAAGAATTAAAGAAGCTGAAATAAAGTCGTACTTGCCAGCTAACTTTGCTCGCTCATACCAAAACTGGAATGATGATGACTTGGGGAAAATATTTTTCACTGACGGGTTTTGTCTAAAGCCAGATTAGACTGAGACAATGGTTAAAGTTTGGATACGATCCGGAGAAAGATCCGCTCAGTTTAACAATGTCGAAAGAGAGTCATAGTGGTATGGGGTGGTATGTGCATAGGGGCACGTATCGAGTTGCACATCGTAGAAAATGGATCCCTGACTGCAGCTCGGTACGTAAATGACATCTTAAAACTGGTTGTCACGCCCTTTCCCCCATACGCCGGAGAGAATTTTCAAAAAATGCAGGACATTGCGCGTCTCTACACTGCAGCGATAGTTATAGTATCTTCGAAAGGCCTAAATTGACGTTTTGCCGTTGCAAGCACGCTTGCCAAACTTATACTCCATCGAACATGTTTGGGATAAACTCAGAAAAGAAATAAAACAGCGGAATCCAGCACCAACAAACATAGGAGATCTTAAAACTCTTCTTCAAGAAGAGTGGCATCGAATACCACAAGATTTCATTGATAACTTAAGATGACACCCAGCTCTGAGGAGTAATCCTTGTATCGCGGGGGACTTTATTATTTCCCGAGAAACATACAATTTCACGGATAAACTACACCCAGACTCAGAACAACCATTTGTGGATCACACAAAGATCTGTTCTGTGTGGGAATCAAACACACAGCACTGGCGGGAGGCCGGTACCTAAACCATCCTTCAAAACATCATTTTTGAGATTTCTGTTTATTAATTCTGTGTTTTTTTAGTAAGGTAACTTTTTTTAAATGGTTAAATTAATAAAGTGCTACTCTCTGTACACTTTCATACAAAACTTTGTTTGTTCCGATCTGTCTCTGTTTTGTTCCAGTCCTGTATTTATGTCCATGAGTGTAGTTAACTTCTCTCAGAACAAATTATACTTCTAAAGTTAGAGATCACGAGTGTGAAAGTGTGGTGTAAAATTAAAATCTACTAATTATATCAAGCAGGTAGATATTATTTGAATCAAAATCTATCATAATATCAAAAAAAATACACTACAAATTAAACATTGAATTTACCACGGTAACTTACTTTTATGGTCAGTTAAAAAGCCTAAATGTTAATCCACGTAGTAAACTATCTGTGTACCTACCAATTAAAATCAATTTGTACTAAATTAATATTAATTTAGTATATTTCCATTCAGTAATACGCGTGAAATAGTTAACAAACACAAACTTTCGCATTTGTGATATTTGTAAGACAATATTTATTATGGTCACGATGCCTTCGCTGTCATATTCCGCCGTAGCGCGCACGTCCAATCTTCGCATAGTTCTAATTTTCTGGTTTATTAGTATACTCTTTGGTCCTAGCGACGAATGTTGCAGACGACCGACGCCGGAGGGTATATGACCGCATGAGCAGGCTTAGAACTTAACCGTTTTTTAGCATTGAAATGTCATTTAACGGCTTTATAGAATTATTTATTCAACGATGAAAAAAAAAATAACCACCACTAAAAAATGGTGACTGTCTTTTAGAGTTGTAAATGTTTACATTTTGGTACATTTTTCCAAGGTCTAGCCGGCTAAAGATGTACTCGTATAGCGGTTTTATAAAGTTGTGTTTGAAGAAAAACTGCATTTTAGGCATCGTGAATACTAAGGGTTTATGTATAATTATAAATGGTTAAAAAACTGCTAAAGTCCATTAGCATCATAATAGGATTGTAGACCAATGAATCCGTTTTCTAAGCTTTTATAGCACATTAAATCTTGAGTTCGTGAATGACTTAACCGTATTTAAGAATTAGCCGTGCGCGCAGTGTCTGGATCTCGGTAACTATATGCGATATAAATATAAGACCCAGACTGTTAGTAAGAGAAAAAAAAATTTCGTTTGCTATCATAAAACAAAATTTGAAAAGAATCACTTAGCCGTCTTTTAGCCATAGGACGGCAGTATTGTAGTTATTATGTCACTACAAATACTTTTTTACATACTAAAAGTTGATAGAAATGTCGACCTAATTCAGACCATGTTATCCATACGTTTTGTATTAATCCAAATAATTCATACGTATTCAAGAATGGTTTAATTATTATTATTATTCCTTTATTTCAGGCAACTACGGCCCATAAAAAAATATACATAAATATTAACTAATTATAAACTAATAAATATACTATATAAAATAAAACTTAAAACTACTGCACACGAAGTGTCGGCGTCATGTTGCGCTGCGTGGTGTCGCGTAACCTTCCACGAAATCTTCAATACACGACACCCTTCGGCCAAAACTCTTCCTTGAGGAAGGTCGCAATGTGCTGAGTTGGAACTCGCACCACGAACGACTTGAAGTTTGTGTTGTGGTGCGATTCGAGCTTCTCAGCCCTCAAAGTCCAGCTGGTCTTCACCCGCATATACTCAACAATCTCCTCAACCTTTGTGGAGTGATGCAGCCGGGACACGTACAACTGCGTCGTAGGTATAGCTGGACGCAGAAGCATATTGGGTCCTGCCAGCGCGGTACCGCACTGGTTCCGACAAGGAGGTGTTCTTTTCTTCTTCTTCTCCACCTTTACGAAGCCATCCTTGTTAATCTTGTGCTGTTGCAAAACTTTGGTGGATTCACAACAGCCCTTGTCCCCTTTTCTATTTCCTGCTTGCCGTTTAGATACAGCAGGTTTATGTGCGGCGACGATAGTAGCGTAGGCACGTTTCGGGGTCAATGTACCTGCATGTGTCACTCCTTCAACCAGTGTTGACGCAGCGACAGCGGCGGGGCACGATGCAGCGCAAGCAAAATCAGCGGCAGGTGACGTAGTGGAGCTCTATCCATCCATCCACCAGCCTTTTGACGTTCACTGCTGGACATAGGCCTCCCCAAATTGGGGGTATAGTGCCATAATCGCCACGCTTGGCAGGCGGATTGGCGATCGCAGTGGATGTTGTTAATACCTACTCGAGGGAGTGCTGCTGCCCACTCCCCCTGGTATTCCCTCAGTCGGCTCTTACGATTCCCATGGGTGGAGAGGGGTGGGACAATTCTAAAGCCGGTCTCATACGGCAAAAAGTGGAAAACTGCCGATGGAAACGTTTTGCGCCCCGCGTCGTGTGTTTGTATTAGAGGCGCCAGGCGCCCTACTCACCGAAACAGCGTTACGCAATAACTCTACTTCGGTACGTAGTTCCCCTATGGTGTTATCTGACACCTCCAGCTTGGAATTTACCTCGGCCAGGTTCACTTTTAAAGATAATATCCTTCAGCAACCTGGTGACATCGACGTGGTCGAACGTGACGAGAGGTAGTTTATGTACCTCCTTCGCCACGAAAGCAGGCACGTCATCCGGATCGGTGGTTTTGAGCATCGTGATGATGTCTTGCACACTCTTCTCGCCTCCATCCCTCCGGCGGGATGGCATCTGGTCGACTTTTCCGAGCGATTGGAACAGCAACAGCTTGGCACTGCTTATCTCCTCCTGCTTGAAGGTAGATCCACAGATCTGCAAGATGCTGACCTCGTCCATAAAATCGATGGCATGGTTGATAAATGTCAAAAGCTCATTTACTACGAGTGTTTGCGAACTCATAGCGACGAAAACGGGCAGTGGCTATAGCCACGCCGAACGCGAAATAATATATTCGTACCGTGCAGCGTAAACACGTCCGTACACGGCCGTGCCGCGCCGCAGATGATGATTAATACCTGTATATGACATTTTGAATTATTTAAATCGGACATTCCATTCAAAAGATATTGTGAATTTAAAAATGTCCATCTAAACAAAATACTAATAGAAAAATACGCCTCCTGCATAAAGATACGTTTCTCCCGAAGGGTTACAAAATAAATAAGGAAAAATTCTCAGTAGCAGCCCGGAGTTTGGAAATGTGCCCGGTAGACGTCAATAGGCTCGCCCCCTATTACGTTGGACTTAAACATAACTGGCGAATCGTGGGTGTGTAATACACCTCTACCTACCCCTTCGGGGAATACGGGCGTGATGCTATGTTCCACCCGTGCGAAGCCGGGACGGTCGGCGAGTACTTAGGTTATATGTTGTTACACTTTTATCAATAGACTTCAAAAAAAGGAGGATATTATGTATTCAAAGCGTGTCTTCTTTTAGCTTAGTTGCCTTAGTGAACAAAGAAAAAAGTATATCATGATATCGATTTCTCCGGGGTTTCTAAGCCCATGGGCAATGTTCAGGATGGACTAAGCAAACCTCTTATTTAATTACATTAAATTACTCTTTTATTTCAATATCTATAAGTAATACATTATACCACAATACTAAATGCTCTCATCGTATGTTCCAGGTGGGCAACCTGATCATCTACAGCCCACGGCGCGAGGACTCGGGCAACTACTCGTGCGCGCCCTCCAACTTGGACTCTGCCTCCATCATGCTACACGTACTTAGCGGTTGGTACTTACATTATTAGAACATAACCACAGATCTGCTGGGTTTACAGTTCCAGTGGTTCGCCAATACAGACGGAGAGCCGCCATACGGTGGGCTTATATAAAGGGCCCAAACTACCCTGTTCATCATACCACTAATGTAAGTTAGTGTAAAAAGCTGATAGTCTTCAAACGGCTGAACAGATTTTTAATAATAGCTAAGATTCCTCGGTGGTGCAGCGGTAGTGTGTGCGACTGCTGATCATGAGGTATCGGGTTCGATGCCCGGGTCGGGAAATTCTATTGAGCTTTTTCGTAAAAAGCAAAATTCTCAGTAGCAGCATGGAGTCTGGAAATGTGCCCGGTAGACGGCAATAGGCTCGCCCCCTATTACGGGGGACCTAAACATAGCTGGCGAATCGTGGGTGTGTGATACACTTCTGCCTACCCCTTCGAGGAATACAGGCGTGATGCTATGCTACGCTAACTCTCATATTCTCGATAAGTTATCTTTCTAAGGATCTAACCTTTTATAAAAACCTAACCATTTATATACTAGCAATTCTGGGCGCATCACTAGCCCGTAGTGAACTCCAGGGAGTAAGAAGAATAAAAAAAAACAATAAGAAATGAGTATGGACCTTGAATCTAAAATATCCCAAGTTTTTACGAAAAGATTGATAAAAAGAACGGATATTTTAGGAGATATACTTTAAAACGCTGTAATATTTGTATTAATCATCGAGTCCGTGTGAAGCAAGGGGAGGTCACTAGTAATAATATAACGAACGAACGTTTCAGGCGAGCAGCCGGCGGCCATGCAGCACGGCAACGCGGCGGCGCGGGTGCCGCTGGGGCCCGCCGCCGCCGTGGCCCTCGCCGCCGCCGCGCCGCAGCTGCGCCGCCTGCTGCTGTGGCTCGTCTGCGCGCTCATGTTCCCGTAAGCGCGACGTTACAACTCACTCTTACTCTCAATTTTCCTTTCAGTGAATTTATTTTATGCCGAGAACTCAATCCTAGTAGGAGAGCGTTATTCCAGGTTTCGTTGACCACTAAGTAGTCACCACTAAAAATATAGACGTTCATCTAGCCATTTGCCTGTATATTGCATCTACACTTTCGTGAAGAATTAGTAAATTTCGTTGTCATCACTGCAGCTCCCAAAGTTATTTCGAATCAAATCGCCTATAGGCCAATACCGAAGCCTGTGAAAACGGTTAAAAATTAAAACAATCTAGAATCGGCTGATACCTATTACTTGTTGGACACCCAGTTATGTTTTCGATCTGGTCGTTCGACGATCCGTGCGATCATGCACCTGAAGTCCACGGCCGCGGCGGTCGTCACCGGCGGTGAAATGCTGTTGGTGGTGTCGCTTGACATCGCCAACGCATTTAATAGTCTGCCATTCAGCTGCATTAGGGAAGGCGCTCCGGTATCCGGCTGGTGGCAGACTATCTTGAGGGCTGCGAGGGTCCTCTATGAGAGCCGCATAGGGGACGTTATGAGGAGACCCATGTCGTGCGGTATCCCACAGGGTTCGATCCTGGGGCCGCTCCTGTGGGATATCGGTTATGACTGGGTGCTGCGCTGTCGGCTCCCCCCAGGGCTGGTGGACATCTGCTATGTGGTATACTGGTCGCGGCCCAAGGCGGAAACTTCAAGGAAGCGGATTTCCGGGTCCCCTGGATCTCAGAGGTGGTCAGGAGAATCGATGGCCAGAAAGATGGCACGGCTGGAGGAGTCCCAAGTTGGTGTTTGGACCGTAGAGGCGCTCCAGCCGGTGCTGTATGAATGGGTGGAGTGACGGCACGGAATCCACGCGGCAATAGGGGGGGACCTCTCGCTACCAAGCGTCGTCAGAGCGATGCTTGGCAGCGACAGAAATTGGGCCGTGACTGCTGCCTTCTGCGAGGAGGTCATCTCGTGGAAGAAAGCGGTGGAGAGGGCCAGGGAGGGTGATCTTTCTACAGACCCGAACCGCCGCCAGCGACTGGGGTGGCGCAGGCGTGAGTATTTGCGCCTAATGCCACACTAGCTGATGCTGCGGGTGGATGGACCGGGGAACGTCCGCCACCCGCATGCGTCCCGCGAAGGTGCGACGCTCCGTGTGCAGATGCATCGCTTAGTAGAGGGTACCCGAAAGCATAACCCGCGGGCGGACCACTGAAAGAATGTAACATAGTTCCAGTGGCCCGCCAATAAAGGCGGAGAGATGGCACACGTGAGGGCTCTACACTACCCTGTTCTTTGCCCCGAACGACGGGTTGTGGGGTTAGAACCATTTTTTCCCGCCTTAACAAAAAAAAAGGATGATAACCCTTTGGAAAAGTAAGAAAATATATTATACAATCTTGTGAAATTTAATGCCACCAGAACACAAACGTGTTTCATCTCTTCTAAAAGGAGTACGTTCACCTAGGCTGCTACTTTCCTCACCTTCAATTGCTGGGTTTTGAGATAATTTCAGCCCTTAACTTCGGGCGGTTCATTGAATCCAAGGTGAAAGTAGCCACAAAGAAGCTTGGCGTTCTTGAAAAAGTGCGACAGTACTTCACGTCAGGACAGCTTTTAATCTTACTTATATAAAGCCCAAGTCCGGCCATGCATGGAGTACTGTTGCCACATTTCGGCCGGTGCTGCTAAATGGCATCTATCCGTCTTGGATTCAATGGAGAAGCGTGCGAAAAGGTTAACCTGTTTTAATTTATTGTTTAAATTTAATTTATTGTTTTATTAATTGGTGATCCCGAACTGGTTGAAACCAATCATCAGAACCTTGAACATAGGCGTAAGGTAGCCAACCTCACAATATTCTATAGGATGCACTTTGGAGAGTGTGCGCAGGAATTATATAATCTAATACCACCAACATCTTTCCACCATCGGATGATCAGGCCAACAGAGGGCTTTTTTTTGGGACGCACAGCAATGGAATGGAAAAAGTTGCCAGCTTCGGTATTCCCGTCCAATTTCAATGTGGGTGTCTTCAAGGCTACAGTGAATAGGTTTTTACTAAGCTAGTGCGTCTTACCACCCTAGACTTTACTTCCATTTAACATCAGGTGGTGTTATAGTCAAGCACTCGTTTAGAATAGGTAAAAAAACATTGTTTCTTTAAGTATTGGCAAAATATAAATATAATAAGTAGACTGATCTGTTTATTTTTTTGATTCCAAATATTTAAACATGGCAATATCTTCTCGTACAGACTGTCACCTCTACAAATGACAAGCGGCAATGTTGTACTTTGTACTCTTTCTTGTCATCATTACAGTGGAATTTTCTGGAATGATAGAAGTAATGTCTTTTGTTTTGTTGGCAGGATCTTGTGTCACGATGAAGACGACGGCAGAGAGAAATAGCGGCGATCAGCGTGAGCGACGCGCTAATGTCGCTCGTATGTTTGTGTGTGTGTGTGCGTGTATGTGAGTATGTGTGTGTGTGAGAGCGTGAGTGTATGTGCGCATGCGCTGAGTGGCGCGCTCGTCCAACAAACACTTCGCATACGATGTGCAGTGGAATAATTTAAATGTAAAAACTTCTAATGTATTAATTAGTTAAAATTAATACGGTAAGTCGTACGCGTTGTGATATATGAACGATTTGTGAAATAAAATTAACTAAACGAAATAATTCATAACGATACATACTAAAGTTTATAAATTATGGGAAACAAAACTATGTATATAGAACAACGAAGCGGGGAGCAGTGTAGTGACGTCACGCGGGAACATACCGCTTGTCTTACACATTTGTAAAATTGTACATAATATTATAAACTATTACATTTAATTATATAATAGTAATATCGGTTAAGACATGAGGAAGCTTTGCTCGCCTGTTGATAGGTACTACAGGGGCGGGGTCAGTTGCACCGCCCTCGTCTGTACTAACGCTGTGGGTTTGTGTCGCCACTTGTGAATTGTTTCCTGTCAGATGTCATCTGCCATATTGTGATTAATATGATTATTGTCGTCAGGTGCGGATCGCGTATGCCCTCGACACAATGCCTTGACTGCACTGATGGCAAAGTGGTTCATATCTCGATATACTGAATGTTGTGCTCTACAGAGTTTGTACATCTATGCCACTCCCAAAGAGTTAGTCTCATTGAGTGGGGGTGTACTTTGTATTAATTTATTGTCTATAAGAGAAAATTTTAAAATTTAACCAAATTAGTCTCAAGAATAAAAGAGACTTGTAACTTAATTCAAAGTCAGTCATCGTGGCGAATGTAAGAATGATTTTAATAATACTAATGGAAATGAGAAGCACCGTAGGGCCGAAGTAAAGCGTGATATGCCTATGTAGCAACTACGCGGGCCGCACCTGAATGACAATGTGCGCTACCAGTCACCGACGGTGGCGCCAACTATATTTGATTCAACACTGTTACTGCCTCACTTGTAAATATACAATGTAAGTGATACAGAATAAAAGTGAAATCGTTGAAACGTCCCGTGTTATTATTTATGACTTGCGCATAACCTAAAAAATCAGGAATCAAGTTGAATTCCAGATAGCATAACTATTTTTCGGGTCAAGTCAACTGTAGGTTTACAAAACACTAATTATAATCGTTAACTGCCACTACATATTTAGGCTAGCATTGTAACTAGTACCATATTATGAGCAAATAGCGTAGGTAGTAATCAAGTGATGTAGGGTGTATGAGCATGCCAAGTGTTAAAATATAAAAATATCCGACTTCAAAAAAAGGAGGAGTAATATTGTCATCCAAATATGAAACTGCCAATGGGCTTATAAAGGATATGCCCAAATTTTTACTTTCCCAACAAAGTTGCACCGCTTTTCAGACAAAATTACAGTATTGTAAGTAAAACTCTAAGACAATTACGGATACGATGACATTATGAAATCTTGATCATGCCTTTCTCGCGTTCAGTATTAATAAATAATGCTTTTCCTATGTCTGTACTGCCTTTTTTGACTATTTGATATTGCTATTACATAAGATAGCAGTGATAATCTAGTGGTAAAACCAAGGACCAGAGGTATCAAGTTCGATCCAGTATTTAAAACAAATCGTCAAAAAACGAGTGTTAGCGTTTACCAAAGACCCTATGAAGTTTCTTACGCCAACTACCTAGTAAACGCAACTTGCCAAAATAAAATATGAAAGAAATATTTTGTGCTAATACGTTACAAATTACCACTAAAATGTACTCGTATGTATGCCTGTTCATAGATGCCGAATTTTTCATAACAGCATAAAGTCCCAGCACATTACACACTTATTGTTTGAGAGCGTCGAAATGTGTTATTGAAATTAATAGTCCTTGGGGGTTAGGCAGAATCTCATATTTCACGTGTCGATCGTATCGTGATCACTGTGATTGGTTGAGAAACCGACGCGTGATGTCACAATAATCCGTTGGCCAATCACGGTAATCTCTCAACCAATAACAGTGATCACGATACGATCGACATGTGAGATATGACATTCTGCCTAACCCCCCTTATTTACTTTTCTATTAATTCTCGATGTACTTATACAGATAAAGAAACAACAAACCTTCACAATAATTTATTGTAAACACCAAACGTGTAAAAATACAAACCATTCAGTGCAACATAAGTCAAGAAGGCACTCGGGGAAATAGTAAAGTAGGTACATGTAGAGATCCCTATGAGCTCATTCCGCGGGCGCGTGGCCGTGCTCGCGCAGGAACTGTCGCAGTCGGTCGCGCAGCGCGTAGTTGGGGCTCACGTGCGAGTTGCGCAGTCGCCGTGACGTCATGGGCGAAACCGCTCCTCCTGCACGTCATACCTAAACTTAGTATTGCTCTAAAAATGTTAGTGTGGGCCGAGTGACTAGATTCAATTTCAAAAATATTTTCATTTCAAAGACTTGTTATTAATATAGCACTGAAAATCGTCAAAAAGAAAAAAATTTATTGGCGATTGCAATGATCACAAATAAATAAATAAATATTCACGGACATTTTCACATAACGTCCTCTGGTCCCAAACTAAGCTTAACGCTTGTGCTATGGGTACCAGATTACAGATATAATACATATACTACTCTTTTTTTGTAAATACATACAAATCATAAATAGAAAACACCCAGACGCAGTACAATTATCTGTGTTCATCACACAAATAATTGTCCTGAGCGGGAATCGAACCCACGACCTCGTGCACGGAAATCGGTTACACTACCGACCACGCCACGAGGCAGTTTCTATAATAAAGCCTTTCAATTTAAATCGCTAATTTGATACACTTTAATGCGATTTCTCATTACTTAAATGACATGAAAGATACTTCGACCTGTGTGACATACAACACATCCATCCATCCATCCATCAGCCTATTAACGTCCACTGCTGGACATAGGCCTCCCCATGAATGGGGGATAGTGCCATAATCGCCACGCTTGGCAGGCGAGTTGGCGATCGCAGTGGGTGTTGTTAATACTCGAAGGAGTGCTGCTGCCCACTTCCCCGGTATTCCCTCAGTCGGCTCTTACGACTCCCATGGGTGGAGAGGGGTGGGACAATTCTATAGCCGGCCCCACACGGCCAAATACAACACATATCTACTAAATATTATTATTAAACTATTAGTTACTAGAATACTGTACTCATATAATAATTCAAGGAAATAATGAACAAAAAAAAAAGAAAAATAAGTATATTATATGTACACGCTCAGGATCATTACCAGTGGCACCCGTTCCCTTGTCTGACGCCTGGCATAGCAAGTGAGGGATGCAGTTGGGATTGATGGCAAACGAGAGTTCATAAACTAAATATTGCGTGGAGGTTTAATGGTGGTAGGGCTAGATACCAAATGGGAGTACTTATTTGGTATCGGGCCCTAGCGGGTCGGTACCATCGCCGTGTGTGTGTGGCGTGTGATCGTCCATGAAGCACCTCGGTGTATTTTGCTTGTAACGGGAGATAGCCGTTCATTCTTTCATTTTGTATAGGTATGCGATACGAGTCAGCCGTGGGGGGCCGGCTTTAGAATTGTCCCACCCCTCTCTACCCACGGGAGTCGTAAGAGCCGACTGAGGGAATACCGGGGAACTGGGCAGCAGTACTCCCTCGAGTATTAACAACATCCACTGCAATCGCCAACCCGCCTGCCAAGCGTGGCGATTACGGCACTATCCCTCATGACGGGACCGCTCGTTCTCGCGTGCTCTTGGGGAAGCCTATGTTCAGCAGTGGACGTTGAAAGACTGATGGATGGATGGATGTGATAAGAAATGTGACCAACGGCTTAACTATGTAGTAGTTGAGTTGATGGGCGACGATTATAACATACTATTAGATGCATCACCATTAAAAGGTTTTTATGATGTGCTTGCAAAGTAAACTGTAGCATCTGACGCAACCGTAGCAATAAGGGAATAAAACACGTGATCTATTCTCGAGCAAAGCGACACTCCGGTTCGGCTCGCACCGAGACTGCCCGCGGCACGTACCGGCGGCGAGGAACCAGTCGAGCGCGTGCGGCCGCTCGTACGCGTGCCCGTCGGCCGCCCGCGCCGGCGCGCGCAGCACGTCGTGCGACAGCGCGCACAGCAGCGCGTGCGGCGCGTGCGCCCTCTGCGGGCGGCGCATGCGAGCTTACTCTCTGGTGAAACAGTGTCTAAAACGATGCTAGGTACTTAGTGAATTGCAACTGATTGTTTCCCAAAGTTCACTGGTCAACTTTTACTGTTCTCGTCTGTGCAATTGTCACTTCCTGGTCTCTTTGTACAACCCAAGAATTTAGTTGAGATAAACAAAATAAATTAGCAGTCATGAGGACTGCCAACAGAAGTAAAAACTTAAATTTATAAACAAACAGTTGTTATTTTTGTATATTGAGAAATAAAAAAAATTAACGGAGTTCCTATGGCCACCTTCTAACTCCATCATCAGACCCTGGATACCATCTAAAGACAAAGTACTCCTCAAGACGAATCAAACGATTCCAAACTCGATGGGGTTGCGTCATTTCATTACAGAGTTCCTGTGGCCACCTTCCTGCTCCATCATCAGACCCTGGATATCATCTAGGACTGGAGTACTAGTCAAGACATTTCAAACGAGCCCTAACTCGATGGAGTTGCGCCATTTAATTACAGTTTCGTATGGCTACCTTCCAGCTCCATCATCAGACCCTGGATACCATCTTTAAAAGACAAAGTACTCATCAAGACGAATCAAACGAATCCAAACTCGATGGGGTTACCGTCGATTCATTATAAGAGTTACTGTGGCCACCTTCCAGCTTCATCCTCAGACCCTGGATACCATCTAGAGACGAAGTACTTGTCAAGACGAATCATACAAGCCCAAACTCGAAGGGGTTGCGCCGTTTCATTATAGAGTTCCTAGGTCCACCTTCCAGCTCCATCATCAAATCAGCTCCATGTCATCATAATATTGCATTGTCACGTGATATACATATGGATGTAAAATTTCAGCTTAATCGGAAACCGCGATGTGTGTAATTTAATTTCCAATGCACACACTATAGCTGCGTCTAGTAACGGTGTCGCGAGTCCAGAGATTTTATCTCATCTAAAAATATCCGTACAACGCAAAAAGAAGTTTTCACTTCAAAAAAAATGTACCCCTCACCTATGGGAGTCGCAAGAGCTGACTGAGAGAATACCGAAGGAGTGGGCAGCAGAACACCTTCGAGTATTAACAACATCCACTGCGATCGGTAACCCGCCTGCCAAGCGTGGCGATTACGGCACTATCCTCCATTCTTGGGGAGGCCTATGTCCAGCAGTGGACCTTAAAAAGCTGATGGATGGATGGATGGATGAAACAAAAAAAAGGTTTCTTTTTCAGACTAACAATATTCAATCGTGTTTGACAATAGAGGGGGATTAATTTATCGTGTGCTATTTTCACAATAGTGTATAATCTTAATGATCTTGCTCTTGAAATCTGTGTTGCACTAGACAATCTTACGCATTCAGCTTTCGAAACGACATCCACTACTAAAAAGTTTTGCTAAAAAAGTTTCATAGCAGAAGTAGTAAGTTAATTCGTTCGCGACATTTATTCATAATCACTATCACAATTTTTATATGATTTTTGATGATGATTTTTGATTTATGATTTTTGAATGACTTCAAAAAAAGAGGTGCTTATATATTTTATAGAACACACCTTTGCTTGACTTGCGATATTTATATGAGGTAAGCAAGGAAACATTGAATACGGAGGATATTATTTTCATAGACTTCTGTAACAAACATAGTAGCGGAAAATCAAAAAAAAATACCTTTTATCTATCCCACTGATCTCAACATTGCTTAAAAGGAAATTATTCTCGTATTGCACGCCTCATAAGCGAAGCTAATGACCACTATAAAAATGAGCTACTTCCTTTATAAGTATTACCTTTCCATATTGACAAGATTGTAACTTGCTAGATACAAACTTATTGCTGTGGAAGTTGTCCAAAGCCTTGGGTAGTAACTGATGCTATCTCAGCTTATAATAGTCTATCTTGATATACGCATGTATCAAAATCAAGTATTTACATACGACCCTGTTCGATGCGGGTGTCGATATAATAATATGTACTTCTAAGAACTTTTTGATGCACTCGTATTTCTCCCTGATTTATAGGCCATACTATTATTTTGGAATTGGAAACAAAACTGCACCAAACGACTACTAATTTGGTGGAGTAAAGACTTGTTGCTAGATCAGTCTGTGTGGAGCGTGTGCCGTACGTTACCAGCACGTAAGGCGTGTATGGCGCGTGTTACCAGTGCGTGCGGCGGCGGTGCACAGCGCAGCCAGCGCAGCTCCTCGGCCAGGCGCGCGCGCGTGCTCGCCCCCGCGGCGTCTGTGCACTGCGCGGCCTCCGCACCTGCGCACACACTGGCCGACTGCACTTACCGCTACTGACATTGAACAGTGAACGATAAATCAAGTGCAAAACAATATTCATATGTTTCATTGCTGATTCTGAATCTACTAAAAGCCAGCAAAAACTTGTTCGCTAACACAGAATCTAATATTCAAATCCTGATTACATTTTAGGGGCTATTAAAGAAATGTTGAATTATTATTCAACAAAAAAGCTTTTGCTAGCTCTTTACACGAAACTCAAAACGCTTCGTGTAAGGACACAACTATGCTTCGCTAGTATTTGGGCTGGCGCTCCAATAACTTGAGTAACTTCTTGTACAAATTACTTACCATAACCGAAATTTTCTAGAACTTCATCGATAGGGTCGTTTACAAGCGTGGAGCCGGTGATTTCGGTGTCATGTACTCTTTGTACTAGCGCTGCTTCCTCGTCATCACTCATTTGTACTCCTAGCAGATATTATGATATTTATTACTCACACTTAATTGTTGTACTCTGGTTCTTGTATAAGACAAAAAGAAGAAAAACAACCTATATAAATCATTTGATATTATTCCATTTGGATAAATGCTTGGGAAAAAGCCATATCTATTGTAGGTTGCTTTCTATTGCAACTCTTTGAAGGCCGAGATATTATATTATAACATGATGATTTAGCTCAGTGGATGAGAGCACTTCTCCGGATAGGAAGGGACGCAGGTTCGATTCCCGCCTGTACTAAAATACTCTTTTTCCTTAATCACAAATTATAATTTGTACTTTAAGATTAGCTGAGCATATCAAGTGCTAAAATATAAATCAAAATGGTCCTTTTAATCTAGAAGATAATATCTTTTTTGTAAAATTAATTTTACGATATTTTAATAATAATAATAAATCATTTATTTCAAGTTGTTTAGTTCACAACTCATAAAAATAATCTTCATAAAGTAATAAATAATAAGAATAATAACAATACACACAATTAAATCAAAATCTAAATTATTCACAAATTCAAATGCCAATATTTTTACTAAAATTATTTTAATTGTAAAATTAATTTAATAATTACTTAATACATTATTAAGTATATAACAGCTATCAGAAAAAAGATTAGGATGGTGGAACTTGTAGGTACTTTTAATATCTAGTATTTAATAGTAATACAATACCCAGTAATAGTAATTATAATTATTGCAATTAAAATAAAACTATAATTGCAGTTTGCAATTCTTGTCTACTGAACTTTTAATTTAACTTTCATATTTTCAAATGAATGAAGACAACGTAGCTCATATAATAAATTTTGAACAAATATAAAACATAGACTCGATCTAAACTCTGGTTTTCATTAAACTTTGAGTTCAGAAAAGCAGACATTAAGTAGGTACCTATTTCCCTGTCCCTTAGTCATTTTAAATTCAAATAAAGGCTTTTCGATCTGTAGTATGCCGACACTAACATTTTAAAATTTTAGAAATACTGCTCTCGTACCACAAATGTACACAGTTTTCATGCTACATGAACGATATCGTTAACGTTTAATTTTTCAACTAAAAAAATCAACGACTCTCCTGTCAGTATTATCTCACTATTAATCTTACAGTATCTTCATATTTTGGAGAGATTTTGGACATTTTAACGGTGACGACTGACCTGGTGCTCGAGTGATATTTTCACGAATCCAGCGAAGTACTCCGGTGGGGCCCCACAGGCACGGCAGCGCGCCCTCGTCCTCGTCCTCGCCGCCGTCGTCGTCGTCCAGCGGCACGCGCCACAGCGCCAGCTCGCCCGACAGCGCGCCGCTCGCCAGCAGCGGCCGCGCGCCCGGCGCCGCCCGCAGCACGGCGGCACACAGCGCGCCGCCCCCCCCGCGCGCGCGCACGGCGCCCAGCGGCTCCAGGGCGGGCCCCCGCGCGCGCCACAGCCGCGCCCAGCCGTCCGCGCCCGCACTGGCCAGCAGCGCGCCCGCCCAGCGCACGCCGCACGCGCCGCCGCCGTGCGCGCGCACCTCCTGCACCATCCGCACGCTGGCACGCCACGCGCCCTCACCCTCCTCCTCCTTCGCTCCACACAAAAGAAAGGATAAATTAAGTTGCTCGCTACGACGACTCCCGCCAGCCGATACTATAGTAGAATGTCGAAAAAGAGACGTGGATTAGGACGCAATGGGCTCTTACTTATGGGAAATTGTTACGCCATTTCAATTTCTCTCGCGGCGATTTGTACTTGATTAGGATCTTTCGCTCCTTAGCTTCGTTGGTCTTTTGAGCGTTTGGAAAAAAACGCCTATCGTTTGAGGGATCTATCGCGTTTACTGGAGTTTCTACTATTCCGACGTTTTGAATAGAATTTACAGCATTTATGGTCAAAAGTGGACGTCAGGATAATGGCAAATTAATCAAACGCAATAGATTCCGTAGTCGTAGTTTTATTTCATTATGTGTAACATTCGCATAAATATTAGCAAGAATTAGATACTTGTTGTGTTTGGACTATCCACAGTTTAATCAACGAGTCGCAGCCAGCAGTCGCCAGCAGATGGGCGTCAGAAGGCAGTTCCAGGTCTTCACATGGTGGTGCAAAGTCACAGCTCTGCACACCTGCAGCAATATATTGTAGTCAGTATAGTGTATTTCGTAATAAGTTGTCAATATAGATACATGAGACATGTAATGATGAAATACAACTTGTTTATTTGCTGAAGCATGGTAAAGTCAAGGTACATATTCATATTTGGTTGTAACAAGACTTTGTTGGATTGTCCAACATGCGAATATTTAAATTTTTAAGATTCTACGTTATTACGTATTAAAACGGTCTAGCAATTTTAAACAAAATACATTGATTCTTGGTACTTAATTGTTAGTAAATCGTTTATATAGATTTAAAATAATAAACGCCCCAAAATACTGCCCTGGGGCACGCCAAAACGATGGTAATGAAATTTAGATCATGAGTAACGCTCTCGTGAGCGTCATTAAAATCTTTTACTCCTAGTTGTTATTTACGGTCTCTGAAGTATGTGTTTAACCAATTCAAAGCCGGGCCTCGGATAAGTTTCGTATTTTTAGTAGAGCATTATGATCAACGAAATCGAACGCTCTACTCATGTCAAAGAATACTACTGTGTAGGTTGATCAATATAGTCAGTTAGACTACGAATAAATAGGTAAGCAGCTAGGGTAGAAGACTTATTTTTTTGAAACCCTTTCTGCGCATCTTTTATTATTTTAAATCTATCATGAAAGAATTCGAAGAAGACGACGCAACGCCAGTAACACAGACATGGTGGCGTCCAGCCCGCACTTACCGAGGTCGTGTGCAGCCAGCTCCGTGTGCAACACGCGGGGCGGCGCCGGTGACGTCAGCAGCAGGGCGCCATCGGCCGCGCCCGCCGCCGCCACGTTACCGTCGTGTGTCCACGCGCAGCACGTCAGCGCGCCCGCCGCCCACTCGAACACGCTGTGCACACTAGTATCACGTGTGTGCCCCGCGCCATGCGGGCACCACGCTTGACACGTCGATACTCACTGGGCGGGCTGCTCGTCGCCGACCGCGGCCCACAGCGGTGCCGTGCCGTCGTCTGTGGCGAGCAGGAGGCGGGGGGGGCGCGCAGGACAGATCCGCGCATCACGGACGCCCCCGCCCCCCGCGCCGCCCGCGCCGCCTCCCACAAGAGCGCGCACGAGCACGCCGGTGCGCGCGTCCCACAGGCAGGCGCGGCCATCGAGCCCCGCGCTGAGCAGCACCGAGCCTCCCGCGTCCCACTCCACCGCCGTAGCGGGGTACTCATGCGCACACCACGCCGCGCGCTCCTCCAGTGCTCCTCCTGTCCCCATCTCCGCTTCAGCCCACTCGTACACGCGCACCCACCCGTCACTGTGTATAGATTGTCCCGCATCACGCATAACATATTACTTTCATATACTACTCAATTATCTCACAAGTAAAAAATACTACAAACAATTTTACAAATGCATAAAAAACTAGACTTCGTGGGACGTCTACCAGATGTGAAAACATCGAAATTATTTTGTAGAAATAAAATGATTATAACATGACAAAGTACTCCTCAAGACGAATCAAACTAATATTAGCTCGCTGGGGTTGCGTTGTTTCATTACAAGGTTACTGTAGCCACCTACCAGCTTCATCATCAGGCCTTGGATACCATCTAGAGACAAAGTACTCGTCAAGACGAATCATACGAGCCCAAACTCGATGGAGTTATGTTGTTTTATAACGGAGTTCCTATGGCCACCTTCTATTTCCATCATCAGACCCTGGATAATATCTAAAGACAAAGTACTCGTCAAGACGAATCAAACGATTCCAAACTCGATGGGGTTGCGTCGTTTCGTTACAGATTTACTGTGGCCTCCTTCCAGCTCCATCATCAGACCCTGGATATCATTTAGGACTGGAGTACTAGGCAAGACATTTCAAACGAGCCCTAACACAATGGAGTTGTGCCATTTAATTACAGAGCTTCGCTTGGCCAGTTTCTAGCTCCATCATCTGACCCTAGATACCATATAAAGACAAAGTACTCATCAAGACGAATCAATCGAGTTCAAACTCGATGGGGTTGCATGGTTTCATTATAGAGTTACTGTGGCCACCTTCCAGTTTTTTCATCAGACCCTGGATACCACCTAGAGACAAAGTACTCGTCAAGACAAATCATACGAGCCCAAACTCGATGGGGTTGCGCCGTTTCATTATAGAGTTCCTATGTCCAGCTTCCAGCTTCATCATCAGATCAGCTCTATGTCATCATAATATCGCATTGTCACGCGATATGATATGTAAAATTTCAGCTCAATTGGAAACCGGGAAGTGTGTCAAATTTAACTTGCATGATTTGAACGGGACAATTTGATTTGAAAAGCGTCGCCACGCTAACAGCCGATTTTACCCTGCCTCCGCATTACAAGTTTTACATCAAAAATTTAATAAGCAAGTAACCTTTACGCACGATTGATGTCAAACTTTGACTGTTGTGGTAGATATTACTAAAATATTAATCATATCGACGCCCCCGGGGAATAAAATCGTAATAGACAAAAGTAAATTTTACAGGACGAGCAAAACACTGTTATTCTGTTTTAGCTCATAAAGTAACCGGCCTATATTATCATATGATATACCATTTTATTCAATATTTTTTTCTTAATAAGTGGCTATAGAAAAAATAAAATATAATGTATACTTTTGAAGTTATTACGAAAAATATATAATACTGACTTTATATTTAGGTGTATCCTAAGTAATGACATATAACCATTTTATTCTCGTAAAGTTGTAATATAATGAAAACCATAACCGTATATTACGATGTTTTTCTACAGTACTTTAATGAATGAAGTGTAATTGTAATAAACCAATACGTTTTTGTTCTTGCATAAGTTACCATTGTCTTTTTTCGTATAGCTATATAACAACTTTGTTGTTTTTATTAAACACAAAGTGAAAAATGTGAAATCGAAAATAACAGTCAGGAGCAGGATTTGAACCTGCATCTTCTGGATTCCGTCCAGATGCTTTACCAATTCAGCCATCCTGACACTTGCTCCTGACTGCTAATTTCGATAACACATCATACTTAACGTCTTTGGGTGACGCCTGCGCCTGCTTGTTGTTTTTGTATAAATGCATTCAACGTTAACATAGTAATATGCAGTAATGTTTATGAATTTTGATTATAAATTACTGTTACTGTTATACCACTGCTGGGTACTTGGTGGGTGCCTTTCTACGCTTTTCACATTATGTATTTTATAGAAAGTGGCTCATTCAGTACACATTGCGAATATAAATTTAAAAAAAAAACAAGAAATTATAATAAACATAATCTTTATTTAGGAAAATCACAATTGTTACAATAGGCATTAATCACTAGAATTTAGATTAGCATCAATCAGTCTTAGTTATAAAAAATCAATCAGTCTGCTTCATTGCTCTCACTTTCAAAGTCATCCTCACCAAAAATGGCTTCAGGACTATTTGTACTTTTCAACGAATTGTAAAAACCGTGGTAATGGAGAGGTATGGCGTTTATCCTACAAAGACTTGATAGATCTTCGTGCAGAGCTTTTAAAATTGAAACTGGACCGTCATAGGCTGGCTTTAAGACCACATCGGCGATAGATGAAGCTGCTGCGGTAGAGGCAGATTTTCGTTTTCTAATGTTTTTAGTTGATGTTAATCCTATATTCATTTCACTAAAGTCGTCATCATAATCATACTTAAAGTAAACAGATTGTGGGTTTGTGGGGGTCACTTTTATTTCTTTGATCTTTGACCAATATATTTTATTACCTTCTGTATCATTTAGCCAATTCCGTCCAGTAATCAATGATTTTATGTCATAAAAATCAGTTTGTCTCATTTCCTTGACTTGGTATTTTTCACCGGTTTGTTTAGCATTCATAACTATTCCGTATAATTGATCAGGTGTATAAATTTGTTTATTTTTCATCGCTCGTTCTATGCATGCGTGCATAGAATCACCTTCATTTTGGCTATGGCCAGATTCAAAGAAACGATGAATAATCTCTAGCTTGAACTTATTAGCAGCAAACAGATAAAGGGCAAACACGAATCTATTTTTATTCTGTCCTGTGCAACCATCAGAATAAAATGAAATTTTATTTATTTGTTTATGATATTGTTCTTCAATGAAATTATAAAGACAGCTACCTATCTCTATTGATCCTCTTTTAGCAATTTGCAAATGCCACATGTAGCAGTATCCTTTCTTTCTGAAAGCATCAAAAACAGTGACCTCTGACTGAGGTACGCCTAAAACCTTTTCTAAATCAAAAATAGTTAGAGTGGAGTTTGAGTCAAGATTTTTCTTGTCTGAATTTTTGATTTCACGAATCCTTTCTTTATTATATATATGTTTTGTGTATTTATCTTTTAACGATTCCTTGTGCTCGCCTTCAGCTTGTTCATAAAGCGTACAAGTGCCACATAAATCTTTCTTGGTATGAAAAAAAGAATAATTAAACTTTGTATTAAAGATACTCTCATACTGTCTTTTGGTAGCCATCTTCACATCACAATAACGTGCATCTGTCTGTTCTTTGAACCAATCTATGTATAAACGGTACATTTTTGAAATATTTAAAGTTTCGCATAAATACTTTCTTTTGGAAGATTTTCTGACATAGTGTGCTTCTTTTGCTGGAAATAATTGTATGTGTGATATGATGCTCTCTTCTGTTTGCACTGACATTTTGCGTGGGCGATTGTTATGTTTACCTCTACAGTCAGTTTTGTCAGAATCACTATTGTACTTTTCTATGGCAGTATAAACCATTTGTTCGGATATTCGTAAAGTATTTAGGAAAAACACCTTACATACACGAACTTTTTTTACCATCTAATGGCAAATAATAACTTATAGTTTGAGTACGGTTTTTATTTCGAGTAACTTAAAGTTTTTTCACAGATTCTGACATAACGTATTTAGTTACAAATTGCCATTGCAACTCATGGTTACCAAATTTATAAAATGTTTCCAAAATGGCATTCCTACTATTATATGAAAACGTTTCACTACATTTAAATTTGCATTTACAAGAAGGTCCTAACGATTTTGCAAGAAACTGCTTTTTAGAATGACATCCAACATAAGATTGGCCAGAGTTTTTTAAAGTTTTAGATTTATTGGCAATCCATTCTTTTTCATTTCGACGTCGCTTACGGGTTAAGTTGTTTGTAGTGATAGAGAGAGAGCTATCATCATCATCCGTAGGTTCCATTGAACTGCTTGGCAGTGATCCTGATACTGAAACTGTAGTGAGTGATTCTGATTCAGATGTGCCTAATACTTGAAACATCACAGAATCTTCATTCTCTACTAAACCTTGTTGCTTTGGGTTTTCATCTGTATTAATAATTATAACCATCTCGTTGGGGCTTAAAATACACCTATCTTGAGGCGTTAAAGTCTTATTTATATTAATATTGCCATTATCTACATTGATTACGTCATGTACAAAAACTTCATTATTTTCAATAGGTTTTAGTGTTTCGTCGTGGTTTTTATCATCTGAGTCTAAAATCGTGTTGTCTTCCTGTATTGTGCAATCAAATAGAATTGGCGTACCCGATTTACTTTTAAAGCCATGAATATAACCGTCTGGCGAAGCAACAAAATCAACATTGTCTAATATAAAAGAAAGGTTCGATACAGGTGTTGCTATTCTTATAAGCTGGTGATTAAAAATGTCAATATAATCTGCACCTGAACTTGATAGCACTTCATTTTCAGTAGAATTTTCACGATTTAGGTTTATTGTTTGTAGGTCACATATATCTAAAGATGGTTCTTGTTCATTGTCACCTTTTTTAGCGTAAGATGTCGTCAGTACATCTAAAATATTAAACAGATATAAATTAAAAAAAAATACAGGGTCGCCCGCTCATTGTAACTTGTAAAAACTTGTCAAAATTCGAGTGAAAAAGACAATAATAACCAATACTGTATTAGTTGAAAGAGAAATACAATAGTATCACGTTAATACATGTTTTAAAATTCATAAAGAATATTGTAATATGTGTTTAGGTGAAATAGTATTGAAAATTATGTCAATAATAAAGCAGTAATATACGTTTACCGTTCAAAACTTACTGAACTAATTTAGGTAAAGCGTGTTATTGAAAAGAGTTACCAATTTATTTACGTGAATAAAATGGTATAAACGCCTTACCGATTTATCGAGACATATGTTCGTTCCGTATTGAACGACTACGATGTTTTTATGGATTAAATTTGTTACATGACTTCCGGAGAATAAACATAAAAATTGTTATAACTGGACGAAATTTCCGAAAAAAATAATTAAAAAAAATCACTAGGTGTATATCGACCCACAGATGCCGAAAATACAAAACCATTAAAAAAGTGGTAATAGCATATTACCAGTTTATTCTGCGGGGGCGTCGATATGTCCGGGCTAATCCTTACTCCTTTGTCTTGATTGATGTTGATAGAATAAGTTAGAAATAAAACGATTAGTTCTCAGTTATCACGTATATTCGGCACTGGACTAATGATAAAATTATAGTATGATTGCTATGAGTCGATATTGCGAACAGTGTGAACTTAATGAATGTGAAATTATATTATAATAATATTGATGGCGCAAATGTACAATGTGCGGTTGCACCGTACATACTGTGTCATAAATAAATGGGATATCACACTTTGATCTCTTATTTTTGACGTGATAACTTCTTATAAATCGATGAACGCCGGCAACACGCACAAAAAAGTCTCACGTTCCGAAAAATGTCTGGTGACCGATGCATTGTTTGATGTTCGCGCCCACAAGAGAGCCGCGGGCTGAAGAGTGTCTGCGGGAGGGAGACGGCGCACAGGTGGCGCTGGGGGGTGCCGCCTGCGATGTGTTCGAATTGCTTTAAAATTTTATTCGATATGTTGTCCCATCCTACTGCACAATCATCCTTTAAAGCCATGATTATACTTTGTACCTCATGCTCATTGATGTCTAGCATGACGAAAGAAGTTAGGGAAGTGCTTTTAGAGAAGAAGTTAGTAGTTAAATCTTGAGGGAGACCCTGAGTTTTTTCCGCTAGGCTCCGCCCAACATTGACAAAGTAATTGTTTACGATATTAGCTGCTTCCAACGGAGATGAATTAGTATGTAGTAAACTTGAAGATATGTCATGGGACTTTGTTAAATGTGTTACATTTTTAATATGTTCCCATATTTTCTTAGAATTTGACCCAGCTTTTTCTAGCGTAATACTGTCATAGTTGGTCTTAACTTTTCTTAGAAGATTATTGCAAAAATTTCGATACCTTTTGTACGTTGATTGCAAGGTTAAATTACTAGGATTAGATTTTGATTTCATGTGCAGTTTGTCTCTGTGTCTCATGGAATGAATAAGGCCTTGTGTGATCCATTGTTTTATGTTAAAATTTTTGTTACTGCGCATAAAAGTAATTGTACTGTTTTTAATAGCCTGTTGTAAATTCTCTATTAAATATAACATACAGAACTGTGGATCAGCGCATTCGTAAACTGGGTCAAAGTCAATGTCGTATAAGCATTCTTCAAGTTTATTTGTATTTAGTTTTGAAGTTATACGCGTGTTCTCTAATTTAGGTACTTTACAGTTTAGGGTTAATAGGACAGCTTTATGATCAGTAATTGTTGAGTTAAGAACCAGTGCAAGTGAGGGGAAGTTCGATTTTATAATAAAATGGTCTAGACATGAACCACTCTGGTGTGTAGGAAGTGTGTGTGTTGAGAGCAAGCCATGGAATGAGCACAGGTTGAGATATTCCATAGCCGAAGTGTCCAAATTTTCCAGGTTAATGTTAATATTGATGTCTTCCGTTAATATTATGTTTTTGAAGGATGCTAATTTATGCAAGTTATCATTCAGAGAGTTAAGGAACGTAGTTGTATTCCTAAAATAAGGTGGCCTGTAAATTGCTAGAATTGCGAATTCTAGTCCAATCTTAATTAGCAAACAATTATATTCAAGAATATTCAGTTCCTCAACAGATATATTAAGATGATTTCCTGCATAAACTACCAATCCATCGTTTTGGTTATGATTCACCTTAGTACTATACATGCTGTACCCCTCCATATGTGGTATGTTATATTGCTTAGCAAGCCAGCATTCTTTTAGTATAATAATATCTCAGGTTAAATTTAGCCGTTGTCGAAATACACAGAAATTGACAAAATTTTTAAAAACACTGCGTATATTTTGGGTTAGTATTGTTAAGGGATTGTTATAAACGCATAGATATTGTTTGCAGTTTTCTACGTCGCATATTCTGTATTCAGATACAGAGAAGTTATCTTAGTTATCTATTAAAGTATTCATACTAACTAAATAATATTAATAAGAAAGAAATAAAGAAATAAAAATAAATGTAGGTCCCACCAAACCTTTGTTTCTGGCGCTCTTAGGCGCCTTCATAATCTGTGGAATTGATGTACCTTTTTTCAGCCATTAGTTTAGCTGGACAATCTGGAGCACCCGTAGAGTGATTATGTGGCTTTTTATAGTGCATGCAAGTAGCACATCTGGCTTCCTCAGATTTCTTTGGGCATTCTTTTATCGTATGGCCTTGTTCTCCACAGTGTCCACAGATGCTGGTTGTTTCACGGCAAGACTTGGCCGCGTGGCCATATTGCTGGCACTTGTAGCACCGAGTGACCATAGTATAGTCCCTGACAGGGCAAGACGACCAATTTGTAAAGACTCTTTCTTTCTTTATGAGAGCCTTGCGAGTCACTGCTGGAACTTCTATAATGTAGTTGCAGGTATCAGCATCTCTCCTGCCAGACTTATGACTAAGTTTGACGGTTGAGAGGAACGATTCTAACGTTGAGTTCTGAAGGTCATCGGTAAGATTTTGTCGTTACACAGATGTCAACACCTCTTTTTCCTGCATTTCCGAGGGCACACCAATGATTACAACCCGTGGTTTTCTTTTATGAGGTTCGTCATCTGTGAGACCCGAACTCTTTAATTGTTCAAACCGCTTCAGCTTTTCAATGTCATCCTTCCTATCAGTGCTGATGATGACGCCGCCATTCTTGGTCTTCCGCAATCCCCTTACGTGTAGCTGCATCTGTTCAGGCCGGATAATTTGCTGTACCAGAGTCTTCGTTTCTTCGCTGGTCTTTAATTTGTCCTGAGGATAAATGGCCACTGCACTTACGTTTGAAGGCTGAACAAATTTGTTGGATCCCTTTTTAACCATTTGAGCAAAGGAGGTTGATGGGGCTGATTTTGACGCTGCTTCTTCGATGCTGGCTTTAATCTCTTGTAGCCGCTGAGATAGGTCAACTTGGTCTTTCAAGTCTTGTGCTGAGAAATGGCCTTGGATGGCTTTAGACTTGAGCGACTGATATTGAACCGCCAATTGCGAAGTGGCATGTCCTACCTTACGGCATAAAGTTGAAACTCTAACTTTCTGCTCAGCATTCAGTTTGCCTTCGGTGGTAATGCAGCACACCTCGTTTAGGCATTGCTCTATGGTCTACAGCCAATTTTGTATTTCTGCTGTAGAGATCACTTCAGGAGGCGCGTACTCTTTGAGGGGTCTTGGTGGGGGAGAAGGACTATCCATCTCAGATGTACACTTATAATAATTATCTTCAATATAGTCTCAGTTGATTCATATTACCGTACATAGTTCACTTATTACCTAGTGACACAAATAAAACTGTCTTGGGCAAATGAGGTCACGAGTCAGCAAATAGTTATATTAATTATTAAATTTATAATAAAATACTAAACGTCCGTCTTTCTCTACAATCAAGATGACAATAAGATGAGATTGATTCACACAATGCTTTGTTAACCATCTTCATAACAAATGCATCAGCTGATTGACGTAATTGCTTGAATATGTAAATAAGTTTTCGAACCCTGCCTGATAGATTGTCAAAATTATTTATAATGTACAAGTTTTGGTCAATAATTACGCCAAGATACCTTATGGAAGTTACTTTTTCAATGTGATGGTAGGAGATATTTTTAGTTAGTGTTTCCGTTAACTTAACAGTCACGCATCGTTCATTTGGCAGAGACTCCGAATTACGAATGGTGAATTCAAGTGATTTGGTTTTGGTTAAGTTGAAGGCAAGCAAATTGTCACCAAGCCATTTGTTGACAATATCAAATCCTTTTTGAGCATAAAGATAAGTATCGGCCAAGATTTTGATGTAAAAACAAGAACAGTGTTATCCGCGTAAGAAATTGTCACTCCATGGTCGAGACTGAGGTTACATAATTCGTTTATGTATACTAAGAAGAGACTGGGCCTAAGTATATTTCCCTGGGGGACACCATAGATGGTAGGCAAGGGAGAACTTAGGTAGGAACCGATTTTGACACTTTGAGATCGATCAGCCAAATAACTTTTGAATAGCGATAGTTGCATGCCTCTTATCCCTAATAACTCCAACCTTGATAAGAGAATATTTGGTGAGATAGTATTAAATGCTTTCGCAAAATCAAGGAAAATTGCGACGCATTTTTGACGTTTATCAAGTTTCTTTGCTATATGGTCGACTAAATTATGGACAGCATCAGCTGTAGATAAGGATTTCCTAAAACCAAACTGGTTTGCAGATAGAAAATTATGTGTTTCGAGATAATTGACAAGCTTGGAAATTAGAACCTTCTCGAAAATTTTTTACATCGCTGGAAGAACCGATATAGGCCTATAATTTTCGACCCACCTTCAATCTCCTGATTTAAAAATTGGGTGTGGAGTGAACAATAGCTTTTTTGAAAATATCAGGGAACGTGCCAGTTTTCATGCATAAATTACAAATGAAAGTAAGAGGAGGGACAATCACATCTCTGTGTGTTTTTAAAAATTCTGATGAAATACCTTCACATCCTGTTGCGCAATTACTTTTTAAAGACATTATTTGGTTCTCTATCTCTGAAATATTAGTGTCAAGTAAAAAAAATGAGTTCGGATGAGAATTTTGATGAAATCTTCCTAAAGTATATATCGCGAATCAAATTTCATGTAGTTTTCCAGCAACCTAATGTAAATTTAGCTTATAATACGTTTGCCTAATTATGTTGATGCCTAATCCGGTCCAGTCCAAGAGCTTGAAAACATCTTCCAATGCAGTGGTGAAGTTTCGGGGACATGACGTCTCCCTGTCTAACACCTTTCTGCAGTTGGATCGGTTTCGTGCTCTTGTCCTGAACTCGGACAGACATAGTGGCGTTTCTATACAAACACTTCAACACTTCGATGTATCGATAGTCAATTTGGCACCGCTGAAGGGATTGCAGCACCGCCCAAGTTTCGATCGAATCAAAGGCTTTCTCGTATTCCACAAACGCTAGACACAGAGGCCGATTATACTCCTCGGTCTTCTGTATAATCTGGCGCAGCGTATGTATGTGGTCTACGGTACTATAGCCTTTTCGGAAACCAGCTTGTTCGGGAGGCTGGAAGTCGTCGAGCCTGCGCGTGAGTCGATTTGTAATGTATAATAACTGTCCATAGAACTCGTGGACCTCTCTTAATATCTCATCTTTGGAAGAAACAACAGTACCATCATTGGTCTTCAGCTTGGTCAACTGGCTTTTCCCAATACATATATATATATATATATATATATATATATATATATATATATATATATATATATATATCTACCTATAGATAGATATAAAGAGATTGGATGGTAACCTATTTAATTAAGTAAATGTAATTAAGTAAAACATAATAGTAGTAGAATAAGGCTTACAATAATATTGCAATGCCCGCTTGGGTAAGCGGTTGATACTATATTTTAATAATACCAATGTAACTACACAGTTATGCAATAAATATCTTTATCTTTTTATCTTTTATCAGTGCGTGGCTCTCAAACATTTGAAACGTAAACATATGTTTGAAGCTAAATAATAACAAACATGTTTTAATGTTGGCGTATTTGAAAAGCGGAATCAGTTTATTTACAAGCACTGAAATATTCACAAACCTTTTTGTAAATTATCACCTCGAAAACCCAATATCACATATAAAGTGATAACATGATTAAAATATATAACATGCATGCATTCATACATAAATAATATATAATGCTAATAATATTTAAAATGAACAAAAAATTTAATATTAACAAAAAATTATATAATAGCAATCCATCCATCCATCCATCAGCCTTTCATCGTCCACTGCTGGACATAGACCTCCCCAAGAGAACGCCACAGCGAAGGGTCCTGTGCCGCCTGCATCCAACGAATGCCCGCGACTTTGACCAGGTCATCGGTCCACCTGGTGGGAGGGCGTCCTACACTGCGCCATCCAATACGCGGTCGCCACTCGAGAACCTTTCTTCCCCAACGGTTGTCGGTTCGTCGAGCGATGTGGCCTGCCCATTGCCACTTCAGCATGCTGAATAGTAGGCGGTAGGCTTTGTCGGTTACTCCCGTTCTCCTACGGATTTCCGTATTACGGATTTTATCACGTAGAGAGATCCACAGCATAGCCTGCTCCATGGCACGCTGAGCGACCCTGAGCCTATAATAGCAATAAACAATACAAATAATTACCAAACATATCTTTTACGTGTTCCTCTTTTCTACTTTTCGCTGTGCCCAAAAGGGTCCATAATTGTTACTATTTTATTTTAATGTTACCACCTACTATAAACATCGTGGAATGCGAAAATAAATGAATATGAATATGAAAGTGTTCAAACAAATGTGATAAGGAAATTCGGATGAACGAAAGATCTGTACTATAGCTCAGTGGTTTAGAGCACTTCCCCGGATTGGAAAAGACGCGGGTTCGATTCCCGCTAGTACAAAAAATCTCTTTTTCCTTATTCACAAATAATTTGTACTTTAAATAGTGACTCATGTCTCGGTTATAGGCTCAGACTCACTCAGACAAAATATTATAATAGGATCATGACTGAAAGTCGCAACACCAGAATTATATTCAAGAGACCAGAATCAAGAAAGATAACTGTTACGTTGAACGGACAACGCCAGAACGAATAATGATCATCCACACAGCTCTCGGGACTTGAACGTTCGAGATTCGAGAGATTTCAAATTTTAAAATATTAATTATTTTTGAGGCCTTTCCTTTTATGAAACCTATTCTGAAAAGGAGGATTAGGTAATATTATTACAAGCCAGAGTATTTAAGGTACGATATTTCGTCCGGGGCGCTTATCTGCGTCTCCGTTAAAAAGAGTAGAGCAGGCCGCGTGGTCCCGAGATGTTGATGGACGGCGTCGAGATTACTGTGTAGTTCCCTAATGTTGCAAAATTCCACTGTAAGTGTAGATGTGGAATCCACCGTAGAAAGTCTACTCTTTTTATTTTTCTTTCTGGCCATGGTTTTTTGAGAGTTTTATGGAGTATGGCAGAGCGCGCAATGGGGTGGGACAGTACCCCGGAAACAAAAAGGAGAGGTAGAACCTGGTACACTGCTAGGTGGTGGGTTTTGTGAGATGCTGACACGGAAGAGCCCCCAGTAACCCCCCACCGGGTCTCCCTGAACCCCGTAACAGCCCCTCACGCCCTCATCAGCCACGGTCCAAGTACCGTCTATTCCAAGCTCCATCGCAATCCACCGCGTACCTAGGATTGGGGAATGGGATACGGATGGAAATCTACCGGTACGACCAAAACGCACCAAAATGCTTAACGGTCGGTCACACGACAGACGGTGGTACAGAACCGCTCAGGGCCGACAACAAGGGAGACTCTTCTCACTAGTTACCAAGCCTTACCACCAGTAATGCAGTGGATGACAACTGCATACTTCCTTTAGTCGCCTCATAGGGCACCTGCGGGACAGAATGGGGTGGTGACACTTGTATTCTTAAATTAGATCATCTAATAAAATAATACGAGTATCGAGGAGTTAAATCAAAAAAATAACTACGTTTATTGTAACGACGACACCCGTGAGTACATCAGCTACGACGTGAAGGTACGTACCTGGCGGCAGACGCGAGCCAGGCCCCGCACGTGGCCACACAGTTGATGGCACCGTGGTGCGCACGCGGCTCACTCCACACGCGAACGGGGCTACCGTCCTCGACCGCCACCTCTCCTTCCTCCAACTCTTCGGGTGCGGGCTCAATACCCTGCAACAACACACATTTTTACAGTATTGCCAATAAATCATCATCATAACCTACACGAAGGACAATGGTACTTGCCTCGAGATCTCCAAGAGCAAAGTGCTCAAGCGCCACACATGGTGGCTCCAATTCGTCTTCCAGTGACAAGGATCCAAAAGACCACATCTTGACTGACTTGTCGTTAGAACCTGTGTAAAGCTTCACGTTAAATCTCAGCACCTGTTCACTTGATATAATAGCTTTATATTAACTCTATTTAGCTAATTTATTTATTATTATTATTTTAATGCGTGCTGCATTCTGCATCTCTAGTAAGGAGTAAGCCTTGCATCGTATGGAACGTTACCATAACATACAATTTCGAAAAAAGAGTACATCAACAGTCAAAGCATCCATCTGTGAATCACACAAAGAATGCTCCTGTGTGAGAATGGAACCCACAACACTTGCCACGGGAAATTGGTATACATTAGCATTCCGTCACCTGTTCAGTGAAATGTTCTGAACTACTATGATAGTGATAATATAAATATGTTAACCAATCGTGTTTTTAACCCTAGATTAGTCGCGCGGGCTACATGTGTAGCCCACGCCTACAAATTCTCTATTATCTTAGAAACGGTTAACGTTAGCTTCTTGCGTCGCTAGGTACTTTCAATTGAATGTTTGAGAGTTGCGCTCAGTGCAGCCTAAGCCCAAGTCGTGCTTGGTTAATTTCACAGGAGCTCAGCAAAGTGCGTGGACTACATTTGTAGTCCGCGCGACCGATTACGTAAGTATTTTTGTCATATATTTTTTTTTTAGTTTGTTTATTTTATGATAAAGTTAACTTAAATTTATTATTTGCATATTGTTATTTATGTGATATTTTTATAACATACTGTGTGTGTATTTAGAGGTTTTATGTTTTTGTTAATTATTTGTAACACAGAGGTAGTGCTTAGTTTTTGATGATTTTATTCAAAACATAAAACTGTACTGATTATATTTTCATAAGATCAATAAAGGGTTTATGGTTAAATATCTTTTTATTTCAATTTGAAAATGGACTACGTATGTAGCCCGCGCGACCACTCTTGTCGCTTATAGGTGCGCGACCAATGCAGGGTTAAAAAATGGGTATAGCTACTTAGAAAATCTATGTACACTGTGTGGATCTGTAAAGTAGTACATTAATAATAATACAATGTATCGTGTAGTAGTATATTAATACAGCTGCATGTACTCCTTACGTTACAAATCAAACAATGTAAAACAATACCCGAAAGAATACGTATTTTTAATGTTTGTTGTTAAAAATATTCTTCCCGTGCTCGATAATATATAATTTTACAAAATGACCAGGGTTATACGGCAACACTGCTCGCGATCTGAATATGGGTAGATAACTAGCGTGAACCCAACTTGCTGACAATCACCCCGCACCCCGTCTTATTCAAACGCCGCACCGAATTTTAGTTAACCGCCGCGCGTCTTATATGAATACTGAAAACATTTGAGCCTATGGACTGTGTGTATTGAAAGGTAAGTTTACCACGTATCGACCTTACTCATTTCGTTTCGTCGTACTTAGATTTTTCACTTTGTGTTTAATGTACTTAGGTAAATTTCTTCACAGGTACTATCTTGTAATATTAATTATCGCTTGCTAGTTTCGATTAAATTCTCATTCCCACATAGTCTTTAAGATCTCGTCAAAGTTAAGACGCATGACGTTATAAGCAGCTTTTTCTGAATTTTCTGGGCTTTCGGGAAAATCTCCGAACATTATCCATTATCCAGCCTAAGCTAGTATTTTGAGCCGACGCAATTTCAGGCGGTCCCTTTACTAACCCGTCTTCTACAATTTTATTATTTTGTTAACTCGCAAAAGCATGTCTAACCTACTTGAAGATAATTTGTATCAGCGAGGCATTCAGGCCTTTGAGATGATGATGGCCATTGATTTACTGGAATTATTGTACGCATCTTAAAGAGGTAAGCTGAAGTTTGGGTCCTAAATTCTTCCGATCTGTATCTGCGCCGCGTGTTTATTCTTCATTTTCATAGACGCTAATCCGGAAGCACTTCTTTTAGCAGATTGTTTTATCAAAGAATGATGGCGTCTTCGACATATCCAACAGGACACGGGTACTTTCCATTGATTTACTGAGTGTCCTAGACCTAGACAGTTGTAACATAAGTGTATTATTGTCTATGCTATGCATTGAAAAGTCGGAGGCCCTGCTGTTTTATGGGTTCCAGCGATAACGGTCAATAGGGTAGGGGTTTCACTCCAGGCCCACATGAAATATTTGGGCCTGGTAGTGGATGGACAGTGGCACTTCGATGAGCACTTTCGACGTCTTGCGCCTTGTTGGTACAGCGTCTGCCCTTTGGGCGATTAATACCGAACCAGGGGGGTTAGGCAGAATCTCATATCTCACATGTCGATCGTATCGTGATCACTGTGATTGGTTGAGAGATCACCGTGATTGGCTAACGGATTATTGCGACATCACGCCTCGGTTTCTCTACCAATCACAAGCGAGTCTATACGATGTTGATTGTGAGATATGAGATTCTGCCTAACCCCCCTGGACGGACCGAGTCTCGTGTGTCGGTGAGTCTACGCGGGGGAAGTACGGTCAATGGCACTTTACGGCGAACCCAAGTGAGCGGAGTACCTGGCCGCTCGCAGAGCAATGCGATCTGCGCCTTAGCCGCAACCCCCGTGGGACCTGTACTGGAAAGAGTGGTGGAAGTGCTTGCCGACGTATATCAGTGCCCGTCGACGTTGCGAGCTGGGGGCAGTTTCCCTCGCCGAGCGCGATCTCTTCGTGGCGGAAAAATGCCCACCGCGCTACTGTCTTAAAATGGAGCTCTCCCCATGAGGCTGGAAACGCCTACGCTCGTCTTTGGACCGTAGAGGTGCTCCGGCCGATCTTGGAGGAATGGGTAGGACGGCAGCACAGAGTCCTCACCTCCCAGTTGATGCAGGTTTTGTCGGGCATGGTTGCTTTGACAAATACCTGCAAGTGCGCATTGCTAGGAGGGAGACGACCCCGGGCTGTCACCACTGTGCCTGCAACGAGTACACGGCACAGCAGACGCTCGAGTCGTGCCCTGCCTGGGATGGGCAGCGCCGGTATCTCACTGCATTTATAGGCGTGGACCTGTAACTGGGCCTGGACTGCAGTCACTGCCTTCTGCGAGGCTGTCATCTCGCAAAAGGAGGTGGCGGACAAGGCCCGGGAGGATACTCCTTCCTCCTAAAAAGCCGTCTCATTACAAGTGAATGGAATAAAGCTTTGAATACTGGCCAACCTACACGTGCTTGTAAAAATGGATAATTATATTTTAAGCAAATTTACAAACGTGTTGTGGACTTAGGAATCAACATTGGACTCAACGTTTCTCGTTTTAGGGTTATGTGATAGCAGTAACGTTAATTCTTCAAATAAATCGTAAACGTAAAATTCCTCTTTTGCAAACTACACAGTACGACCCTTTTCGCTCTGGGCGTCAATTTTACCCTATGATTTTATCATAATTCATTATGCGTTTGTTTATATATTATGTTGTTCAATATTCTTTAAGAAGCGATATTCTTGCTTCCATATGATTTTTTTCATGTTTCAAGTTGTATTGATCACTAAAGGTATGAGCGGTATGCACACAGTTAAATAATAGGAACCACTGCTGTTGCTCTTATCTTGTCTGAATTCCCTCATTCTTCATGACAATTGCGACGGTTTCAGGTAGTCGAGGTCCATTTCATAGAATTATTTTTTCTTTTTTTTTTTGGCTTTCTAGTGATGGCAGACGAGCTACGGCCAACCTGATGGTAAGTGGTAACCGTCGCTTATGGACTCAACTATACCTAAAGTATGCCGCAGCACACCATTTATAAACGGCGATCTTCTGATACAGCCAAAAAAAAATTTACGTACTTCATGACCAGTCACACAGGAGACGGTGGTACCGACCCGTTTAGGACCGAAAGCAAGTGACTCTCATATTTAGATATTTTGATATATATTTTTAGCATTTGACATGCTTAGCACTATACATTAAACACAAAGTGAAAAATGTAAAATCGAAAATAACAGTTAGTAGCAGGATTTGAACCTGCATCTCCTGGATACCGTCCAAATGCTTTGCCAATTCAGCCATCGTGGCAATTGCTCCTGACTGCTAATTTCGATAACACATTCATACTTAACGTCTTTGGGTGACGCCTGCGCCATCTGTCGGAAGTATTTTCATACAAGATTTGTAAAATTAAGTTTACCTGGTCGGTATAATGTATGAAAATAACTGGTGGTTTGCGATGGTGCGGCTTTTTCAGGAACGTTCTGCGTTGTAGTTGCGTGATTTTTTCCGTAGTTTTTTTTTTATTATTACTTTCGTGGGGTAATCACTATTAAGACTCGTGTGGGAGTGAAAGAAACAGTTTCTTTCGTTTTAGGTAACTATTTATTATTTAATATTAACTTTATATATTATATTACTACAACTCTATATCATATTACTACCACTAAGAAATACTTATTATTACTAATGAGGCTTACGTTAATTTTCAAGCTGACTTGATATATTTGATACTATTTCATGTATAAATTTTCTGGAAGCCGACAAAGACCGTAATAACCCAAACGTCCATACTGATAATATATCCATAAATTTACGTACTATATAGTTCATTTTTAGAGTTTCTGTAAGGGTTAAACTGTACAACACAGTGAGAACTTTCTAAGTTCTAAGGCTTAAAATGAAAAAATATATACCGGTGATGAAGTAGCACGCGTCCTCCGGCAGCGCGACGCACGTGAGGTACCGCGCATGGGCGTGTAGCACATGCAGGCACGACAGTGACGTCAGCGACCACACGCGTGCCGTGCGGTCCAGCGAGCCCGACACCAGGCGCGTCCCCTCTGCCACCCCGCGCACTGCCGTCACCCCCGCCGCGTGCCCGGCCAGCGAGCCCCGCGCCTCCAGCCCCGCCCGTGACACGTGCCACACGCGTACAAGCCCGTCGTGTCCGCCCGTGGCCGCCTCGTCCGCACCCACTGCGTCCGCGCACAGCGCACCCAGGTCGTGCGTGCGCTCCTCGCGGGCCAGAGGCGCGTGCTCGCCGCGGCACAGTGCTGCCACGTCGAACATCTTGAGCACGCCGTCCGTGCACGCCGACAGCACCAGCGCAGCATGTGCCGGCGCGCACACGGCGTGTAGCGCGGCCTCGTGCGCTGGCACGTGTGCCAGCAGACGCGCGCGCGGCACGTGCCACACGCACAGTGCCCCATCGTCATGCCCGGCCAGCACGCGACCGCGACCCACCCAGCAAAGAGCACGCACGGGCGCGGCGCCGGGCGCGACCAGATGGCGGCGCGGCCGCAACGTACTAGCGGCCCACACGCGCACGGCGCCGTCCACGCCGGCGGAAGCTAACAGGACCCCGCCGGGCCCCCAGCGCACCGCGGTGACGCCATGGCGGTGCGCAGCGCGCGCTGCTGCCAGCTCAGCCCAGCCGCCGCGTGCGCGCCAGCCCCACACGCGCAGTACGCGGTCGGTGCCACCGGTGGCGAAGCGCGCTCCACACGCGTCAGCACACGTCACGTCGCCGCGCACGCGAACCACCTGCAGCAACGACGGCGCCACCTGCTCCATCCTTTGACGCGCTACTCACGCGCACGTTCCCTTCCATAGACTATACATAAATCCCACTACAAGTCGCGTGTTTTCTCCACGATTTAAGAAAAATAGGCTTATGGCGCATTAACGAAATGAAAACGCTCCATATTTACCTTTAAACCTGGCGACCCGACCGCTTTTACCAACCCACTGTAAATAAATAAATCTATCTTACCAGCATCAAAACCAAAAACTTGTTTGAATCCTTTTTCCAAAAAGTATAATAAAATTAGTATAGTGATTCGGTTCCCAAATAATAACCTATAAATTTAATATCAGCTCGATGTACAAATCCAATTTATTAATTGTTTACCGCAGTATTTCGCCATAACCCGGTTATATATATAAAAACGACATTTCGGCCTTTAATCAAAACACAAAGTGCGAAAATTTTAAATCAGAAACGATTGCCACGATCTGGATTGGAACCTGTGTCTCCTGAACCACCGTTCTAGACGCTTTGCCAATTAAGCTATCTTTAAATTTCCTTGGAAGTCATAGTTAGATATATCAAATCGACCAATAGATTATAGAAAAAGGCATACAAGTAGACATCCTTCAGATAAAACTGCTCTAAACCAAGCCTCACACAATTAAAAATAAAGCCATTCAGGAGACAGAAAGTGCTACCATTGAGGCGCATATTTAGTCAGTGGAGCCACGAAATCTATGAAGAGTATGTAGAGCTCATCAAATACCTATTATACCAAAACCTCCTATAAGCCTATACAACGACAAATGGGCAAAAATGCGACAGAAAAAAAATCTGATGCATTCGCCAAACACACCTAATAATAGCGATAAAGAGATTAATGACTCAGATATCAAACAAATACTGCAGGAAGATTTCCATTTGGATCTACCCTTGCAATCTACCACACCCCAAGAAATTCAATGAGTAATAAAGAGTATGGAAGATAAAAAAGCTCCAGGTTTTGACTTGATTAATAAAAAGAAAAAAGTAATAAAAGTGAACTGCCAAAGAGAGGAATAGACTACCTTGCATATCTATCCAACAGTATCAAGAGGACTGGATATTTTCCAGCAATATGGAAGATCTCACAAATTATCATTTTTACGAAACCTAGGACGTTTGGATATCAACTCGTACAGATCAATCAGCTCACTACTAAATTTATCCCAATTGTTTGAAAAAATACTACTGAGACGTCTTCTCCATGCACTGTCTGAAAAAGCAATGATACCAGATCCCCAGTTTGGATTCAAACAGATGCATAAGGTCTGTCAAGTTATTCGAAATGTTGTTGAGTATAAACAATATTGCTCTGCGGCTCTTCTGGAGGTCCAACAAGCTTTGACAAAGTCTGGCACAGAAAGTTACTCTATAAGATAAAGATACTTCTACCACATTCCTTCTAAGGAATATTGGAACCTACCTCACGCACAGGCTTTTCCAAGTCAAAGAGGACAAGCCTACATCGGCACTTCACGACATATTGGCTGGAGTACTGCCAGCAGCACTGAGCTAGGACCAGTACTATATACCATTTTTCACATATGACCTGCCAAAAAAATCATGGGACAACTGTGGCTACCTTTGTAGATGATACTGCCATCCTGGCCTGTAACGAAAATTCAATTGAAGCCTCAGCGCTTTTACAAAGCAGCCTCAAGGAAATTAGTGTGTTGTTAAAAAATGGAGAATCCATGCTAACGCATCAAAATCGGTTCATGTGACGTTTACACTAAGAAAATCACACTGCCAATCAATAAGATTAGGCTCCAACCTGCTTCTCACTAGAGAAACGGTCAAATATCTTAAATTTCACTTGGACCGTCGCCTCACATGAGGTAAAAGTATACAAAGCAAAAGGGACGAGCTAAATCTCAAGTACCAAAGTGTACACTGGCTACTTGGGAGAAACTCCAAATTGTCTCTAGACAATAAACTACTATTACACAATGCGATCCTCAGACCCACAAGGACCTATGACCTCCAACTATGAGGGTCTGCAAGTGACGCCAAGAAAAATAAAATTCAAAGAGCACAAATCTCACTCTCTCTCAGACATAAAATCGTTAACACAAAGTGCGAAAATATGAAATCGAAAATAGCAGTCACGAGCAGGATTTAAACCTACATCTCCTGGAATACCGTCGGGATGCTTTGAACAATTCAGCCATCATGACAAAATATGGCTAAGCAAGTCAAATGCTTAAAAATATATCAAAATGTGGACTATACATATTTTACTTGAGGCAAATAAAAAAAACTTGAGGTTTTAGAAAAAGATTAAGAACTATAATACCACATGGCGTTTCTCATAATCCAAATAGCCCAGGGGCTGCAGCACCTTGAATTATATTTGTTTTTCAAATGATTGCACTATATGTTTCAAACACTACTAAACTTATGTTACTCCATATCAGGAACTGTAATATTTGTGTTGGATACGCCTGTCTGGCAGCACTAGACCATTCGTGCGGTGGGTTCTCTTGGGGAGGCCTATATCGAGCAGTGGACGTTGAAAGGCTGACGTAACGATGGCGCTTTTAAAATCTATAAAGATTTAGCAAGAAAGCTCGTGGAGTCTACACGTGACCAAAATGATAACTTTTACCTTGGCCAAAGGATTAGTCTCGCTATCCAACGAGGTAATGTTGCCAGTAGTTTGGGCACGTTGTAGTCTCGCTATCCAGCGAGGTAATGTTGCCAGTAGCTTGGGCACGTTGTAGTCTCGCTATCCAGCGAGGTAATGTTGCCAGTAGTTTGGGCACGTTGCCGATAGTAGAATGTCACTTCAATGAGTTTCAGTCCTCTTAGCCTAACGGTTGTTTAAGTAATCATAGTAATTTTTATTTATAATTATTTTTATTATAATAGGATTATTTTAGTTCGTATTTCTTTATTTACTTTTATAGAAGAACAAATGTATCGTTTGTATGCTACAAACGTTAAAATAGTAGCTATAAGATTGTAAATTATACGAAAACTATTTCCAGTTATAAATCTATATTATATAAAAATCAATTGCTGTTCGTTAATCTCGCTAACACTCAAAAATGGCTGGCCTGAATTAAATAATTGTTCTTTGTTTTGTTCGGTGGTTTAAAAGAAAAGAAAAAGTTATAAATTGTTAATTTTGTATGGGAAATTGCCTCATCGTATTCGAGACCTTCTACTGTATTTTGGCTGACAGATGACAAAATGACAGCTCCTGACATTCTTTCTAATTAATTTAATTTATAATTAAGTTTCATAATAATAACCTATCTAAATTCATAACAACTGCCTCTGTGGTGCAGCGGTAGTGTAAGCGACTGTTGATCATGAGGTCTCGGGTTCGATCCCTGGGTCAGCCAGTGTTATTGAGATTTTTCGTAAAAAAAAATAGACGTCGCGGGACGTCTACCAGATGTGAAAACATCGAAATTATTCTGTATAAATAATGAGTAGAAATAAAATGATCATAACTTTTTCAATGTATGTTTGTATAAAATTATAACATGTGTAAAATAACGGAAATGGACATAAATAATCATCATCAGGCCTCAGGATATCATCTAGGACCGAGGTACTTGTCAAAACGAATCAAGCGATTCCAAAGTTGGGGGGTTTGCGGCGTTTTATAGTATAGTTCCCATTGCCTGTCGGCTCTATCATCAGACCCTGAATATCCTCTACGACTATGGTACTATTCAAGATAACTCAAAATAGCACTAAATCAATGGGTTGCAACGTTTAATTACCGAGTATCCATTGTCACCTTCCAGCTCCATCATCAGACCCTGAATACTATCTAGAGACAAAGTACTCGTCAAGACGAAGCAAATGAGTCCAAACTCGATGGGGTTGCGTCGTTTCATTATAGAGTTACTGTGGCCACCTTCTAGCTTCATCATCAGACACAAAGTGAAAAATGTGAAATCGAAAATAACAGTCAGGAGCAGGATTTGAACCTGCATCTTCTGGATACCGTCCAGATGCTTTACCAATTCAGCCATCCTGACAATTGCTCCTGACTGCTAATTTCGATAACACATTCATACTTAACGTCTTTGGGTGACGCCTGCACCATCTGTCGGAAGTATTTTCATACATTATACCGACCAGGTAAACTTAATTTTACAATTAAGATTTTACCTAATAATGACGCAAACCCTATAAATATTTATATATATTTTTAGCATTTGACATGCTTAGCACTATACATTAAACACAAAGTGAAAAATGTGAAATCGAAAATAACAGTCAGGAGCAGGATTTGAACCTGCATCTTCTGGATACCGTCCAGATGCTTTACCAATTCAGCCATCCTGACAATTGCTCCTGACTGCTAATTTCGATAACACATTCATACTTAACGTCTTTGGGTGACGCCTGCACCATCTGTCGGAAGTATTTTCATACATTATACCGACCAGGTAAACTTAATTTTACAATTAAGATTTTACCTAATAATGACGCAAACCCTATAAATATTTATATATATTTTTAGCATTTGACATGCTTAGCACTATACATTAAACACAAAGTGAAAAATGTGAAATCGAAAATAACAGTCAGGAGCAGGATTTGAACCTGCATCTTCTGGATACCGTCCAGATGCTTTACCAATTCAGCCATCCTGACAATTGCTCCTGACTGCTAATTTCGATAACACATTCATACTTAACGTCTTTGGGTGACGCCTGCACCATCTGTCGGAAGTATTTTCATACATTATACCGACCAGGTAAACTTAATTTTACAATTAAGATTTTACCTAATAATGACGCAAACCCTATAAATATTTATATATATTTTTAGCATTTGACATGCTTAGCACTATACATTAAACACAAAGTGAAAAATGTGAAATCGAAAATAACAGTCAGGAGCAGGATTTGAACCTGCATCTTCTGGATACCGTCCAGATGCTTTACCAATTCAGCCATCCTGACAATTGCTCCTGACTGCTAATTTCGATAACACATTCATACTTAACGTCTTTGGGTGACGCCTGCACCATCTGTCGGAAGTATTTTCATACATTATACCGACCAGGTAAACTTAATTTTACAATTAAGATTTTACCTAATAATGACGCAAACCCTATAAATATTTATATATATTTTTAGCATTTGACATGCTTAGCACTATACATTAAACACAAAGTGAAAAATGTGAAATCGAAAATAACAGTCAGGAGCAGGATTTGAACCTGCATCTTCTGGATACCGTCCAGATGCTTTACCAATTCAGCCATCCTGACAATTGCTCCTGACTGCTAATTTCGATAACACATTCATACTTAACGTCTTTGGGTGACGCCTGCACCATCTGTCGGAAGTATTTTCATACATTATACCGACCAGGTAAACTTAATTTTACAATTAAGATTTTACCTAATAATGACGCAAACCCTATAAATATTTATATATATTTTTAGCATTTGACATGCTTAGCACTATACATTAAACACAAAGTGAAAAATGTGAAATCGAAAATAACAGTCAGGAGCAGGATTTGAACCTGCATCTTCTGGATACCGTCCAGATGCTTTACCAATTCAGCCATCCTGACAATTGCTCCTGACTGCTAATTTCGATAACACATTCATACTTAACGTCTTTGGGTGACGCCTGCACCATCTGTCGGAAGTATTTTCATACATTATACCGACCAGGTAAACTTAATTTTACAATTAAGATTTTACCTAATAATGACGCAAACCCTATAAATATTTATATATATTTTTAGCATTTGACATGCTTAGCACTATACATTAAACACAAAGTGAAAAATGTGAAATCGAAAATAACAGTCAGGAGCAGGATTTGAACCTGCATCTTCTGGATACCGTCCAGATGCTTTACCAATTCAGCCATCCTGACAATTGCTCCTGACTGCTAATTTCGATAACACATTCAATACTTCCGACAGATGGTGCAGGCGTCACCCAAAGACGTTAAGTATGAATGTGTTATCGAAATTAGCAGTCAGGAGCAATTGTCAGGATGGCTGAATTGGTAAAGCATCTGGACGGTATCCAGAAGATGCAGGTTCAAATCCTGCTCCTGACTGTTATTTTCGATTTCACATTTTTCACTTTGTGTTTAATGTATAGTGCTAAGCATGTCAAATGCTAAAAATATATATAAATATTTATAGGGTTTGCGTCATTATTAGGTAAAATCTTAATTGTAAAATTAAGTTTACCTGGTCGGTATAATGTATGAAAATACTTCCGACAGATGGTGCAGGCGTCACCCAAAGACGTTAAGTATGAATGTGTTATCGAAATTAGCAGTCAGGAGCAATTGTCAGGATGGCTGAATTGGTAAAGCATCTGGACGGTATCCAGAAGATGCAGGTTCAAATCCTGCTCCTGACTGTTATTTTCGATTTCACATTTTTCACTTTGTGTTTAATGTATAGTGCTAAGCATGTCAAATGCTAAAAATATATATAAATATTTATAGGGTTTGCGTCATTATTAGGTAAAATCTTAATTGTAAAATTAAGTTTACCTGGTCGGTATAATGTATGAAAATACTTCCGACAGATGGTGCAGGCGTCACCCAAAGACGTTAAGTATGAATGTGTTATCGAAATTAGCAGTCAGGAGCAATTGTCAGGATGGCTGAATTGGTAAAGCATCTGGACGGTATCCAGAAGATGCAGGTTCAAATCCTGCTCCTGACTGTTATTTTCGATTTCACATTTTTCACTTTGTGTTTAATGTATAGTGCTAAGCATGTCAAATGCTAAAAATATATATAAATATTTATAGGGTTTGCGTCATTATTAGGTAAAATCTTAATTGTAAAATTAAGTTTACCTGGTCGGTATAATGTATGAAAATACTTCCGACAGATGGTGCAGGCGTCACCCAAAGACGTTAAGTATGAATGTGTTATCGAAATTAGCAGTCAGGAGCAATTGTCAGGATGGCTGAATTGGTAAAGCATCTGGACGGTATCCAGAAGATGCAGGTTCAAATCCTGCTCCTGACTGTTATTTTCGATTTCACATTTTTCACTTTGTGTTTAATGTATAGTGCTAAGCATGTCAAATGCTAAAAATATATATAAATATTCATCATCAGACTTTGAATACCATCTAGAGACAAAGTACTCGTCAAGACAAATCAAACGAGTCCAAACTTGATAGGGTTGCGCCGTTTCATTATAGAGTTCCTATGTCTACCTTCCAGCTCCATCGTCAGATCAGCTCCATGTCTTCATAATATTGCATTGTCACGCGATATACATAATGTGTAAAATTTCAGCTCAATCGGAAACCGGGAAATGTGTCAAATTCAATTTGCAAGATTTGAACGGGACAAATAAAATAAAAAGCGTCGCCACGCTAACAACCGATTTTACTCTCATTAGATGTTTCACATCAAAAAAAATAAGAGAAAATCTCATTAGCAACCCGGAGTTTGGAAATGTGCCCGGTAGACGTCAATAGGCTCGCCCTCGCGAAACATATCTGGCGAGTCGTGGGTGTGTAATACACCTCTGCCTACCCCTTCGGGGAATACAGGCGTGATGCTATGTTAATTCATACCTTAGACGATGGAGATTGATCAGGATTCATGATCACTGATAAAATGAATTGTAGGTGATAAGGAGTTCACCGGCTCATCTAGTGTAACTAGTAATAATATGCCTTTGAATTTTGAATTTGAATTTGAATTTGTAAATAAACGTATGTCTTATAATACTGAAAGAATCTGTGTATTTTTGTTCTATTCGTATTAAATTCTGCGAGTTTATTTAATTTTTAACACATTCTACTATGATTCTTATTCAACAATAAATAATGTTGTATTTTTTTTTAAACTACGTTGGTGGCAAACAAACCACCGCCCACTTGATGGTAAGCGGTTTCCGTAGCCTATAGACGCTAGCAACACTTGCGGTATCACTCACGATTTGCCAACTTCAAGGAAAGGGATAGGAGGTGGAGGAAGGATAATAAGGAGAGGACGGGGGGTCAAGAAGAGTATTTGTCCTTTGTGTGGCGCCGTCTGACACTTTTATGAATTTACTTCTAATAATTCATAGTAGACTTTTATGAGAAAATTTTCCCCCAACAGATTACATACATGCATAATCCAAAAGTAAAAAAAAATACTTACTTTGTTTAACAAATCGAGTATTAATGTACTTAATGTTTTAATGTACTCGCACATCGAGTCGTATTACAATCCTAAAGCATCACGCAAAAACAACTGAATGGAACCTTTTTTATTTGATTGCTTTTGATTAAACTTAAAAACTGGTATAAATTAAAATTGTATCCTGATACTATATCGCGAACCTGAGATATAGCCTAAAAACTAGCTTATGGCTGCAGCGGAGCCGCGAGCAAAGGCTAGTATAAAATAGGTACTTATTGCAGAAGTTGTTTTAGTTAGAAGATATAATATTATAAATCCTATGTACAGCATATCCCAATATATTTTAATCAACTTGGCATGTTCGGACATTTTCCAGAATACAAAGTACAAAAATGTGAAAGAAAGAATGTGTCATGGAAATGTATGACCCCTAGTGAATGTTACGATAGCTCAATATTGGCAGACCATCCAGAAGGGCAATCCATAAGACGTAGATTCAATCTCGTCTCGTGACTATCATTTTGACACTTTATGTTATAGACCTACATTAGGTAGTATGGCGACCCTAATCATTAGATGTTTGTTATCAAAATGAACGATCGATGAGCGAGGCGATGAGTGCGGTGCTAATGATGTCCAGGGCCGTCTAATAATGTGCGACACGAAACACATAAATAAAACAAACCGTACATAACGTTTGCCATAATCAGTACAACACGCTAGAGCCGCAATGATCACACAACATAATACACCACTCTTATGATATTAACGACAATCATATCAGAGCAAGTGTTACAATAAATAATGGGAATGTCCAGAAAGACGAGTGCCGGCCACGAGCTACGACATGTACGAGGACAAGGAGGCACTATGCAGCACTGCCGTATCCAACGACAATAGCAACTCGTCGGGGTGGCGGGAAATGGAGGCTATACTACCACCATTGTTCGCCCCCACACGTGCGACACGTCACCAGCACCAGGCGATGTGTCTATTCATCATTTAGTGTCATTATTGCCGTTCTAGGAGGAAGAACAAAGTAAAAAAATATACCTTAACCTTATCTCGTCAAAATTATAGTGTGCGCTGATAAGAGTGCTCTACGTCAAGTATTGCATCTTAACTATAAAATAATGCTGTACTAAAGTTTATATCGTTAAATTTAGGATATTTCAGGTAAAATACTTCATTAGACTATTAAGAACAACTCATTTTTTTTAAAAACAATACAGAGCATTTTATTTAAGATATTTAGTTTTATCTGTTTGTTTGTTCGCACATCATACATAAACGACTTAACGGATACTGACGCAACTTTTATGTTTGATAGCTCTTGATTAGAATTAAGAATTGATATACGCTACTATATCGGGGACCTGAGATATATCCTAAAAAATATATCTTTTTACTTTTGAGCAAATGTTAGTTAATTATAGTTTTCTTTAAAACTTCCGTAATCAATTTTTCTACAGTAAGTAGGTGTATATGCTACAAGCTGGGCCCGTGGCTCCTAACAACTAATCAATTCACAAGTATATGATTATTGATTACCCTTAACGAAGACCAGTTAAGGGTGAAATCATCGGTGGGCGCGACTGACAGCAGTTATCGACCCGTGTCCCCGCACGCCTCCACCTCGCACATACATTATGTAGATATGTGATTATACTCGCCTCTAATATATTTAAAACATTTGTACTAGTATATTTATATCAAGCAATGGAGATCAATTTTAGACTAAGTGCCAACCAATATATCGATGTATGTAACAGTCAGTGAGAAACTCCTAAAACCACTGCGGTGAAGATGTGATATGAATTTGAATATAAGAACCTTAGAATTTTCTGCGACCTATCTACTAGATACTACCCACTATACAGGAACCGTATATTTTCTGAAATGATAAGCCTATAACTGTTCTGGGTTCCTGACAATGCATATGCTAAAATTCACGATGATCGGTTGAGTTGTTCCGGTGTTTTAAGTTTTAACTTAACTAAAAATGAAACGCACTTTCGCATGTAACATTATTAAGGATAGAAAGAATAAGGATTACATAAATTTAAATGAGTGTGCGGCATAGGTACCTGGTGGTCAGCGGTAACAATTGCACCACAACCGAACTATGCGCTATCGGGAAGTTCTCCTTAAAACACGCGCTCAGACGTGGAGTTGCGGAGAACAGCCCGCCGCGCCGAACCAATACCAATACCAACCTCGTTTAAAGAACAACATGTCGTAACAGTCGAGAGCACCGCACCAAGTACGCACAAAGTTAATTGGTAAACGAAGATTTAAATAGCAGGTTATGTACAGATGTGATGTTACTTACATCACACTTTTAAATACGCATTACTGATATAAAATTGAGTTGACCCACTGAGCATAATGAGATTTCTATGCAACAACATGTGGGTTGGCCTCTGACCTTCAATTTGTAACTTTTAGTTAACTAACTGCTATTCAATTGCATAAGCTCGTCGTCTTTAAACTATTGTTTTCTAGATGCGAATGAAATTTACTAAAGTAGGATATCTCCCGGAATTATGAAAAACTACAACTCTTTGGTTCACTATTATGTTATAACTAGCTTTAAGGCTGAGCTATGGATATCTATTTTTTGTGACTTCAATAATAATAATATATCTCTATTGCAGACACAGAGATTCATAGTAAAATAGGTAGAAAGCAATATTCATAGTAAAATAAATAGGCGGCAATAGTCAACCATCGTTTGTAAGTTGCAGTCAATAGCAGTCTGCCAGCTAAACTTTTAATAATTACATTACTACAAGTGCCAACTCTGGACATGAAAGACGCTATTCCTTTACGGTAAATGGCATTGAATGAGTCTACACGCCATTCGACAAACATTCCTGAAGCACTGCAGTGTCGCTTCAGACCCATGAGGTGCCTAAAGATATTGTTATAGGCTACTCTGATAGCGTTATAGAACTTCAAAGTGTAATCGGTCCAGAGTTGACACGTATAAAATGACTGACAGAAGGATTTAAACAACCTTCACGTCAGGCGCTGCTCTAGAAAATGTCCTGGCAATCATATTGCCTATCACGCACAGAGCTCGGCGTTGTCTCTCTATATCCTGGTCATCATTGAGTTTTGATGTCACAATGTAACCCAGGTACTTGAAACTCTCTACCCTTTGAATCGGCGGCCTGTATACTGTATACTTCAGGTACTTTTCAGGATTCCCTCCAGCCTTGAAAACCAACGTCACCGTTTTTTTGGTTTTGTAAACTAGATCATGTTCCTTAGCAAACCGTTCACATATAGCTAAGAGATTTTGCAAGCCTTTGATCGAGGGATTGAGCAGCACCATCTAACCTAAGCCCTACCAGGGTACTGCTCAGCTCCACGATCAGGTCATTGACGTATAAATTAAACAAGACTGGAGAAGTAACCCCCCCCTTGTCGCACCCCATTTGAGAGCTGGTATATATCAGAAATTTCAGAATCCCATCCAACGTAGTTGCCCTGGTTGCCGTACCAATATGCAAGCAGGCCAACCACCCCAAAGGCAACTCCAGAGCCGTTCACCTTCTCCCATAAGAGATTGTGGTTGATTGAATCGAACGCACGACTGATATCCAAGAAACATGCATACACTGTCGTTTTATGTCGCCTATAATAATGAACGACTTCCTTTAGTGAGAATAAAGCCATGTCATTAGAAAGTTGCGGACGGAAGCCAAACTGTCCAGCGTCAATCTCAACCGAAGTAACGTGTGAATAAATTACTCGTTCAAGTACTCTGGCCACAATCGTAGCCAAAGAAATAGGCCTATAATTCGCCACTTTACAGGTATCACCCATTTTTTTCCTTGATTACCGGCACGATGAGGGCACGAATAAGTTCTTCTAGTAGGTAGCAATGCCTCAAATAGAGATTAAAAAGCTTCGCTAAAACTTCGCATATTAACTGGCCCGCATAGTGCAATTATTCTATACTAAGACCGTCGTGTCCGGAGATTTGCCACGTTTCATACACTTCAAAACTACCTCAATATCCTTCGGCGTTATCACTACGTTAATAGGCTCCTAGCTTACACAAGTTCTAGGCTTGCATGTTATGTTTTCTTTCTTCACATTAATGTTTTTGAAATAAATTTGCAATAATTTTCTTATTACTTTCTCCTTCTATACTTATAGGTATACTACTTATATATTAAACACAAAGTGAAAAATGTGAAATCGAAAATAACAGTCAGGAGCAAGATTTGAACCTGCATCTCCTGGATACCGTCCAGATGCTTTACCAATTCAGCCATCCTGACAATTGCTCCTTACTGCTAATTTCGATAACACATTCATACTTAACGTCTTTGGGTGACGCCTGCACCATCTGTCGGAAGTATTTTCATACATTATACCGACCAGGTAAACTTAATTTTACAATTAAGATTTTACCTAATAATGACGCAAACCCTATAAATATCTATATATATTTTTAGCATTTGACATGCTTAGCACTATACATTAAACACAAACTCCTTACTGCACTGAATGTGTTATCGAAATTAGCAGTCGGGAACAATTGTCAGGATGGCTGAATTGGTAAAGCATCTGGACGGTATCCAGGAGATGCAGGTTCAAATCCTGCTCCTGACTGTTATTTTCGATTTCACATTTTTCACTTTGTGTTTAATGTATAGTGCTAAGCATGTCAAATGCTAAAAATATATATACTACTTATATGTTCTAGTTTTTTAATTTCTTTCCAAAATTCTTTAAAATTATTGTTGACTCTATGTCGGACCAATATGTCCATTTTTATATTTTCTTGATTTTTCAAAACAAACTTGAGCGTAGCCTTATACTCCCTGCGTGCCAATACGATACTCTACTGTATAGTATTGGCATGGTGCAGGTTCCTCTTTATAAAAAGATTAAATAAGATGTATAAAAACTTCAGCATAAAATATTAAAATAAAACTACGTTTACGGAATCTATCGCGTTTACTTGATTTTTATGCTATCCCGACGTTTCGAATACTTTACAGCATTCATGATCACGGGTGGACTTAGATGGTAGATGCCCAAAGCTGATATGTTGTTTCAACGGTTTCATCTACCCACAGTAATATGATTTTACAAATTTTTGGTTTATTTATTTCAACCCACATAATATTCGTTTAGAAACACAATTAGAAATATCTACTCTAAGTTTTCACGCATGCTGGTGTTCGCCAGGGGTGTATTCTTTCTCCACTCCTGTTTAACATCTACATGGAGTGCATAATGAGAATTGTATTGGAGCAATGGGACAAGGGAGTTTCAGTGGGAGGCCGAAAGACATCCAACTTACATTACGCCGACGACACAACCCTTCTTGCCCAATCAGAGGAGGACATGAAGCAGCTGTTGACATGCCTAGAGACAATAAGCCTCTCCTTCGGACTCGAAATCAACATGGACAATACCAAGATGATGATCGTGGACCGAGCCGAACAAAATAGACCTGATATCAGCATGATTGGCAACTGTGAAGTTGTCCAAAGCTACGTGTACCTCGGCTCCACGATCACGAACACTGGAGGATGTGAGGAAGAGATTCGAAGGAGATGTGCTATTACAAGATCTGCCGTGGATAAGCTGAAAAGAATATGGAGCAACCGCAACATCACCAAAGCCACGAAAGTCCGCCTGATGAGAAGTTTAGTCTTCCCCATATTTCTATATGGCGCAGAAACGTGGACGGTTCGCTTGAAAGACCGACGCAAAATCGACGCTCTCGAAATGTGGTGCTGGCGACGGCTACTAAAGATCCCTTGGACGGCGTTTCGAACCAATATCTCAATCTTGCAGGAACTCAAAATTAAAGATAGATTATCGTCTACTGTGCAACTACGAATCATCATATACATTGGACACATTGTTCGAAACCAGAACTCCATGGAACGACTCGTTGTCCAGGGACAAGTGGAAGGAAAACGGCCCAGAGGTCGATCACCCACGCGTTGGACAGATTCAATAAAAGCTGCCACACAAACTACTAGTATAGTCCAGTGTTCCCGAAACGCTGAAGACCGCAACGAGTGGAGGCGCATCGCGAGGGCTATCCAAAGACACCATTATGAAACCACGACCACTCTGACAAGAGTGAACGACTGAGGAGGAGTCTGGTAATGGAGCTAGAAGTTGGCCATAGGAACTCCAATATAAAACGACATAACCCCATCGAGTTTGGGATCGTATGATTCGGCTTGACGAGTACTTTGTCTTTAAATGGTATCCAGGGTCTGATGATGGAGCTGGAAGGTGGCCACAGTAACTCTGTAATGAAACGACGCAACCCCATCGGGTATAGAATCGTTTGATTCGTCGTGACGAGTACTTTGTCCTTAGGTGGTATCCAGGGTCTACTGATAGAGCTAGAAGGTGGCCATAGGAACTCCGTTATAAAACGATATAGGTAACTCTATCGAGTTTGGGCTCGTTTGATTTGTCTTGACGAGTATTGTGTCTCTAGGTAGTATCCAGGGTCTGATGATGGAGCTGGAAGGTGGTCATGGTTAGGGCTAGTTTTGAGTGATCTTGAATAGTACCATAGTCCTAGATATTCAGGGTCTAATGATGGAGCTGGATGGCCATGGGCACTATGCTATAAAACGCCGCAATCTCGATCAAAATTCGTTTTGGCAAGTACTTCGGTCCTAGATGATATCCAGGTCCTGATGATGATGATTTATATCCATTTCCGTTATTTTACACATGTCATAATTTTATACAAGCCCACATTGAAAAACTTAATCATTTTATTTCTACAAAATAATTTCGATGTTTTCACATCTGGTAGACGTCCCACGACGTCTATTATATTATTTAATAGTTTTTATTTCGAGCCATAGATGGCGTCGCTTGTACAGATACATCGCACTATGGTTTCTTACAGTAACTGTACACAACTACGAAGAATTAAAAATTTAGTTTCCGCTCTCGTAAAGACGATGCATTAATGTAAACCTAAAAATTATTATTAGTGGTGGCTAGTAGACTAGACTTGTTCTTGCTCGGTCACTAAAGGGAGCGCTCCGAACTAGTTCTTTTTTCCAAATGAACTAGTTCGGACATCTAGTTCAATTAGTTCTCTAGTTACTGCTCCTTCATTAGGTCATCTAGTTCTTTAGTTCTATTAGGTCATCTAGTTCTATTAGGTCTTTAGTTACCTACACTGATCTTTATTATAATTCTTTGATGACGTAAATGAACTGGGTAACTATTTTGTGACTAATAGGTCGCATTTATTTATTGTATAATAGGAACTATAATTACACACCTACTTTATTTGAAACAAATATTTGTTTTCTCTTATTACTTTGCAGGTAGGTCAGTTAGAAAAGAAAGAGAGCAAGATAGTTTTATGCTATTAGTTCGTTCCTTTTTGTGACATTAAACGTTGCGCCGTAGATTACAAATGTTTCTTGAATCGAGGTTTCGAGATACGCACTATATTCCTTACCGCTATAGATGAACTAAGACCGATTACGAACTAGCTCACAGAATAGTTCATTCTAGTTCAGTTTCAAGAACTAGTTCCTAACAGTTCTTAGTTCGTGAACTACACAAGTCTAGTGGCTAGGTAGTTCTTCAAAAAGTCGTGAGATTTTCTTAATTGGTAAATAATGTGAATTGCAGTTTGAAGCCGAAGCAGGTCAGGTCAGTGGTCACTATGAATCCGTATAAGTTTGTCGTCGAAGAATAGGTACTCTTTCTTCAACTGACCTTTTAATAAAACATATATTCATGATTGTCCGAGAACATCCGACGAGGTCGTATTTTGCAATCATGTTTACAGTTGCTTCGTCACTTACGCGTCGAAACCGTCTTAGTGTGTTTGTCAATAGTTATTAGCTGTGTACCTATTTTATACTGATATAGTCGCTCATGCAGTAAGGCAGAGCCATCTAGAGAAAACGCAGGTACTAATAGCGTAGTGTGTGCAGTCAGCATTACTGAGCTTATTGTTGTTCCCGCGCAGTTTTATAAATTATCTTACCTATAAGATTCCTTAACAAACTGTCTAACTTGAAAGCGCTGGAGGCCCAACTCCTTATCTTCTTATTATACTTCCTGACCATCTCCTATACCTTTATACCTTTCCTTAGATTTGGCGACGCGAAAGTGATTCCGCTGCTCTTACTAACGTCTACACACTACAGTAACCGCTTACCGTACCACGTCAAATTACAAATTAAATCCTTCAGACTTTAAGCTTTACTTTATCATCATACTTTGGCTACCGTCTAAGCATTTCCATCCATCCATCAGCCCTTCATCATCCACTGCTGGACATAGGCCTCCCCAACATGGGGGTTTTACCATAATCGCCACGCTTGGCAGGCGGTTTGGCGATCGCAGTGGATGTTTTTAGCACACAGAGGAACGCTGCTGCCCGGTCCCCCGGTAATCCCTTAGTCGGCTCTTACGACTCCCATTGGAAGAGACGGGGTGGAGCTATTCTTGGTGCCGGCCCCACACGACATAGTCACGTCACACGTCTAAGCATCTATCTACTATAAATTATAAGTACATTGAGGCCATTCCAATAAGTCCAAACTCAACACAACTGCTGCAAGTTGGAAAAAAGCTATTAGTTTTCTAACGGCTGAACAGGTTTTTTATTAATAGACAAAAACACAAAACTAAACTAAATCCCGTTTAGCAGTTTGGAAGCTATGATGCCGCAGACAGACCCACATGATACATACACGTTAAACTTATAACACACTCTGTTAGTTTTGATTAGATTAAAGTACACTCTACTTTATTGAACACCAAATTGACATTACATGAACATTAGGACTAAATAAAGTATGAACAATGTACGACGGACCTTCTTGTTTGTGTTATTGCTTACACCATCTTACGTTTCTACTAAGCCTTTGTGTTGCACTTAAAGATTTATTTAATGTATCTAATGTATTGAAAATATTGTACATTTTTTTATTGCATGTAGTGGCAGACGAGCCACTGCCCATGTGATGGTAAATGGTAACCGTCGCTCATGGGCTCAACTATAGCAAGAGTATTGTCAAGCCGCTGCTCACCATTTCATTTCACCATAATGAATTTCATAAATGAAAGAATAAACGGCTATCTCCTGCTACAACCAAAACGCAACGATGTGCTTCATAGCCGGCCACACGGGAGATAGTGGTACCAACCCGCTCGGGCCCGATACCAAGTAAGTACTCCCACTTGGTACCCAGCACTACCACCAGTCATGCAATGGATGATAATTGCCTACTTCCCTTAGTCGGCTCATACCACAAAAGTGGGAAAGAATGGGGTGGTGACACTTGTATTCTCAGTCACTCACTTCACACTCACTTATAGAGTAGTCTTCTAAAACTGCCTCAGGAAATCTTAAGTAACCACACGAAGTCAAATACAATGTAAGTCGATAGTAGTAGGTCCTCACTTCTATGTGAAACTAAAGTTTACAAGTCGCTTCTTTATACTTGATACGACCTGCGATCAACAATACCATTGTACGTACGAATGCATTCCACTTATTGTAATATCTTTAGTATTTTGAAGAACTACTACTTTTCAACCGACTTCAAAAAAGGAGAAGGTTCTCAATTCGACTGTTTTTTTATTACGACCGATTTTGGTGATTCTTTTTTAATTTGAAAGTTGCTTTGCGTGTGGTCTCATTTCAATTTGGTCCAGTTCTGACAATGGCATCCATGAGAAAACCATATAGGTCTTAAATTGAAGTCGGTTTTTTTTGTTAATATTTTACTTGTTATTACAATACTTTTAAGTACAAGCGTTTGCCACAAAATAATTTAAACACATCATATATTTACTTGAATAAATAATTACAATGTACCTGTGGGTCTAGCCAAGTTGCATTCTATGATCGTTAACGCTATTAGAAAACTATTTAAATGTATTGAAATTTGACATCTCTAAAGTAGCGTTATAGATATTGTTAAAGAGTTAGATAAATATAGGTTCTATATCTATGGTTAAAGATGTCAAATTCAAGTCAATAGAATGCAACTTGGCTAGGCCCACTGTACTATACAGATAAATTTTCACCAAATAATCTACTACTTATATCGATAACCACTTCAAAATTCGTTGCGTGTTTCATAAGATGAGAGCGGACACAGACAGACGCGGCTAATATAGTACTTTATCTCTGTATTAATTGATGAAGTACTCCCACACTCATAAACTAAATATAAATGGACCGTACCAATATTTGCCCGTTATGGGAATTGAATCTACAACGAAGCGTAGGAGGTCGGTAACTAAGCAAGCTATATATATGTATTTGTATGACGTTAGACCAGTTTGGCACCAATAGTTTGAAGGTCAGCCGGCGCATCGACCACCAACGCAATAAACATTACATAAGTATCCATCAGTGTGCGACACTAAACTTGTACACCCACCTGTTCACTCACATCGGCGTACATGACGCGTAGAATACCTTCAATAATAAATACTAGTTGTTCATATACTCGTATCAGGGAAATGGACGTGCACGAACTAACATTATTACTATTTACATTCATTGGCATGTCTTAGCTTTTTACTACGCGGGTGGCAAACAAGCATAGGTACGGCCCACCTGATGGTAAGTGGTTACCGTAACCTATAGACGCTAGCAACACCAGAGGCATCACTCGTGCGTCGCTTGGATAGGAAGTACCTATATAAGGAGAGGATAGGAAAGGAGTTCGGACCTCCGGCGCTCTCACTCACCATACGAAACACTATGGTAGGTACTACTACTGTTGTTACGCGCTGATCTTCTGTGAGAGGGTGGTACTTCCCCGATCGAGCCGGCCCAGTCGTGCTGGGATAAGAAGGGCTCTACTACTTCGAAATGTCTTTTTATAAACAGAAACAAGTGTCCATGAGAAGATCCGTTATCTCAACTGCCACTATAGACAACAGAAAAACATTCGTAATTAAAAATATTAACATAATAATAAATAAAATTCAACGGTTTCCATCAAAAGTTCTTCCTAAAGTTCTCTAAGAGCGTAGGTTCTATATCGCCACGTAAGCCTCCCACATAGACGGACGGCTCCCCTACAAGATACCTGTAGAAATACTAAGCTTTATGAGATATTATTCTAAATATTAAACATATTATATAATCATATGCCTTGAAATAATTAGCGAGCAATAGACGTCGTCTACAGCGTCTCTGCGCCGACACAGCTCGCTGATGTCGTTCGTACCAAAGAGTATAATAATCACTACGTTTTGTTCGTACTGGCCGAGGTGAGAATCCGGTTGACGGTGAGAGTGGTAGGGAGTGCAGATGATGGGATGGTACGGCGCGGCTCTCACACACCGGCGCGACATTCTCAGCAAGATGCGCGCCACACTCGCCCTCACGATGTGCCTGCTCGGTGAGTGCGCTCGGATGTCGACTTGTCATCGAGTGTTTGTTGTGCTTCGTCTGTGTGTCTAAAGAAACCCCACGTTAGAAATATTCTAAGTGGTAGTCACGGTGTTTGTGAAGTGTTCAGTGTGGCGCAGGGAGTGTCCCCTGGAGCCTAAGTGACACGTTTTCTTGTAAAATACAAACAAAAATTATTACCTAACTAAATAGTTCCCAAGGTCACTTATCTAGGGTTACTTTGCAATGATATTTTTTGCGTATTAACTAATTACTTATTCTTATAAATTCTCTAGATTGTTTTTCAGTTTTTTTTTACATTTTTATAGCATTGCGAGGTACCGATAATTCATCGATCTAACCTTGAGGGTCTGTAAACGTCCCGCTGTAATTCACAACTTTAGTTTTTCCAAAATATGTCCCATTTTTAATTTTTATTTACCTAAGAACGTTCGGACAACAGCAACATTTCTTTTTAATTTTTCAGACTAGTTGATGAATTGTCATTTGTGACAATGGTTTTCTAATTGATGTTAGAACAGCATAAACCCACGCCAATTTATCTACCCCGGTAGACGACGGATGCCCATATTTTACATAAAACGGCCTTCCGTTGTCGTTTTACAATCATTATTATGTATTATAATATTATTAAGTATTATATTATAATATTATTTTTGCCACTTTATTCTCTCTGCCAACCCCGCAAGGGAGATGGCGTGATGATAAGTAAGTAAGTTTAGTTCAACTAGCTATTAAAACGTGTTTTAGTAATTTTTTAAACTATAATCTAACCACAAGCTCATTTGATAACCATATTCATTCACTCGCGTTTAATATTATTGCGTTAACTAACATTATAATCGAAAGTAAACGCTTCATTACGGTTATGTCTGTTGTTGATATGTAGGTATTAGTTCACTTTCGTACATTTGTGATGGTGTCCTAAAATGAAAGTAAGTGAGTCTCATTTTTGACTTCATAATATTTTGATTTACGTATAAAGATGACTTGGAAAAATACTATTTCAAAAAATTGCCGGACCTTTTGAAAACAAGTCAACAAAACAACAGTCTTAGAAACGTACGCTTGGCTTTTCTCAAATTCAATCAATTTAAAAAAATGATTTGAGATTCTCGAGAAGAAGAATTTTTACTGAAAATAAATGCGGTGATAGCATTGATGTATCAATGGGTGATAGCCGTTTGAGAGCAAACACTGCAAAGACAGAGGTATCGAGTTAGAGCCCCAGTGAGGTACGCGGCACACGCGTCTGACTTATCGAGATTTTTCAAAATGTTGTGTTACAAATGATCAATGCTTACTGAAGGAAAACGTGATGAGGAAACTTGCATGCCTGAGAGAATCTCTCAAGTCTGTCAACCCGCACTCGGCCAGCGTAGTGGACTACCCTCTTACTCTGAAGGGAGACCCGTGCCACCATTAACATTATTTTTTATTGTTGATTGTGGTAATTGAATAGCAATCGGGCTCGGTGTGAGTGTGCGGTTTATAACATAATGCTATTATTACATCGTATACACAAACGTTAGAATTTATTACAAGTCATCAACGAGTTCCAAATACCAGCGAGACGAGTTTTTAAATTAAAACAGCTTTAGGCGAGAAATGTTAATTGTATCCATGTATATGAGCAAAATGCTCATCTGTGACAACGACTTAACATATTAATTTTTAATTGTTACGAAAATAATAGTGACCAGAAAAAAATATCTATCTTTATAATATAAATTAAACGAAGTTGGGTTAACATTTCAATCTTTATAAATTGTTTTGAGAATAACCAAGAAGCTTACGTTTTAAAGATCTTAGCTCATACGAAAATATTCAAGCCGCCGCAATTATGTCCAATACCAATACCTGTACCTGTATACTCGTGTAACGAGAATAACCTATAAAACACTGGCAAAATTCACAAAATAAAATTACATATTTCTCTCACAATTCAGCTAATTGAAGTTGCCAAAAATATAAGTAGGTATATATATTAAACACAAAGTGAAAAATGTGAAATCAAAAATAACAGTCACGAGCAGGATTTGAACCTGCATCTCCTGGATACCGTCCAGATGCTTTGCCAATTCAGTCATCGTGACGGTATCCAGGAGATGCAGGTTCAAATCCTGCTCGTGACTGCTATTTTCGATTTCTCATTTTTCACTTTGTGTATATATACACGAAAGAAATAAATAAACAGATATACACGAAAGAAATAAATAAACAGATATAAAGTGATTGCTCGTTTGAATATATCAGATTATAACACATTTCATGGGTGTTATACGTGCATTAAACTTGTCAAAATACTGTCTGTGGGGTATTTAGGCATACCCGACTCGACTCACTCTCTGGACCTTTGAAGTCAACTTAATTTAAAACAGAAAAAAGCTATTAAATTGCAACACGGTGTGCTTTGTACAATTTGCACGCCTTATTTTACTATTGTCAGTTGCGTCAGTTTTTGAGACGTGTGAATCGGCAATCCGTGGTTATCGTTTGCTAAGGTGGCTGGGATTGGCAGTCTGTGCGTGTGTAGTGGGTTATCGCCCTATTAATACTATTATGTATTTTTCGGTGGTATCATATTATATAATTATGTTTTTATTTTTGTTCAAATTAGGTTAACTTTTACGTGTTTATGTACAGACCTACAAACATACAAATATTTTACGTGTTTTTCGTATTTTCTTATAGGCATTTAATGTGACAATTTATTATCACTTAAAAAACAATATAATTACAATGTTTTTGAATGTATTTAATGTTAATTATTGCTAGTTTTAGAGGTGCCCGATAGATGGAAATAGGCTCGCCCACTATTACCTACTCGAACGATCAAAGTAGGTATATTATTTTTTAATAAGCAGATTTTTATCTGTCGAAATTTTGACTGATATTTGAGTAGGTATTGTAGATATTAAAAATTGCCATTTTTGAGACCAATTTGAGTCTGATACATAACCAAATCATGTATCATTGCATCCTCCTTTAGTACTTTCAGTGTGCGAGTGAGAAGAGATTTTGCTACTGGGCTAGTTCTGGCAGATGGTACTAACGCAGTATTAGAACCCGAGCATTGTCGAGCCCTTACCTACAAACTAAGGAATAATATATACCTATGTATAAACCTGGGCTGATACAGAGCCATAACACTGTGTAGGGTAGTTTAGCCGGTTTTAGTCCATTTAGCAGAGTTGCTAACTTAAGGGCTTAAAAATTATATGTTCTACTTGCCCAGCTCCAACAAACCAAATTTATATTAGTAGCTGATATAGTCTATTTTAGGTTTATATTAAGTAACAAATAATTATAGTCAACATGATTTTTACATAAAATGTTTTAGTGAAAAGTACTGATTTCGTTAGTTTTCATCCGAAAATTTTAGTTTTCGACCTTGTATAGGCTAGTTTTGAACCACGGTGTATAAAGAGGGATATAATGTAGGTATACAATATGATGTCACAAGTTGTCACAGCCCGCTCCGTGTGCAGGTGCCGCGCTCATGCCGCTCAGCTCAGCCGCGCCACGTCCGCGGCGCGCGGCCGAGCGCTGGCTCGAGCTTATCTCCGGTGAGTACGCGCCGTATCATTCCGCCAGTGTCTATATAAAGTATATTCTTATCCTAAATATATTTCAGCTCGATTAATATTTTACGACAAATATAACTTGAATTATACAAAGATAAATAACGCTTAAATTAAATCGTCTAGATCTTTGCGTCATGTAGGCTATCCTTAGATTAATGAATGATAATCTAAGTACATAGCTACCAATCAACACTTTGTCATGAATCACAACCTCTTTGGTAGGTTATCGTTTTAATTCCCGCTAATAAAGAAACAAATAAATAAATGGCGGACTGTACTGGTAATGATAGGTTGGATCGTCAGCAAAAGAAGTAGACATGATATTTTTAAAAACAAACCTATTTTTGTTGTTTGAAAAAAAAATAGGAAGCAAAATATTTTAAAAGCCGACCAAGGATTAATCGGTCTCGCTAAGCGCAGGTTCCGTAATTTCCTAGAAAGTATAAATATAACATTTAATTCTGATTCTATTCAAGGTACTCAGAATGTTATATTGAAATAGTGGTTGAAATCCTTAGCACCAGTCCGACTGAAACTAGACTGTATTAGTAGGTATATTATTGTAATTGTTATTACTCTACTGTATTATTACAATTTTTAGAAATATGTAAAACAAGAAAGTCGAGACTGATTATTTGTTTGCGTGCTGTACCGACGTGTGTGATTAAAGAGAGGAAAAACGTGCGAGTGAGAGGGAATAATTTGTGCCGACATTTACGATCCCTTTCTTTACTGGCGCCGGTTATAGACACATTTCCGACCTCGGCCGGGCGTCGTGGCGTAGTCGGTAGTGTAACCGACTTCCATGCACGAGGTCGAGGGTTCGATTCACACTCAGGACAATTATTTTTGTGATGAACACAGATATTTGTACTGCGTCTGGGTGTTTTCTATCTATTATATATATGTATTTACAAAAAAATAAGTAATATATGTTATATCCGTAATATCCGTAAACTGGTACCTCTGTTACTGAGCTCTGGCACAAGCGTTAAGCTTAGTTTGGGACCAGAGGACGTCACAGAGGGTCGTAGCGGTCAGGGCAATACGCGGGTACCGCACGGTCTCGACCGATGCAGCCTGCGCGTTGGCCGGCACCCCCCCGTGGGATCTGAAGGCGGAGGTGCTCGCCGACGTCTATCGGCGGGCGTCGACGGCGCGGGCAGGGGGCAGCCACCCCTCGCCGAGCGCAATGTCATCGTGGCGGTAAGATGCTCGCCGCGCCACCGTCCTAAAGTGGAAGTCTCGGCTGGAGACGCCCCGGGCCGGTCTCTGGACCGTGGAGGCGCTTCGGCCGATCTTGGAAGAATGGGCAGGGCGGCAGCACGGGGTCCTCACCTTCCGGTTGGTGCAGGTTTTGTCGGGGCATGGTTGCTTCGGCAAATACCTGCACACGATTGCAAGGAGGGAGACGACCCCAGGCTGTCACCACTGCGACTGCGACGAGGACTCGGTGCAGCACACGCTCGAGTCGTGCCCGGCCTGAGATGTGCAGCGCCGGGAACTCGTTGCAGTCATAGGCGTGGACCTGTCGCTGCCGGCCGTTGCGCGAGCGATGGTTGGCAGTGACAGGGCCTGGACCGCGGTCGCCGCCTTCTGCGAGGCTGTCATCTCGCGGAAGGAGGTGGCGGAGAGGGCCCGTGAGGAATCCTCCTTCGCGGACCCGATTCGCCGCCGGCACGAGGGGCGGCGTGCGCGCGCTTACTTGCGCCTGATGCCGCCCTAGCCGAGGCTGCGGACGGTGAGGTCGGGGAGTACCCTGCCGTCCGCGGAAGCCTACCGCGACGGTGCGACGCCCAAGTGCGCGAGGCGTCGCTCAAGAGAGGGTGCCCGTAGGGGCTGCCGCCTGCGGATCGCGGTCGTAACGACGCGGTACCCGTGATCCGCCGTAGCAAGGGCGGGTGGAGGCACACGGTGGGTTTTTAGTGGGTGAGAGCCCCATTCACCCCGTTGTCTCCCCGGGGAGCGGGGTGTGCGGTAGGACATTTTTGCCCACCTAAAATAAAAATAAAAATAAAAAAAGGGACCAGAGGACGTTGTGTGATATGTCTGTGAATATTTATTTATTTATTTATATAGGGTTGAACATGAACTAATAATAATTAGTGCTACAAACTTAATAACCAATGAACACTTTGTAGAACCTCCTCAAGTTGGGGGATAACGCGAACTCTGAATACTGTTATATAATATAATTAATAAGTGTGCAGGTGATAGATGGTTGAGTTTAGTGTTACGTTACAGAGATAGCACGCGCGGGCGCCGCTCAGTCTCGCGACTCGCCACAGTCGGCCGCTGCGCCGCTTACGGGACTACACCTGCCGCCACCCATCAAGCTCGGTGAGTCGCGCGACTTCATGTCGTCATTCATTGTCCCTTAGATGGGGCAGAGGACGTTCACAGTGCAAGGCTCGAACTTCACATTTCATTTCGCACCGCCTTCGCTTCGTCAATGATAGTCCGCTGCCAGGTGTGTTTTGGATGGCGTTATATATACACACATATTATTGCTTGTAATTTTAATATTCTAATAAGTCATGAACTAGTCGACCGGTGCGGAATTCCGCAGTGCGCATCGATATTTATTGAATTTGATTCGATATCTATCGAAAGATCGATCTTGGATGGTTTTAAATCTCAAATTTAAGAAAAGCGGTAATGTTTTAAACCGTGGGTCTATTTTTGGTCATTAGCCGGCACGATAAACTTTAATAAATCATGGAATTCGATAGAGAAATAAGGAAGATCAGACAGAAAATGTGCTGGAGAAATAATGTATAAGATTGACAGAACACAAGTTAATAAGATCGCCTGACACTTGACACATCGGTGTTAATACTTTAAAAGTTAAATATCGGTTTTGATTATCCATATTGGTTTTTGTTGGGAAAGATATTTATCAGAACAGATTTTTAAATGAATCTAGAACTCTCGTATAAAAATTGTTTTCAACACGCTCAATAACTAAAGATTAGTATAATTATATTTTACAATAAAAGAGATGGATGGACCAGATGGGGTATTGTCGACACACACTGATGGATATTTAACTGTGCCTCCGTGTGCTCGCAGAGGGACCGCACGGGACCACGATGTTGCAGCTGGTGCTGGTGCCAGTGCCGAACGCGTCCACCGCCCCCGCGCGTGAGTACTCTCCGTCGCTCCCTCACACATCGCGCGCCACTCCGCTCACCCATCGCTGTTGCAGGGTGCGAGCTGAGTGCGTCGCTGAACGCCAACGCTGGTGACAGCGATGGTCGCAGCCAGCTCGCGGCGCCCTCGGGTAACGTGAGACCTCTTACCACAAGCGGCCCCAGTGATTTCGAGCGTACCAGAATTACTGCATATCCAAACGCAGCTGACGCAGTCGTCAGACTCAGTGGCGAGCTTGATGACCGGCGCAACACTGACACGTACGAAGACGTGGCCGCGCCTCTAACTCCGGGTCCATCTCCGGCACCAGCCCTCACCTCCTCTACCGCCCGCTCCAGCAATGCCGACCCCGATCGGCGCGTGCGCTATGCACCCAACTTTCCGCCCGTGGGTGAGTGTACGAAAGCTTGTCATGTTGGGGTTATATGAAACTGGCGAAGACAATTAACACAACGACCATCTAAAATAGAACCCAGACATTCACATTTTGTGTTAATTTACATGGCTAAGCATGTCAAATTCTAAAAAAAATGTATGAAAATATCAAAAATACCCAGACATTCATCAACAATAATAAATAAATCAGTATAATTATTATAAGTCTGTGTAGTGAACTAATTCTAATAGGCTGTCTGAATGTTAGAGGATTCTGCGCTGCTGCTACAACAATTCTTAGCGCAAGCGCCCGACGCTTCCCTTCCGCCCGTCGTGCTGGAGCAACTCTCCACACTGGACGACGACGCGCCGCTCGACGTGCCCGACCCAGCACCGGATGTGCCCGAGTCCGCACCCGCCAACGTGCCCACGCTGCCCACTGCCGCCAAGTGCGGCCGCGTCTGCAAGCGCCGCGCACGTTCGGTTGACACGCCATCGCCGCCACTGCCAAGCTTCGAGCGCTCCCTCATGCTGCAGGCCGTGCTCACTGTGCCACGTGCCGGCTACTCCGAGCCTTACACTCTCTGGTGCAGCTTCTCTTCTGGCAGGTAACTTGACGACGAGTGAACGTTAATTTACAATGCCACTTTTCGTGTGGCAGGTGGGACGCGGCGAGCGGAGCGGCGCGCATGGACTATCACGGTGGTGCCGCATCTACGTACCGCGCACCCATCAGTGGCGGCCGCCTGCAGTCCGTGCTGTTGCGCATGGACCACACGGGCGCGGTTGACGTGCGTCGCTGCGTCGTGACACCGCCGCGCCGCGTTTCACTCGCCGAGCGTGCAATGCCGGCGCTGCCCGACCTGTCCGGCTTCAGCTTTGCAGGTACGTGTGCTCGGCCGTACAGCGCGCCATACGCACGACGCGCGGCTGACGCTGGTGTGGCCCGCAGGGTACGTGGGTGCTACGCGCGTGGAGCGGTGGCGGCGCGAGCTGCGGGGCGTGGCGGTGCGTGGGGAGGTGCTGACACGGCGGCACGAGCTGCTGGTGGCACGGTCCACCGATAACCGCACAGTGACGCCACTGCGCTACGCCGTGGTCGTGGACAGCTCGCTGCTGGGCGACAACTGCGACGGCTACGTGCACCGGTTTGAGAAGGTGGTGGTGAGGAACCACGACCCCGCCATGTTCCAGCTGTACGTAGGTGAGTGCCAGATGTACGAGAGCGAGCTCGTCGCTCGCCGTTGAACCGCAAACATAACCCGTTCGTGTTATAGGTGATGCGTGCGAGCAGGTCGAAACTACCGACGAACTTCATCTCGTAGAGCCGCTGCGGGAGTTCACGATGCTACAACGGGACCCCAGATACGATGGAGTTTTCGAAAGGTAGTCCCTAAAATCGTGTAATGCGCTACTGAATTATTATTATATTATTATATTGTATGGTGTTTGTATTTTATAGCTTCAAGACTGTTTACTCGAGAACCTACAAAGACAATCTGGAGGAGTCAATACGGAAAGTTACCCTGATCAATAGTAACCGATTCACATCATCGGGTAACCGGGAGGGTGCTACGTTTGAACAGGAGGTGAACTTCCTGGGAGATCGACTGGCTGTGGAGCGAAGCCAGCTACTGCTGGGTGCAACAGAGTCGAATGAGGAACCAGGCGAGACCTTCCCGCACTCCGCCGAGGAGCTGAAGGCGCTGCGCGGGCGCCTGCCTCAGGCCTTCAGCTGGGTGGAGCGAGGTGGCGTCACCTCCGTACGCAGTGAGTGGCCGAACCCTAAAGCTAGTGTTCATTTTATCGCTGGTGCCACAAACTCTACGTCCGTCCGTTGTAGATCAGATCCCGTGCAACTCGTGCTGGGCGTTCGCAGTGACGGGCGCGGTGGAGGGCGCACTATTTGCAAAGACTGGACGCCTCGTGCCGCTTAGTGAGCAGAGTCTCGTGGACTGTGGAGCTCCGTTAGTATCGACTCGCATTGCGTAATATTTGTGTCATATTCCGTTTTGTAACGTGTCTCTTATGACCGCAGGTATGGCACTCACGGGTGCAACGCGACGTGGCCAAACTTTGCTTATAACTACGTGAAGCACCAGGGATTACCCGCCCTCGATGAATACACACCTTACCAGGGCAAAGTAAGGGCAATTATTGTATGTGTAGCTCAATCAATCTATCTATCCATCATCCTTTCGACGTCCACTGCTGGACATAGGCCTCCCCAAATGGGGGATAGTGCCGTAATTGCAACGCTTGCCAGGCGGATTGGCGATCGCAGTGGATGTTGTTAATACTTGAGGAAGTGCTGCTGCCTACTCCCCCGGTATTCCCTCAGTCGGATCTTACGACTCCCATGGGTGGAGAGGCGTGAAACAATTCTAAAGCTGGCCCCACGCGGTGCAATACTCAATACAGAGGTTTAAACAACATAACACTGTCCCCATGAAGGCTTGCTCATTTTGAACACTGATACTACAAGAAATTTATTTAAAGCAAAATAGAACTAGCTAATCTTTAAATATATCATATACATAATATTATAATAATATCTCAATCTCTGTGCATTATTTAAGAACAAAGTTAAAATAGCAACAACACTCTACTAAACAGTGCAAAAAATAGTGCTCGCATAATTTACGTATCCAGTGACTTTTTCTTGAAAATAGCAACTTTGCACATCGTAAAATAATTAATCACTGACTAGAAAAACTCTTTACAGTGATTTTGTGAAAATTTTAAAAACATAACCTAAAAAACATATAAGTAAACCGAAAAAAATATAATAAAATCTTATGTCATCGTACACTAACGCTATCTATTGGTGAGTAGCGGTATCTGTCAAACTAGACTAAATCAACCTACGTACATAGTTCCGCCAATTGGCAAAAGAGGTCACTACCAAAAGATTTATTAATTGATATTGTCTTTCTACCAAGTTCCGAAGAGCATTTACAGGGGTCACCTGTATGGTAAACAAAGTACCAATACTTATACAATTTATTTTTTATCACAATGGATCAGGTATTGGCCGCACTTCTTTCTATTCAAATAGAACTCGATGAACAGAAAATTTATACACAAAAAAGGGGAAGAAGTTAGAGAGAAGGTAACATTAAATACAAATAAAATATTAGAAGAAAAGTTAAAAAATTTAGAAGAAAAGCATGAAAACCTTAAGTCGAGGGTGAATCAAGAGCAAAGATTATGCTATATGGAAAGACAATCAAGACAACGCAATCTAGTCTTCTTTGGGCTGGACGAACACGAAAAATCCTACTCAAATTTAGAAAATATTATAGTAGACTTTGTACATAAATACTTCCCAATACAAATAGACCATAGAGACTTAAAAGCGATCAGCATCAAAAGAATAGGGAAGAAGACTAAAAAGCCACGACTAATAGTTATTACGTTCACAACACTTTGTAAGAAGATCGACATCTTAAAAGGCAAAGGAGCTCTGAAAGAAACACCTTAGTATATAAAAGAAGACTACCCCCAATCAGTACTACAAAAAAGAAGAGAGCTACAGGAACAAGTATAAGCTGAAAGAGAGAAGGGTAATACAGCCATCATTAAATACGACAAGCTTATTCTACTAAATAAGTCACCCAAAAAACCAAAAACCAATAAAAGAAACCTGGCAAAATCTCCAGAGAATAACACGTACAACTATGCCGAGCAGATATCTCAAGCAAACAAAAAGAACAAAGCTTTGGCCGCCTACACAGAACAAAGGTCTTCAAGCTTTTCCAAAGGCGTAGTAAAATCAAGCATACTAACTAACTCACAAACAAAAATAATAGTAACAAAACAAACGCACAATCCAACACCACAAATATATAGCAATGAACCGGCCAGCCTCTCCCAGAAAACAAAAAAACTGAAAAGGCTACATTAACACACAACACACATCTTCCAAGCCGGTTGGTCCCCGTGGAAGAGTACGACCACAACCCTCCAGGAAAATCACAAAAATAAAAAATCACTAAATTAGACAAAGACTCTAAGAATTGTATAAAAATTAGAACTTATAATGTCAGGTCTCTGTCATCAATACACCGATACTTAGAACTCAATAATGCACTGAAAGACATAAACTGCGACATACTAGGACTCTCAGAAATAAGAAAAATGGATTGCCACATAGAAGAGTATTCAGACTATGTTTTCTGTTATATAGGAGAAACAAAGGGATTGTATGGGGTCGGATTTCTCATAAAAAAGGCATGGAAAATAATATAACTAACTTTACTGGCTTTCGGAGCGAGTAGCGTTATTACAAATGAAATTTGGCAGACTAACATTTCTATAATTCAGGCATACGCACCCACGGAAAGATCAGACGATACAGAAATACAAAAATTCTATAATAACCTGAACTCACACACTAGCCGATGAGAAAATCATAATATTAGACTTCAATGCAAAAATAGGGCAACCCAAAAAAGAAGAAAAACTCGTCATGGGACAGTATGGGCTAGGCCAAAGAAACGAAAGAGGCAAACGACTGCTAGAATATGCATTTGAATATAGACTGGCAATAATTAACACTTATTTCAAAAAAAGACCCAGCAGAAGATGGACTTGGAAGTCACCAGACGAAAGTATTAAAAACGAAATCGACTATTGATATCATGACAAATGTCCCAAAAATAGTCCAAAATTATGAAGTTCTCAATAACGTAAAGTTCCGAACAGACCATAGACTACTTAGAGCAACAGTCCTATTGAGCCAATTGAAAAAAAGTAGAAAAGGCTTTAAACCACCACCAAAAATTCCGACAACTAAAGAAGAAACTAGAAATTGAATATCGAAAATAAACTAGTAGATACCAGAAACATACAATCTTACTATGATGCGATAGAAGTAACTTTAACAAAAAGTTTTACTAGCCAAAACCATCCTAAAAAAGAACAAAGACAAAATATTTAGCGAAGAAACAATAGCCTTAATTAACAAACGCAGTTAACTAACTATAAGAAAGAATAAAGAGGCTAATACAAAGAAAGAACTAAGTGAATTATGCTGGATGACTTTTTTTACCGTCTCGTACAAAATAGGGGATTAAAAGTAAATGATATAGAATCCTATGGCATAGTAATTTATGTTTTTATTTTTTTTACTGACTTCATCTGAAATTAATCTACCAATATCAACTACTAATGTGCATTCTATTGTTCATATTTCAACGTTTAACAGATAATTTAAAAAAAAAGTTAAAAATAAAAATCTTAGACGTAGTCACCCACCCTAATGCGCGTAAAATAGATTTAAATGATTTCTACAAAAAATAGGTAATATAACTATCTCTACACCCTTGCTTGGCCTCCTACAAGGTCACAGGACTCGCTGGCACAGGCAGGACTCCCCTCCGCCACACGCTCGCCCTTAATTTTATATTTTTCAGTCGCATGCAATTACGCACTTAGTGACGTCGTGTGATCTATTTACAATATTGCGCTAACGTGTACGTGTTGTGTCTGTCGGTCACTCTCGCTGTGATAATTTAATCATGTTAAGAGTATAGCAATGGTGCGGTGTTACATCCTGTCTGGTTAAAGCAGCCACGGCAGAAGATAGGTCGCGAAGTACCTGTGAACTCACCGACCAGATCACCGGACCTTACTGTGGGCCGAACTAAAACGGTCAGTGTATACTGAAAAAGCTCGCAGTGTGAGTGAATTGAAAAAGCGCTTAAAAGACGCTTTTAATATTTTAAAAAGTAATAGACACCCTTCGTAGTTTATGAAATAGTTTACAAAGATGCTAATTTGTGTTTAGAAATAAACTGTGGAAATTTCCAACAATTACTGCGATATCGCTAAAAGGTAGATTTTAATTATTTTGTAGATAATTAGTCAGTATGATTTGTAAATAAGTTGATTTCAACCTTTTTAAATACTCCTAGTATGTTGTCCATCCATCCATCAGCCTCACGTCCACTGCTGGACATAGGCCTCCCCAAGAATGGGGGCTAGTGCCGTAATCGCCACGCTTGGCAGGCGGGTTGGCGATTGCAGTGGATTTTGTTAATACTCGAAGGAGTGCTGCTGCCCACTCCTCCGGTATTCCCTCAGTCGGCTCTTACGACTCCCATGGGTGGAGAGGGGTGGGACAATTCTAAAGCCGGCCCCACACGGCAAATGTTGTAGTTCACACATAATTAGTAAGTAGGTAGTACCTACCTATTATTTAATTTTGTTTATTCCGGTTTCATTATGATGACTAATAATAAAGATTTATATGAAATACAACTACAGCATGTTAGAAAGTCCTTTTTTTTTGTTAAGGCGGGAAAAAATGTTCCTAACCGCACACCCCCTATTGTTCGGGGCAACGACCAGGGTAGTGTGGGGCCTGCACCCACTAAAGAAACCCGCCGTGTGCCGTCTCTCCGCCTTTATTGGCGGGCCACTGGAACCATGTTACATTCCTTCGGTGGTATGTTCGAAAGCCCTAAGCCTATAAAAGTATGAAGGGAAGATCGAAATCTCTGAGATATCAGTTCGGGGAGTGTAAAAACCACAACAGTAGAAAGGCGTAGGTAGGTACTTACGCCATTTCGCTCGTACTTTTCATTAATTTGCGTTCGGGCCGTGGTTAGGCATAGGCATTTATTTTACTATTAAGCACACGCCGTTGTAGGATGCCTTGTTTTTAAGTATTTTATAGGATTTTCGAAACTTTCATAGTAGAAGTGAACACTATTATTGTCGTTAATAGATTCTTTTCCACTTACATAATACACCACATTAAGGTCAAGACGGTAAAAAAATTCACCCGGTATAAGGAAACTAGCAAAGTGATCAAAAGAGACTATAGTAAGCACAGATAAATGATAATAACAGTCAGTCTTAACAAATTCAGGAGCACAAAGAAAGTATTTAAAGAATAAAATTAAGAAAAACTTGGATACAAGAATTAGAAGGCCCACATAAAGAAACTAAAACAAGACAAGAAATCATACAGCAGGCAACTCTTTTCTACCAAGAACTATACAAAAACAAAGATAAAACCATTGAGGAAGCCAACGAATCACATTATTGTTATAACACGGAAACAATTAGACCGATAGAAGAAAAAAATATATACACCCAGCTGAAACAACTAAAACCAGATAAAAGCCCTGGTCCCGATGGAATAACCAATGAAGCTTTGAAAATAGGTGCACCAGTTTTACTTAGACCTCTCACAGAATTATTCAATTTCATACTAGAAACTGGTATTGTAGAAATCCAATGGTGCACGTCAGACATCATACTACTATATAAAAAGGAAACCCTCTCGATGTCAACAACTATAGACCAATTAGTTAACTGGCAAACATATACAAAATCTTCTCATCTATAATTCTTAAACGCATAACACAAGAGATTGAAAATGCACAACCAATAGAACAAGCTGGCTTTCGCTCTGGGTTTAGCACACTAGATCATATACAGGCACTGGAACAAGTAATAGAAAAATACGAAGAGTTTAATAAGGCACTTTATCGAGGTTTTATCGACTACAGAAAAGCATTTGACAGCATAAGCCACAACTCTATATGGAAATCACTAAAAAATTTAAACATGAATTCTAAATATAGAAATATTATAAAATACATATACAACAACAGCACAAGTAATGTCATGCTTCTAGAGGTGATGCAATTAATATCGAAAGAGAAGTCAGACAGGGGGACCCTCTGTCACCTAAATTGTTTATTGCGGTTTTAGAAGATGTATTTCGAAACACAGACTGGAAAACTAGAGGCATAAAAATAAACAACAGCTATCTAAGCCATCTCAGATTCGCGAATGACATAGTTATACTGTCTGAAACAGCAAATGAATTACAAGATATGCTCCACTCTCTTACTCAAGCAAGCTCAAAAGTAGGATTAGAGATGAATGCTACAAAAACCAAAATCATGACAAACAGCATAGAATGGCCCATCAATGTAAAAGAAAAATCTATAGAATATGTCCACAGTTACATCTACCTAGGCAAACAAATATCATTTTTGAAAATGCACAATTAAGATGAAATTGAAAGAAGAACAAACATAGCCTGGAAGAAATTTTGGTCACTCAAAGAAATTCTAAAAGGAGACTTATCGATAAACCTTAAAAAACGGTATTAGACACCTGTATACTGCCTTGTCTACTGTATGGCTGCCAAACTTGGATATACGCAACAAAAGCAAAACAAAGGATCACAACAACACAAAGAGCTATGGAGAGAAGTATCCTAATCATAAGAAAAATACAAAAAGTCAGGAGCAAAGTAATCAGACAGAAAACAAAGATAACAGATTACACAAGCTCTAAAATTGAAATGGCAGTGGGCAGGTCACGTATCGAGATACATAGACAACAGGTGGACAATAAATACTATAAGGTGGCAAGGGCCAATAGGCAAAAAAAAAGGGTAGGGAGACCGAAAAGACGATGGGCTGACGATATAATTGAATTAATAGGAAAGGACTGGCAAACTATCGGCAAGGACAGAGATGAGTGGAAAGGACTGGAGGAGGCCTTCACCCGAGGAGGGGTCCATATCTAGTAGCAAAAACTAACTCTTACTAACATTTAGACAATAAGCAAAACATTAATAACTAACAAAACACTAACAAACAAATACCAATATTTGAAATGGAAATTAAGGATAAGGAAATACAGGCTTTTTTATTTGATTTATTTTTTATTATCTCAATCTCTTTAAGGATATTAAAAAAATCAAAGCTTTTAAAAAAGGCCATGTGTCGGCAGGAACTACGCTGTCGCGAGAGTGAGATCCCGGCTGTGACGCGCATCAGCGGCCATGTCAATGTCACCAGACTCAGCGTCACCGCGCTCAAGGTACTTACGTCTTCGTACTTACACACGTGTGAGTGAGCGCGCGCGTGTGTATGTACGTAAGTGTATGCTGTGTACGTTTTGTCTTTGTACGCAGCACCCTTACTGGGCAATTTGACCTCGAACCCTGTACCCCCCGATCTAATGGGTTCCCTAGTTATTACAAGAACTGGTTATTATCAGAATGCGCTTATGCGTATTCATTAGGTATTTGTAACAAAAACATATGAATAAATGCAGAATTTTGCTTGTTTACGAATTTTTACTTGTATCGTAATTAGTTTTCTGTACTTACTATTACACATAGGTATACAAGATAATAGATCCCCAATGATCATACAGAGGCCCCATTACCAAACAGCCCTGAGTGTGTGTGTAAATGTGCCTATATGTGCAGGTGGCACTACGGCGGCACGGGCCCACGGTGGTGTTGGTGGACGGCGCGCCCGAGTCGTTCGCGCTGTACAAGGGAGGCAACTACGCGGATGCCAAGTGGTTTGTCTTTACTTTGTGTTGTTATTTAAACTTGTTGTTTGTGATTATGTTTTACCGCAATAAGTTAGTGTCCGATCTAAAAAAATTTCGTTAACATTCAAGGCTTTTTTACAATCATTATTTATTGTAATATTATTTACTACTTTTTAGTTCAACTAGCTAGTCAAAGCGTGTTATTTTAGTTTTATAAACTATAATTTATTTTCTTCTTTTTTAGTCTCAAAATAGTATCAAAAGTACTGTTGTTTAAAATAAATAAAACCTACTTATGCCATGATAATTTGTCTTTAAACTTCATCGGACCGACGGATATGGCTAAACTATAAGGGTTCTTTATTGACTACGGAACCTTAAAAACCAATAAACTCGATAACTCAAATTATTGCATAGTCCTTGATAAGTGTGCAAAGTTTCAAATCAATCCGACGTTTTGAAGTGGTTGAAAATCACGTTTGAAGATTCTGTTATTCTCGTAATTAATCCTGACGATCCTAATTAGGATAATGAGATAATTTCATCGAATTGTTAATTTGCCATCGGCCCTCGATAAATCTACATAGTTTGAATGAACTCTGATCGTTGAAAAGGAGTCAAAATCGAAGTCAAAGAAGCGATTACAAACAAACAAACATACAAGTGAAACTAATAAAAAATATACTTTGCAAAATCCAAAACTACACGCCTCATAATCTTTATTTTTCACAATAAAATTGATTATTTGATAAGTAACTAATAATGTATTGGTCTGTAGTTTTCAATAAATCACATAGATAGCGCTAATTTCAAAACGTACTAATGTGGGTTTCATGTCTTATACGCCATCTAGCACTAATTTTAAGAAGTACTTATTATTGGTCTACCTCTCAGTTCAGGGCCGCGCGCACGCCAAAGCCACGCAAAAAAAAGGGCCATCGCGCCGCTAAAAATATTCCCGCTTAAAATTTTGTTAGAGGTCAATGTCTTTTTAAATTTTATTAGTCTGTATTCTAGGTTATAGTTAAAATTAATCAAGCCAATATAAACTGTATCCTTCTAAAAACAAGTTGTAAAATCGCTTATTCGCATTATCGCATTACGTCAAAGTTGACATTTCAGTGTCGTAAAAATTGTGGAATGTAAAATATGTTTTTCCTGACTGCTAATTTCGATAACCCATCATACTTAACGTCTTTGGGTGACGCCTGCGCCATCTGTCGGAAGTATTTTCATACATTATACCGACCAGGTAAACTTAATTTTACAATTTTGCAAGGCGCCATCTGGCAATTAGTAAGAACAACAATCCATGAGTTTACATATATACCTGCATAAGTGCATATATATAAACATGTAAAATTGAATAATTTATTAAACTGTAAACAAAAACAATTTAAGAAAACAAAAAGACATCGCTAGTTTCCTTACAAAAAAAAGCAATATTGTGGCTCTATATATATAACAGCAACTGAATACAATGATATCGACATTTAAAATTGCCACTAGTGACATCTAGGGCTGCATTTGTCAATATTTCTTTTACTTTAAAACAGCGACATCTATCAATAGAAAATTGCAACTTGGACATTTTTGTACGACTTATTTAAAAATCAATGAGTTCAACAAGAAATCTCTAAACCATTTATCTTCCTAACTTGGTTGCCTTATAATTTTAACTTTGTTCTAAGTGAAAACACCGTGACGCCAAGGCCACGCAAAAAAAATTGTGGAATGTAAAATATGTTTTTTTCGTGTTTTATAACGTTGGTGTGTTATTATTTACATGTGTTTAGTGTTTTTAATTATTGTTATGGATAAAATAGTTATTATAATTGACAAATATCATCAGTTCGTCAAGCAAAGGTAAAAACTTTCTTTTAACAAAAGCAATGTACCGGCCGGGCGATCGGCGTTCTGTTGACGATAGTAAAACCACCGGACTGGCTATGTGCGTACGTAAAAAGGTAGTTCTCATGAAAGGCGCTGATTTTAGTGTCGCCTCGAGCATAAATGCCGTAAATATTTAGTATTTTTTGTTTATTAATAACAATTTAACCACATCGAATCAGAACGTGAAAAGTAATAGGGCTCTATTTCTAGTCATAATAATTCGTAAACCAAAAAAAAGACTCGATTAGTAAAGTATTGCGGTCGTTATCGTGTTAACATACATTACCTACAACTCACGGACGTCCAAGCCAGATTTTTTTCAAACAGTTTTTTAACTAGTTTACCTAAATAACAAAAATGGCATCAAAAATACCATGAGTGTTAAAAATAGTGTTTGTTCTTTATATGTGTGTGTAGATATTATTTTACAAATGCAATATATGATAAATAGAGACATTTTAAGTTTAAAAAATCAGTTGTACTGTATAAACCGGGAGTAGAACACACCTCAACGCTTCGCTTATGAGGCGTGCAATAGAGACATTTTAAGTTTGAAAAATCAGTTGTTCCATATGAAGCGGGAGTAGAACCCACCTCAACGCTTCGCTTATGAGGCGTGCAATATCAAATTAGTGTATTGTCATCGGTCCTCGATAAATCTACAAAGTTTGAATAAAATCTGACCCTTTAAAGTGGGCCAAAATCGCGCCCAAATCGGTCAGTGTCGGTTACAAACATACAAACAAACATACAGGTGAAGCTAATAAAAAGCGTGTAAAAAGATACCTCATTTGTCAAAAAGTTGTAAAGTCCCCGGCGATACCAGGGATATTCTTTATTGCACGGTATTGCCTTTAAAAAAATTGTAAATTAAAAAGGGAGACATTATTTTAGTCATTCTTGAGGGAATAAATCTCGGGGTGGCTAACCAACCGTTTTGATATTTATTCTTCCCCCTCCAAAAGAGGTCGGTGTTGCCCCCGAAGATTTCTAATCTTCTGCAATCATATTTGCTTTGTCACAATTTTCTTTCAGTAATCATTCTTACACTGACGATTATTTTCTGTTTGGTCAACACCTCGGTGATGTGAACTGTCTCGGTGGTGTAGCGGTAGTGTATGCGACTGCTAATCATGAGGTCTCGAGTTCGATCCCTGGGTCGGGCAAAGTTATTAAGATTTTTCCTAAAAAGAAAAATTCTCAGTAGCACCCCGGAGTTTGGAATTGTGCCCGGTAGACGTCAATAGGCTCGCCCCCTATTACGTGGGACTTAAACATAGCTGGCGAGTCGTGGGTGTGTAATACACCTCTGCCTACCCCTTCGGGGAACACAGGCGTGATGCTGTGCTATGTCATACTGTCACTCAGATTCAAAGAAGAAACATAGTCCAGCTACGATTTCTTCTTTTGCTTTACCCAACATGCATTAGCTTTCGTTTCCATATACTTTTTTCGCTTTCTTGCAACTTTCTAATCTTTATTATTTTAAGTCCTGCTCTCGCCAATGTCTCCTCTTTCTGTAAAGACCACTAAATGTCGCCACAAAGAGACAGTGGGACCCCTCTTGTCTAGGCTCTTATGTACAGTACTTTGTTACAGAGTCGACTGTCTACCAAATTTAAATCTAACATACTTCTCTATGTATATATGAACCAAGCTGTCTATTCGACATGACGGTTACTTCGCTCGTGTGACTTATCTTCCATAACACCTCTCTCCATGTAAGTGCCTTCTTGACCCTTTGCTTCCCGTCCTATCAGACTGGACAAGGCGTAATGAGTGGTCGCCCTTAACGCATCGCCTCCTGTTTACGTCATTACTCAAGTACGGTACGCATTTGGGCCGGATTGCAGCGAGGCTGGCAGGGGCGTGCTCCAGACTGACGAATGTGACATTTTCATAACACATATCGCTATATTTAAAGTCATACTTTTTCTGAAAAATCCCTGGGCATCGGTTCTTTTCCAATGGCAGTTTTTTATGGGATTAAATATTTCACTAAGCGTTTAATAATATCAACGAGAACGATATTTAATTAAGTTTAAAGGATCCGTAACAAGCGCGCGGCTTTCGAAATCGGATAAGCCGCAGTCGACAACCAACATGCTAAAACGTCTGTAACATTACAGCAGGAAGAATCGGTCCACGCACGCAATGTTGGCGGTGGGGTGGAAAGTGGTGCGCGGCCAGACGCAGTTCCGGCTGAAGAACTCGTGGTCGGCGGCGTGGGGCGACGGTGGCTACATGTGGCTGCACGGCGGCTCCAACACGTGCGGAGTGCTGCGCGCGCCCTCGTACCCGCTGCTGCGCCGCGCCGACGTGCTGCGCGTGCCCGCCGCCGCGCAGGCCGCCGCGCTCTAGGGGGTCCAGGCGCCGACACTTATCTCACCTGCCAATAAACACCTAGTCAACTCTTCACCAGTATTTTCTTTCTCTGTCTCCTTTCTCAGTCAACAATTAAAAGAAGCGTCTGGGCCAACTCTTTGTCTACAACTCGACTTTGGACACCGGGGCGGCCATACCACCTATCATCTCATGGTGTAAAAGCTCCTTGCCTGAGATCCGCATTACGCAGCGTGCGATCAGGCAGGATTTGCGGCTGCTGGATGTCCATAATTCGAGTGGGCCGGATGGCATCCCTTTGGTGGTTCTTCCAACGTGCGCCCCTGAGTTGACCTCTGTCCTTACGCGCCTGTATCGTCTCTCATATAGTACCAGCAGGATTCCAGCTTCGTGGAAGGTAGCCCATGTTCACTCAATTTCCAACGAGGTGACCGATCGGACCCGTCGAATTACAGGTCGATTACGATGACTTCTCTACTCTCTAAGGACTTGGAAAAGGTTGTTAACCGCCAGCTTCTGCAGTACCTTAAGGATCACCAGCTGATCAGTGATCATCAATATCACTTTCGTAATGTTCGATTCGCTGGTGATCATTTTGTGTATCTTACCCACCATTGGGCGAAGGCCTTGGGGGATAGGGGTGAGGTTATAGCGTTTAGCCTTGACATTGCGAAGGCATTTGACATGGTTTAGCATAGGGCCATTCTATCGAAGCTACCATCCTATAGGAGCCCCGAGGGACTCTGTAAATATTTTTATAATTTAATTTAATAATAGTTTTTATTCAGAAATGTAGATTGTAGGTTTACGACTGGTTAGTACAGATAATTTAAATTAAGTGACAATACAGTATCTACAATAATAATGGGTATTATGCACGGAGTACAGAAAAAGAGCGGAGGTGTTTCAAGGCAAAATCTCTTTAGAACGAAGCGTCGCTAAATGCGGGTGTTCAGGGGACGATTGTTGTACAATAGCTCCACTCCTAGATCAAAATCCATCTAGCGGTGAAATTTATTTTACAGCGTAATAGAGAAAAATTTTCATTAATTTAGTTTGTCTATTTACCACTACGGCGTTACAAGCACAACAGTTTGTTCCAGAACATTCCATATGCGTTAGTATGGCTAGACCACAGTGTTTATACTAACTTACTCATCACCACGCCATCTTCCTTGCGGAGTAGGCAGAAAGAATAGAGTGCCAAAAGGCTCTATTCTTGTATACATCTCTCGCTTCCTCAACATTCATAATTCTCTTCATACACACTCGTCGGTTTCGGAGACTTCTGACTCTATCTTTTTTCAATAGATGACCGATTTGATCTAGGTAGGTGAGTCTCAGTCTCCCCCTGTACCTACATCCTTCCACTTTCACATTGTATATCTTCATAACAGTCGCTTACATCGTCCTTACGAATGCGTTCAGTCAGCTTCACTCCACAGATTCTCCGCAGAGATCGCATTTCGATCGCATTGATTTTATTCTCATGCTGCTTTTTGCATACCCAACTCTCGCTTCCATACAATAACGTTGGGACAAGCACTGCGTTGTGTATTGCGACACGTGCCTTCTGGATGAGGTGATGACTATCGAGAAGGTATCCCAATGCTCCGTTCACTCTATTATACTCTACTCTATCTCAAATTGTTTATAATGTATAGAGATAATCAGTATTAGGCATAGATGCGATGATACAATATCGTAGGATTATTTTCGCTACGCTCAAAAGACCAATGAAGCGTTGGAGTGAAAGATCTTAATCAAGTATAAACCGCTGCGAGAGTAACTGAGATTGCGAAACAAAATGCCGTATGCCAATGTATATCAGGATCAGGTGGATTCGTATGCACTTGTAGGCCATAACTTTCCTATTAGATCTATAAGCGGTTATACTTTCGCTTATCTTCTTTTGCGTTCAGGTCCTGACGCCTCCTGGCCTTATTCCAGGCCAAATAGGCGAACTGCTTCTGATGTGAAGCCTCCCTGTAGGTACTGTTAAACCAGGGACGGGTACGACCACTGACGGGTAACTTGGTGCTTAGGATAAATGAACCAACCCTATTAGCACAATTTCCGTCACGCAGCCCCAACGTATACATGCGGTTATAATTTCTGTATAAACAGGGAATTTAAAATAATAACAAATAAATCAATAATACGATGAAAAAAAAACAATTTAATAAATAACATGACGTTAATACTTATATTCGATAATGGGTGACGCAAACTTTTTGTTATCAATTGTTTCCGAATACTCACCGCCGACACATCACATGTAATTCTTTAATATTTTTTTCTCACACATCATGTAACTAAGTAATAAATCTTTGAAATAATTTATATATTATAAAGGATTTTCCTTTATAAAAGCTAAATTTACTTATTTGCGACGAAAATCCTTATAATTATGCTTTTATAATATTAGAGTGGCGATATTGTGCAGTTCTAGGTATAATGCACTTTTCGACGACAAATGTTTCTTTGTAATGAAACAAAGAAAATGTGTTTTAAAATATAAATATATATAAATTTAAACGACTTACACATGAAACGATGCCATCTTGTTTTAATTTTGCTCCTGAGCAATTTTTACACCCATCAACAACGCACTTCATTGTTAAAAGAATTTAATACCTATATAAACGTGAGAAAAGAGCGAACCGATTGCAGTGACGGTTCATTTGATACTACGGTTTTAGGCCCCGCCCACTGTGACGTCGTTGACCTAGTTGAAGGCGACATGACCTAGTTGCCTTGCGGCATCTCCGCTATTTTTCTGTACTCCGTGGTATTATGGGACTATTGCCCTCCTAAATAGGCTACAGAGTAGCCTGTGTTAAGGAAGACAGTGCCGATCCCCTATTGAAATATTAGCATATTTTAGTGTACGTATTGTTTATACAGAGCAGGACAAACAGAGAGAGAAAAAGCAATTAAACAAAAGCATTTCCTCGTATCGATTAGTATGTGTTATATGTGTGTATCTGTATGTGTGTGTGTTTGTTTGTTTTGTGTTCGGCTGTGTGTGAGTGTGTGTTGGCGTGGGTGTGTGTGAGTGTGTGTTTTTTCTAGGTATTTAGGTTAGGAATGATTCAGTTTCATCATAATAATCTAGTTGTAATAAAAAAATCTTAACTGTCTTTTTGCAATGAAAGTGAGATAGCCCATAGACTGGCCATGTTGCATTTATTTTATTATAGATAAAAGGACCGAGGTAGACAGCAAACCTTTTAATGAAAGATGTGCGTGCAGGTAGCAATGTGCATACTTTATCTTTTCGTCGTTTTGTGATTATCTTAAAAGGTATACGATGATGTTGTAGGAGAACTAAATTTAGGATATTTGTTGCCTTACATTGAGCAGATTGCATGCCTTATACAACTCATTTGTAAGAAATAAAATTGACCTAAATGTCGCCACTTTAAGTACGTCCCAGAAAATGAATCGCTGGCTTCCTGCAGGGTCGGAGAATCATTGTTGACAATGTGTGTTTGTATAAATTTATGACATGATGTGTAATTAATAACGGAAATGGACGTAAAGGCAATGAACTGAATAAATTAAAATATTGTTTTGAGCCTTATATAATATTGTTATGACTCTTATAAACTGTTTGGTAAGCGTAAAATTGGTTTACTGATTGACATCATCTTTCCTTGATACATACCTACTTTTAGACAAAGGATATTATAGACAAGCTATCAGTGTATGCCTCTCTCACTCTTGGTAAAACCTAATATCTGCATTCTTTTCTTTACCCTTAGTGTCAAACTAGTAGCGAGTCCATATTATTCTACGTCTAAGTACCTACTTTTGTCAGCAGATGACGTTGAAAACAATCAAATAAATAGGCGTGGCGAGGTGTCGTGATACTCGCGATTGAATTTGAATGTTAAATTCAGCTATAAAATGTCGATAAATAACTTCACACAACAAGGAACCATTATAGGAAATATCTTATTATTTTAAAATAGTCACGATTATACTCTCTAATAAAAACGAAGTGTCTGCTTGTAATGTTTAAATGTTAAATTCAGCTATAAAATGTCGATAAATAACTTCACACAACAAGGAACCATTATAGGAAATATCTTATTATTTTAAAATAGTCACGATTATACTCTCTAATAAAAACGAAGTGTCTGCTTGTAATGTTTAAATGTTAAATTCAGCTATAAAATGTCGATAAATAACTTCACACAACAAGGAACCATTATAGGAAATATCTTATTATTTTAAAATAGTCACGATTATACTCTCTAATAAAAACGAAGTGTCTGCTTGTAATGTTTAAATGTTAAATTCAGCTATAAAATGTCGATAAATAACTTCACACAACAAGGAACCATTATAGGAAATATCTTATTATTTTAAAATAGTCACGATTATACTCTCTAATAAAAACGAAGTGTCTGCTTGTAATGTTTAAATGTTAAATTCAGCTATAAAATGTCGATAAATAACTTCACACAACAAGGAACCATTATAGGAAATATCTTATTATTTTAAAATAGTCACGATTATACTCTCTAATAAAAACGAAGTGTCTGCTTGTAATGTTTAAATGTTAAATTCAGCTATAAAATGTCGATAAATAACTTCACACAACAAGGAACCATTATAGGAAATATCTTATTATTTTAAAATAGTCACGATTATACTCTCTAATAAAAACGAAGTGTCTGCTTGTAATGTTTAAATGTTAAATTCAGCTATAAAATGTCGATAAATAACTTCACACAACAAGGAACCATTATAGGAAATATCTTATTATTTTAAAATAGTCACGATTATACTCTCTAATAAAAACGAAGTGTCTGCTTGTAATGTTTAAATGTTAAATTCAGCTATAAAATGTCGATAAATAACTTCACACAACAAGGAACCATTATAGGAAATATCTTATTATTTTAAAATAGTCACGATTATACTCTCTAATAAAAACGAAGTGTCTGCTTGTAATGTTTAAATGTTAAATTCAGCTATAAAATGTCGATAAATAACTTCACACAACAAGGAACCATTATAGGAAATATCTTATTATTTTAAAATAGTCACGATTATACTCTCTAATAAAAACGAAGTGTCTGCTTGTAATGTTTAAATGTTAAATTCAGCTATAAAATGTCGATAAATAACTTCACACAACAAGGAACCATTATAGGAAATATCTTATTATTTTAAAATAGTCACGATTATACTCTCTAATAAAAACGAAGTGTCTGCTTGTAATGTTTAAATGTTAAATTCAGCTATAAAATGTCGATAAATAACTTCACACAACAAGGAACCATTATAGGAAATATCTTATTATTTTAAAATAGTCACGATTATACTCTCTAATAAAAACGAAGTGTCTGCTTGTAATGTTTAAATGTTAAATTCAGCTATAAAATGTCGATAAATAACTTCACACAACAAGGAACCATTATAGGAAATATCTTATTATTTTAAAATAGTCACGATTATACTCTCTAATAAAAACGAAGTGTCTGCTTGTAATGTTTAAATGTTAAATTCAGCTATAAAATGTCGATAAATAACTTCACACAACAAGGAACCATTATAGGAAATATCTTATTATTTTAAAATAGTCACGATTATACTCTCTAATAAAAACGAAGTGTCTGCTTGTAATGTTTAAATGTTAAATTCAGCTATAAAATGTCGATAAATAACTTCACACAACAAGGAACCATTATAGGAAATATCTTATTATTTTAAAATAGTCACGATTATACTCTCTAATAAAAACGAAGTGTCTGCTTGTAATGTTTAAATGTTAAATTCAGCTATAAAATGTCGATAAATAACTTCACACAACAAGGAACCATTATAGGAAATATCTTATTATTTTAAAATAGTCACGATTATACTCTCTAATAAAAACGAAGTGTCTGCTTGTAATGTTTAAATGTTAAATTCAGCTATAAAATGTCGATAAATAACTTCACACAACAAGGAACCATTATAGGAAATATCTTATTATTTTAAAATAGTCACGATTATACTCTCTAATAAAAACGAAGTGTCTGCTTGTAATGTTTAAATGTTAAATTCAGCTATAAAATGTCGATAAATAACTTCACACAACAAGGAACCATTATAGGAAATATCTTATTATTTTAAAATAGTCACGATTATACTCTCTAATAAAAACGAAGTGTCTGCTTGTAATGTTTAAATGTTAAATTCAGCTATAAAATGTCGATAAATAACTTCACACAACAAGGAACCATTATAGGAAATATCTTATTATTTTAAAATAGTCACGATTATACTCTCTAATAAAAACGAAGTGTCTGCTTGTAATGTTTAAATGTTAAATTCAGCTATAAAATGTCGATAAATAACTTCACACAACAAGGAACCATTATAGGAAATATCTTATTATTTTAAAATAGTCACGATTATACTCTCTAATAAAAACGAAGTGTCTGCTTGTAATGTTTAAATGTTAAATTCAGCTATAAAATGTCGATAAATAACTTCACACAACAAGGAACCATTATAGGAAATATCTTATTATTTTAAAATAGTCACGATTATACTCTCTAATAAAAACGAAGTGTCTGCTTGTAATGTTTAAATGTTAAATTCAGCTATAAAATGTCGATAAATAACTTCACACAACAAGGAACCATTATAGGAAATATCTTATTATTTTAAAATAGTCACGATTATACTCTCTAATAAAAACGAAGTGTCTGCTTGTAATGTTTAAATGTTAAATTCAGCTATAAAATGTCGATAAATAACTTCACACAACAAGGAACCATTATAGGAAATATCTTATTATTTTAAAATAGTCACGATTATACTCTCTAATAAAAACGAAGTGTCTGCTTGTAATGTTTAAATGTTAAATTCAGCTATAAAATGTCGATAAATAACTTCACACAACAAGGAACCATTATAGGAAATATCTTATTATTTTAAAATAGTCACGATTATACTCTCTAATAAAAACGAAGTGTCTGCTTGTAATGTTTAAATGTTAAATTCAGCTATAAAATGTCGATAAATAACTTCACACAACAAGGAACCATTATAGGAAATATCTTATTATTTTAAAATAGTCACGATTATACTCTCTAATAAAAACGAAGTGTCTGCTTGTAATGTTTAAATGTTAAATTCAGCTATAAAATGTCGATAAATAACTTCACACAACAAGGAACCATTATAGGAAATATCTTATTATTTTAAAATAGTCACGATTATACTCTCTAATAAAAACGAAGTGTCTGCTTGTAATGTTTAAATGTTAAATTCAGCTATAAAATGTCGATAAATAACTTCACACAACAAGGAACCATTATAGGAAATATCTTATTATTTTAAAATAGTCACGATTATACTCTCTAATAAAAACGAAGTGTCTGCTTGTAATGTTTAAATGTTAAATTCAGCTATAAAATGTCGATAAATAACTTCACACAACAAGGAACCATTATAGGAAATATCTTATTATTTTAAAATAGTCACGATTATACTCTCTAATAAAAACGAAGTGTCTGCTTGTAATGTTTAAATGTTAAATTCAGCTATAAAATGTCGATAAATAACTTCACACAACAAGGAACCATTATAGGAAATATCTTATTATTTTAAAATAGTCACGATTATACTCTCTAATAAAAACGAAGTGTCTGCTTGTAATGTTTAAATGTTAAATTCAGCTATAAAATGTCGATAAATAACTTCACACAACAAGGAACCATTATAGGAAATATCTTATTATTTTAAAATAGTCACGATTATACTCTCTAATAAAAACGAAGTGTCTGCTTGTAATGTTTAAATGTTAAATTCAGCTATAAAATGTCGATAAATAACTTCACACAACAAGGAACCATTATAGGAAATATCTTATTATTTTAAAATAGTCACGATTATACTCTCTAATAAAAACGAAGTGTCTGCTTGTAATGTTTAAATGTTAAATTCAGCTATAAAATGTCGATAAATAACTTCACACAACAAGGAACCATTATAGGAAATATCTTATTATTTTAAAATAGTCACGATTATACTCTCTAATAAAAACGAAGTGTCTGCTTGTAATGTTTAAATGTTAAATTCAGCTATAAAATGTCGATAAATAACTTCACACAACAAGGAACCATTATAGGAAATATCTTATTATTTTAAAATAGTCACGATTATACTCTCTAATAAAAACGAAGTGTCTGCTTGTAATGTTTAAATGTTAAATTCAGCTATAAAATGTCGATAAATAACTTCACACAACAAGGAACCATTATAGGAAATATCTTATTATTTTAAAATAGTCACGATTATACTCTCTAATAAAAACGAAGTGTCTGCTTGTAATGTTTAAATGTTAAATTCAGCTATAAAATGTCGATAAATAACTTCACACAACAAGGAACCATTATAGGAAATATCTTATTATTTTAAAATAGTCACGATTATACTCTCTAATAAAAACGAAGTGTCTGCTTGTAATGTTTAAATGTTAAATTCAGCTATAAAATGTCGATAAATAACTTCACACAACAAGGAACCATTATAGGAAATATCTTATTATTTTAAAATAGTCACGATTATACTCTCTAATAAAAACGAAGTGTCTGCTTGTAATGTTTAAATGTTAAATTCAGCTATAAAATGTCGATAAATAACTTCACACAACAAGGAACCATTATAGGAAATATCTTATTATTTTAAAATAGTCACGATTATACTCTCTAATAAAAACGAAGTGTCTGCTTGTAATGTTTAAATGTTAAATTCAGCTATAAAATGTCGATAAATAACTTCACACAACAAGGAACCATTATAGGAAATATCTTATTATTTTAAAATAGTCACGATTATACTCTCTAATAAAAACGAAGTGTCTGCTTGTAATGTTTAAATGTTAAATTCAGCTATAAAATGTCGATAAATAACTTCACACAACAAGGAACCATTATAGGAAATATCTTATTATTTTAAAATAGTCACGATTATACTCTCTAATAAAAACGAAGTGTCTGCTTGTAATGTTTAAATGTTAAATTCAGCTATAAAATGTCGATAAATAACTTCACACAACAAGGAACCATTATAGGAAATATCTTATTATTTTAAAATAGTCACGATTATACTCTCTAATAAAAACGAAGTGTCTGCTTGTAATGTTTAAATGTTAAATTCAGCTATAAAATGTCGATAAATAACTTCACACAACAAGGAACCATTATAGGAAATATCTTATTATTTTAAAATAGTCACGATTATACTCTCTAATAAAAACGAAGTGTCTGCTTGTAATGTTTAAATGTTAAATTCAGCTATAAAATGTCGATAAATAACTTCACACAACAAGGAACCATTATAGGAAATATCTTATTATTTTAAAATAGTCACGATTATACTCTCTAATAAAAACGAAGTGTCTGCTTGTAATGTTTAAATGTTAAATTCAGCTATAAAATGTCGATAAATAACTTCACACAACAAGGAACCATTATAGGAAATATCTTATTATTTTAAAATAGTCACGATTATACTCTCTAATAAAAACGAAGTGTCTGCTTGTAATGTTTAAATGTTAAATTCAGCTATAAAATGTCGATAAATAACTTCACACAACAAGGAACCATTATAGGAAATATCTTATTATTTTAAAATAGTCACGATTATACTCTCTAATAAAAACGAAGTGTCTGCTTGTAATGTTTAAATGTTAAATTCAGCTATAAAATGTCGATAAATAACTTCACACAACAAGGAACCATTATAGGAAATATCTTATTATTTTAAAATAGTCACGATTATACTCTCTAATAAAAACGAAGTGTCTGCTTGTAATGTTTAAATGTTAAATTCAGCTATAAAATGTCGATAAATAACTTCACACAACAAGGAACCATTATAGGAAATATCTTATTATTTTAAAATAGTCACGATTATACTCTCTAATAAAAACGAAGTGTCTGCTTGTAATGTTTAAATGTTAAATTCAGCTATAAAATGTCGATAAATAACTTCACACAACAAGGAACCATTATAGGAAATATCTTATTATTTTAAAATAGTCACGATTATACTCTCTAATAAAAACGAAGTGTCTGCTTGTAATGTTTAAATGTTAAATTCAGCTATAAAATGTCGATAAATAACTTCACACAACAAGGAACCATTATAGGAAATATCTTATTATTTTAAAATAGTCACGATTATACTCTCTAATAAAAACGAAGTGTCTGCTTGTAATGTTTAAATGTTAAATTCAGCTATAAAATGTCGATAAATAACTTCACACAACAAGGAACCATTATAGGAAATATCTTATTATTTTAAAATAGTCACGATTATACTCTCTAATAAAAACGAAGTGTCTGCTTGTAATGTTTAAATGTTAAATTCAGCTATAAAATGTCGATAAATAACTTCACACAACAAGGAACCATTATAGGAAATATCTTATTATTTTAAAATAGTCACGATTATACTCTCTAATAAAAACGAAGTGTCTGCTTGTAATGTTTAAATGTTAAATTCAGCTATAAAATGTCGATAAATAACTTCACACAACAAGGAACCATTATAGGAAATATCTTATTATTTTAAAATAGTCACGATTATACTCTCTAATAAAAACGAAGTGTCTGCTTGTAATGTTTAAATGTTAAATTCAGCTATAAAATGTCGATAAATAACTTCACACAACAAGGAACCATTATAGGAAATATCTTATTATTTTAAAATAGTCACGATTATACTCTCTAATAAAAACGAAGTGTCTGCTTGTAATGTTTAAATGTTAAATTCAGCTATAAAATGTCGATAAATAACTTCACACAACAAGGAACCATTATAGGAAATATCTTATTATTTTAAAATAGTCACGATTATACTCTCTAATAAAAACGAAGTGTCTGCTTGTAATGTTTAAATGTTAAATTCAGCTATAAAATGTCGATAAATAACTTCACACAACAAGGAACCATTATAGGAAATATCTTATTATTTTAAAATAGTCACGATTATACTCTCTAATAAAAACGAAGTGTCTGCTTGTAATGTTTAAATGTTAAATTCAGCTATAAAATGTCGATAAATAACTTCACACAACAAGGAACCATTATAGGAAATATCTTATTATTTTAAAATAGTCACGATTATACTCTCTAATAAAAACGAAGTGTCTGCTTGTAATGTTTAAATGTTAAATTCAGCTATAAAATGTCGATAAATAACTTCACACAACAAGGAACCATTATAGGAAATATCTTATTATTTTAAAATAGTCACGATTATACTCTCTAATAAAAACGAAGTGTCTGCTTGTAATGTTTAAATGTTAAATTCAGCTATAAAATGTCGATAAATAACTTCACACAACAAGGAACCATTATAGGAAATATCTTATTATTTTAAAATAGTCACGATTATACTCTCTAATAAAAACGAAGTGTCTGCTTGTAATGTTTAAATGTTAAATTCAGCTATAAAATGTCGATAAATAACTTCACACAACAAGGAACCATTATAGGAAATATCTTATTATTTTAAAATAGTCACGATTATACTCTCTAATAAAAACGAAGTGTCTGCTTGTAATGTTTAAATGTTAAATTCAGCTATAAAATGTCGATAAATAACTTCACACAACAAGGAACCATTATAGGAAATATCTTATTATTTTAAAATAGTCACGATTATACTCTCTAATAAAAACGAAGTGTCTGCTTGTAATGTTTAAATGTTAAATTCAGCTATAAAATGTCGATAAATAACTTCACACAACAAGGAACCATTATAGGAAATATCTTATTATTTTAAAATAGTCACGATTATACTCTCTAATAAAAACGAAGTGTCTGCTTGTAATGTTTAAATGTTAAATTCAGCTATAAAATGTCGATAAATAACTTCACACAACAAGGAACCATTATAGGAAATATCTTATTATTTTAAAATAGTCACGATTATACTCTCTAATAAAAACGAAGTGTCTGCTTGTAATGTTTAAATGTTAAATTCAGCTATAAAATGTCGATAAATAACTTCACACAACAAGGAACCATTATAGGAAATATCTTATTATTTTAAAATAGTCACGATTATACTCTCTAATAAAAACGAAGTGTCTGCTTGTAATGTTTAAATGTTAAATTCAGCTATAAAATGTCGATAAATAACTTCACACAACAAGGAACCATTATAGGAAATATCTTATTATTTTAAAATAGTCACGATTATACTCTCTAATAAAAACGAAGTGTCTGCTTGTAATGTTTAAATGTTAAATTCAGCTATAAAATGTCGATAAATAACTTCACACAACAAGGAACCATTATAGGAAATATCTTATTATTTTAAAATAGTCACGATTATACTCTCTAATAAAAACGAAGTGTCTGCTTGTAATGTTTAAATGTTAAATTCAGCTATAAAATGTCGATAAATAACTTCACACAACAAGGAACCATTATAGGAAATATCTTATTATTTTAAAATAGTCACGATTATACTCTCTAATAAAAACGAAGTGTCTGCTTGTAATGTTTAAATGTTAAATTCAGCTATAAAATGTCGATAAATAACTTCACACAACAAGGAACCATTATAGGAAATATCTTATTATTTTAAAATAGTCACGATTATACTCTCTAATAAAAACGAAGTGTCTGCTTGTAATGTTTAAATGTTAAATTCAGCTATAAAATGTCGATAAATAACTTCACACAACAAGGAACCATTATAGGAAATATCTTATTATTTTAAAATAGTCACGATTATACTCTCTAATAAAAACGAAGTGTCTGCTTGTAATGTTTAAATGTTAAATTCAGCTATAAAATGTCGATAAATAACTTCACACAACAAGGAACCATTATAGGAAATATCTTATTATTTTAAAATAGTCACGATTATACTCTCTAATAAAAACGAAGTGTCTGCTTGTAATGTTTAAATGTTAAATTCAGCTATAAAATGTCGATAAATAACTTCACACAACAAGGAACCATTATAGGAAATATCTTATTATTTTAAAATAGTCACGATTATACTCTCTAATAAAAACGAAGTGTCTGCTTGTAATGTTTAAATGTTAAATTCAGCTATAAAATGTCGATAAATAACTTCACACAACAAGGAACCATTATAGGAAATATCTTATTATTTTAAAATAGTCACGATTATACTCTCTAATAAAAACGAAGTGTCTGCTTGTAATGTTTAAATGTTAAATTCAGCTATAAAATGTCGATAAATAACTTCACACAACAAGGAACCATTATAGGAAATATCTTATTATTTTAAAATAGTCACGATTATACTCTCTAATAAAAACGAAGTGTCTGCTTGTAATGTTTAAATGTTAAATTCAGCTATAAAATGTCGATAAATAACTTCACACAACAAGGAACCATTATAGGAAATATCTTATTATTTTAAAATAGTCACGATTATACTCTCTAATAAAAACGAAGTGTCTGCTTGTAATGTTTAAATGTTAAATTCAGCTATAAAATGTCGATAAATAACTTCACACAACAAGGAACCATTATAGGAAATATCTTATTATTTTAAAATAGTCACGATTATACTCTCTAATAAAAACGAAGTGTCTGCTTGTAATGTTTAAATGTTAAATTCAGCTATAAAATGTCGATAAATAACTTCACACAACAAGGAACCATTATAGGAAATATCTTATTATTTTAAAATAGTCACGATTATACTCTCTAATAAAAACGAAGTGTCTGCTTGTAATGTTTAAATGTTAAATTCAGCTATAAAATGTCGATAAATAACTTCACACAACAAGGAACCATTATAGGAAATATCTTATTATTTTAAAATAGTCACGATTATACTCTCTAATAAAAACGAAGTGTCTGCTTGTAATGTTTAAATGTTAAATTCAGCTATAAAATGTCGATAAATAACTTCACACAACAAGGAACCATTATAGGAAATATCTTATTATTTTAAAATAGTCACGATTATACTCTCTAATAAAAACGAAGTGTCTGCTTGTAATGTTTAAATGTTAAATTCAGCTATAAAATGTCGATAAATAACTTCACACAACAAGGAACCATTATAGGAAATATCTTATTATTTTAAAATAGTCACGATTATACTCTCTAATAAAAACGAAGTGTCTGCTTGTAATGTTTAAATGTTAAATTCAGCTATAAAATGTCGATAAATAACTTCACACAACAAGGAACCATTATAGGAAATATCTTATTATTTTAAAATAGTCACGATTATACTCTCTAATAAAAACGAAGTGTCTGCTTGTAATGTTTAAATGTTAAATTCAGCTATAAAATGTCGATAAATAACTTCACACAACAAGGAACCATTATAGGAAATATCTTATTATTTTAAAATAGTCACGATTATACTCTCTAATAAAAACGAAGTGTCTGCTTGTAATGTTTAAATGTTAAATTCAGCTATAAAATGTCGATAAATAACTTCACACAACAAGGAACCATTATAGGAAATATCTTATTATTTTAAAATAGTCACGATTATACTCTCTAATAAAAACGAAGTGTCTGCTTGTAATGTTTAAATGTTAAATTCAGCTATAAAATGTCGATAAATAACTTCACACAACAAGGAACCATTATAGGAAATATCTTATTATTTTAAAATAGTCACGATTATACTCTCTAATAAAAACGAAGTGTCTGCTTGTAATGTTTAAATGTTAAATTCAGCTATAAAATGTCGATAAATAACTTCACACAACAAGGAACCATTATAGGAAATATCTTATTATTTTAAAATAGTCACGATTATACTCTCTAATAAAAACGAAGTGTCTGCTTGTAATGTTTAAATGTTAAATTCAGCTATAAAATGTCGATAAATAACTTCACACAACAAGGAACCATTATAGGAAATATCTTATTATTTTAAAATAGTCACGATTATACTCTCTAATAAAAACGAAGTGTCTGCTTGTAATGTTTAAATGTTAAATTCAGCTATAAAATGTCGATAAATAACTTCACACAACAAGGAACCATTATAGGAAATATCTTATTATTTTAAAATAGTCACGATTATACTCTCTAATAAAAACGAAGTGTCTGCTTGTAATGTTTAAATGTTAAATTCAGCTATAAAATGTCGATAAATAACTTCACACAACAAGGAACCATTATAGGAAATATCTTATTATTTTAAAATAGTCACGATTATACTCTCTAATAAAAACGAAGTGTCTGCTTGTAATGTTTAAATGTTAAATTCAGCTATAAAATGTCGATAAATAACTTCACACAACAAGGAACCATTATAGGAAATATCTTATTATTTTAAAATAGTCACGATTATACTCTCTAATAAAAACGAAGTGTCTGCTTGTAATGTTTAAATGTTAAATTCAGCTATAAAATGTCGATAAATAACTTCACACAACAAGGAACCATTATAGGAAATATCTTATTATTTTAAAATAGTCACGATTATACTCTCTAATAAAAACGAAGTGTCTGCTTGTAATGTTTAAATGTTAAATTCAGCTATAAAATGTCGATAAATAACTTCACACAACAAGGAACCATTATAGGAAATATCTTATTATTTTAAAATAGTCACGATTATACTCTCTAATAAAAACGAAGTGTCTGCTTGTAATGTTTAAATGTTAAATTCAGCTATAAAATGTCGATAAATAACTTCACACAACAAGGAACCATTATAGGAAATATCTTATTATTTTAAAATATTCACGATTATACTCTCTAATAAAAACGAAGTGTCTGCTTGTAATGTTTAAATGTTAAATTCAGCTATAAAATGTCGATAAATAACTTCACACAACAAGGAACCATTATAGGAAATATCTTATTATTTTAAAATAGTCACGATTATACTCTCTAATAAAAACGAAGTGTCTGCTTGTAATGTTTAAATGTTAAATTCAGCTATAAAATGTCGATAAATAACTTCACACAACAAGGAACCATTATAGGAAATATCTTATTATTTTAAAATAGTCACGATTATACTCTCTAATAAAAACGAAGTGTCTGCTTGTAATGTCTAAATAACAGCTTTTTACTAAATGTATACGAGAGTATATAGGGTTATAGTTAACTAACGAAAAACCTTTCACAGGGGACCTAGGTACATTAAGACTGACAACTTTTGTTCTATGACTTTTGCCAAAACGTAATACATCCCAAGAAAAATACACAATTAGTATTAGCGGGGAGTTCTGTCAATTGATAGCTCTATGTCTCATAAATAACTACGTTTCATTCATTTGATACCTACTGGCGTAAGTCGCAGTCAGCTGAGTGCTAGGTGCCTACGCAATCGCCTGGCAGAGTTACGTGTAACGCTAGTACCGCGTAGCAGAAAGCTTATTAAACCTTTATTTTTTGTTAAGGCGGGAAAAAATGTACCTATCCGCACACCCTGTCGTTTAGGGCAATGAACAGGGTAGTGTGGGGCCCTCACCCACTAAATAGCTAACTATACTAAGCACTACCCCGCCGTGTGCCGTCTCTCCGCCTGTATTCGCGGGCCACTGGAACCATGTTACATTACTTCACTGGTAAGCTTATCAACCCTAGGCCTATACATAACTTAGTAGACATTTCAAAATATCTAAGATCTTGACTTGTCTGGGCACTGATGTTACGGGGAAAATCCCTAACAATTAAAAATAAAAGTAAATTTTAAAATTTAAAATTTAATCCAAAAAACAATATTTAACAGAAATAATTAATTAATCATAAATATACGAAAAATAAGAGCATTGAGAAATCAAGGGGTGGTTCGCAACTCAGAGGGTTTCCCAGACCGTCACTTAGGTATACTCAACTGTGGGCCGGTGTAATTGGGCCGAATATCCAAAATATAGAACACGGTAAAGGTTTAATAAAAATAAATCAGAGCCCCCCTAAATTCTGCAGGTATAAAGCATTGACACTGACAAAAAAAATAGTTGCATAATATATGACTGCCCCCTAAGTGTGGCGGCGAGATGATAAAGCAACATCCAAACAGAATAATTTTATGACTACATTTAAACAAAAAATATAGTTGCATAATATATGACTGCCCCCTAAGAGTGACGTCTGGATGATAAGTAACATCTAACGATAAAACAGTTTTAAAATGCCTGCCTGCCCCATAGGGAAGACGGCATGATGATATGTAACATTTAATAAAAAACAATTTTAAAAATGCCTGTCTGCCCCATAAGGGAGACGGCGTGATGCTAAATAGCTAGTAGCTAATAGCAATATTCTTAAAATATATACTGGTATGCGAACTATTATATTACAGGTAGAAGCGAATAAAATTCTGAATGCAGTTTTATGTTACGATCTTAAATAATTATTAATTGCTCTGTAGGCCAATTGGTTCTAACGAAATACTACTCGTATATTAGAGATGTAAAGGCGGCTGTACACACTCGTCGAGACACAACGAGACAGGCCGAGGGCAAGTGTGTATATGGTAGCCTCGTCTAGTCTTGCGGCTCTCGCTATGTCTCGTAAGTGTGTCGGTTTTTTGTGCACTAGTGTTACGATGTAACCGATCAAATTAATAAATAAATTATAAAGCTGACAGTGGGTAGAACTTTATTTTTTTCTCTAACTGAATTATCGTGTGTGTCAAGGCAGACAACACTGCGTAAATTACTTTAGTAATATAATTAAAATTTTATTTTTGCCTAGGGCATTTGAAAGTAAAAGTGTGTGACTACAAAACCCCAAAGAACTGAGCTGTACGAGCGTCGTGTCTTAAATATACCGCGCCCCCCATTAATCACTAACACCCGAATAAAAGCTCCTGGGGTTCCAAGTTTCACGTTTCAAGTTACCAGTTCCTAGTTCCGGCTACGATCAAGTTTCGGGTTACGACCTTCCGGGTTGCGGCTGCCCTACGGGTTCCGGTTCCAGCGCCGGTTGCGCCGGCTTCACCCGCCTACTGGCAGATATCTGCGCGCGCCGAAGGACGAGGGCCTGCCCTTCGGCCCAGTTACAGCCTCCCCCGCATTTGAGTACCCTTAGGTGACGGTCTTGGGGCCAATCCCCTGAATTGCGAACCACTCCCCCCTGATTTCTCATCGCTCTTTCTTTTCGTATATTTATAATCAATTACCGAATTATATCTGTCAATTATATTTTTTTTTTGGTTAAATTGTAAATTTTATAATTTACTTTTATTTAATTGTTAGGGATTTTCCCCGTAACGATCTGGCGCCCAACGTGGGGCAGATTGTTACGGGGAACCCGTAGGGCAGCCGCAACCCGGAAGGTCGTAACCCGGAACTTGATCTTAGCCGGAACTAGGAACTTGGAACTTGAAACTTGGAACCCCAGGAGTTTTAATTCGATGGATGTTAGTGATTAATGGGGGGCGCGGTATATTTAAGACACGACGCTCGTACAGCTCAGTTCTTTTGGGGTTTTCAAGTCACACCCTTTTTTCTTTCATATGCCCTAGGAAAAAATAATATTTTAATTATAAGAGGGGATCCATTTCGAGGTTCCCTACTTTTTTAAAGAAAAAAACAGAAATTTCAAATTTAATGGAGAATGTTTATTATCTTTTGAAAGAACATTCTTTGGCATTTATTTTTTGAAGATTATGTCTATCGAATGTTGGCTACTGCTACGTCGCAGATCAGAGTCCATCCGTTGAGTCCAATTTTCGATGACTCGTTCGAGCATTTCGACTGGTAACTGGCGAATGACACGCGTGATGTTTTCCTCCAAGGCCTGAATTGAAGCGGGTTTGTCCGCATAAACTTTAGACTTTACATATCCCCAAGTCTAACGGTGTGATATCACACGATCTTGGTGGCCAATCGACCGGCCCAAAACGTGACATTATGTGCTCACCGAAATGTTCTCTCAATAAATCCATTGATTGATGCGATGTGTGGGAAGTGGCGCCGCCTTGCTGAAACCAAATGTCGCCGAGATCACGAGCTTCAATTTCAGGCATCAAATAGTCGGTTATCATGGCACGATAGCGGTCGCCATTAACGGTTACGTTCGCACCGGCATTATTTTCAAAGAAATATGGACCGATGATTCCACCGGCCCACAAACCACACCAAACCGTTGTTTTTTCTGGATGAAGTGGCAGTTCTTGAATCTCTTTAGGTTGCTCTTCGTCCCAAATGCGGCAATTTTGTTTGTTTACATACCCATTGAGCCAGAAATGGGCCTCATTACTTTGTTGTTATCAGTCGAAATACTCGAACGAGTCATCGAAAATTGGACTCAACAGATGTACCATCTGCGACGTAGCAACGGCCAACACTTGATAGACATAATCTTCAAAAAATAAATGCCAAAGAATGTTCTTTCAAATGATAATAAACATTCTCCATTAAATTTGAATTTTCTGTTTTTTACTTTAAAAAAGTAGGGAACCTCGAAATAGATCACCTCTTATTACTAAAGTAATTTAGGCAGTGTTGTCTGCCTTGACACACACGATAATTCAGTTAGAGAAAAAATTAAAGTTCTACCCACTGTCAGCTTTATAATTTAACAACATTAAACAATACATAAGTAATATTAATAATTATGTAAAATGTTAAAACAAATCTTTTTCAGAATAATATTTATGAGGTTTTATTTTACCATAATGATAAAAAGGTTCATTGAGTTAGGCAGCGTTTAGGTAGACACGCGTTAAACAAGGATTTATGGTACAAATATTTAAACACATGTTTAAAGAGTGTCTAGGATTTAGATACTGTTTAGTTAAATTTGTGTTTAGTTTGTATTTTAAATTATTTTTGTGGTTAGACGGTGAGTTTTTTGAAAGCACGTAGAATGCAACGCTTTAAAGAATAATGGTTTTATTTCGTATGGAGTTTTAGATTTATTGCACAGATTTTGTACGGATTTTGGCTGTCGGATGTATGGATTTTTAGTTCCTACAGTATGACAACTGCTAGCCGCAGTGCCCGCCGGGAACTCATTGTCACCTCTGTGCGCTTGCTCTGATGATGAGCATCGAATATGCTCGAAACCCGGGTCGACTAAATTCAATCCTCAACGTGAGTTATTTCCGGTGATATATTTCTAACTATTTTCTATACTTACAATACTACGTATTATATACCTGGCAATATTACATCTATCAATGTTAATGCAATCTAATTCAAAAAAAAATAACTTATTTAGGTGCGGGAGTAAATTTCAAGGTTTTAATTACTTTTGAACGGAAACCTAAATACTTTTCGAAAATAAAAGTAACCTTGGTTACTCCTTATAACAACAGCTATCTACTAGTGAAAGTCCTGACTAAATCGGTCCATCTGTTCCGGAGATAGTATTCATTCATAATTCCATGGGTTTTATATTTTTGTGGAGACCTAATTATTTTTCCAAAATAAAAGTATACTAATTTACTCCTTGTAACAACAGCTATCAACTAGTAAAATTCCCGTCCAAATCGGTCCAACCATTCCGGAGAGATATTCATTCATACTTTTATGTTTTTTTTTACGCGCTGTAATAACACCTATCTGCTAGTGAAATTCCCGTCCAAATCGGTTCAGCCGTTCCGGAGATTAGCCGGAATAAATAAATGGAGAGACAAAAATTTTAAAGATTGCTATTTTGTCGTAGGTAGCGTATATACTCTCGTATACATTTAGTAAAAACCTGTTATTTAGACATTACAAACATACACTTCATTTTTATTATATGTATAGATTTAAAAATAAAATGGCGGCTGTGACTGACTGTTCCTAAAAGTGATTACTTGAACTGACTTCTCGGTAGAGTGCAGACCTGTGTTAATCTAGTTGATATAATGTTAAATTACTACATTTGAATATTCGTAGTGTAAGTAAAAACTTTGAACAACTTAATATATTATTAATACAAACAAAAATCGATTTCGATGTAATAGTTTTAACCGAATGCTGGCTTAGTAAGGTAATTAATCAACCGCTCTTGGATGGATATACAGCTCACTCAACAAAAATTATATCTAATCAGAATGATGGAATTATCATTTACACAAAAAATAATTTAACATATAAAATAATTGAACCTCTATTCAGTGATGGGAATTGTTTAATATGTCAATTAAGCAATAATATCAGTATCATAGGTATCTATCGTTCGCCTTCTTTAAAATCAAAAGAAAACTTTAATAACTTCATTGACAGTTTAAATAATGTATATATATATAATGTATATGTCGTTTTATAACGCAGTTCCTATGGCCACCTTCTAGTTCCATCATCAGACCCTGATACCATCTAAAGACAAAGTACGACATCATTACATCAAGACAAATCAAACGTGCCCAAACTCAACGGGGTTGCGTCGTTACATTAAAGAGTTACTGTGGCCACCTTCCAGCTTCATCAGGCCCTGGATACCATCTAGACACAAAGTCCATGTCATCATAATATTGCATTGTCACGAGATATACACCACATGCGTGTAAAATTTCAGCTTAATCGGAAACCGGGAAGTGTTTTAAATTTAACTTGCAAGGTTTGAACAGGACAAGTAAAATAAAAGCGTCGCCACGCTAAGAGCCGATTTTATCCTTCCTCCGCATTAGATGTTTCACATCAAAAGATAGATGATTATTGATTAAACTACAAAGAATTCTGCAAGCTTCTGCTATCTTAGTACTATTTAGATACTTTTATTGTAGGTAAGTAGGTACATTAGATAAGCAGTAACTGGCAAGACTAAGAGTATAAACACACACATCGAAGGAAATTGCTTATGTTACATAAAGTAACAATGTTTTCCCATCTGTCTCACTAAAATGGAGAATTCTTTACTTCCTTGCGAGCGTCGGTGGTCAAATTCTCCTAACAATTTACATCATGATATAATTATAACCATTATTATTAAACACAAAGTGAAAAATGTGAAATCGAAAATAACAGTCAGGAGCAGGATTATTTTCGATTTCACATTTTTCACTTTGTGTTTAATGTATAGTGCTAAGCATGTCAAATGCTAAAAATATATATAAAAATATCTAAAATAACCATTATTATAATTATAACAATATTCATACAAGCGCTATGGATAGTTTACTTACTAAAACTAGATGTCGCTAGTAAATTTTGATATAGAAATTAAAAGGCACAAATAAGAATTGCACATGTGTATAAAGGTATAGGTAGGTAGGTAGGTAGGTAGGTAGGTAGGTAGGTAGGTAGGTAGGTAGGTAGGTAGGTAGGTAGGTAGGTAGGTAGGTAGGTAGGTAGGTAGGTAGGTAGGTAGGTAGGTAGGTAGGTAGGTAGGTAGGTAGGTAGGTAGGTAGGTAGGTAGGTAGGTAGGTAGGTAGGTAGGTAGGTAGGTAGGTAGGTAGGTAGGTAGGTAGGTAGGTAGGTAGGTAGGTAGGTAGGTAGGTAGGTAGGTAGGTAGGTAGGTAGGTAGGTAGGTAGGTAGGTAGGTAGGTAGGTAGGTAGGTAGGTAGGTAGGTAGGTAGGTAGGTAGGTAGGTAGGTAGGTAGGTAGGTAGGTAGGTAGGTAGGTAGGTAGGTAGGTAGGTAGGTAGGTAGGTAGGTAGGTAGGTAGGTAGGTAGGTAGGTAGGTAGGTAGGTAGGTAGGTAGGTAGGTAGGTAGGTAGGTAGGTAGGTAGGTAGGTAGGTAGGTAGGTAGGTAGGTAGGTAGGTAGGTAGGTAGGTAGGTAGGTAGGTAGGTAGGTAGGTAGGTAGGTAGGTAGGTAGGTAGGTAGGTAGGTAGGTAGGTAGGTAGGTAGGTAGGTAGGTAGGTAGGTAGGTAGGTAGGTAGGTAGGTAGGTAGGTAGGTAGGTAGGTAGGTAGGTAGGTAGGTAGGTAGGTAGGTAGGTAGGTAGGTAGGTAGGTAGGTAGGTAGGTAGGTAGGTAGGTAGGTAGGTAGGTAGGTAGGTAGGTAGGTAGGTAGGTAGGTAGGTAGGTAGGTAGGTAGGTAGGTAGGTAGGTAGGTAGGTAGGTAGGTAGGTAGGTAGGTAGGTAGGTAGGTAGGTAGGTAGGTAGGTAGGTAGGTAGGTAGGTAGGTAGGTAGGTAGGTAGGTAGGTAGGTAGGTAGGTAGGTAGGTAGGTAGGTAGGTAGGTAGGTAGGTAGGTAGGTAGGTAGGTAGGTAGGTAGGTAGGTAGGTAGGTAGGTAGGTAGGTAGGTAGGTAGGTAGGTAGGTAGGTAGGTAGGTAGGTAGGTAGGTAGGTAGGTAGGTAGGTAGGTAGGTAGGTAGGTAGGTAGGTAGGTAGGTAGGTAGGTAGGTAGGTAGGTAGGTAGGTAGGTAGGTAGGTAGGTAGGTAGGTAGGTAGGTAGGTAGGTAGGTAGGTAGGTAGGTAGGTAGGTAGGTAGGTAGGTAGGTAGGTAGGTAGGTAGGTAGGTAGGTAGGTAGGTAGGTAGGTAGGTAGGTAGGTAGGTAGGTAGGTAGGTAGGTAGGTAGGTAGGTAGGTAGGTAGGTAGGTAGGTAGGTAGGTAGGTAGGTAGGTAGGTAGGTAGGTAGGTAGGTAGGTAGGTAGGTAGGTAGGTAGGTAGGTAGGTAGGTAGGTAGGTAGGTAGGTAGGTAGGTAGGTAGGTAGGTAGGTAGGTAGGTAGGTAGGTAGGTAGGTAGGTAGGTAGGTAGGTAGGTAGGTAGGTAGGTAGGTAGGTAGGTAGGTAGGTAGGTAGGTAGGTAGGTAGGTAGGTAGGTAGGTAGGTAGGTAGGTAGGTAGGTAGGTAGGTAGGTAGGTAGGTAGGTAGGTAGGTAGGTAGGTAGGTTAGGTTAGGTTAGGTTAGGTTAGGTTAGGTTAGGTTTTTTTTTTTTTTTTTTTTTTTTTTTTCTAGGCAGGAGTCGGAATCCTCATGGACACCCAAGCTGCCTCACTTATGAAACAGCTTGGGTAGTGTCGGACTCTTACCGACTAAACCTTTCTCCTGCCTCCTATTCTACTCCATAAACCGAAAGTCTATGCCTTTGTTAATTTATTTGTTTAATTATTACTTTAAAGGTTTTGCTCCCTTGTAAATATTTTACCCTAATCTAATTAACCCGCGCTAGGTTACGCTTCTTCAAATTACATTTCAGGAATAGTATCCTGCACTGTAATCTGAAGAAAGCTATGAATATAAAAATATTGTCTTCATCCGATTTGTGAGTGTGTGAGTTGTGTTTCTGTATGTGTATGTGTATGTGTGCGTGTATGTTGTGTTTGTGTGTGTATGTGTGTCACTGTTTCTACAGGATGTTTTTGTCCCATTATGGGAAAGAAGCATTATATTAAGTAGTTGAAGTTTGTCTAATTTCGCTTGGTTGGTGACGTTGTTGCCAATTAGTTCTGTTTTGATTTGGTAACTTATGGTTGTGGTTGAGGATTATTTATAATTATGTTGTAGTCTCTGTTTTTGATAGCCATTTTTCGGTTGTGTTCTTCAATGCTTTTTGTGTCCTTTTCGATCGCTTTGTTCATGAATTTGCATAGGGCGTCGTCACTTATGTCTGTAAAGTATGTGCAGTTGCTTGTGTGTCGTGATATTGCGACTACTGCATGTGAGACGCTGTTGTGTAGTATAAGTGGTGTTTTCTTCGTTTGGATAATGAGCACTGTGTTGTTGCTTAGTCCCTGAGCCTCGTGGATAGTGAGGATACGTGATCCGTCGCCAGAGCCATAGCCTTCATTTTTGAAAGTCTCTTTTTCTGCTTGGGTGTGAAACAGGTAAAGGGTGTTAGGTAGGGCCTTTGGTATTATAGCTCCGGTATAGTTTGTGATGGTAAGAGACTTGACCACTTTACTTGACGAGTATATGCCATTGTAGATGTCTTGTAAGGCATATGCTACGTCCATTGGGCTCCTGTGTGTACACAACAATTCCTGGCTAATGTGTGGTATTAAAGTTGGGCGATGGTATTGAAGCCTGAATAGGTTGTCTCTGTCGATGAAGGGAAGCTGGTTGACATCGCCGATGAGAAGTAATTCTCCTGCCCCAACGATGCGCGTAATCATGATGATGGAGCCAAAGTGGTTCATCAGTGCCTCATCTGCTAGTAGCCTTTGGCATTGACTCCTTGCTTTTGCTTTGATTCCATTCGCCAAGATTGATGCCATGGTATAAATTTTTGTGGCAGCGTCTGCTCCCAGTCGACATGAGATTTTGTCCTTCAGATCTTTTTGGGCCTCTATGGTGGTGGTAACTACAATATCATTTTCCGCGTCGAAGTTATTTACAATCCAAGTTGTTTTCCCACATCCTGGAACGCCGTTTACTTTGGTGATAGTAGTTGGTAGCTCCCATTTATCGATGGGGTCGCTAATTTCTAGTTTTTGTGCTCTGGCAAGAATTTTGTCTTCTAGCCATATCTCTGTAAACTGAGCTGTTACGACGATTGGATCATTGGCTGGGGTCGAGAATGTAATTACTCCTGACTGTCTGGTCTCAGCTTCATCAAGTTTTACGAAGCCATCTGTGGCGTTATAGGCTGCCATATGGGAAGTGATGTTTAGTCCCCTTATGACCTCGGAGGTTTCATTATTGTAGATTGTGGCCTTGGCCTCCTCGAGTCTAACCTTAAGCAACTCCTCATTCTGGTGGGCGAATGCTTGAAGTATTTTACTGCAGGTTAAGGCTTTAATTTGTTTTGTGGCTGTTATTATTGCCTTATACTCAAGAAATGCGTTGATGATTATGTCCACTGGTCTATTAACCTCATTGTAGGCAGGTTCTTGGATTAATCCCATGTCGGCTTTGGTTCGGATTGTTTGCTGTTGTTTAGGTTTGTGGTGGGGATGGTTGCTGATGAAGGCCTCAGTTGCTATTATTTGTCTCTCGTGGCGCTTTGCCTCCTTTGAAGTACTGTGTGTTTTCGCCAGGAGAGTGCTGAGGAGTGCCTTCATTTTCCCTTTTTTATTTTGCTGGTGTCCTGCTATGTTGTTTTTATTTCCGACACGTTTATTGTCAAGTTCCTGCTGTAGTCTTTCCGATCCGCTTGGAGTGGGGTTTTGAGTTCCAATAGGGGGTAAGTCGTTTTGGCTGTTGGTCGCAGGAATTGGTGGTGGTTGAAGTGGTAGAAGGTAGCTGAGATCCTGGCCTCTGTTTTCATACACTACGACCTCATGATGTTCAGAGGCCCTAATGCACCCTATGTAGTCTGCGACTTCTCCTTTGTCGAATCCCACTGCCATTGCGTCCACACTAATTATTTTTGGGATGGTTACATTGTTGCTAACCTCTGCTATGTTGGAGAGCAGCTTGCTAGCTTGAGCAAACTGGGTAGTATCCTCTTGCCTATCGAAGAGTAATATTGATTTATTGCGCACACGCACTAGCCGACATGTAGAATTGGCTATTTCCAGTTTGCTGAAGGTGTTGTATTTTTTATATTTTATTGTTGTTCTGCTAGTGCTGCCTTTTAGAAGCACAGCTAATCCTGGTGATATGGATACCCTGTTCTTGCTATCGACGTAGCAGAAGCTGATTCCTAGGCGTTCAAAGTTTTTAGACATAAATAGTGCCACCCCTCTGGTCCTCAGTCCCGGTGCTCCCGTTTCCCCATTTTGCAATAGTTGTTCTATAGGTGTTGAGTGTGTAATTCTTGGTGGGGTGATGGCAGAACTCGTAGGTGGTGTTAGTTGTAGATTGGGTGGTTGAGTTATTGGTATTTGTGAAGAACTCCTGGTGCTGTTCCTTATTGTAGCTTTGTGGAAGATCTTCTCCGCAAATGCCAGGAATGGAGATCTCGTGTCAGTACCTGTCATTATTTTTTGAATGTTGGTCTCAGATATTTTTGTGCCAATTTGGATTTCGAGCTCTGTGCGCTCTGCCAGATAGCGCGGGCAGTCGAATAAGATGTGCCATATGGTTTCACTGATGTTATCGTCACATTCACAACCTGGACTGCTTTTCAGCTTAAACCGATGTAAATATGCTGCGATTCCCCCATGGCCTGTTAAGACCTGTACTAGGGTTGGTGTCAATTTTATAGTTCTCACCAGACGATAAATGTTCGACACATCTGGGAGGAATTTCTTGGTGACTTCCCCTGTAGTGGAGGCTTCGTATCTGTCCTGCCATAATTTGGTAGATTCCTTGCGGATCTCCCGTTTTACGTATGACAGTGGCACTTTATTGTAGTTGGTGGTCGACGTGCTCAATATTGCAGCTTTTTTGGCTAACTCATCGGCTCGCTCGTTGCCGACGGTCCCCGCATGTGCTCTTAGCCAGAACAGCCTGATGTTCCTTCCTTCTGCTGTTATTGTTTGTAAATCCTCTCTTATGGTCTTTGTGAGAGAGGTAATGTTGAAGGTGTTCATGAGAAGGTCTAGTGAAGATCTTGAGTCACTTAGGATATTGGCTGTAGATACACTACTGTTTTTGACTTTCTCTACTGCTCTATGGATGGCGTAGAGCTCTGATTGAAAAACTGTGCAGAAGGGCTCAAGACTGAAGAGTGAGTAATGCATTTCCCTGCCTTCCTCCCACCAGGTTAGAGCTGCTCCTGTTTTCCCTTCAATCTTACTTCCATCTGTATAGATCTCGGGTCCGGAGATTTGATGGGTTGATTTGGTGGCTTGATCCATGTTTTCGAGCAGCTCATATGTGATTTTGTTGAGCTTGGAGGGATGGGGTAGATTTTTAAATTTTATTTTTTGCTCTAACTCTTTACCTGGAGGTAGGTAGTCCTGAGAGTGGCCTTTTTTGACAAGATACAAGGTTGCCGTTTCTTGTATTCTCAGGTCTAATGGTAAAAGACCTGTGAGGGCGAGTGAGGATGTTAAAGAGACCGTTCTATATGCTTTGCAGATTTTTAGGGCAAAGCTCCTCTGGATTGAGTTGAGTTTAGTTCTATTGTATTCCAGCTCTACGGCTGGAGCCCACACGCTTGCCGCATAGGTTATGATGGGCTCAATGACCGCGACGTAGATGGTCCTTACAATTTCCCCATTTAGACCCCAAGTCACCTTTGCTGCGCAGGATAGCTGTTTGTATATTGAGGCCGCCTTTTTGCAGATATGATCTACATGGGTAGTAAAGGTAAGACTGTTGTTAATGTTGAGGCCTAAGATCTTGATGTTGTCTACTAAGGTAATAGGTTTCCCAGACATATGTATTATGGGGGTGTCAAACTTCAGCTTTTTGGTAAGCAACATCGCGTAGGTTTTATGCGGAGCGAAGCTGAGTTTGTTTTGGATGCCCCATTCTACTACTGTTTGTAGAGTCTGGTTTGCCTCCCTTGTGATATCGGCTGTGAAGTACCCTGAAAATGTTAAAACTACGTCATCCGCGAATGCTTGGCATCGCGTTCCATCGCCAGAAAGTTTTTGTAGCAACGAGTCCAAAATTATATTCCAAAAGGTTGGACCACCGATGGAGCCTTGTACACAACCCTTTGTTGTATGTTTCTCATGTGTTGCTCTGGCGTAGTTGATGTTGATTTTGCGGTCTTGTAGATATGAGCATACCATGTTGTAGATGTTTCTGGGGCATTTTTTGTGTACCAGTTGATGTTTCAGGGCAGGCCACCACGCGTTGTCGAAGGCGCCCTCTATGTCTAATGATATCACGAGCACAATTTTCTTAAGGTTAATCTCATTTCTAATGTGCTGTGTTAAGTCATAGAGGGCATCTTCGGTCCCACGTTGCGGCATGAAGCCATACTGGTTTTCATTGAGAGTTGGAAGGATATGAAATTGAATTCGACCCACCATCATTTTTTCTACTATTTTCCCAAGTACTGATAGGAGGCCGATGGGTCTGTATGATTTTGGTTGAGTATAGTCTTCCTTGCCAGGTTTCTTGATGATCACCACATGGGCTTTTTTCCATTGCGAGGGGAAATGTGATAATGATAGGCATTTGTTAGATATTGCCAAAAAGACTTCCCTATCTGCGTGTATGGCTTCATTGCAGATGTCAGCTGTTAATCCATCTGGCCCCGGTGCTTTTTTTGGATTCATTGTTGAAAGCACCTTTTCTAACTCCTGGGACGTGAATGGTGGGTCGTCTATCTGTAGTCCGTCTAGCTGGGAGACGATACTTTGGCGAATATGGGTATGGTATGGTGTTTCGTTGTCTATCGAGTCGTCCGGGTAAAAGGTGGTGGCCAAGAGTCTAGCAGACTTTTCTGGACTCAGGGTTTTGCCATTGATATCTCTTAGTAAGGCATCCTCCTGTCTTTTAGATGTTTGTCTGATTACTCGATATACGCTGTCCCACATGCTCTCCTTTTCTTGTTTGTTACAGAACTGTTTCCAACTCTGCGTTTGTGCCCATTCTGCCTTGGTGACATATAGCTGTTTTGCACGTAAATACTCATTTATGACGTGCTCTTTTCTGATAGGTGCCGCATTTTTTATTCGCCTCTTTAGTCTGAGAGTATTCTTTTTAAGTTCTTCTAATTCTTTGGACCACCATGGTGGGGTGGAGTTCTTTTTCCTAGTTCCTATCTTCGGAATAGAGGACTTACAGGCTTCATGTATTGCCGTAGTGTAGATGGTTATTAGTTTCTCCAATTCTTGGGCATTTCTGATGTCGGCTATGCGTTCCGAAGTGATGCTTGTTCCTGCTAATTGGCCCTTGAAGAGGTCTTTGAACTTCGACCATTTGGCTTTTTTGGTGTTATACCTTCGCGTTGTTGGTGGCCGCAGTGGCTCTAGTGGTTTGTCTAGGCGTAACGCGAAGGTTATGGCGTTGTGGTCGGATGTTGTGAGACTGCGGTCTACTTTCCAGTCCTCTATTCTGCCTAGCAGGGGCTGACTGCAAGTCGTTACATCGATAATACTTGTATAAAGCCTGCCTCTCCTGTTAGTTTCGAACGTAGGTGTGTATCCTTTATTCAGAATATGAAGTTCCATTTCATCTAGAAACGATACATATGCGGCTCCTCGCTGGTCTTCGGAGGTGCTTCCCCACCAGTAGCTCCAGGCGTTAACGTCGCCTGCGACTATAATATTGGGCGTTGGTAGTTTCTTTATGGTGGCTTTGATTCTTTTTATGTAGGGCTCGATGTTTTGGTCCCCCTCCAGGTAAACTGAGACCAGTCCCAGGGTAAAATGCCCGGCTTTAATTAATACCGCTGCTTCGGTTTCCGTTACCAGTTGTGGATCATGGATGGTTTCCAGCGTTTCACCGAAGATAATGATAGCTGCTTTGTTGGATTTCTGACGGTTTAGTGTGCACTGGATGGTTTTGGTACCAGGGTGCTCTTTTAAGACACCGGTGTTGCCCACGTAGGGTTCTTGAACTAGGGCTATTTGCACTCCTTTCTCCTTGACCGTCTGCAGTAATTCGGCAGTTGCCAGTTTTGATCTTTGGAGATTGGCTTGAACGATGTTGATTTTCATCTGATAGGGGTTATGATTGTTTAGCCCTGAGGTGCCCTTAGCAGAGGTAGGTTATTTTGGACCTCGCTATATTATCCCATTTATGTCTTTCCGGGCACTCTTCACTGTATGCATGATGTGCTGCATCTGCAGATGCTCCGGGTGGTTTAGAACTGTTAAGACAGTTAATACATGCTGGTGGTTTTTTTGCGATTCTGCTTGGGCATTCTTCCCACTTGTGGTTTTTCCCGCAATAGCTACACCGGTCCTTTTCTTCTTTGCACAGTGCTTTAGTGTGCCCGTAGGCCAGGCATCTTATGCACTGTACAAGTGGGGAGTGGTCTGCAACTGGTCGGCGTTGCAGGCCGATGTAGATTTTCCCCGCTTCTAGGAGGTTTTTGTGGATTTTCGGGGAAACCTCCAGGACCGGGTGGCACTCTAGGTTGTTACGTGCCCTCTTCCTGTACCGGACTTTGACGATGCGCTCATTTTTGTTTACATCATTCAGGAGATGCTTATTTTGTGCGAGAATATGTTCCACGATGTCGCTATCTGTGTGGTAGGAGAGAACATCTTTAATAATTATCAGAGGGTTATTGGTTTTGGCAATTTCTGCCTTGAGTTCTTTGTTACTTTTTAACCGGGTTTCCACTAAAGCAAGGTCGTCTTTGGTGTTGCAAGTGATTATCACTTTCTGGTTTTTGCCTTTCTTCACCCTATCCACCCTGGCCCCGGTGGTTTTGGGGTCTAGTGCCGTTCTTATTTGGTCTATTACATTGTCTCCGGTTTTGGTCTTGTCCGTACTGGAGATAATCAGCGTGTGGGTGTTTTGGGGTCTGATTATAGGCCTTTTTTCTTTAGCGGCCGCTGCGTACGTTTTATTACCGGTTGACTGTTGGGTTATCGCAGCCAGTTTTAATTCGGCATCTAGGCTTACACCCGGCTTTGGGGCTGCGATGGTCTCTTCCCTAATACCTTTGAGCTCCGATGTCATTGCTTTCAACCGCTCGTTTATTGGGACCAGGTGTTTACCAATGTCAACTGGCTGAGGGGCAGTGGATGTTGTTAGTGCCGATTTTACCTCAGTTAGGGCTGATTTAATTTCCTCATATGTATGTTTGCCGTTTTCTATTTCTGAACTTGTTTTTTCAATAACACCGCTGATGCTGTTCTTTAGTTGGTCCGCAGAGGAGGATGTTACTCTGTAGATCTCCCCTGCTGTATTTTGAACTCGTTCCAGAGTTTTTCTCAGCGCGTCATTTTGACTGTGCAGTTCTCTGATGGTTGATGTAATTTTCTGTGTTTCGATGATGACGGGTTTTAGTTGGTCAAGCGCCATGCCTTTTTCTGTCACTTTTGAGAAATTCGTTGACAGTTCATGAAGCCGCTTTCCGGCGTCTTTTGTGATATTTTTTATCTCTTTGATTTCCTGATGAGGCGTAGTCGTCTCGAACTCTAGCCACTTTCGGATGTTTTGGGCTTCTTGCAAGTTTTGTTCGATCCCCTTTTGTGCCGTTTTTAAGGCTTCACCGAGCTTGTTGTTCAGCTCAGTCATTTGCCTATTATGCGCCCTTTCTACGCGCACCAATTCCTGGGCGTGTCTCGATCGTTCTCTCTCCAGGTTATGTTTGTGCCTTGACCTGGAGTCCGATAGCGACAGCACAATTTCGTATAGGGACTGCAAACAGTTCAAGGCTATGGTCTTGTTATCTTTTTTCATGTTACTGAGAGTCTCCAGGGCTTCTTTTCCTTGCAGCAAGAGTTCGTTTGCTGTCTTGGTGGCCATATCCATTTCTATACCCAGCCTCTTATTGGTCATTAGCAAGAGACTGGGCCGTCCGATTTCTGACACACCCGACTCGATGGTGGAAGTTTCAGATAACTCATCGTCTGTTATAATGTTGCAAGGTGGTGTGTCATTGTGTTCCCAAAGTTGGATTTTGTCCAAGGCCTCCTCAGATGGTGTAGTTGGCATAATTGCGTATGTTCCATCGGTTTCCTCGCTTATAGTTGTTTTTGCGATAGAAGCCTTGGTCAGAACCTTCTCCCTCAACGACCTTCCTGACTTCAAAGAAGATGGAGGCGGAGGGATGGGTGACTTCTTCTCATTCTTCTTTGGAGCTTTTGAGGCGGTGCTTGAAGACATGTTGTTTACTTTCTTTTCTTTATTTAGCGCGAGTATGCAGATGGTACTGGAGTGGTTGGTGTCACTCGGTGCGACAGTGCTTTTCTTGGTGATGGGCTGTGCCTGTCCTTTGGATGGGTCTTCGTAGGTCCGGCGTGTGCCCGCGGAATAGAGGTGGTTTTGAGGGATAAGTAGGGGTGGCAATATTAGAAGTAGGCAGGGTTTTGTGTATGGGTAAGATGAAGGAGTTAGGATTAGTAAGAATTGGACAAGGAAGAGGAAATATCTTGATGTGGGGCTAGAAAAAGGGAATTGCGGTGGGGTCAAAAGATAGTATTGACTCTCCTGATTTGATTGAGCCCAAACTCGGGTGTTTTGAGAGGGATATTGACTAAGATATTTCAAGGGGGGGAGAGGTAAATTTATAGAGGGGGTGTGGTGAGGGAAGGTTACGTGGGGCGGCAGTCGAGGATAGAAAAGTGGTAAGGGTATTAGTGTGCCCGAGTTTGATTTTGGCTGTATGGGAATAGGTGGTGATTGGTCCCCAGTGGATGAAAATTTAGCCTTTCTATTATTTGCTCGGGCAGGATCAAAGTTGAAGGGGCGAAAGTTGCGAAGATGTGAGAAATAGGGAAGTGGGGATTGGTATCTCGTTGTGGGGCGCGAAAGTGGGAATTCTGGTGGGGCCAAAAGATAGCTTAGGCTTTCCCGATTTGAGTGAGCCCAAACTCGGGTATTCTGAGATAAATATTGAGTGAGATATACCAAGGGGGGGTGAGGTAAGTTTATAGAGGGGGTGAAGGGGGGAAAGGTTTCGTGGGGAGGTGATTTAGGATAGAAAAGTAGTGGTGGTGTGGGAACTGGTGGGGATTTAACCCCTCTAGGTGGGGATAGGTTCAATGAGAGGAGCGATGGGATGGTAAGTGCTCTGGAGGTGCCTAATGTGCCCAATGTGCCCGGGCTTGATTTTGGCTGTATGGGGATAGGTGGTGATTGGTCCCCAGTGGATGAAAATTTAGCCTTTCTCTTGTTTGTATGGGCAGGATCAAAGCAGAAGGAGTGGGAGGTGAGGAGATTTGAGAAATAGGGTTGAAGGGATTGGTACCTCGGTATGGGGCTCAAAAGTGGGAATTCTGGTGGGGCCAAAAGATGGTTTAGACTCTCCCAATTCGAACGAGCCCAAACTCGGGTGTTCTGAGATGGATATTGCTTAAGATATTCCAAGGGGGGGTGAGGTAAATTTATAGAGGGGGTGAAGGGGGGAAAGGTTTCGTGGGGCGGTGATCGAGGATATAAAAGTAGAAGGGGTGTGGGAACTAGTGGGGACTTAACCCCTCTCGGTGGGGATAGGTTCAATGAGAGGAGCGCTGGGATGGGAAGTGCTCTGGAGGTGCCTAATGTGCCCAATGTACCCGGCCTTGATTTTGGCCGTATGGGGATAGGTGGTGTTTGGTCCCCAGTGGATGAAAATTTAGCCTTTCTGTTGTTTGTTTGGGTAGAATCAAGGCAGAAGGGGTGGGAGGTGAGGAGAATTGAGAAATAGGGTTGAAGGGATTGGTACCTCGGTATGGGGCTCAAAAGTAGGAATTCTGGCGGGGCCAAAAGATGGATTAGACTCTCCCAATTCGAACGAGCCCAAACTCGGGTGTTCTGAGATGAATATTGCCCAAGATATTCCAAGGGGGGGTGAGGTAAATTAATAGAGGGGGTGAAGGGGGGAAAGGTTTCGTGGGGCGGTGATAGAGGATATAAAAGTAGAAGGGGTGTGGGCAGTGGTGGGGACTTACACCCTCTAAGTGGGGAAAGGGTCAGTGAGAGGAGGGATGGGGTGGAAAGGGCTCTGAAGGCGCCCGAGTTAGATATTGGCTGTATGGGGATAGGTGGCGATTGGTCCCCAGTGAATGAAAATTTAGCCTGTAAAGAGGAGAGGATTTTAGGAGGGGTGGGAAGAGGGTTAGACGTGTCTTCTGGAGGGGGGAAAAGTTTCTTGATTATTGATAGGATATATGGGGAAGGGGTTCCAACTGTGTGCCTAAATGGGGTGGCTTCCAATTCAATTGAGATAGATGGAGAGGGTAGGGCTTCAGGAATGGAGGGGGGGACTGAGTGGAGGTTGATAGTGGGGGGGTGGGGAGTAGATAAGTTAGTGGGGAGAGAGAGATAAGGCTTACGGACAGAAGAGTTTGGTGTGATAAGGCAGAATGGAGGGGTGCGGTGTGGGGGTGGATGTAGATGGGAAACTAGGGGGAGGGAGGGATGTTTAAAACTTTTCGTAGGAAGACGGGAAGTAGTAGTTTTGGAAGGAGGAGGAAGTCCCGATTTTAATGATGCCAAACACGGGGGGGTGGGGATGAAGGGTGAGGAAGTTCCCTCAAAGATTGCCTTGAGATGATGTAGGCTGCCGCGGGCTGCGGTCAGGTTGCTCTTTATGACGTTCGGGGCCGGCTTCGAAGTCTTCACGTCGGCCACGCGGAATGTGATGTCACACCACGTATGGTTAGTTGCCGTACTTAACCTGTCACTAGTACTTAACCTATGTAAGCACGTGGTGTGAGAACGCGTGGTCTTGATGGTATTTAGTGTGGAATAACTTCGCTGAATCTTGATGGATTTTGATGGGACAAAATTTGTTGGAAAGGCCTCCACGGCCCTTAGGTGATGATATATTTTATATGTGATTTCACTGACCTTGTTTGTAGATATGAGGTCCAGAGTTTGAAGGTCTGCTGCTCTGAACCCTGATGTGATGAAGTGTTGCCTACAATATCACAGGTGTACACTGCACTGCTTTATCACTTTATAACACCGTAGCGCGCCTAGCTTTAATTTTGCCACTGTTATGAATTTTTATGTGGGAGCTCTATATGACTGTTGCCGCTATGAGGTGCATACTGGTTAGGTTAGGTTAGGTTAGGTTAGGTTAGGTTTTTTTTTTTTTTTTTTTTTTTTTTTTTGTACTGGGTAATTATTACCCGGTTTCTGAGGTTCCTCTGATGTAGTCAGAGACATTTTTGACTATTAAAGTTATTTACTGTTTATATTTATTATTTTTAGGTTTTAATCAGTTTAATTATTTGTTATCATAATAATTATTACTATTTATTAATTCATAAAACGTTAGGCTTCTTTTAGTTATTAATATATATAGTATATATATATATATATTTGTTGTGTAAAATTATAATTTTGTATTAGTTAGTTTTATTTCTATTTATTACTTTAGTTGCAATTTTTGTGCAATATTCTAGAAATTTAGTTCTATTGTCTGCGTCATTTATGAGGGCGACGGCATTTTCTTCTGTTATTCTTTGGCTCATGAGCCACTCCGCGTTTTGTCTTTCCCTCATAAAGGTTGGACACTCAAACAAGATATGCTGTATGCTTTCGTTCTTTTCTGCGCTACAGATACATGATGGGCTCTCTTTGCACTTAAATCTATTTAAGTACTCTGAGAACCCTCCATGTCCTGAGAATATTTGGGTGAGTATATAATTCATATTTATAGATTTAATTATTGGGTAGCTTTTTATGACATCTGGAAAGAATATTTTTGTAGTTTGGCCTGTTGTATTTGACTGGTATCTTCGGTTCCACACGTCGAGCGTCCCATCACGGATCAGTCGCTTGACGTGTGTTACCGGGACTCTACTATAGTCTGGTCTTTTCTTTAATTTAAGGGCTGCCTCTTTGGCTAGTATGTCAGCTCTTTCATTTCCTGGTAGTCCCGCATGGGCTTTTACCCAAAATAGATGGAGTTGCTTATTTTGATTTTTTATTTCCCTGATGTTATTACGGGACTCCATTGCCAGGCGGTGTAGCGAGTGTCCATAAGTGACAGCTTCCAGCGCGGATTTAGAGTCAGTATATATGCCATAGGATCGATGTGAGCTATTTAAAATGTATTCTGTGGCAGTGCATATTGCTAGGAGCTCTGCCTGGTAGACCGAGCAGAAGGATGATAGTTTTAATTTACGGAAGGTGGTTTCTGTCCCGTGTTTCCAGATAGATAATGCTGCTCCCACTTCACCGTCAATCCTGCTTCCGTCGGTATATATTTGAACTTCCGGATGTGTCTGTGTTGCGAATGTTTCTCGGTCCACCAGACTGAGAAACTGCAAAATTTCGCGTTCTGATGGATGTGGCAAGTTTATGACTCGTTCTGGGCTTTCTAGCATCCGATCCGGTAGTGATGGCCAGGCTGACCCCCTTTTTACCTTATACAAGGCGGCTGCTTCCTGTATTCTAAGGTCTAGGGGGAGTATTCCCGCCAGCACCAGGGCCGAGTCCAGGGAGACGGTTCGATATGCCTTACAAATTTTTTGGCAGAATCCGCGCTGTACAGCATTGAGTTGCCTTTGTACACATTTTTTATCTACGGCATTGGCCCATGTACCTGCGGCGTATAGTATAATAGGCTCGACTGCCGCACAGTAAATTGTTTTTATGATTTCCGGTTGAAGACCCCAGCTTGAGCGGGCAGCTGTAGACAGTTTTTTATAAATGTTTAGGGCCTTCCTACAGACGAGTCCCACATGGTTGTTAAAAGTGAGCTTCTCGTCTATTGTAAGCCCCAGAACTTTCATTTGGTCCACTATGGTAATGGTAACCCCACCCATGCTAAGATGTGGGGTATCATATTTTATTTTATTAGTGATTAGCATTGCCTTGGTTTTATGGGCTGCAAATTTCAATTTATTGGTAATACCCCAATTCAAAGCACGGGCGAGGGCGGCGTTCGCACTGCGCTCGATGTCTAATGCTGTGTCTCCGTCAAAAATTAGGACAATATCGTCCGCAAATGCCTGGGCACGCCCTCCAAGTCGATTTAGTTCACCTAGCAATGGGTCTATGAGGATGTTCCATAAAATTGGCCCTGCTATTGAGCCTTGGACACAGCCCTTAGTAGTCGGTTTTTCGTACTCAGCTCCTGCGTACCTAACCGTGACCTTTCTCTGGAGAAGATAGCTGTCAAACAAGCGTCTCAAATTTATGGGGATCTTTTCCTCCGCCATTCTAATTTTCAGGGCTGGCCACCAAGCGCTATCAAAAGCGCCCTCCACGTCTAAAGAGATGATGGTAATTATTTTTTTAAGTTTAAGTTTATCCCGTATATGCTGCATCATATCGTAGAGGGCGTCTTCAGTGCTCCTTTGTGGCATGAATCCATATTGGTGAACGTCGAGGCGGGGAGTGATATGCCATTTGATTCTATTGACCAGCATCTTCTCCAGAGTCTTGCTCATTACTGGCAAAAGTCCGATAGGTCGATATGATTTTGGATCCTCATAATTATCTTTGCCAAGTTTTCGGAGAGCCACTACTATTGCCTCTTTCCATTTTGTAGGGAAATGTGAGAGCTCGAGACATTTATTTGTCAGCGACAAAAAGATGTCTGAGTTACACTGGATCGCGTGTGTACAAATATCTGCAGTGAGGCCGTCGCGTCCAGGTGCCTTCTTGGGATTAAAACTATTAATGGCTGCGTCCAGTTCCAATATTGTGAACGGTGGGTCATTGTTTTCATTATCTGTGCGATTATTTAATTGGTCAGCGTTCTCCCTTATTTGTTGGTGTTCTGTGTTATCGGTTCTGATGTCATCGTCAGGATAAAAGACCTCTGCAAGGAGCTTTGCTGAGCTATTCTGATCTAGGGTTATGCCATTTTGGATGAGAAGCCTATCTTCCTCTCGCTTTGTGACCCTAGCCAAGACTCGATAAATTCCGTCCCAGACCCCTTCCTTGGTTTGTCTTTGACAGAACTCCTTCCAGCATTTAACCTGTTCTTTTTTACATTCTTGTTCATATTCCTCTTTTGTTTTAAGGTAATCCTCAACGACTGCAGCCCTTCGGATTGGCGCTGCACAGCGGATTCTTCGTCTTTTGGTGTTGGTTTCTCGTCTCAGTTTCTCAAGCCTTTTATTCCACCAAGGTATTTTAAATTTGTGGTATGTTTCTATTTTCGGAATAGTATTGTTTGCGGTTTCTGTTATCATGTCTATATATTGCTGTGTTTGTATGTCTAATTCTAGTTTGTTGTCTATTGCTTCTATTGTTCTTGAATTTAAGTTTTTTCTCTGCATTATTTGCGAAAGATTTTGATGGAATAGGTCCCAATTTGCTCTTTTAGTGTTATATTTTCTGGTCGTTCTGATAATGTTGGTGTCTTTTGATTTTGCAAGATATAGTTTGAAAGTGATCGTATTATGGTCTGAACTTGAGAAACCTTCATCAACCGACCAGTCGTACACCAAATCTAGAAGGTCCACTGTGCAGGCCGTTATATCAACATGGCTAGCGTAGACAGTTTGGCCACGTACTGTGTAAAATGTAGGTGTGGTGCCCTCGTTAAGTATCTGGAAACCAGCCTCTTCCAACATTCCAGACATTGCTATGCCTCTGTTGTCAACACTGATGCTGCCCCACCATGTACTTTTTGCGTTGGCGTCTCCCCCTATGAGTACTTTCTGGGGTCCCAGTTCACGCTCAACTTTTCTGAGTTGCTCCAGGTAGGCTGCGATGGGTACGTCGGGTTCGAAGTAATATGACACGATTGTAATTTCCCAGGCTAATGATCTTATTTTGGCAACCATGATATTGTTAGTGGTGTACTTTTCGAGTGGTGTAACCGTTAAGTTAGCGTCGAAGACTGCTATGGCTGCTTTAATAACGCCCTCTCCTCTGTTGGTATTTTGGAAGATTCGTGCCCCGGTGTAGCTTTTCACTTCCCCCCGACCCCCCACATAGGGCTCCTGGAGCAAAGCGAACGCTAGACCTCTTTTAGACGCCTCCAGCATCAGTTCCATGGTGGCCAGCTCCTTTCGCTGAAGATTTATCTGCACAATTTGATATGCGGTTGTATTCGCCGGGACGCCCTTAACAATAAGCAACCGCCGATCTTGCTATGGTGTCCCATTTTATCCGTACAGGGCATTCTTCACTGAATGCATTGTGGCCATCTTCAGTGAGACCTATTTTCTTGCAATTACAGCAGGAAGGTGATGTATGGGCGAGCCATTTCTCACATGCAGTCTTTAAATGTTGACCGCCGCAGTGGCTGCATTGGTCTTCTGTTTCAGTGCAGAACTTTTTGCTGTGTCCGTATGACAAGCATCGCGAACACTGAATTAACGGAGATTGGTCCGTAACTCTTACTCGTTGCAGATCTACGAACACTGCTTTTTGTTGCGTGAATTTGTTCCATAGTATTGGTGACAGAACGAGGGCAACATGATTTGTTAGTGAGTTTCTTGCATTTTTGCGATACTTTACACTCATCCTATCATCTTCTTTATTGAGACCCGAGAAAAGATGTTTATTTTGGGTTCTCAATGCATCCAGTATATCTTTGTCCGTGTGCGCTTTGAGTACATCTCGTAGTGCGATCATGGGGTCCTTATTTTTAATATCTTGAACCCGTAAGTCTTGGCCCGACTTCCCGAGTTTTTCCTTTACTCTACCGAGTTCTTCCTTGCTACGGCATCCCAGAATGATTTTTCTGTCTTTGGTTAGGTTAGGTTAGGTTAGGTTAGGTTAGGTTAGGTTAGGTTAGGTTAGGTTAGGTTAGGTTAGGTTAGGTTAGGTTAGGTTAGGTTAGGTTAGGTTAGGTTAGGTTAGGTTAGGTTAGGTTAGGTTAGGTTAGGTTAGGTTAGGTTAGGTTAGGTTAGGTTAGGTTAGGTTAGGTTAGGTTAGGTTAGGTTAGGTTAGGTTAGGTTAGGTTAGGTTAGGTTAGGTTAGGTTAGGTTAGGTTAGGTTAGGTTAGGTTAGGTTAGGTTAGGTTAGGTTAGGTTAGGTTAGGTTAGGTTAGGTTAGGTTAGGTTAGGTTAGGTTAGGTTAGGTTAGGTTAGGTTAGGTTAGGTTAGGTTAGGTTAGGTTAGGTTAGGTTAGGTTTTTTTTTTTTTTTTTTTTTTAAATGTCCGAGCGAATAAGCTCGAACCTCAGAGTATCCCCTGACCGTACCAGGGTTCTTGTTGTGCTTAATTTATTATAATATTTCAATACATGTTCAACTTTTATCACAATTATACAATAACATATTATTATATATAATATTTAATACATAACAGATAAATAAATATATATAATATATATAAATATAATAAAATTCCAGAACAATACGTTTTGCGTGCCAAAGCGCATGTCTATGATATATATTTAATTTATAAAAATATTTTTGTCTTCTTACACTCTGCCTAACAGGGTGTGAGACTGTATTAATTATTTAGAATTATACAAATCATAACAGAAATAAATTATAATTATACTATATCAGATTATACTAAGAATATTCAATACTTATTATATACTTAACAGATTTGTATTTATATAATTAAATTTTAGTACAATACGTTTTGCGTACCAAAGCGTATGTCTATAATATATATTTTATTCCATATAATTACTTTGTCTTCTTACACTTTGCTTAACAGAGTGTGAGACTAAATTATTATTTAAAAATAGAGAATACAATACATTATAAATTATTAAATTCATTGTTGAATTGATAAGAACCTATACTATATTATTTACAGAAAGCATAATTATAGAAGACAGAAATTAGAATTTATAGACTAGTTAGAAATTATTAACAATTAGGGTTTATTATACGTATTTGAATTCATAAAATAATAATTAATTATACACTACAGATATTATAACTAATATAAATAATTCATTAATCATATATTTTAAATATAATTTATAATAAATAAATAAATTATTAAAATTAGACAATTGAAATTTAAATACTTATTAAAATTAGACAATTGAAGTTTAAGCACAATGCGTCAAGTTTTATTACGGTTAATGACGATTGGGACTATGTTTTTGCAGTACTTTAAGAATATTGTTCTTTTTTGATCATCTTCCATAATTATGTGGATATTGTTGCCGTCCACTACTGTTCCCATTTCCTGCTCTAACTCATATCTTTTTACTGCGTGTATTGGACAATCGAACAAGATATGAGAGACAGTCTCATTTTCCTCAGGTGAACACATACATGATGGGCTCCCCTTGCACCTGAATCTATACAGGTACTCGGAGAACCCACCATGTCCCGTCAGTACTTGTGTTATTACATTTTCCATTTTTATTGTCTTGACAATACTATATGCTTTCAGGGCATCGGGAAAGAACATTTTAGTCACTCGCGCAACGGATCCCTCCTTATACCTCCGGTTCCACTCGCCAAGAGACTCTATTCGGAGCATCTTCTTGACGAATGAAACCGGGCACTTATCATAATGATCCGCTACGCGACTTTTCAGGGCCGCGTCCTTAGCGAGGCAATCTGCCCTCTCATTGCCCCGCAAGCCTATGTGAGCCTTAATCCAATGCAGTGTTATGTTGATGCCGCGACTTTTGCCTTCCCTCATGTGCAATCTGACCTCACATGCTAGTGGATGAAGGGACTCGCAATTAGCAACTGTTTCGATGACCGCCCTAGAGTCGCTTATAATAGCGTAACGACTCTTATCCCCTTTTATTGCCAATTTTACTGCCTGATGTATGGCTAGCATTTCGGCTTGGTAGACGGTGCAGTAAGACGACAGCTTGAACTTGCGGGCTAGAGTCTCGGCTCCGTCCGTCCATACGGACAGCGATGCCCCGACTCCACACCCGATCTTGCTGCCGTCGGTATATATTTGTACTGCACCGTCCACCTGGGCTGTTATTTCCTCTTCAGAGGTAAAATGTGTCACCTCGACGCATTCGTAGGTTGAGGGATGCGGCTTAGCGGAATATGCGATTGGTTTCTCTATCTCTCTATCTCCCGGTATTAACCGGGACACCCCTCTCCTGGCTTCATACAGCGCTGCGTTCTCTTTAATACGGATGTCCAGGGGGAGTATCCCGGCAAGCACCAGGGCCGCGTTGAGTGAGACTGTCCTATACGCCTTGCACATCTTTTGGGCAAAAAGCCTCTGTACATTATTTAGCGATTTTTGTACTTTGACCTTGTCTGTAGCCTCAGCCCATACACTAGCTGCATACGTTATAATCGGCTCGATCGTAGCAACGTAAATGGTCTTTATTATTTCTGGGTGGAGACCCCATGTGACCTTGGCGGCTTTCGGCTTTTCGGTTAGGTTAGGTTAGGTTAGGTTAGGTTAGGTTAGGTTAGGTTAGGTTAGGTTAGGTTAGGTTAGGTTAGGTTAGGTTAGGTTAGGTTAGGTTAGGTTAGGTTAGGTTAGGTTAGGTTAGGTTAGGTTAGGTTAGGTTAGGTTAGGTTAGGTTAGGTTAGGTTAGGTTAGGTTAGGTTAGGTTAGGTTAGGTTAGGTTAGGTTAGGTTAGGTTAGGTTAGGTTAGGTTAGGTTAGGTTAGGTTAGGTTAGGTTAGGTTAGGTTAGGTTAGGTTAGGTTAGGTTAGGTTAGGTTAGGTTAGGTTAGGTTAGGTTAGGTTAGGTTAGGTTAGGTTAGGTTAGGTTAGGTTAGGTTAGGTTAGGTTAGGTTAGGTTAGGTTAGGTTAGGTTAGGTTAGGTTAGGTTAGGTTAGGTTAGGTTAGGTTAGGTTAGGTTAGGTTAGGTTAGGTTAGGTTAGGTTAGGTTAGGTTAGGTTAGGTTAGGTTAGGTTAGGTTAGGTTAGGTTAGGTTAGGTTAGGTTAGGTTAGGTTAGGTTAGGTTAGGTTAGGTTAGGTTAGGTTAGGTTAGGTTAGGTTAGGTTAGGTTAGGTTAGGTTAGGTTAGGTTAGGTTAGGTTAGGTTAGGTTAGGTTAGGTTAGGTTAGGTTAGGTTAGGTTAGGTTAGGTTAGGTTAGGTTAGGTTAGGTTAGGTTAGGTTAGGTTAGGTTAGGTTAGGTTAGGTTAGGTTAGGTTAGGTTAGGTTAGGTTAGGTTAGGTTAGGTTAGGTTAGGTTAGGTTAGGTTAGGTTAGGTTAGGTTAGGTTAGGTTAGGTTAGGTTAGGTTAGGTTAGGTTAGGTTAGGTTAGGTTAGGTTAGGTTAGGTTAGGTTAGGTTAGGTTAGGTTAGGTTAGGTTAGGTTAGGTTAGGTTAGGTTAGGTTAGGTTAGGTTAGGTTAGGTTAGGTTTTTTTTTTTTTTTTTTTTTTTTTTTTTTTTTTTTTTTTTTTTTTTTTTTTTTTTTTTTTAATTCCGGGTACTATGACCCGGCCTGCGGACTCCCCTGACTGAATCAGAGTCTTTTTGTACCTATCGCTAGACTGTTTCTATTCCTAAGGCAATTGTTGCCCTTGGCCCTTATTGGGCCTCACATATTATTTCTTATATTCTAGTTCCTATTTCTATTACATAATATTGTTATTTCTTAAACTAGGAGGTGTATTATTACTTATTACTGTTACATTTTTTCATTGATTACACTGTTGTGTGCTATTCTTGCCGATATTGGCTTCTTACATATTATTTTGTACCTATCGCTAGACTATTTCTATTCCTAAGGCAATTGTTGCCTTGGGCCCTTATTGGGCCTCACATATTATTTTTATGTCTTATTTCATACACTTATTGCTCTCGTGGCTTATTTTCCATTCTTATATTCTAGTTCCTATTTCTATTTACATGATATTGTTATTTCTTAAACTAGGAGGTGCATTATTACTTATTACTATTCCATTTTGTTCATTGATTACACTGTTGTGTGCTATTCTTGCCGATATTGGCTTCTTATATATTATTTAGTATAGCTTCTAGATTCATTTATTTTCCCTTACATCCCTCACATTTATGCCTATTTATTGATACAGTTTTATTTCTTATGTTACTAATTTGTTTACAAATATTATTGAGGTCTTATTCCCTTTTTATTATACATTTCTACGCTTTACAATTGAGTATTATTACTTTACTTGCATTTACTATTATTACATTCCTTACTCTTCCAGCAATTGTCTTTATAACGTTAATTTATTCCTATATTTTATGTCAATAGCTAATTACATATATAACAATATATGGTTAACTTCTTTACTAACTCTTGTTTCTTTTAATTACCACCTCTACAACTCTTCTGCTGAATTTAATAAATAACTCTCTACTATTATTGTCTATCATTACCTTACTCGCATTTTCTGTGTTTAATTTAACCTGTAGTTCGACCTCCAGGTTGTACCTCCACTGTGTGAATTGGGGACACTCGAACAGTAGGTGAGTTATGGATTCACTTTGCTCAGGATCACAAATGCACGATGGGTTCTCCTTACATCTGAATCTTGCCAGGTATTCTGAGAACCCACCGTGACCAGTCATAACTTGCGATATTATATAGCCTTTCTCCATTTTCATTACCACTTTGTAGGCTTCTTTAGCGTCTGGGAAGAAAATTTTCGTGACCCCAGCTACTTCTCCATTCTGATATCTTCGGTTCCATTCATCAAGCGATTCCATTCGGATTTGTCGCTTAATGAATGAAATCGGACATTTATCGTAGTGGGGCTTTATTTTGCTAAGAAGCGCCGCCTTCTTTGCCAATGCGTCCGCTCGTTCGTTACCTTCCATCCCCGCATGTGCCTTAATCCAATATAAATCTATTGTTTTTCCTTGGGATAAGCAATTTCCCAGATCTTCCCTTGCTTTCACAGCAAGTGGATGGAGGGAATGGATGTTAATAATCGTGTCGAGGGCTGATCGAGAGTCACTAATTATGGCCATATGCCGACTTTTGCTTTGCACCGCATATCCGGCTGCGCAGCATATCGCCAGCAGTTCGGCTTGGTAAACAGTGCAGTACGTTGATAAACCAAACTTGCCCGCCTTTATCTCCGCACCATTTTCCCATACTGAAAACGCTGCACCTACTTTGCCTGCAATTTTGCTTCCGTCTGTGAATATCTGCACTGCACTGTTCACCTGCTCTGTTACGTCATTCCGACTGATGAGATTACCAAACTGCCAGCTGATATGTCCCGCCGGATGATGTTTTTCGGCAAATGGAACCGCTCTTTCGACCTCCCTATCTCGCAGTATCGTCTGTTTTATGCCCCTCCTAGCCTCGTACAGGGAAGCAGATTCCCTTATGCGGATATCAAGAGGGAGCATCCCCGCCAGCAGCAGGGCAGCATTCAACGACACTGTTCGATACGATCTGCACACTTTTTGGGCAAACGGGCGCTGTGTAGCATTTAATTTCTTTTGAATGCCTACTTTTTTGGTCTCTGAGGCCCATGCAGCAGCGGCATAGGAGATTATAGGAACCACTGTTGCTTCGTAAATAGTTTTTATGAGAGACCCCAGCTCGCCCTAGCCGCCGCCGACAGCTTTTTGTAGACATTTATAGCTTTGGCACAAACATTAGTCGTGTGGGCTCCAAATGTCAAGTTGTTATCTATAGTTAGCCCTAGGACCTTTATTTCCTTTGACATGGTAATACCAACCCCGCCCATGGTCAGGCGCGGCGTGTCATATTTCAGTTTTTTAGTTATGACCATAGCACAAGTCTTGTGTGGTGCAAATTTTAACTTGTTACTTATGCCCCACGCCCGAACATACTCGAGGGTGGCATTACCGCGTCTCTGAATCTCCGCTGCTGTGTCCCCCGAGAAGATGAGGACTATGTCATCGGCGAAGGCCTGACAATAGTCCCCCCTCCCCGTGAGACCTTTCAGCAACGGGTCCAACAAAAGGTTCCATAGTATCGGCCCGCCTATAGATCCTTGAACGCATCCCTTATTGGTTTCCTTCATGTACTCATGGCCAGCGTATCTCAGCTTGATGGTACGATTCTCCAGGTAACTGCCTATGATTCTCCTCAACGCCTTCGGACATTGTTCCTCCGCCAGTCTGGCTCTAATTGCCGGCCACCATGCACTGTCGAAGGCCCCCTCTATGTCCAGTGACACCATTGTGATGAGTTTCTTCTTACGAAGTTGCTCTTTCACATGTGCCACCAGATCGTAGAGGGCGTCTTCGGTGCCCCGCTGCGGCATAAAGCCATACTGGCGTGGGCTTATCCTAGGCGCCAAGTGCCACATAAGCCGCCTGACCATCATTTTTTCCAATACCTTCCCTAGGACCGGTAGTAGTCCAATCGGTCTGTACGATTTCGGGTTGGTAAGGTCGTCTTTATTATGTTTTCTGAGCACTATGACGATAGCCGCTTTCCATTGAGTAGGGAAGTGTGCCAATTCCCAACACTTATTGCAGAGGGTAAGGAACAGCTTCGGATCACATAGTACCATATGTGAACAGATGTCCGCTGTGAATCCCTCCTCCCCAGGAGCTTTCTTGGGACTAAAACTCCCCATCGCCGACTTCAGTTCGTTTAAGGTAAACTCTGGTTCATTATCGTCAACATGACCCAGGTAGTTTTGTGCTTGCTCTCTTATCTGGCGATGAATGGAGCTCTCACCCTCCTCCGTGTCCTCCGGGAAGAAGGTCTCTGCCAATTCTTTAGCGGATTCTGCCTCATTTAACGTCCTGCCATCTTTCACCAATGGCATGTCCTCCTGTCTCCTTGCTGTGTTCTTCAAAACCCTATATATACCTTCCCAAACGCTTTCTCTGTCTTGTTTTTGGCAAAATAGTTTCCAGCTTTCTATTTGGGCTTTCTTAGCCTCCGCTTCATAATGTTCTTTGGCCCTCAGGTACTCATCAACTACCCTTGCTCTCCTATTTGGTGCGGTGCATCTAATCCTGCGTTTCCTAGTAGCTACTCCCTTTTTGAGGCTCTGCAGCTCTTTGGACCACCATGGTACGGTAAGTTTTTGCTCATTTTTCTTACTAGGTATTGATTCTATGCATGATCTTGTCGCTATTTGTGTAATTGTTTCAATTGTTCGGTCTAAGTCCTCTTTATTATCAATTTTCCCTATTGTCTCTACATTTATGCCCTTTTCTGATTTTATTTGATCCCATTTTACGTTAAACTGATTCCAATTAGCTTTTTTAGTGTTAAATTTCCGCGTAGTCCTATTTATTACTATACCTCTAGCCTTCTGCATTTTGATTCTAAATACCATACCATTGTGGTCCGAGCTGGTAAGGTCTTCCACGACCTTCCATTCATCCACCTGATCGAGAAAGTCCACGCTACATGACGTGATGTCTACGTAGCTGACTAGTCTGCGTTCTCCCCTTATAGTATCGAAAGTGGGGAGGTTGCCGTTGTTAAGTACCTGAAGGCCCAATTCAGTGAACGCACTCATCACTTCAGTTCCTCTATTATCCGTGACAGGGCTTCCCCACCACGCACTCTTCGCATTGGCGTCTCCTCCGGCAATGATTTTTGTTGTCCCAGCCTCTCTAATTACCCTAGTCAGGTGCCGCAAATAGGGCTCCAGTGGTTGATCCGGCTCGAAATAGTATGAGATGACGAGGATCTCCCATGCGCTAGTTTGTAGCTTCACCACCGCGATGTTATTGGTGGTGAATTGGGGGCACTGTCTCACAGTAATGTTGTTGTCAAAGGCTACTATAGCTGCTTTAACTGTGCCTTCTTTCTTCGCGTTTTGGTAGATCCTCGCCCCTGCATACGTCTTCATTGCCTTTATTCCTCCTACGTACGGCTCCTGGACCAAGGCTACTGAGATGTTGCGTTTCTTTGCCTCCATCATAATTTCCAAAGTGGCCAATTCCTTTCTTTGGAGATTCGCCTGCGCAAATAAATGTGACATGGTGTGATTTGTCCGTGTATCGCCCGGGGTGCCCTTAACAATAACTAATGGCAGCTCTCGCTAATTTGTCCCATTTTATTCTTATGGGGCATTCCTGACTGTATACTCCATGCGCCACATCTGGGCATCCGGCCTTCAAACAGTTTTTGCACGTCGGTGGCTCTTCTCTGTTTGGACAATCTGACTTCATATGTGGTCCTCCACAGTGGTTGCAGAGGTCCACCGTTTCCGTGCATATCTTTCTGCCGTGTCCAAATGCCAAGCACCTGGTGCACTGCACTAGCGGGGACTGATCCTCTACCCTAATTTGTTGGAGGTCGACGTACATTTTTCCAACTGAGGTAAACCTTTGCCACAATTTCGATGTAACCCGGAGGACTACATGGCATTCCTTGTCATTCCGCGCCTTTCTCCGGTATCTCACTGTTGCAATTGCCTCCTCGTCTGTCAACCCTTTTGTCAAATGTTTATTTTGTTTTTTAAGCGCCAAAATAATGTCCTCGTCCGTGTTGTACGCCAGGACATTCCTCAGGACAACCAATGGATCTTTATTTTTGGCCTCCTCTACATTTAATTGTTTGTCTTTCTTTAATTGTGCCGTTGTCTTTTCCAGTTCCTCCCTACTTGCGCAGCTTAATGCCACCTTCTGGTCTCTTATCCTACGAAGCCTTTCTATTCTAATACCACTCTCCTTTGCATTTAATGCTCCTCTAACTCTGTCGATTACTTCGAGACTTGAGGAGGCCTCGGACGACACAATGACGGTATGCTTTGCCGTCCCAGAGAATTTGGGCTGCGACAGCACTTTCGCATACGAGGGTTTCCCTTCGATGCTAGCCATCTGCCTGCCCATCTCCTCGGTGGTTTGTTTTAGCTCTTGTATCTCAGTGAGCAATTTTGTGTTGACTTCGGTCGTCGTTACCTTTTCCCTCATAGTCTCTCTATACTCCTCCAATTCCTTAATATGGGTTTTTAGGAGTTGCTTAAGTTCCCCTACCTCTTCTTTTATACCAACAGTACAATCCTTCATACATTCCGTCTCTATGTCTCTCTTATTCATCTCCTTCCTTTCATCTCCACATGTCTCACACGCCTTACATACTCTCAGCAAATTCTCTTCTTCTCTTAGTCTCTGCGATACTTTCAATAATTCATACATGCACTCCATTGATCCAATCACTCCTGTTTTAATTTCGCTTTTCGTATTGCGAGTAGCGTTTATATGTGCAAGTCCTTCGGTAAGTTTGTTCTTGCACTCAGTATCGAGATCTCGATGTGCATTTGTTTTATAGAAGTTACTACTCACTTTAGAGGAAGGGTTAACTCCCTTCACGTCAATTTTGGCAGGAGAAGAAGAAGATGAGGGCCGAGTTGTTACTGCTTTTTTGGGGCTATTCTGCACCTCTTTTGTAGGCGGTTTTGGTTTATTTTGGGCCGCCAGTGGAGCACGCTGTACTTGTTTCTCCTTAGCCCTCTCTGTTGTGGTCTTATTTTCTCCTGTGACAAGAGTTCTTGTCCGGTTTAGGTCGCATTTGGAACCACTAGGTATTGGTTGTGGTTGGCTTTTGTCGATCGATTGCTGATCGCTATCACTGCTTTCCATACTCTTCCTCTTTGGATCAGGTGTGCGAATCATTCTGAAGGAGTCAGTGGAGTCGCGGTGTCAACACTACAACCTAGGTTTGTAAAAGTTATAAAGGTGGTTGCAGATTTGATTATTAAAGAGTTAAAACGTATATGCAATTGCAAGAGTCAAACAAAAAGAAAAAGAAGCAATGTTATAGCTATGCAGCTCAACTTCTATGTGGTCAATAAACCACTAATGTCAGTCTATTTATTGCTATAAGCCAATTGCTAGAAATAGTGCAATATCACACTGTCAACTTACAACTAAATAATAAAGCCCAACAGGGTTTGTTATATTAAATTTAGGCCAATAAGCCTAAGTCTTTTTATTTTAAGCCTGGAATCGCTTATAGTCAATTTATTTCAGCCTATATAGGAAAAAAAAAGTACCCCGGAGGTATCCCAGCAGTAGAATAGGGACAGACTGACGCGCCTTGCAAAAAAGAAGAAAAAAGGAGAAAAAAGAAGGAAGAAAGAAGATTGAAGAAGATAAAATGGAGCGTTCTTACGCTTGCTTTATAGCCCTCTCGATGTCGATGGTTACCGTGAAAACCGCAGTTCTCCACGACCAGTACTTTCGGAGATATCGACGTCAGAAATTCGGCCAGAAACCCGCCTGAGCGCCAGAAGTGGCGGTAAACTCAATTATCTCACGAACTACCAGTCGTAGAATACTCAAGTTTGGGTTCTCCGTTAAGTGCTCATCACCACGGACACGATAGTGACGTCAGTTCGCTCGAAAAAATTTAGATCTCCGAACACCACAAAACGCTGACAGTCGATCCCTCTAACCCCGCAAAAGACCCCCCCGAAAGTCCTGTCCCTCTAGCTCCAATAATGACGAAGTTACGGCCAGTTGAAAACTTTCAAGATGGCCTCCCTGCTGTCAAACTGGATTTTCAAATTGGAATATCTCCGGATCTATCTACCGCAGACTAGGCGAGGGTTAGGTTAGGTTAGGTTAGGTTAGGTTAGGTTAGGTTAGGTTAGGTTAGGTTAGGTTAGGTTAGGTTAGGTTAGGTTAGGTTAGGTTAGGTTAGGTTAGGTTAGGTTAGGTTAGGTTAGGTTAGGTTAGGTTAGGTTAGGTTAGGTTAGGTTAGGTTAGGTTAGGTTAGGTTAGGTTAGGTTAGGTTAGGTTAGGTTAGGTTAGGTTAGGTTAGGTTAGGTTAGGTTAGGTTAGGTTAGGTTAGGTTAGGTTAGGTTAGGTTAGGTTAGGTTAGGTTAGGTTAGGTTAGGTTAGGTTAGGTTAGGTTAGGTTAGGTTAGGTTAGGTTAGGTTAGGTTAGGTTAGGTTAGGTTAGGTTAGGTTAGGTTAGGTTAGGTTAGGTTAGGTTAGGTTAGGTTAGGTTAGGTTAGGTTAGGTTAGGTTAGGTTAGGTTAGGTTAGGTTAGGTTAGGTTAGGTTAGGTTAGGTTAGGTTAGGTTAGGTTAGGTTAGGTTAGGTTAGGTTAGGTTAGGTTAGGTTAGGTTAGGTTAGGTTAGGTTAGGTTAGGTTAGGTTAGGTTAGGTTAGGTTAGGTTAGGTTAGGTTAGGTTAGGTTAGGTTAGGTTAGGTTAGGTTAGGTTAGGTTAGGTTAGGTTAGGTTAGGTTAGGTTAGGTTAGGTTAGGTTAGGTTAGGTTAGGTTAGGTTAGGTTAGGTTAGGTTAGGTTAGGTTAGGTTAGGTTAGGTTAGGTTAGGTTAGGTTAGGTTAGGTTAGGTTAGGTTAGGTTAGGTTAGGTTAGGTTAGGTTAGGTTAGGTTAGGTTAGGTTAGGTTAGGTTAGGTTAGGTTAGGTTAGGTTAGGTTAGGTTAGGTTAGGTTAGGTTAGGTTAGGTTAGGTTAGGTTAGGTTAGGTTAGGTTAGGTTAGGTTAGGTTAGGTTAGGTTAGGTTAGGTTAGGTTAGGTTAGGTTAGGTTAGGTTAGGTTAGGTTAGGTTAGGTTAGGTTAGGTTAGGTTAGGTTAGGTTAGGTTAGGTTAGGTTAGGTTAGGTTTTTTTTTTTTTTTTTTTTTTTTTTTTTTTTTTTTTGTTTAGCCGGGTGTAAAGGCCCGGCCCGCGATTATCCCCTATCTTAGATAAGGCCTTTAGTCAGCGAGAGTATTTTCAGATTATTTTACATTTTGTCATGTCTAGTAATGATATTTTTCATTTTTATTTTATTGCTTCTTATAATTGTATATTTCTTGCAATATTTAAAATTACCTTGCTTCTCTATCCCTGTTCAAGTTACAATTTTTAGTACATTCTCTCTCATTTCTAACTATTATTTCTTACTGGCTCTAATTTCAACTTATTTATCTAGGACTTATTTCTATTAATCACATCTTTTGCAACTTTTTGGCAGTATTTTAGAAAAATTGGTCTTCTTTGCTTGTCTTTCATAATTAATTTAATATTACTTATATTTATATTTAGGTCTATTTTAATTTCTGTGTTATGTCTCTCTGTCATATATTTTGGACACTCTGTTATTATATGGGGTACTGTTTCCTCCACCTGTGTATTGCAGACACATGAGGGGCTCCCCTTACACTTAAATCGATGTAGGTATTCAGAGAACCCCCCATGTCCTGTGAGTATCTGTGTCAATATATTACTGGTAGGAAGGGAATTCACAATCTGATACGCTCCAGTTATATCGGGTAGGAATATCTTCGTGACCCCTGCGACCGCCCCCCCTTGATACCTCCGGTTCCACTCTGCAAGCGAATCCTTACGGATTTGCTGCTTGATATAGGAAACCGGGCACTTATCGTAGTGGGGGCTGATCTTAGTGTACAATGCCGCCGCCTTTGCCAGATCGTCAGCCCTCTCATTACCTTCCAATCCCGCGTGTGCCCTCGCCCAACACAAGGTCACAACTTTGCCCCGCTTTTCCAATGTTCGAAGGTTTTTGCGCGTTTCCTCGGCCAGCTGATTTGTGGAGTTATTATTAACAACTGCGCACAGTGCCGCCCTTGAGTCACTTATGATGGTAATTGTTGAGTGGTTCAGATGCAGAACCTCCTCCACTGCTCGGCATATCGCCAGCAATTCCGCCTGATATACGGTGCAGTATGACGGCAGCTTAAGTTTTCTAGTCTTTGTCTCGACCCCATCTATCCATAAGGATAGTGCGGCTCCGACCTTCCCCTGAATTTTGCTGCCGTCGGTGTAAATTTGTACTGCACCATCTATGCTGTTAGTCAGCTCTTCGTGGGTATTCAAGCACATGAAGTTGCGGCTGATATGCTCCGCAGGGTGAAGTTTCGCGACATGGGCCACTGGTCTCTCAATCTCGCGATCTGCCGGTACTAGCTTAGTCACTCCCCTTCTTGCCTGGTATAGAGAGGCATTCTCCCTCACCCTTATATCTAAAGGGAGTATCCCGGCCAGCACCAGCGCTGCGTTGAGCGACACTGTACGGTACGCCTTCGTTATTCTTTGCGCACATAGACGCTGGACAGCATCGAGTTGCTTGCGCACCTTAATCTTTGTAGTCGCTGGAGCCCATACGCTGGCTGCATAGGTTACTATGGGTTCTATTGTGGCATTATAGATTGTCTTAACGACTTCTGGATGGAGGCCCCAACTGACCCTGGCAGCTCTCGAAAGCTGTTTGTAGACCCCCAATGCCTTCCCGCAAACATTTGCCGTATGGGCATTGAAAGTCAACCCACAGTCAATCGTCAACCCCAGGATTTTAATCTCCTTGGCCATTGCAATGCCGACCCCTCCCATGTTCAGTCTTGGCATGTCGTACTTTAGCTTTTTGGTTAGCACCATCGCACTTGTTTTGTGAGGTGCAAACCGTAGCTTATTATCGACACCCCATTTCCGAACATGTTCGAGGGCGGCATTGCCGCAGCCCTGGATCTCCGCCGCCGTGTCCCCCGAGAAGACCAGAACCACGTCATCAGCAAAAGCTTGTACGTAGTCCCCCCTCCTCGTGAGACTCTTCAGTAGCGGGTCCAGTAGGAGATTCCACAGTATGGGACCCCCAATCGAACCCTGCACACATCCCTTATTAGTTGACCTGACATGTTGGCAGCCAGCGTATCTCACCGTAACTTCTCTGTCACTGAGATAACTATTTATCAATTTTCCTAGCTCCCACGGACAGCGCTCTTCCACCAGTCTGGCCCTAATGGCTGGCCACCAGGCGTTGTCGAAAGCACCCTCTATGTCTAGCGACACCATCGTGATCAGCTTCCTTTTAGTAAGTTCACCTCTCACGTGAGTCACCAGATCATAGAGGGCGTCCTCCGTACTGCGCTGCGGCATAAAGCCATACTGGCGGTCGCTTATCCGCGGGGCCAGGTGCCACGTTAGTCTCCTGACCATAAGTTTTTCTAGCATCTTACCCATTACGGGCAAGAGGCCGATTGGTCGGTAAGATTTTGGGGTGGTATAATCGTTCTTTCCAGGTTTTTTCATAGCTACCACCACTGCACTCTTCCATGGCTTCGGGAAGTGTCCCAGCTGCCAACATTTGTTGAAGATAGCGAGGTGGAGCTCCTTGTCCCTTTTAATGACTTGGGCACATATGTCCGAGGTAAGGCCATCAAATCCTGGGGCTTTTTTAGCATTGAAGCTGTCCACCACCGAGTCTAGCTCAGCCATGGTAAAATCTGGCTCACATCTATCATTATGTGCCCTTACATTAAGATTTTCCGCCCGAGCCCTAACTCGGCAGTGAACATCATTCTCACCCTCAGTTTTATCCTCCGGAAAGAACGTTTCAGCCAACTCTTCTGCAGATTCTTGGGCTGTTAATTGGTGACCGCTTTTTATCAGTGGCAGATCCTCTGTCCTTCTTTCCGTGTTCCTTATAACTCGGTAAATTCCCTCCCATACCCCTTCTCTGTTTTGTCTCTCGCAAAACGCTTTCCAGCTGGATACCTGTGCCTTCTTAGTCTCCGTTTCATACTCTTTTTTCGAATCCAGATATGCTGTCACTACAAGTGCTCTACGGTTGGGCGCTGCATTTTTTATTCTGCGCCGCCTGGTGTTCACTTCGCGCCTCATCCTCTCCAGGTTGTCAGACCACCACGGTACGGTGAGTTTTTGTTTGTGTGTTAGTGTCGGTATAGCTGTGTTGCATGCTGTTGTTATGATGTGAGTGAGTTGCTGAATGTATGTGTCTAGTGCTTGTGGTGTACTAATCGTGTGTATGTGTGATATGTCTAAATGGTGTTCCAGCTTTAATTGAGCCAGTTTCAAATGAAGCAGGTCCCAATTGGCCTTCTTAGTTTTGTATTTTCGAGTAGTTCTATTAATCACGATACCGACAGATTTACGCAATTTTAATTTGAATAATATACCGTTGTGGTCCGACCCTATCAAACCTTCCTCCACCTTCCAGTCCTCCACCAGGCCCAATAGGCGCTCGCTGCAAAAGGTGACGTCTACATGGCTGGAGTATGTTTGGCTTCCCCTGATTGTGTAAAATGTTGGGGTGGTTCCGGTGTTGAGCACATGCATATCCCAGTCCATCAGGGTTCCCGCCATCTCTTCACCTCGCACGTCTATCCTACTACTGCCCCACCATGTGCTCTTTGCATTCGCATCGCCACCAACCACGAGTCCCGCAGGTCCCAGTTCTTGGCATATCCTGGCGATATGCTCCAGGTAAGGTTCTATGGGAAGGCTGGGCTCAAAATAGTATGAGACGGCGTGGATCCTCCAGGCCCCCGTCCGCAGTTCAACGACCACGATGTTATTCGTCGTCAGGCGGGTGCACAACGTGACTGATATATCCGGGTCGAACACGATTATCGCCGCCTTCACAATTCCCCCACCGCGGACAGGATTCTGATAGACCCTCGCCCCCCCACACGATCCGACTTCCCCTCTCCCTCCCACATAAGGCTCCTGAAGCAGGGCTACCGCCAGTTTTCGCCTTTTAGCAGTAATAATTGCTTCTGTTAGGGCAAGCTCTTTCCTCTGGAGGTTTATCTGCAGGAATTCGTAGTGGTGGCCGTGCCAGTTTACTGCCTGTGGTTAGGTTAGGTTAGGTTAGGTTAGGTTAGGTTAGGTTAGGTTAGGTTAGGTTAGGTTAGGTTAGGTTAGGTTAGGTTAGGTTAGGTTAGGTTAGGTTAGGTTAGGTTAGGTTAGGTTAGGTTAGGTTAGGTTAGGTTAGGTTAGGTTAGGTTAGGTTAGGTTAGGTTAGGTTAGGTTAGGTTAGGTTAGGTTAGGTTAGGTTAGGTTAGGTTAGGTTAGGTTAGGTTAGGTTAGGTTAGGTTAGGTTAGGTTAGGTTAGGTTAGGTTAGGTTAGGTTAGGTTAGGTTAGGTTAGGTTAGGTTAGGTTAGGTTAGGTTAGGTTAGGTTAGGTTAGGTTAGGTTAGGTTAGGTTAGGTTAGGTTAGGTTAGGTTAGGTTAGGTTAGGTTAGGTTAGGTTAGGTTAGGTTAGGTTAGGTTAGGTTAGGTTAGGTTAGGTTAGGTTAGGTTAGGTTAGGTTAGGTTAGGTTAGGTTAGGTTAGGTTAGGTTAGGTTAGGTTAGGTTAGGTTAGGTTAGGTTAGGTTAGGTTAGGTTAGGTTAGGTTAGGTTAGGTTAGGTTAGGTTAGGTTAGGTTAGGTTAGGTTAGGTTAGGTTAGGTTAGGTTAGGTTAGGTTAGGTTAGGTTAGGTTAGGTTAGGTTAGGTTAGGTTAGGTTAGGTTAGGTTAGGTTAGGTTAGGTTAGGTTAGGTTAGGTTAGGTTAGGTTAGGTTAGGTTAGGTTAGGTTAGGTTAGGTTAGGTTAGGTTAGGTTAGGTTAGGTTAGGTTAGGTTAGGTTAGGTTAGGTTAGGTTAGGTTAGGTTAGGTTAGGTTAGGTTAGGTTAGGTTAGGTTAGGTTAGGTTAGGTTAGGTTAGGTTAGGTTAGGTTAGGTTAGGTTAGGTTAGGTTAGGTTAGGTTAGGTTAGGTTAGGTTAGGTTAGGTTAGGTTAGGTTAGGTTAGGTTAGGTTAGGTTAGGTTAGGTTAGGTTAGGTTAGGTTAGGTTAGGTTAGGTTAGGTTAGGTTAGGTTAGGTTAGGTTAGGTTAGGTTAGGTTAGGTTAGGTTAGGTTAGGTTAGGTTAGGTTAGGTTAGGTTAGGTTAGGTTAGGTTAGGTTAGGTTAGGTTAGGTTAGGTTAGGTTAGGTTAGGTTAGGTTAGGTTAGGTTAGGTTAGGTTAGGTTAGGTTAGGTTAGGTTAGGTTAGGTTAGGTTAGGTTAGGTTAGGTTAGGTTAGGTTAGGTTAGGTTAGGTTAGGTTAGGTTAGGTTAGGTTAGGTTAGGTTAGGTTAGGTTAGGTTAGGTTAGGTTAGGTTAGGTTAGGTTAGGTTAGGTTAGGTTAGGTTAGGTTAGGTTAGGTTAGGTTAGGTTAGGTTAGGTTAGGTTAGGTTAGGTTAGGTTAGGTTAGGTTAGGTTAGGTTAGGTTAGGTTAGGTTAGGTTAGGTTAGGTTAGGTTAGGTTAGGTTAGGTTAGGTTAGGTTAGGTTAGGTTAGGTTAGGTTAGGTTAGGTTAGGTTAGGTTAGGTTAGGTTAGGTTAGGTTAGGTTTTTTTTTTTTTTTTTTTTTTTAAATGTCCGAGCGAATAAGCTCGAACCTCAGAGTATCCCCTGACCGTATCAGGGTTCTTGTTGTGCTTAATTAATTATAATATTTCAATACATGTTCAAATTTTATCACAATTATACAATAACATATTATTATATATAATATTTAATACATAACAGATAAATAAATATATATATATAACACATATATATATATATATATAATAAAATTTTAGAGCAATACGTTTTGCGTGCCAAAGCGCATGTCTATGATATATATTTAATTCATAAAAATATTTTTGTCTTCTTACACTCTGCCTAACAGGGTGTGAGACTGTATTAATTATTTAAAATTATACTATGAATAATAAAAATTAAATCATAATTATACCATATCAGATTATACTTATAATATTTAATACCCATCATATAATAAATTCATAAATACAATATATAATTAAATTTTTGTACAATACGCCTTGCGTACCAAAGCGTATGTCCATAATATATATTTTATTCTATACAATTTTGTCTTCCTACACTTTGCATAACAGAGTGTGAGACTATAATACTATTCAAAATTAGACAATACAATACATTATTAAATATTAAATTCATTGATAGAAGCCTATACTATATTATTTACAGAAAACATACTTAAAGAAGACAGAATTAAGAATTGTTAGATTAGTTAGAATCATTAGGAATTAGGATTTATTAAACATATTTGAATTAATAATATATTAAATAACAATTAATTATATAATACAATTTAAAAATATTATAATTAATATAATAGTTTATTAATCATATATTTTAATATAATTTCCAATAAATAAATAAATTATTAAGATTATATAATTGCCATTTTTGATACTTTGATTAAGCACAATGCGTCAAGTTTTATTTCGCTTAATAACAATTGGGACTATATTTTTACAATACTTTAAGAATATTGCTCTTTTTTGGTCATCTTCCATAATTATGTGGATATTGTTGCCATCCACTACTGTTCCTATTTCCTGCTCTAACTCATATCTTTTTACTGCGTGTATTGGGCAATCGAACAAAATATGAGAAACAGTTTCATTTACCTCAGGTGAGCACATACATGATGGGCTCCCCTTGCACCTGAATCTATACAGGTACTCAGAGAACCCACCATGTCCCGTCAGTACTTGTGTTGTTACATTTTCCAATTTTATTGCTTTGACAATACCATATGCTCTCAGGGCATCAGGAAAGAACATCTTAGTCCCTTGCGCAACGGATCCCTCCTTATACCTCCGGTTCCATTCACCAAGAGATTCCATTCGGAGCATCCTCTTGACGAATGAAACCGGGCACTTATCATAATGATCCGCTACGCGACTTTTTAAGGCCGCGTCCTTAGCGAGGCAATCCGCCCTCTCATTGCCTTGCAGGCCTATGTGAGCCTTAATCCAATGCAGTGTTATGCGTATACCACGTCTTTTGCCTTCCCTCATGTGCAATCTAACTTCACATGCTAACGGATGAAGGGACTCGCAATTAGCAACTGTTTCTATGGCCGCCCTAGAGTCGCTTATTATAGCGTAACGACTCTTACCCCCGTTTACTGCAAATTTTACCGCCTGGTGTATGGCTAGAATTTCAGCCTGGTAGACGGTGCAGTAAGACGACAACTTGAACTTGCGGGCTAGAGTCTCGGCTCCGTCCGTCCAAACGGACAGCGATGCCCCGACTCCAGCCCCGATCTTGCTGCCGTCAGTATATATTTGTACTGCACCGTCCACCTGGGCTGTTATTTCCTCTTCAGAGGTAAAATATGTCACCTCGACATGCTCGTGGACTGATGGGTGCGGCTTAGCGGAATATGCGACTGGTTTCTCTATCTCTCTATCCCCCGGTATTAGCCGGGACACCCCTCTCCTGGCCTCGTAAAGCGCTGCGTTCTCTTTAATACGGATGTCCAGGGGGAGTATCCCGGCCAGCACTAGAGCCGCATTGAGTGAGACTGTCCTGTACGCTTTGCACATCTTCTGGGCAAAAAGCCTTTGTACATTATTCAGTGCTTTTTGTACTTTGACCTTGTCTGTGGCCTCGGCCCATACACTAGCTGCGTAGGTTATAATTGGCTCGATCGTAGCAACGTAAATGATCCTTATTATTTCTGGGTGGAGACCCCATGTGACCCTGGCGGCTTTCGATAGCTGCTTATAGACGCCCAACGCCTTCTTGCACACGTTTGTCGTGTGGGCGTTGAACGTCAACCCACAGTCTATCGTTAGCCCCAAGATCTTTATCTCCTCTGCCATGCAAATGCCGACCCCACCCATGCTCAGCCGTGGGACGTCATACTTAAGTTTTTTGGTAAGAACCATTGCTTTGGTCTTAAGTGGCGCAAACTTTAACTTATTCGTGACGCCCCACCGCCAGACATGATCAAGGGCGGCATTTCCACGACACTCGATTTCCGCCGCTGTGTCCCCCGAGAAGACGAGAACTATGTCATCCGCAAATGCTTGACAATAGTCTCCCCCCCTCGTGAGACCTTTCAGCAACGGATCGAGGAGGAGATTCCATAATATGGGGCCCCCTATCGATCCCTGCACGCACCCTTTGGAGGCGGACTCCATATACTCCTGGCCTGCGTATTTAATTTTTACCACTCGGCCATTTAAATAGCTTGCCATAATTCGACGTATCGTCTCCGGACACTCTTCTTCCAGTAGCCTTATCTTAATGGCCGGCCACCAGGCGTTATCGAAGGCTCCCTCTATGTCCAGCGACACCATCGTGACGAGTTTTTTCTCTCGAATTTTACTCCTCACGTGTGCCACCAGGTCATAGAGGGAGTCCTCGGTTCCACGCTGTGGCAGGAAGCCGTACTGCCGAGTACTCAGGCGAGGTAGAAGGTGCCAAGTGAGTCTTTTTATGACCATCTTCTCCAGTATTTTCCCCATAATCGACAGTAGGCCTATTGGCCTGTAAGCCTTAGGATCCGTATAATCACCTCTTCCAGGCTTTTTAAGTGCTACTACCACCGCCATCTTCCATCGGGTTGGGAAATGAGCCAGCTTTAGGCATTTATTATAGAGAGCTAGGTTTAAGCCTATATCACTCAAGATTACCTTTTCACAAATATCTGCGGTAAATCCGTCATCGCCTGGGGCCTTTTTGGCACTAAAACCGTTGGCTGCTAGTTTGAGTTCGTATTCTGTAAAATCAGGTTCAGGCTCGGGATTTCCTTGGACAAGATAAGTGAGCTGGTTGGAAATTGCTCTCATTCGCTGGTGTTCTGCGTTGTCTTCCTCTTCGGGGTCCTTTGGGTAGAACGTCTCTGCGAGCAGTTTCGCGGATTCTTGGAGTCCCACTGAACTTCCATTTTTGAACAGTGGGAGCTCTGGCTCTCTCTTGTCGGTGTTCTTAATAACCCTGTATATCCCCGCCCAAACGCTCTCCCTATCTTGCCTGTGACAGAAATTCTTCCAACTATTTATTTGTGCCATTTTGACCCCTGCTTCATAATCTTCCTTTGCTTTCAGGTAATCGGCAACTACTCCAGCCCTGCGGATCGGCGCTGCGCACCTTATCCTGCGTTTCTTGGTACGTACGGCGCGCCTCATTTTCTCCAGTTCCGGAGACCACCATGGAACGGTAAGTTTACTAATTTTTTGATTTTTAGGTATAGCCCCGTCACATGCCTTGGTTATAATATTAGTGTAGTCATTAATCAACGAGTCCAACTCTTCACCACTAATTATTCTTTCTATCTTGTCTGTGTTAATATTATGAATCAACTTGAGCTGTTTTAAATCTTTTTGGAATTGCGGCCAGTTAGCTTTCTTGCTGTTATATAATCTAGTTGTCCTATTAATCATAATATCTTTGGCCTTTTCTAGATAAATTTTGAAGATCATTGCGTTGTGATCGGATCCAGTAAGATTTTCGTCTACACGCCAGTCGTCGACCAGGTGCAGCATGTCGTCCGTGCAGGCGGTCACATCCACATAACTGGTAAGTCTCCTTCCGCCCCTCACAGTATCAAAGGTAGGTATATTTCCAACATTGAGCACCGTCATGCCAAGCTCTATTAGGGCACCAGCCAGTTCCTCACCCCTATCATCCGTTATTCCACCTCCCCACCATATATTTTTGCAGTTTGCGTCACCACCCATAATCATCCTAATTGGCTTGGTATCTTGCTTTATTTTACTGAGGTGCTCGAGGTAAGGCCGCAGCGGTTGGTCCGGCTCAAAGTAATAGGAGACCACGAGGATCTCACATGCACCCATACGCATTTTCGCTACCACTATATTGTTAGTGGTAAGCAAAGTGTTTAGCTCAATGGTAATGTCGGGATTGAAGACCGCAATTGCGGCCTTAATTGTACCTTCACCACGGTTTGCATTTTGGTAAATCCTCGTGGTCCCATAGGACCCCATGTAACGCCGCCCGCCAACGTACGGTTCCTGTATAAGGGCAAAAGCAAGTCCCCCTCCATATGCCGCCATCATCAGCTCATCTGTGGCCAAGGATTTCCGCTGCAAATTAACCTGTGCTACCTTGTAAGCCATGATATGGTTGGTCTGTGAGTCGCCTGTATCATCCTTAACAATAAGCTATTTTGCTCCTCGCCAGGTTCTCCGATTTGCATCTCACAGGGCAATCTGCGTTAAATGCGTTATGATCAATTTTTGGGTTGATCTTTGCTCTAGTACAATTTATACAGGAAGGTGCGGCTCCAGCAAGATAACTCTCGCAACCGTCCCTTAAGTGGGATCCTCCACAGTGGCTGCAGGTTTCATCGGTCTCAGTGCAATATCTTTTACTATGGCCGTAACTCAGACATTTTGTGCACTGGATTAGCGGTGACTGGTCATATACCTTAACCCTTTGTAAGTCAATGTGGATGGTACCGGCTCCAGTTAGACGGCTCCAGACAGTCGGTGTCGCTCTGAGAACCACATGTGTCAACAATTGATTTCTTGCTTTCCTTCGGTACAATACTTGCAGTTTAATATCTTCGGCAGGTATGTCCTCCAGTAAGTATTTATTTTGAACTTTTATTGCTGACACTAGGTCAGCATCGGAGTTGTAGGCCATAACATCCCTGATGATGAGGAGTGGGTCTTTATTTTGGATATTTTCTACTTTTAGGTTCCCTCCTGCTACCCTTATCCTTTCCTTTATCCTTTCAATTTCCGTTTTGTTACTACATCCAATAACAATTTTTCTATCTTTTACTTTCTTAACCCTGTCTATTCTAAACCCTTCCTCCCTGGCATTCACTGCTTCTCGCACGCTCTGCAACACCTTTTCCCCAGTTTCCTCAGTATTATCTGAGGATATGATAACGGAGTGCAGTGCTTTATCTTTCCCAGGCAGTTGCTTTGTACCAGAACTTGACACAACGTTCGCATAGCTCTTCCTCTCCTCTAGAATAACTTTCGTTTCCTGAATTCCCTTATGTATTGTCTGAATCTCCATTTTTAGTTCCTCGTTGCAGCATCCACACCCATCCCCATTTCCTTGCAAAGTTTTCACCATCATTCCATTCATTTCAATCATATATCCTTCGTGTCGTTTTAATTGTTTGCTGAGCGCTGTAATATTATTTATAAGGTCACTTCCCATTTGTCCCTTTTCGTCAAGCAAATCAGTCACTTCCTTTCTGCTTTCTTTTTGGCCTACCGTTTTGTGTTGGGATGAGCTCGCTCTTCCGCGCTCTTCTGCTAACTCCCTAGCCATGTCATTAAACAATTGGTATATTTCTTCACACTTTTTTGTTATCACCACTTTTAGCCCTCCGTTCAGATTCCTAACCTTGCTCATCTCTTCCTTTATACTATCGGTGATCGATTTGCCTCTCTGTATATAGTCCTCCGGGCATTCGATCACGAAGGTCCTGCGCCTTGATTTGAACTCTGAACTTCCCAGGGGGTGCTGGAAGCCATCCCTCCCATTGCTTGATGGCCCAGCTACGACTCCCAAATTGGAGGGGTTGGCGGGCGTTTTGGATGCTGAAATCCTTAATTTGTCCTCTCTCGCTTGTGTACCTGGTGTGCGAATCATTGTTGCAAACAGTTTTTCAGTTAAACTGTGTGAAATTAAGCTACTACTTAATGGAATATGCTTTACGAGAGAACTAAATAAATGTATAAGAATAATACTGCTTACAATTAAATACAATTAATTGGCAACAATATATTATATAATGGATGGTGTAATTTCTGTCAATTTTTATCCCAATAGCCAAATAAATAAGTTATAAAATAAAAATCTCTAGTAATTAATAAATTGATAATTAAATTATATAAATGTCAATCTATATCTAAAATATTAAAATATAACAGTCAAACAAAAGTCAAATCAATTTATAATGCAATCAATATTAAAATATGTTTAATTATATATCTATATTAATAAATTTAAATGCAATCAAAACAGAACAACACAACACAATTAAATTTAATCGATTAAATAATAAGCTGAAAATGTATAAATATATGCTATCTAAAATTTATTCGGTTATCTCAATGCTATAAAAGTTGTGTGGTATTAAACAACTTAAAACATAAAGAATCGGAAAGCGTATGTTGATGACCTTTTTGTCAATTCGATTTAGTTCAATTCTCCAAAAATGTTGCCCTCCAGAGAGCAGATAAAGCTAGATTCTAGGAGGGCTAAATTCAAAAAACAGGGTATGGAAGTCTCTAAACCCCCCCAAATGGGGTATCGGCGTACAGGGCTTGACGAGCCCTACACGATGGTATGATAAACCACTAGGGTCTCTATATAAAAAAGTGAAATTATCTTATTAAAACTGATGAAATTTTGCCAAAAACTATGTTTTTTCACAGAAACTACAAAATAACTAAAAAACTATATGAGATATTTATGCAAATGTGGTGCTGAAATAAAGGGCTGTTAACAGCGGACAATCTAAGGTAAGAACCACCACTGTGCGACCAGAATTACCGGTAGTGGATAGGTGCAAAGTTCGAATATTTTAATTAAATTTTTGTATAGAAATATTTATATAAAAAGTCAAAATTTTAGGTGATGCGATAAACCACCCCTGTTTATTTAGTAAAATCTAAGCTAGTTTAGGTCAATAGAACACAAAACAATCGCTATACCAACGAGAAAACCAAAAAATATCAGATGTTATTTCTTCGTATAAGGACCCCTTATGTAGATTTTTGGTACTTATGTGACGTTAGTATTTGGTTATTAAAGTCACTATTAAATCTTTTTCAGATGTTATGGTGTTGGCAGAGGTGCGAATGCGGTGTCTATGGATTCGTCTATTGGTAAGCTACAATTTAAAAATAAAAACAAATGTGAAAGTTGCAACTGTGGGAAGTTATTGATGTGAAACTGCAAAAATATACTAAATTTTCAACAAAAAATAGGTGTTCGGCGGGCAAAAACAGGGTATGGAAGTCTCTAAACCCCCCCAAATGGGGTATCGGCGTACAGGGCTTGACGAGCCCTACACGATGGTATGATAAACCACTAGGGTCTCTATAGAAAAAAGTGAAATTATCTTATTAAAACTGATGAAATTTTGCCAAAAACTATGTTTTTTCACAGAAACTACAAAATAACTAAAAAACTATATGAGATATTTATGCAAATGTGGTGCTGAAATAAAGGGCTGTTAACAGCGGACAATCTAAGGTAAGAACCACCACTGTGCGACCAGAATTACCGGTAGTGGATAGGTGCAAAGTTCGAATATTTTAATTAAATTTTTGTATAGAAATATTTATATAAAAAGTCAAAATTTTAGGTGATGCGATAAACCACCCCTGTTTATTTAGTGAAATCTAAGCTAGTTTAGGTCAATAGAACACAAAACAATCGCTATACCAACGAGAAAACCAAAAAATATCAGATGTTATTTCTTCGTATAAGGACCCCTTATGTAGATTTTTGGTACTTATGTGACGTTAGTATTTGGTTATTAAAGTCACTATTAAATCTTTTTCAGATGTTATGGTGTTGGCAGAGGTGCGAATGCGGTGTCTATGGATTCGTCTATTGGTAAGCTACAATTTAAAAATAAAAACAAATGTGAAAGTTGCAACTGTGGGAAGTTATTGATGTGAAACTGCAAAAATATACTAAATTTTCAACAAAAAATAGGTGTTCGGCGGGCAAAAACAGGGTATGGAAGTCTCTAAACCCCCCCAAATGGGGTATCGGCGTACAGGGCTTGACGAGCCCTACACGATGGTATGATAAACCACTAGGGTCTCTATAGAAAAAAGTGAAATTATCTTATTAAAACTGATGAAATTTTGCCAAAAACTATGTTTTTTCACAGAAACTACAAAATAACTAAAAAACTATATGAGATATTTATGCAAATGTGGTGCTGAAATAAAGGGCTGTTAACAGCGGACAATCTAAGGTAAGAACCACCACTGTGCGACCAGAATTACCGGTAGTGGATAGGTGCAAAGTTCGAATATTTTAATTAAATTTTTGTATAGAAATATTTATATAAAAAGTCAAAATTTTAGGTGATGCGATAAACCACCCCTGTTTATTTAGTAAAATCTAAGCTAGTTTAGGTCAATAGAACACAAAACAATCGCTATACCAACGAGAAAACCAAAAAATATCAGATGTTATTTCTTCGTATAAGGACCCCTTATGTAGATTTTTGGTACTTATGTGACGTTAGTATTTGGTTATTAAAGTCACTATTAAATCTTTTTCAGATGTTATGGTGTTGGCAGAGGTGCGAATGCGGTGTCTATGGATTCGTCTATTGGTAAGCTACAATTTAAAAATAAAAACAAATGTGAAAGTTGCAACTGTGGGAAGTTATTGATGTGAAACTGCAAAAATATACTAAATTTTCAACAAAAAATAGGTGTTCGGCGGGCAAAAACAGGGTATGGAAGTCTCTAAACCCCCCCAAATGGGGTATCGGCGTACAGGGCTTGACGAGCCCTACACGATGGTATGATAAACCACTAGGGTCTCTATAGAAAAAAGTGAAATTATCTTATTAAAACTGATGAAATTTTGCCAAAAACTATGTTTTTTCACAGAAACTACAAAATAACTAAAAAACTATATGAGATATTTATGCAAATGTGGTGCTGAAATAAAGGGCTGTTAACAGCGGACAATCTAAGGTAAGAACCACCACTGTGCGACCAGAATTACCGGTAGTGGATAGGTGCAAAGTTCGAATATTTTAATTAAATTTTTGTATAGAAATATTTATATAAAAAGTCAAAATTTTAGGTGATGCGATAAACCACCCCTGTTTATTTAGTGAAATCTAAGCTAGTTTAGGTCAATAGAACACAAAACAATCGCTATACCAACGAGAAAACCAAAAAATATCAGATGTTATTTCTTCGTATAAGGACCCCTTATGTAGATTTTTGGTACTTATGTGACGTTAGTATTTGGTTATTAAAGTCACTATTAAATCTTTTTCAGATGTTATGGTGTTGGCAGAGGTGCGAATGCGGTGTCTATGGATTCGTCTATTGGTAAGCTACAATTTAAAAATAAAAACAAATGTGAAAGTTGCAACTGTGGGAAGTTATTGATGTGAAACTGCAAAAATATACTAAATTTTCAACAAAAAATAGGTGTTCGGCGGGCAAAAACAGGGTATGGAAGTCTCTAAACCCCCCCAAATGGGGTATCGGCGTACAGGGCTTGACGAGCCCTACACGATGGTATGATAAACCACTAGGGTCTCTATAGAAAAAAGTGAAATTATCTTATTAAAACTGATGAAATTTTGCCAAAAACTATGTTTTTTCACAGAAACTACAAAATAACTAAAAAACTATATGAGATATTTATGCAAATGTGGTGCTGAAATAAAGGGCTGTTAACAGCGGACAATCTAAGGTAAGAACCACCACTGTGCGACCAGAATTACCGGTAGTGGATAGGTGCAAAGTTCGAATATTTTAATTAAATTTTTGTATAGAAATATTTATATAAAAAGTCAAAATTTTAGGTGATGCGATAAACCACCCCTGTTTATTTAGTGAAATCTAAGCTAGTTTAGGTCAATAGAACACAAAACAATCGCTATACCAACGAGAAAACCAAAAAATATCAGATGTTATTTCTTCGTATAAGGACCCCTTATGTAGATTTTTGGTACTTATGTGACGTTAGTATTTGGTTATTAAAGTCACTATTAAATCTTTTTCAGATGTTATGGTGTTGGCAGAGGTGCGAATGCGGTGTCTATGGATTCGTCTATTGGTAAGCTACAATTTAAAAATAAAAACAAATGTGAAAGTTGCAACTGTGGGAAGTTATTGATGTGAAACTGCAAAAATATACTAAATTTTCAACAAAAAATAGGTGTTCGGCGGGCAAAAACAGGGTATGGAAGTCTCTAAACCCCCCCAAATGGGGTATCGGCGTACAGGGCTTGACGAGCCCTACACGATGGTATGATAAACCACTAGGGTCTCTATAGAAAAAAGTGAAATTATCTTATTAAAACTGATGAAATTTTGCCAAAAACTATGTTTTTTCACAGAAACTACAAAATAACTAAAAAACTATATGAGATATTTATGCAAATGTGGTGCTGAAATAAAGGGCTGTTAACAGCGGACAATCTAAGGTAAGAACCACCACTGTGCGACCAGAATTACCGGTAGTGGATAGGTGCAAAGTTCGAATATTTTAATTAAATTTTTGTATAGAAATATTTATATAAAAAGTCAAAATTTTAGGTGATGCGATAAACCACCCCTGTTTATTTAGTGAAATCTAAGCTAGTTTAGGTCAATAGAACACAAAACAATCGCTATACCAACGAGAAAACCAAAAAATATCAGATGTTATTTCTTCGTATAAGGACCCCTTATGTAGATTTTTGGTACTTATGTGACGTTAGTATTTGGTTATTAAAGTCACTATTAAATCTTTTTCAGATGTTATGGTGTTGGCAGAGGTGCGAATGCGGTGTCTATGGATTCGTCTATTGGTAAGCTACAATTTAAAAATAAAAACAAATGTGAAAGTTGCAACTGTGGGAAGTTATTGATGTGAAACTGCAAAAATATACTAAATTTTCAACAAAAAATAGGTGTTCGGCGGGCAAAAACAGGGTATGGAAGTCTCTAAACCCCCCCAAATGGGGTATCGGCGTACAGGGCTTGACGAGCCCTACACGATGGTATGATAAACCACTAGGGTCTCTATAGAAAAAAGTGAAATTATCTTATTAAAACTGATGAAATTTTGCCAAAAACTATGTTTTTTCACAGAAACTACAAAATAACTAAAAAACTATATGAGATATTTATGCAAATGTGGTGCTGAAATAAAGGGCTGTTAACAGCGGACAATCTAAGGTAAGAACCACCACTGTGCGACCAGAATTACCGGTAGTGGATAGGTGCAAAGTTCGAATATTTTAATTAAATTTTTGTATAGAAATATTTATATAAAAAGTCAAAATTTTAGGTGATGCGATAAACCACCCCTGTTTATTTAGTAAAATCTAAGCTAGTTTAGGTCAATAGAACACAAAACAATCGCTATACCAACGAGAAAACCAAAAAATATCAGATGTTATTTCTTCGTATAAGGACCCCTTATGTAGATTTTTGGTACTTATGTGACGTTAGTATTTGGTTATTAAAGTCACTATTAAATCTTTTTCAGATGTTATGGTGTTGGCAGAGGTGCGAATGCGGTGTCTATGGATTCGTCTATTGGTAAGCTACAATTTAAAAATAAAAACAAATGTGAAAGTTGCAACTGTGGGAAGTTATTGATGTGAAACTGCAAAAATATACTAAATTTTCAACAAAAAATAGGTGTTCGGCGGGCAAAAACAGGGTATGGAAGTCTCTAAACCCCCCCAAATGGGGTATCGGCGTACAGGGCTTGACGAGCCCTACACGATGGTATGATAAACCACTAGGGTCTCTATAGAAAAAAGTGAAATTATCTTATTAAAACTGATGAAATTTTGCCAAAAACTATGTTTTTTCACAGAAACTACAAAATAACTAAAAAACTATATGAGATATTTATGCAAATGTGGTGCTGAAATAAAGGGCTGTTAACAGCGGACAATCTAAGGTAAGAACCACCACTGTGCGACCAGAATTACCGGTAGTGGATAGGTGCAAAGTTCGAATATTTTAATTAAATTTTTGTATAGAAATATTTATATAAAAAGTCAAAATTTTAGGTGATGCGATAAACCACCCCTGTTTATTTAGTGAAATCTAAGCTAGTTTAGGTCAATAGAACACAAAACAATCGCTATACCAACGAGAAAACCAAAAAATATCAGATGTTATTTCTTCGTATAAGGACCCCTTATGTAGATTTTTGGTACTTATGTGACGTTAGTATTTGGTTATTAAAGTCACTATTAAATCTTTTTCAGATGTTATGGTGTTGGCAGAGGTGCGAATGCGGTGTCTATGGATTCGTCTATTGGTAAGCTACAATTTAAAAATAAAAAC